>JAWNOE010000128.1:0-744988 GCA_035046095.1 Drosophila pseudotakahashii | reverse complement strand
TTTTTCGATATGCATAACAATATGTTTATTGGAGAGTGTTATGTGAAACTTAATTCACTTTCACCCATGGTAAAAAATTAACAAGACGTAGTGATTAAAAAAAGACTAATTACAAAAATTGAGCAGTGTGGCAGTCTATGAGTCTAAGTCTGGAATCAGTTTCCCACTATCGTGCCGTCCAAGTATCCAATTGTCTGATGGGTGCAATCTTTTTAGTCTTCTTCTGTTCATAGGTCTGGAAAGTGTGAGGGCAAGTCTGTTTGTGTGGGAGATGAGTCTTGATCTGTAGCGAATGGCAGAATTGGTGATAGATTTACAAACAGGATTAATTTTGAGATCTCGAATAATAGTAGTGTTTCTTGTATAGTATGGGGCGTTTATCATATGTCTTAAAATTTTGGATTGGCAGGATTCAACTCTTTTTATAGAAGTGTTACAGGCAGTGCCCCAGAAGTGTATACCCCAATGAAGACTAGGCATCAAGGTTGCTTTGAAGAGCCGGGTTTTCGCCGTGATCGACAGTCCACTGCCCGGACGAAGAAGCCATCTCATTTTCCCCGCTTTTTACAGGCAGTGCCCCAGAAGTGTATACCCCAATGAAGACTAGGCATCAAGGTTGCTTTGAAGAGCCGGGTTTTCGCCGTGATCGACAGTCCACTGCCCGGACGAAGAAGCCATCTCATTTTCCCCGCTTTTTGCGTTACTGAAGCACAGGTTGCCACAATGTGCTGCTTCCAGGTAAGCCGCCTGTCCAGAGTAAGCCCAAGGTACTTAACCGTGTCCGAGTGCTTTATTGGAGTCCCGTCTAAGGTTAGGCGGTAGGTGTTCAGCCTGTTTAATGAAAAGGTTGCATGCTGAGATTTGGCAGGATTCACTGCGATGTTCCACCTCGACGCCCAGGCCTCAAACTCATTTAGCATGTCCTGCACCATATCTGTCGCCTCTCTTCGCAGAGCACTTGTCGCCAGAAATGCTGTGTCATCTGCATAGGTAGCTGTTAAAACATTCCTGCCTCTGGGCGATGGAAGGTCCGAGGTGAATATTGTATACAAGACAGGACCCAGCACACTTCCTTGAGGGACTCCAGCAAGAATAGGCCTTGAGGCAGACTTTGATCCTCGAACATCCACCTGGAAGGTTCTACCAATTAGAAATGAGCGAAGGAGATCAAAGTATGTCGGGGAAGAATGGGTTTCAGCTTATAGAGCAAGCCACAGTGCCAGACTCGATCAAAGGCTTGCTTGACATCTAGAAATACTGTGCAACAATACTTTTTCGCCTCGAATGCTTTAAGGATATGGTTGACCACCCGATGCATTTGCTCAGCAGCGCTATGCAGACTCCTGAAACCAAACTGATGATTTGGAATTGCATCCTGGAACATATGAACACTAAAAAGCCATTTTAGTAAGATTCGCTCAAAAATCTTAGAGAAAGTTGGCAATAGGCTTATAGGCCGAAAAGAATCTGCACAGCGGGGAGAGACGCCTTTCTTGGGGATCATAACAACATTCGCATGCTTCCACTTCTCCGGATAATATGAAAGAACAATCATAGCATTAAAGATACGTGTAAGGAACGAAATAGCTGCTACTGGCAAAGCTTTAGCTACTTTTCCGTCAATGCTGTCATGGCCAGGGGCTTTGTTCGTCTTCAGACGATTTATTTGATCTTTAACTTCTTCTGCATCAATAGGTGAAATTTGAGAAGCTGGACCAGAGGGAAGATCATCAAAGTTTTCTGTAATAGCAGTCTCTTCATCTGTGACCAAATCAAAAGGCTTAAATCTTTCTTCCAAAGAATCAGCGAATTCCTTAGCTATTTCATCATCTTTATTTGCCCAGGTACCGTCCGATCGAAGCAAGGGAAACTTCTGGAGAGGCTGCCGTTTAAGCCCGCGAGTGCATTTCCACAGTTCGAAGCCTCGATCAGCATCCAGATCGAAAGCACTAAGCTTCCGGACGAAAAATTCGGACTTAGCATCATAAAGTACTTTTCTTAATAAAGTATCAGCTCTTTTAAATATTGCTAAGTCTTGTGGATGACGCGTTTGCATCCAGCGTCGCCGGAGTGATCTCTTCTGCCTAACCAGCGTCGTTACTCTGGTGTTTAAAAGGGCATTATTTGGCTGTGGGACAGCAGAGCGATTACCGATAGCAGTGGATGCGGCAGCGGCAGATTGAATCTTTAGAGTCAGGTCACTAACAGCTGTATCAATATCCAGAGGACAGTTCAGATCAGCAGATTCATCATTCTCAATAAGGATTGTAAGGCAATCCTTAAAACGTCCAATGTTAGCCCGACGAGACAGCAGCCTTGGTGTTGTAAGTCTGGGTGAAGTAGAAGCGCATAAAAGTATTTCAAGCGGAATGTGATCAGAACTAAGTTCATGAGATTCATGAATAGTCAGAAAGTTGGACGAGATACCCTTATAAATAGCAAAATCGATTGCCGTTGGATTTCGCCTTGCATCAGAAGGAAAGTGAGTTGGTCCTCCTGTAGCTAAGACTTGCAGACTTGATGACGTTATAAGATCTAAAAGCTTAACACCTCTTGGTGAAGAGCGGATACAACCCCAAAATTGATTGTGAGCATTCCAGTCGCCAGCTATGATAAAACGGTTTGAAAATGCACTAAAAAGTTGTCTAAAATCTTGAGCAGTCCATAAAAAGGAGGGGGGCAGTAAATAGAAGCAATCACGATGTCTCCCAAATCCGTGCTCAAGGTAATTGCAGCAGTTTGACATTTTACAGTAGAGTTTGTACTGTAAGGGGAGTACTGCAAGTGAGAGCGAATTAAAATAGCAGCACCTCCTCGAAGACGGTGAGAGGGATGATTAGCCGTCAATAAATCATATCCAAAAATTCTGAAATGTGAGCGGCTGTTGAAGTGCGTTTCGTTAATTAGCATCACATCAATTGAATTAGCCGTAAGATAGTGCTCTAACTCGAGATTTTTGCCAGTGACACCATTGGCGTTCCAAAATGATAAACGAATGCCTAAACTAGACATGTCTCCTGATCTTAGACGCATCAGAAGGCGAACTGCCGGTAAACTGGTTCATAAGAAGCTCCATCATTTTCATCATCATTGACATCATCTGGTCAATACGGAAGATAAGTATTTCAAAGCCAGCACTAGGCGGAGGAGGCTCAGGAACGCGTTGGATGGGCTTGGAAGTGCTAGATCCAGAAGACGGGGGAGGTAAAGCTGGGCCCCAAGCACTTTGGGAAGGAAGAGGGGCAGGTACAAATTTAATTGATGGTTGTTTTTTGATTGTTCCCGATTTGCGACGAGCAATTGCTTCTAGAAAAGATGGACATTTGCGGTATCCCGCACTGTGGTTGGAACCGCAATTAATGCACTTAAATTGATCCTGAGACGTAGCGGGGCAAACAGGACTTCGAGACTCATGATCACCACCACATTTTGCACATTTGGGAGGCACGAAACAGTATGTTTTTGTGTGTCCAAATTCCTGGCAGTTATAACACCTAACAACTTCATCTCGGCGTTCAGGAGGGACAATAACAATTGACTGATAAGCCAAAGTTTTAATGTCATAGACTTTGACATTATTTGTCGATGACTCTAGCTCAACGAAGAAAATATTGGGCCTGTAACCATTTTTCTTTCCCGGGGGGTTATAAACATTCCGGACAACGTGCCCAGCGGCGCCTAAATCAGCTTTAATATCTTCAGGATCCGTAGAGGAATGTAGGCCTTTGACGACAATCCTGAAAGATCGATCACTTTTCAATTGCCAAGAATTAAACGGAATATTATTACTCCACAAGAGATGTTGAACTATTTTGTATGTATCACCATCGAAAGGAGATACCCTCACTGTAGCAGGTCCAGTAATCTTAAATCTTATATTGGTTGTGGCAGCCTTGATCAGATTCATAAGTTGCTTGACATCAGTAACACCCTTTATCACAAAGGCGGGCGGACGTGGTTCAGATTTAGGTGATTTAGGCGATGAAATAGGAGTACCAGAAAATCCCTTTGATTTTTGGGAAATTCCACCAGTTTTGCTAGAAGTTATTGTACTCTTACTAGTCGCAGGGGGCTGGCAGGAGTTTAGGGTATCCGATGTAGGAGACTGGGTGTCCATATGATCATTAAATCTTTGTGAAGGTGGTATATAGGCTGAAAAAATATTAAGCTTTTTTTGGGACTGTATTTCTTAGTCCAGTAGTTTCGAAAACTTGACCTGCAGTGATTGGTTTGTGCTGCACTGATTTGTGGATCAGTAAAGCAACTCCCCCTTTAGCTGTAGCCGAAATTGTGTTATACATTTTGAAGTTAACGGGGATAGGAAATTTTTGAAAGAGTGTAATGTGAGTTTCTTGTAGTGAAATGATGTTGGGTTTGTGTAGTTTTAAGAGGATTAGTAGTTCATTATAATTATTTAAATAGCCATTGATATTCCATTGTAATACAGTAAGTGCCATATTTAATATTATAGGGTATGGAGTGTTCGCTAGGTTTCGCTATTAGTTGTTTGTTGCGTTTGAGCTAGTGATATTTTTAATCATAGATCAAGTTAACATAGTGGTCGAATTATCCTTATTAATAAAATGTCTTTTAGTTTTGTTGCTTATGTTTCTTGGCAGGATGTTGATTTTGTTTGCTTTACCGTTGATAGTAGGTTCTTCGCCAGGGTCTGTCGACATTGTTTCGTCTTCCTTGTCGTCGTAAGTAATTATGTTTCTGTCTGTGTTTGTTGTTGGTGATGTGTTATAAGAGGTTGAAGCTGAAGTGGATGGTGTGTTCAGGCTAAGTTGTTGAGGACGGGAATATCTTTGATTAGAGGCGTTAGCAACCGATGCGTATAAGGAGCCGTCGTGATGATGGCTGGTTTTGAGGATGTTCCAGGCCGTTTTGTATTCAACTTTTTGAAGGGTTTTGATGGCTTGTACTTCTTTGTGCGTGAGAAATACTGGACACTTTCTATCTCTGGGATGGTGGTCGGAGTTAGGTAGGTTTTTGTCAGTGCAATTTATGCAGCTTGCGGCACGCTCACATTTTTCAACTTTAGCCAGGTTGATGTGGTTGGTTTGGCTACATCTATAGCAGTTCTCTGAAACTTTGCAGGAATTTTGCAGATGTCCCAATCGTAGGCAGTTATTGCATCGCATTGGGGAAGGAATATAAGGGCGAATTTCGACTCTCTCGTATCCAATATATACGTATTCGGGCAAATCTAGTCTGGCGAATGTTAGGATGATAAGTCCAGTCTCGGTTGGGTCGCTGCCATATACTGTCTTCATGATTTTTTTGACTTCGGAGACTTTTTGGGACTTTAAATTGTCTAGGATTTCTTTTTCTTTTATACCTCGAAGATCGTTTGAATATATTACTCCCTTTGAGTAATTCACCGTACGATGTTCGGATACTGCTACTGGTATGTTGTTAGGGATGTTGATAAGTTTCATTAATTTCTCGGCTTGTTGTTGATCTTTTGTTTGAACGAGGAGATTTCCATCGCGTGTTTTCTTGCAGCTCACTACTAATATAAAAATGCTTTCATAGGGCCGGTTTCTCGAGTGCCGGCTAACATTTATCGAACAGAAAAAGTGCCTGCTAAGCGATTTTGGCTTTCTCGAGCCAAAATGTGAGAGCTAGCTTTGACAGGGACTTGGACTCCCTGCTAGGCGTTTTCGGCTCGATAGAATGACAGCTGATTTCCCAAAGCCAACTAAGAAGAGGAAACGAAATCACAGCTGACTTTGCCTTTGAATTATACCCAAACAGCTGTTCAAATAATCAAAGCACGCCATTTTTTGCGCTTTACAGCACAATTCTGTGCGTTAACAGCACTCTGTAATTGCTTCTCGATCGGATAAATTAAAGGCGTCGAGAAAACCGATTTGCTTTTACGATAAGTTTATCTGGTGATTATCTTTTTCGAACAGATAGCTATCAGGGACTTTAGCCGGCACTCGAGAAACCGGCCCTTAGTAGAGAAAATACTTAAGAGAAAAAATAAACAGGTGCTAGTAAAGTGGAGCGGTTTTGATTCCAGTCACAACTCATGGATTTCTGTAAATGACCTGTTAAAGTAGGTTTATGTATGCTTATTTACATTTATTTATTTATTCATGTAATGTTATTATACAAATATATCTTATTACTATGTTGGGTTTCTGCAAAGTATTTTAAATATTATAATGACCATTAGTTAATGTGGAACAATTATCGGGTAAAACATATCTCTTATCATCCTTATAATTTAGACTAATTTTATTCATAATTTTTGTATAGAGGATGTGGGATCTACTACGAATTACTCGCTAATCTCCATAAAATGTTTTCTTATATTTTACATTCGATATAATCTTCATGATTTAGTTTCTTAATAACTGATTTCTTAACTCCTTTAATTTTTTTATACAATCGCTTTTTTATTTCCTTCCTTATCAACTAAACAGGAATACGCCTTAGCTTTCAGTCCCGCAAAGGAAATCATAACCCTACCGGCATGTTCATCCTTCATTTTTCCTGGCTCTCTAATATTAGCCTGAACTATATTAAATTGGTTTTCTAACTTATAATTCGAGGTATCGAAGCGTTCTGGATTATTTTTAATAGTTTCGTAAAAATCTTCCTCTGAAGATAAAATAAATGAATCTGTATCCATATATATAATTTTAGAAGAAGGACTTTTAAGCAATAGAAAATTATAATAAAATTCATACATTAGCCATTTTTATAATTCTAAAACAGCTACTCCTATGTATATTGGTTTATCATACAAATCAGACCCGAATAGTTCAACGCTATGGAAGTCATGTCTATGCGTTGTCTAAAACCTGGAGAATTTTGTTTTGACTTTTAGTGTTTTATTAAAACTATGCTTCTACGCCTAGCGACATTTTCCATTGTTTTTCCATATACCGCATTATTTATTAACTTAAAGAAATTTTTTCGAAATCATTTTTAGCTAGTTTTTTTTGATTAGTATTGAAGTCAATATAAGGCTTTAACCAACATGATTGGTTAAATGATAAAACCATGTGTATTTTTTTTACAACTAATCCATGTTCAATACATAGATGAAGCTGTTTTAAATGAATAATGTATTCGTATTTGTATTTTATTAGTCAAATCCGCTATCAATTTTTCCTGCTTGCCTCCGGGAGGAATTTTGTTTTCTGGACAGAATGGCAAGTAGTTATGTGAATCATAACGGTGCTGTTACATAGTTAATAGGGTCTAACTTATAAATTCTTCGACGTGTATTTTTATGTATTAAGTATGGATAGTCCACTCATCTCCAGGACATGCAGCCAGATAGTAATCAGAGTTCTAGCCGAACAAAAACCAGGCTTAAAAGTAATACACTTGAATGCACAAAGCTTAGCAAAAAAGATTGAGGAATTCCGTTTCTTATTTGTAAACTCGAATATTGATGTTATCTGTGTATCCGAAACGTGGTTTGTCTCAGGTGTTAGTGATATGTCAATTATGAGTGAAAGTTTTAATCTTTTTCGCTCCGATCGTAGTGGTCGAGGTGGAGGAGTTGCAATTTATATAAACAAGAAACTAAATGCTAAAACGGTATGTGTCCACCCAGAGACAAGTGCGATTGAGTATATATTCCTAAATATCTTAAACAAAAGAGATAACAAATCAATTTTAATTGGCTGTATCTACAGACCACACAAAACAACTGAATACTCTGAGCTGATTGACTTGTTATCTACCCTCTCATTAAAATACACAGACGTAATTCTTGCTGGCGATTTCAACAGTAACATTTTAATTGAAAAACATTTGTCAAACGATATGGAATCACTTGGCTTATTTCCTGTTAATTTTAAATATCCTACACATTTTTCCACTACCTGCAACACCCTACTTGATGTATTCTATGTTAGTGACCGTACAAAAATTCAGAATTATGACCAAATATCGTTGCCTGCCTTTTCCAAACATGATCTGATCTTTTTCACGTACAACATTAAGCTTGATCACCATGACAATTATATAGAGTATAGGGACTTCATCAACATTGACTACACTTCACTTAGTGCTGATTTAGACTCTTGCGACTGGACCTCCATATATTGCACTGCTGAGGTTAACACTCAGCTGGAAATTTTACAACGGAAAGTTAAAATCCTTTACGACAGAACGGTTCCTTTGAAGCGCAAAATGTGTAAGCACAGCGCCAAATCGTGGTTTAGTTCTAATATAAAAAAACTAATACAAAAGCGCGACAAATCGTATGCGAAATGGAAACGCTACAAGACAGATACCTTTTATAACGAATTCAAAACAAATAGGAAATTGGTAAATGAAACCATTGCTGAGGCGAAACGAAATCACTTTATACATAAATTCCGACATTCAAAAAACAATAAAAATACATGGTCAATTTTAAGGGAATTGGGGATCGGCAATATTAAACCAACATTGAGCTGTGATACTGATCTTGATGATCTAAATCATAAGTTCTTGCAATTGTCCGTACCTGAAACCACTTATAACACCTACCTGACACCCTCTGAGCCTTGTGATAGAAATAGCTGTGATATTATTTTTAGTTTTAATTGTGTCAGCCAGTGCGATGTCCTTAATTCAATCCTAAGCATTAAATCTAATGCAAAGGGTTTAGATGATTTAAATCCGAAATTTTTAAAACATTTTAAACTGCTCCATCACCACTTCTACGTTTCCCACATCCTGGAAAATAGCAAAAATAATACCAATTCCCAAATCAGCTACAGAGTATCGACCTATTGCTATCCTGCCTTTTTTGTCAAAAGTTCTTGAGAGGTTAATTGCTAACCAAATCGTGAGTTTTATGGATGCACACAATGTTTTTTCAGCAAAACAGTCCGGTTTCCGGAAGAACAGAAGTTGCACAACAGCTGTTATAAAAATCACTGAAGATATTAGACTACAAATGGATAGTGGCAAGATTACTTTATTGACGCTTTTAGATTTCAGTAAGGCTTTTGACACGGTAAACCACGAAATACTATTAACTAAACTAAGTCGTCTTTATATGTTTTCAACCTCTGCAACAAGATTAATGAAATCATACTTATCTCAAAGATCACAGCTAGTAGCTACACAAGCCTCTAAATCATCTATTCTGTCCGTAAAACGTGGTGTACCGCAGGGGTCCATTCTTGGTCCCCTTTTGTTCAGTCTATATGTTAATGATTTGCCAAATATTCTATCAAAATGTGACATGCATATGTATGCCGACGACGTCCAACTATATGTAAGCTGTCCTGTTAGCCAAATTAATGAATGTGTTCGTGTCTGTAACACTGAATTAGACAGGGTTTGTAAATGGGCAGAGCGCAATGGATTATCCTTGAACTCAAATCAAAATGCATAGTAATATTTAACCGATTTTTTAACACAGATCATCTGGAAAAACTTTGCTTGAATGGTCAACCAATAAACTATGTAGATCGAGCGAGCAATTTGGGGTTTACAATAAATTCCACTCTTTCCTGGAGTAATCATGTAAATTGTACGGTTGGGAAAATGTATGGGATACTTAGACAACTAAACGACACGAAAACCTTTTTACCAATAAATCTAAAAATGCTCGTTGCGAAAACCAAGCTGACACCATTACTATTTAATGGAGTCGAAGTCTTCGGAAATTGTGACGCTACTAGCCAGCATAAACTCCTTGTAGCTTTCAACAATGTAGCGAGATATATATTTAATCGCAGGCGCAGAGATCGAATCTCTGACGCAACTTTTAAAATTTTTGACATGCCGCTAAAAGCTTGGATCGAGTTCAAAACACTAATACTGCTGCACAAAATAATAACAACTGACAAGCCAAAATATCTTTTTAGCAAGCTAAAATTCAGCGCTTCCAATAGAACAAATAACCTAATTTGTCAAGTCGTAAAACACTCCTATGCCGAGAAACACTTTTTTATCTGTGCTGTACGTTCTTGGAATAAACTACCACATCCAATAAAAACCATTAAATCTGCCACGCAATTCAAAGCAAAATTATACACACATTTTTCAAACTAGTAATTAATTTTAAAAAACTTTAGTCTTTAAGAAATCAATGTTTGTAATGTCATCATTTATTTATGTTCATGAATCTGACAAATTGTGACTAGCGCTTTAATTTATAAGTATTTTTCTGTAGGAAGAAATAAAACCAAAATTAAAATTTAAAAAAAAAAAAATTTCTCTACTATTTTCAATAACATCGGTCAAAATTAAAACGACACTTTCTAAATAAAGTTTTAAATAATCTCTTATAAATAGCAAAATCGATTGCCGTTGGATTTCGCCTTGCATCAGAAGGAAAGTGAGTTGGTCCTCCTGTAGCTAAGACTTGCAGACTTGATGACGTTATAAGATCTAAAAGCTTAACACCTCTTGGTGAAGAGCGGATACAACCCCAAAATTGATTGTGAGCATTCCAGTCGCCAGCTATGATAAAACGGTTTGAAAATGCACTAAAAAGTTGTCTAAAATCTTGAGCAGTCCATAAAAAGGAGGGGGGGCAGTAAATAGAAGCAATCACGATGTCTCCCAAATCCGTGCTCAAGGTAATTGCAGCAGTTTGACATTTTACAGTAGAGTTTGTACTGTAAGGGGAGTACTGCAAGTGAGAGCGAATTAAAATAGCAGCACCTCCTCGAAGACGGTCAGAGGGATGATTAGCCGTCAATAAATCATATCCAAAAATTCTGAAATGTGAGCGGCTGTTGAAGTGCGTTTCGTTAATTAGCATCACATCAATTGAATTAGCCGTAAGATAGTGCTCTAACTCGAGATTTTTGCCAGTGACACCATTGGCGTTCCAAAATGATAAACGAATGCCTAAACTAGACATGTCTCCTGATCTTAGACGCATCAGAAGGCGAACTGCCGGTAAACTGGTTCATAAGAAGCTCCATCATTTTCATCATCATTGACATCATCTGGTCAATACGGAAGATAAGTATTTCAAAGCCAGCACTAGGCGGAGGAGGCTCAGGAACGCGTTGGATGGGCTTGGAAGTGCTAGATCCAGAAGACGGGGGAGGTAAAGCTGGGCCCCAAGTACTTTGGGAAGGAAGAGGGGCAGGTACAAATTTAATTGATGGTTGTTTTTTGATTGTTCCCGATTTGCGACGAGCAATTGCTTCTAGAAAAGATGGACATTTGCGGTATCCCGCACTGTGGTTGGAACCGCAATTAATGCACTTAAATTGATCCTGAGACGTAGCGGGGCAAACAGGACTTCGAGACTCATGATCACCACCACATTTTGCACATTTGGGAGGCACGAAACAGTATGTTTTTGTGTGTCCAAATTCCTGGCAGTTATAACACCTAACAACTTCATCTCGGCGTTCAGGAGGGACAATAACAATTGACTGATAAGCCAAAGTTTTAATGTCATAGACTTTGACATTATTTGTCGATGACTCTAGCTCAACGAAGAAAATATTGGGCCTGTAACCATTTTTCTTCCCCGGGGGGTTATAAACATTCCGGACAACGTGCCCAGCGGCGCCTAAATCAGCTTTAATATCTTCAGGATCCGTAGAGGAATGTAGGCCTTTGACGACAATCCTGAAAGATCGATCACTTTTCAATTGCCAAGAATTAAACGGAATATTATTACTCCACAAGAGATGTTGAACTATTTTGTATGTATCACCATCGAAAGGAGATACCCTCACTGTAGCAGGTCCAGTAATCTTAAATCTTATATTGGTTGTGGCAGCCTTGATCAGATTCATAAGTTGCTTGACATCAGTAACACCCTTTATCACAAAGGCGGGCGGACGTGGTTCAGATTTAGGTGATTTAGGCGATGAAATAGGAGTACCAGAAAATCCCTTTGATTTTTGGGAAATTCCACCAGTTTTGCTAGAAGTTATTGTACTCTTACTAGTCGCAGGGGGCTGGCAGGAGTTTAGGGTATCCGATGTAGGAGACTGGGTGTCCATATGATCATTAAATCTTTGTGAAGGTGGTATATAGGCTGAAAAAATATTAAGCTTTTTTTGGGACTGTATTTCTAGTCCAGTAGTTTCGAAAACTTGACCTGCAGTGATTGGTTTGTGCTGCACTGATTTGTGGATCAGTAAAGCAACTCCCCCTTTAGCTGTAGCCGAAATTGTGTTATACATTTTGAAGTTAACGGGGATAGGAAATTTTTGAAAGAGTGTAATGTGAGTTTCTTGTAGTGAAATGATGTTGGGTTTGTGTAGTTTTAAGAGGATTAGTAGTTCATTATAATTATTTAAATAGCCATTGATATTCCATTGTAATACAGTAAGTGCCATATTTAATATTATAGGGTATGGAGTGTTCGCTAGGTTTCGCTATTAGTTGTTTGTTGCGTTTGAGCTAGTGATATTTTTAATCATAGATCAAGTTAACATAGTGGTCGAATTATCCTTATTAATAAAATGTCTTTTAGTTTTGTTGCTTATGTTTCTTGGCAGGATGTTGATTTTGTTTGCTTTACCGTTGATAGTAGGTTCTTCGCCAGGGTCTGTCGACATTGTTTCGTCTTCCTTGTCGTCGTAAGTAATTATGTTTCTGTCTGTGTTTGTTGTTGGTGATGTGTTATAAGAGGTTGAAGCTGAAGTGGATGGTGTGTTCAGGCTAAGTTGTTGAGGACGGGAATATCTTTGATTAGAGGCGTTAGCAACCGATGCGTATAAGGAGCCGTCGTGATGATGTCTGGTTTTGAGGATGTTCCAGGCCGTTTTGTAGTCAACTTTTTGAAGGGTTTTGATGGCTTGTACTTCTTTGTGCGTGAGAAATACTGGACACTTTCTATCTCTGGGATGGTGGTCGGAGTTAGGTAGGTTTTTGTCAGTGCAATTTATGCAGCTTGCGGCACGCTCACATTTTTCAACTTTAGCCAGGTTGATGTGGTTGGTTTGGCTACATCTATAGCAGTTCTCTGAAACTTTGCAGGAACTTTGCAGATGTCCCAATCGTAGGCAGTTATTGCATCGCATTGGGGAAGGAATATAAGGGCGAATTTCGACTCTCTCGTATCCAATATATACGTATTCGGGCAAATCTAGTCTGGCGAATGTTAGGATGATAAGTCCAGTCTCGGTTGGGTCGCTGCCATATACTGTCTTCATGATTTTTTTGACTTCGGAGACTTTTTGGGACTTTAAATTGTCTAGGATTTCTTTTTCTTTTATACCTCGAAGATCGTTTGAATATATTACTCCCTTTGAGTAATTCACCGTACGATGTTCGGATACTGCTACTGGTATGTTGTTAGGGATGTTGATAAGTTTCATTAATTTCTCGGCTTGTTGTTGATCTTTTGTTTGAACGAGGAGATTTCCATCGCGTGTTTTCTTGCAGCTCACTACTAATATAAAAATGCTTTCATAGGGCCGGTTTCTCGAGTGCCGGCTAACATTTATCGAACAGAAAAAGTGCCTGCTAAGCGATTTTGGCTTTCTCGAGCCAAAATGTGAGAGCTAGCTTTGACAGGGACTTGGACTCCCTGCTAGGCGTTTTCGGCTCGATAGAATGACAGCTGATTTCCCAAAGCCAACTAAGAAGAGGAAACGAAATCACAGCTGACTTTGCCTTTGAATTATACCCAAACAGCTGTTCAAATAATCAAAGCACGCCATTTTTTGCGCTTTACAGCACAATTCTGTGCGTTAACAGCACTCTGTAATTGCTTCTCGATCGGATAAATTAAAGGCGTCGAGAAAACCGATTTGCTTTTACGATAAGTTTATCTGGTGATTATCTTTTTCGAACAGATAGCTATCAGGGACTTTAGCCGGCACTCGAGAAACCGGCCCTTAGTAGAGAAAATACTTAAGAGAAAAAATAAACAGGTGCTAGTAAAGTGGAGCGGTTTTGATTCCAGTCACAACTCATGGATTTCTGTAAATGACCTGTTAAAGTAGGTTTATGTATGCTTATTTACATTTATTTATTTATTCATGTAATGTTATTATACAAATATATCTTATTACTATGTTGGGTTACTGCAAAGTATTTTAAATATTATAATGACCATTAGTTAATGTGGAACAATTATCGGGTAAAACATATCTCTTATCATCCTTATAATTTAGACTAATTTTATTCATAATTTTTGTATAGAGGATGTGGGATCTACTACGAATTACTCGCTAATCTCCATAAAATGTTTTCTTATATTTTACATTCGATATAATCTTCATGATTTAGTTTCTTAATAACTGATTTCTTAACTCCTTTAATTTTTTTATACAATCGCTTTTTTATTTCCTTCCTTATCAACTAAACAGGAATACGCCTTAGCTTTCAGTCCCGCAAAGGAAATCATAACCCTACCGGCATGTTCATCCTTCATTTTTCCTGGCTCTCTAATATTAGCCTGAACTATATTAAATTGGTTTTCTAACTTATAATTCGAGGTATCGAAGCGTTCTGGATTATTTTTAATAGTTTCGTAAAAATCTTCCTCTGAAGATAAAATAAATGAATCTGTATCCATATATATAATTTTAGAAGAAGGACTTTTAAGCAATAGAAAATTATAATAAAATTCATACATTAGCCATTTTTATAATTCTAAAACAGCTACTCCTATGTATATTGGTTTATCATACAAATCAGACCCGAATAGTTCAACGCTATGGAAGTCATGTCTATGCGTTGTCTAAAACCTGGAGAATTTTGTTTTGACTTTTAGTGTTTTATTAAAACTATGCTTCTACGCCTAGCGACATTTTCCATTGTTTTTCCATATACCGCATTATTTATTAACTTAAAGAAATTTTTTCGAAATCATTTTTAGCTAGTTTTTTTTATTAGTATTGAAGTCAATATAAGGCTTTAACCAACATGATTGGTTAAATGATAAAACCATGTGTATTTTTTTTACAACTAATCCATGTTCAATACATAGATGAAGCTGTTTTAAATGAATAATGTATTCGTATTTGTATTTTATTAGTCAAATCCGCTATCAATTTTTCCTGCTTGCCTCCGGGAGGAATTTTGTTTTCTGGACAGAATGGCAAGTAGTTATGTGAATCATAACGGTGCTGTTACATAGTTAATAGGGTCTAACTTATAAATTCTTCGACGTGTATTTTTATGTATTAAGTATGGATAGTCCACTCATCTCCAGGACATGCAGCCAGATAGTAATCAGAGTTCTAGCCAAACAAAAACCAGGCTTAGAAGTAATACACTTGAATGCACAAAGCTTAGCAAAAAAGATTGAGGAATTCCGTTTCTTATTTGTAAACTCGAATATTGATGTTATCTGTGTATCCGAAACGTGGTTTGTCTCAGGTGTTAGTGATATGTCAATTATGAGTGAAAGTTTTAATCTTTTTCGCTCCGATCGTAGTGGTCGAGGTGGAGGAGTTGCAATTTATATAAACAAGAAACTAAATGCTAAAACGGTATGTGTCCACCCAGAGACAAGTGCGATTGAGTATATATTCCTAAATATCTTAAACAAAAGAGATAACAAATCAATTTTAATTGGCTGTATCTACAGACCACACAAAACAACTGAATACTCTGAGCTGATTGACTTGTTATCTACCCTCTCATTAAAATACACAGACGTAATTCTTGCTGGCGATTTCAACAGTAACATTTTAATTGAAAAACATTTGTCAAACGATATGGAATCACTTGGCTTATTTCCTGTTAATTTTAAATATCCTACACATTTTTCCACTACCTGCAACACCCTACTTGATGTATTCTATGTTAGTGACCGTACAAAAATTCAGAATTATGACCAAATATCGTTGCCTGCCTTTTCCAAACATGATCTGATCTTTTTCACGTACAACATTAAGCTTGATCACCATGACAATTACATAGAGTATAGGGACTTCATCAACATTGACTACACTTCACTTAGTGCTGATTTAGACTCTTGCGACTGGACCTCCATATATTGCACTGCTGAGGTTAACACTCAGCTGGAAATTTTACAACGGAAAGTTAAAATCCTTTACGACAGAACGGTTCCTTTGAAGCGCAAAATGTGTAAGCACAGCGCCAAATCGTGGTTTAGTTCTAATATAAAAAAACTAATACAAAAGCGCGACAAATCGTATGCGAAATGGAAACGCTACAAGACAGATACCTTTTATAACGAATTCAAAACAAATAGGAAATTGGTAAATGAAACCATTGCTGAGGCGAAACGAAATCACTTTATACATAAATTCCGACATTCAAAAAACAATAAAAATACATGGTCAATTTTAAGGGAATTGGGGATCGGCAATATTAAACCAACATTGAGCTGTGATACTGATCTTGATGATCTAAATCATAAGTTCTTGCAATTGTCCGTACCTGAAACCACTTATAACACCTACCTGACACCCTCTGAGCCTTGTGATAGAAATAGCTGTGATATTATTTTTAGTTTTAATTGTGTCAGCCAGTGCGATGTCCTTAATTCAATCCTAAGCATTAAATCTAATGCAAAGGGTTTAGATGATTTAAATCCGAAATTTTTAAAACATTTTAAACTGCTCCATCACCACTTCTACGTTTCCCACATCCTGGAAAATAGCAAAAATAATACCAATTCCCAAATCAGCTACAGAGTATCGACCTATTGCTATCCTGCCTTTTTTGTCAAAAGTTCTTGAGAGGTTAATTGCTAACCAAATCGTGAGTTTTATGGATGCACACAATGTTTTTTCAGCAAAACAGTCCGGTTTCCGGAAGAACAGAAGTTGCACAACAGCTGTTATAAAAATCACTGAAGATATTAGATTACAAATGGATAGTGGCAAGATTACTTTATTGACGCTTTTAGATTTCAGTAAGGCTTTTGACACGGTAAACCACGAAATACTATTAACTAAACTAAGTCGTCTTTATATGTTTTCAACCTCTGCAACAAGATTAATGAAATCATACTTATCTCAAAGATCACAGCTAGTAGCTACACAAGCCTCTAAATCATCTATTCTGTCCGTAAAACGTGGTGTACCGCAGGGGTCCATTCTTGGTCCCCTTTTGTTCAGTCTATATGTTAATGATTTGCCAAATATTCTATCAAAATGTGACATGCATATGTATGCCGACGACGTCCAACTATATGTAAGCTGTCCTGTTAGCCAAATTAATGAATGTGTTCGTGTCTGTAACACTGAATTAGACAGGGTTTGTAAATGGGCAGAGCGCAATGGATTATCCTTGAACTCAAATCAAAATGCATAGTAATATTTAACCGATTTTTTAACACAGATCATCTGGAAAAACTTTGCTTGAATGGTCAACCAATAAACTATGTAGATCGAGCGAGCAATTTGGGGTTTACAATAAATTCCACTCTTTCCTGGAGTAATCATGTAAATTGTACGGTTGGGAAAATGTATGGGATACTTAGACAACTAAACGACACGAAAACCTTTTTACCAATAAATCTAAAAATGCTCGTTGCGAAAACCAAGCTGACACCATTACTATTTTATGGAGTCGAAGTCTTCGGAAATTGTGACGCTACTAGCCAGCATAAACTCCTTGTAGCTTTCAACAATGTAGCGAGATATATATTTAATCGCAGGCGCAGAGATCGAATCTCTGACGCAACTTTTAAAATTTTTGACATGCCGCTAAAAGCTTGGATCGAGTTCAAAACACTAATACTGCTGCACAAAATAATAACAACTGACAAGCCAAAATATCTTTTTAGCAAGCTAAAATTCAGCGCTTCCAATAGAACAAATAACCTAATTTGTCAAGTCGTAAAACACTCCTATGCCGAGAAACACTTTTTTATCTGTGCTGTACGTTCTTGGAATAAACTACCACATCCAATAAAAACCATTAAATCTGCCACGCAATTCAAAGCAAAATTATACACACATTTTTCAAACTAGTAATTAATTTTAAAAAACTTTAGTCTTTAAGAAATCAATGTTTGTAATGTCATCATTTATTTATGTTCATGAATCTGACAAATTGTGACTAGCGCTTTAATTTATAAGTATTTTTCTGTAGGAAGAAATAAAACCAAAATTAAAATTTAAAAAAAAAAAATTTCTCTACTATTTTCAATAACATCGGTCAAAATTAAAACGACACTTTCTAAATAAAGTTTTAAATAATCTCTTATAGATTTACAATCAAAAGTTCTCCAAACCTTTTGGGCGAAATTTTAATCATCCATACAACAATTTTCTTCACTCAAAAAATTATAAAAACTATCAATGCCAGGAAGTTGGGTGTCATCAAATTTTTCAAAACTATCTAAATAGCCGTATGGGAAGACACCCTTCCTACGCATTTGCTTTAATTTTTTTCCCTGAAACTTAGTACTAAGAACTTTAAAATGTTTATCCTCCAAATAACTAGATAGTTTTTCTAAGCTTGAACTTAAAAACCTGATTGAATCTATATATCTTATTTTGTATCTACTTGATGCATTTCTTTAAATTGTCTGCGTTAGTGATATGTAGAGATCTTTATTACAAGGTATGGGGTTTAGGTCTCCTTCTAATTCAGTAATGAATAAATGTATATCATATTTAGATAAATTATGAAAAACTACAGGAAGGAAGGGATCAATTAATTTATATTTTGGCTTACAATTTTTATGAATGGAACCCATGTATATCCCAGTAAATTGATCGTAGTGTTTATCCAGGTCTTCAGCCTTTATTCCTTTTTCACAGGCGTAGCCTCTACCTTCCTGTTCATCTTCATTGATTGTGTCGCCACTCGGATTTTGTAATACAAACTCTCAGTTTTTTTTACAACATTTTTTTAGTTTTTTAGTTTTGTTAGTATTAAATATTTATACCTTTTTTTTATTTTTTTACATACCTTCATATGTACACAATTCGTTAATACTCTAGTTTACGGTCCTCACCCCCAAAATTCGCGAAAAAATTATCCTCGACGGACCGCGACTTCTTAAGAATTTACATGAAGAAATATAGGCGCGGACGGCCATGGTACTCTTGTAATCGAATTTCAAAGTTACGTGTTTTGCTATAAAAATAAAGTAGACTTTTCAACAACTTGCTACACAAAATATATTGACTTTTAATAAGACCGTGAAACAGAACAAAATACTGCACACGGTAGCTGCAGCAGTTCCTGTCAGCACAGGGGTATGCGAGCCAACTGTGCCTATGGAAACATCCAGTTCCGGAGGTGACCCTGTTTCTGAAAGCCAACCTGAGGCACAGAATTCGGTGCTGACTGTACCTATAAATACAGTAGGAACCGCTTTTGGGTCCCAGACGAGCGAGGTTCAGATTCCTGCTGGGGGTCGTAAAAAACGGTCGGTTGTTCCACATAGGAAGCCACTATTCGTATCTAGATTTACCCCAGATACAACATCCGAGGATGTTTTGGAATTTATTCGTGACTTGTAAAGTGACCGTAAAGTTTATTCTTGGCTTACCAAAATGTTAGAGGACTTAACATGAAGCTACCCAAGCTTTATGCTGACTCCTCGGCATTTACCTACGATATCCTGGCATTTACAGAAACTTGGCTGAAACCAGAGATAACCGTCTCTGAAGTTTTGTCAAACAGCTTTAATACCTATAGAACCGATCGCCTTTCCCGTAGGGGAGGGGGTGTTCTCATCGCCGTTACCTCTACCCTAAATTCGGAGAGAATTCACTCTCATGTCCCCAATGACATAGAATTTGTTAGTGTAAAAGTTTCCCTGGAATCCTTGTCTATTCTTGTTACATGTTCTTATATTCCACCTGGCTCTGACTTAATAGTTTATGAGCAACATCTATCTGCTATTAAATCTATTCTATCCTCTCTTTCCAACAGAGACCTTTTTATTGTTTTGGGTGACTTTAATCGCCCTGATATTTCTTGGTCCCCTTCTACTGACTCACTTGTCGCTATTCCATTATCCGCCCATGTTTTTGTCGATGGCCTTTCTGAATTATCGTTACAGCAAGTTAGCTTTATACGAAATTCATTAAATAGACAGTTAGATCTTGTGTTTGTTTCAGAGCCGTCTGAAGTCATGGTATCTAGAATTGACGCTCTTGTGGTACCAGAAGACCGATACCATCCAACAATGGAATTGACAATTTGCCTCCCCTACCTTGATACCCTCTCTCCTTTAGTTTCTCCAACTAAAATGAGATGCTTTCGTAAATGTGACTATAATAAACTTAACTTAATGATTTCGCAATATAATTGGACAGATCTTTATAACTGTATGGACATCGAAAGTGCCACTGAACTTTTCTATAGCATTCTAAACACTTTTTTTAATGAATGCGTTCCTGATAGGCTTCCTCCAAGGCCGAACAGGCCCCCCTGGTTTACAAATGCTCTTAAAAGACTTAAAAATCTTAAATCAAACACTTATAATAAATATAAAAAATCGGGTAGGCCATCAAATTTTTCGAAATATGTGGTGGCTCGATCTGATTTTAATGTTCTTAACAGTCATTGCTACTCTATGTATTTAAATCGTTGTAAATTTGAATTTTCAAATGATCCGAAGCAGTTTTATAACTTTGTTAACTCTAAACGTAAGTCATCGGCCTTGCCTTCATCGGTTCGTTTTAACTTAATGGAGGCATCGACAGATTCTGAAATTGCTGATTTATTTGCCGACTTTTTCCAAACCACTTACAGCTCCTCTTCATGGTCAAAATCAAACTACCCTAATCCCTTAAATAGGGCAAATTGTATTTTTTCACCTATAATTACCGAAAGTTCTCTCTTAAGAGATTTAACAACAACAGCGCCTACTTATTCTCCCGGTCCTGATGGACTTCCTGGGTGTGTGCTTAAGTTTTGTGCACAAACCATTTGCAAACCTATTCTTAAACTTTTCATCATCAGTTTTCCCAACTGTCTGGAAGGACTCTTTTATTATTCCACTTCACAAAAAGGGTGCGAAGGCGGATGCCCAGAATTATAGAGGTATTTCTAAATTGTCGGCAATTCCAAAAGCCTTTGAACGTATTATCACTTCTCATTTGCAGCATTTAGGTTCCTCGCTAATATCACCGTGTCAGCATGGTTTCGTTAAGCGAAGATCGACTACCACCAACCTACTTGAATTGTCATCTATTGTAATAAATGGATTTAACAATAAAATGCAGACCGACGTTATATATACAGATTTTAGTAAAGCCTTTGACTCTGTTAACCACTCTCGTCTTTTATTCAAACTAGACTTGTGTGAGATCTGAAGTTGCCACGAGATATTTCAGTTAGTTGTTTTAAATATAAATGAACACAAAATATATTCGATGACCAACAGGCCAATATTGTTCTTTATTATTTGAGTTTTAGATTGAGAGTGATGGCTTACAATAAGTATTTAGCGGCTGCGCTGTCGGCTTACGCCGGCAGCGGTCAGCAGCGGCCACATATAACATATATATATATACATATATAAGAACAATATATATGAATATCTATGCTCACACATAAGGCTAAGAGCGCGAGAGAAGTTGTATACACATGTACTGTATATATGTGCACTCAGGCAGTGGGAATATGCTGACACTTGCATTTCCCATGTTGAGCTCTGAGGCATGATCATATTTCGGCTGGCCACTTCAGTTTAATGGCCGGGACTTTTTATATATTTTAGTACACTGTTGCACAATGTTAGTATTGGTACAGTGGGTACTCGATACACAATACATGCATATTACATCTCCCTCCTTTTGAAAAATAACGTAATATTATGAAGTTATTTTAATAGGTATATAGATATATGTGTATAAAAATTTTAAGTGTAGTAAAATAAAATTATTTTCTAGTCATAAAATGTATGTTTGAAAATACTTATCAAAAAATAAAAAAAATGTTTTTTTTAATTTTTCTTTCGAATCAGAAAATGTTGATTTATTATATTATTGTATTTAAAACCTATGATAATTATTTTTATTAATAAAATGATATAAAAATTAGATGAATATAAAATTTTTTTTTTTATTGTGTTCCGGTTGATCGGGCCGTTTTTGTTTTTTTTTTTTGTATACGGATGTTAATGTTTATAAATTTTTAACCTGTTTTTATTTACTACTTGGAAATTCTTTTTTCCTGTATCTATTTTAATGTTATTTCTATCTTCTACATTTATAACTTTTTATGGTCCTAAATATCTATTTTCTAGCTTATGAGCTGTTTCATTTTTTAGCATAACTAAATCTCCTATTTCTAATTGTATATCATTAATTTGTTTGTCATATTCAGATTTTCTTTTTACTTTTTCTTTTTCTATTAACTGTTTGGCTCTGTTTTGTGCCATTTGCAATCTGAATTTAAATTCTTTTGCATAGTCATCTATATTATAGACTGGTTCGACTACAGTTGATTTGTCAAATTCTTGGAACTGTTTTGGCATTTTTCCATAAACTAGTTCGTAAGAACAGTATTCATGGACTGTCGAAGGTGTAGTATTGAAACAATAGGTAAAATAATTCAACCATATATCCCAATCATTTTTATCAATTGAAATATACGAACGAATGTATTCATTGAATGTTCGATGGCTTCGTTCTATTGTTCCTAAAGTCTGGTGGTGATAAGCTGTGGATTGTATATTACTTATTTTCATATACTTGCATAAGTCTTGTATTAGTTCATTTTTGTATTCGGTACCTTTATCCGTTATGAACGTCTTCATAGGACCGTACTTGAGTTCAAAAGATTCAAATATTGCTTGTTTTTGCGCTTTTATCTGCAACTGGTACAGTAACAAGATATTTGGTGAGGTCACAGATTATAGTGACTGCATATTCATTGCCATTTTCCGTACGAGGTAATGGTCCAATGGTGTCTATAAGAACAGTGTCAAAAGCTTTGTCAGGGGTGTTTGTTATAATCATTGGTGCTTTTGTATGTGTTGTTGTTTTTGCTTTTTGGCATTTCATACATGTTTTTACATATTTTGTTATTGTTTTAGTCATTTGGGGCCAATAGTATAATTTTTGATTTTTAACAGGGTACGCGTAATTCCTGTGTGGCCTTCTTCGATTGGATCGTCATGGTATTTTGACAGGATTGCATTTATAAGATTTGTATCTTTTTTGTCTATTTGGGTCACTTTTGTTTGTAGCGCTACTTTTAAATTTTTTAATAATTCATTGCCCATATTTTTAAAATTGTTGAGTGATACATATTCGAAAATTTGTTCACTTGGTGACACCTGTAAATTAACAATTTTTTGTAAACTGGCTTCTGAATTAAGCCTTTGAAAAAATTGAGCTAGGTCAAGATTCTCATTAGAATACAAATCATTAATTGGAAATTGTGAAATAATTATTTTTCCTTGTTTAAATAAACATTTGGAATGATTTATTTTTAGTTTCACGAATTTCTTTACATCGTTATTACTAACGACTTCATAGACATTGGGCTCTTTTATATTTTTATTGGGCTCCTTTATCATTTGATAGGGTTCCTTTATATTTGTATGCAATTTTTTGTTTTCATCTGGCCAGATGTTTTCCTGTCTTTTTGATGATCTAGTTTGTACCATCAATATGTTTCTATTTATTTCTTTTAGTTCGTCTACATTTATGCGGGATAATGCATCCGCTACATGATTGTCTTTCCCCTTAAGATATTCTACGGTAAAGTCGTATTCTTCCAAATCGAGTCTCATGCGAGTTAATTTTGAACTTGGGTTAGTCATTGAGAACAAATATGTTAGTGGTCTATGATCTGTTTTAACTGTGAAATGTTTGCCATAAATATATGGACGAAAATGGTTTATTGCCCAGTGAATAGCTGCTAATTCTTGTTCTGTTGTGTTTTTATTACTTTCTCCCTTTGTGAATGATCTTGATGCGTATGCAACTGGTAGTGGTGTTTCATTATAGTTTTGACTTAAAACCGCTCCGCATGCTTTTTTGCTTGCATCGGTTGTTATACAAAATTTTTTATCAAAATCGGGGTATTGTAATAATGTGGGTTTCATCAGTTGGACTTTCAGATAATCAAATGCCTTTTGACATTCATCTGTCCATTCGAATTTTACATTCTTCTTGCACAGTCTTGTTATATGACGTGAGTAGTCGGAGAAATTTTTAATAAAACGTCTGTAGTAATTACAAAATGCTACGAATCTTCTAGCGCTGTCTGCGTCGGTTGGGACTGGCTATTTTTCTATAACGCTGTATTTTTTACTGTCTGGTAGAATACTTTTGTCAGTGCGCTTGTGACCTAGGAAGGTTACTTCATGCCTGAAAAATGAACACTTTTCGGGGTGTAATTTAAGGTTGTGCTTTCTACATAAATCAAAAACGTTTGTCAGGTTTTTAATCATGTGTTTTTCAGAACATCCGATGACAATTAGGTCATCCATGTACAAGAATGCTTGAGAAGGTTCAATGCCTGAAAATGCGATTGTCATCATCCTTTGAAAAGAGTTAGGTGCTATTTTTAAACCGTAAGGTAATCTAGTGAAACGATAAGAGCCATTACTGGTGGAAAAGGACGTTATATTTCTAGAATTGTCTTCGAGTTCTATTTGATTAAATCCTGACATCAGATCTAAACATGAAAAGTATTTAGCTCTACCCAATTGGTCAAGAATATCGTCTATTCTTGGGAGTGGAAATTTATCGGATAAAATTTTTTTATTTATTTGGCGATAGTCGATTACTAAACGCCATCTTTTATCATTTGAATCTGGTAGAGATTTCTTTGGTACAATTAATAGTGGGCTATTATACTCTGAGACTGATGGTTCTACTATTTTATCTTTAATAAGTTTTTCGACTTGTTTTTCTACTTCTTCTGTGTGGAATTCTGTAATTTTTAATATATACTGGTTCCTCATCTTTCACTCGTATTTTTTGTTTGTAAAAATTGTTAGTAGTTATGGATTCTGATTCTACTCCGAAAATATCTGTATATTTGGTGCATAATTCTGTAAGTACTTATTTAAACTGAGATGGAAAGTTTTTCTTCAGTTTGGTTAGGGTTTCTATGTGGTTGGGATTTTTATCTGGAATTATTATATTGTAATTATCTAGCTGTTTAATTTTTATTGCATCTAATTTAATTATTGTGTCTTTATTAGTTGTATTAAGAATTCGGACAAATGTATTTTTAGAATCTGCGATGGAGTTTCCAATAAAAATTCCATTTTCTATTTCTTGGTTTGGTATGAATATATACCCGGTTGCTGATTGTAAATTAATTTTTCGGACAACTTCGGATCTAGCTGGTAAAATTGTTAAATTGTTTTCAAGTGTATGAAGTATTTGAATGTTGATAGTATTACAAATATTGCTTGGTCTCAAGATAATCCAATCGCTTTCTGGTGTGAGGTCTATTTGGCAATTATATTTTTTCATAAAATCTATTCCTATTATTCCATCGCATGGAATCGGAAATTGTGCATCTACTAAATGAAAATTGTGTGGTATAGCGTAATTATTTGAAAGAAGTTCTATTGATACTAATCCTTTTGAGTTTGTTGTTCCCTCTCCAATACCAGATATTTCTGAAATTTCTGTGCAATCTATATCATGAAATGAATCTGTATTTTCTTTTAATAATGATATGTCTGCACCTGTATCTACTAATAATGTATATGATTTACGTGATTTTTCATTTTTTAGAGAGACAAATAGGTTGAAATTTAAGTTAAGAGTATGAACCGTATTTTTATACCCGTTACTCGTAGAGTAAAAGGGTATATTGTATTCGTGCAAAAGTATGTAACAGGGAGAAGGAAGCTTTTCCGACCCTATAAAGTATATATATTCTTGATCAGGATCACTAGTTGAGTCGAACTAGCCATGTCCGTCTGTCCGTCTGTCCGTCCGTATGAACGCTGAGATCTCGGAAACTATAAAAGCTAGAGGATTGGCATTTTGCATGCATATTCTTGGAGTTCCTACGCAGCGCAAGTTTATTTCAAAATGGTGCCACGCCCCCTCTAACGCCCTCAATCGCCCTACACCATTTTTTGAAAGGTGTCTGGCGCCCACACCATTAAAGATTTTGGAAAACTAAAAATGCAATTTTATTGTGACTATCAATACCTATCGAAATGTAGAAGAAATTTTTCAAATCGGACCATTCGTTAAAAAGTTATGCCCGATCAAAGATTTTATATATCTATCTCCCTCGCACTCCCTTATCTAAGTAACGGGTATCTGATAGTCGGGGCACCCGACTATAGCGTTCTCTCTTGTTTATTGTATTTTCTATCTTAAGGGTTTTTATTGGTTTTCCGAATTAGTTTGTATTTGACGAACGTTAGTGTTCTGTCTGTTTGAGTTATTATTTCTATTGTTATTAGTGGTGTTGTTGGCATTGTTATTATTGTTATAATTATTATTGTTGGATCCACCACGGTTATTACCTCTATAACTTCCACGACCTCTATTGGTGTAGTTATTATAGCTTTGATTATAACCATTTGATTGGTAGTATCCGTTGTTTTGGTAATAGCCATTATTGTGGTAGTTGCCACGGCCATTTCCTCTACCGCGATAATTTCCTCTGAATTTATTATTGCGATTTGAATGTCCTCCTGGGTATAGAAAACAGTATTTGTACTGCCAGTCATTTCAGTACTACATTGTAAATACTTCGTGACTGCTTCATTCATTGTTGAAAAATTTCCTGCTTCGAGAATGGTTTTTATGCGGCTATGCTCACAATTTTTTACCATTGTGTTTATAGCTTCCTTTGTGCTAAATTTATCCGCATGTTCGGCTGGTAGTCCTTCGTCAATATACGATGCTTCGAGTAGCTTTCGTAAATTGTCAATTTCAGTTGTAAATTTTTCTGCCGTTTTACCCTTTTGAGTAGTTTTTGCCATTTTTGCCTTAACTACGTCGGATGTTTCTCCGATAATAGTGTCTTGCAATTTTTTTATAATGCCGTTTATGGTGGATTCATTTTGTACTTTGTACAGGGTTGATCCTACTATTTTTGATTTTATTACTTCAACAGCTATCGCTTCAAATGTGCCTTTTGTTAGGTTTACCAATTTCAAGGCTGTGATAAATCTGTGAAGTTGAATTTTTTGTCCGTTAAATTCAGGTATAGCGTTTACTATATCCTTGATGTATGCCCGTTGGGCAACGGTTTCGTCTGCCATTATTATTGTTGGTTTTTGTTCTAATTCGCTATCGGAATCTGCTGTTTCCTGATCTGATATTTCAGGTCGAAAGAATACAGCTGGGATAGTAAGATTATTTAAATCTTTTTCTTCTATTTCTGGGTCTATCAGAGTCAGAGTCTTCTACTTGTACTGAGTCGATTCTTCTCCAGTTTCTACTGTTAAGGGCGTGATCAGGATATTTGGTATTGCAATATTTAAATTGTACCTTTCCTTTATGGTTATTAAATTCAGTCGTAGTCTAGTCAGAAACCTTGATACCTTAGACCAATGATTTCTATCTAATCGATCTCTGTGCTCATATATTAGTATACGCGCCTTGTTAAAGCTGGTTACTAATATTTCTGTATGCTTGCTTATTGTATTTTTCTGTATTGGTCGCTTTTGTGTTAGCGACTTATACGATTTGTCAAAATCAGTTTTAAATGTATTTAATTCCTTATATATTTCATGCCATTCCATTATATTATAAACATGAATTAGTTTCTGTAAACTACAGGAATTAGAGCTCTGCCTAATAGGTCGTTATCTTCTATAATTGTTCTCACATGTACACCTGGGATGGTGCTCAATATCATTGCTTTTTGTTTAGTAGAGCAATGTATTAATGGTGAGGTCTCTAAATTGTATGTAGGGGTCGTTGAGACCAGGGCTATTATTCTTTCACTAAAATTAGGATCTCTCATGTATGTTTCAATTACTGCCTCTACTATATTCATTTTATTTTGTTTATTTAAAATTGTTTATTTAATATTAAAAATTTAAAAAGCTAATTTGTTTTTTTTTTATATATTCTTTTAATAATAATTGAAATTATAACTAGGCAAGTTTTTATTTATATTTTGTCCAGGTCATTTGCTTGACTCTGAAATCTCTGTTTTAAACACCTATTGTGTAATTTATAAAGTTTGAGAAAAACACTTGCTGACATTATAATTACTATTATTATCAAAAGCATTGTTATAGTTTCTACATCAACTTTTTCGGATTCTACTTTGTTGACGACGTTCGCCGTAGAGTCAACTACTTTCGTGTCTACAATCCCCATCGTGTGAATATTTTCCAATGTTCTATATTTTATGCCAAGTATATATGGCTGATTATTACTTTAAATTTTGTATAGTTTACTGATGCTATTATTCATTAAAAAAAATTTTTTTTTTGAAAAAAAAATATATATTGGAATTTGAAAAAGTGAAGAAAAAAAAAATTGTTTGTGTTAAATTTTCACATGGCAGATTTACAAAGTGTCGCTCTATATAATTAAAATATCTGCCATATGATTTTAGTAAGAAAGCCTAACAGAGGTTAGTAATTTTCAAGCAGCGTTTTCGCGCATCGGCTTGATTAGAAGTGTTTTTAAATTAAAGGTAACTTAGGCATTGGCAATTAATGCAGCCTTTGTTACGTTACTTCGCACCAGTGCGAAGTTGGGCTTCGATTTTTCTTAGTTGCTCTTCGTGTTGTGTTGCTTCTTGGGTTGTCGCAGCCGTCTTTATTAGATCTTTAGCTAATCTCCGTTGGCGCAATAGATTGTGTCTCCTGCCGCTCCTCTTCTTCTTTGTTTTGATTTTCTTCTGCTGCCGTGCCCTGTACTCAGCTATTGTGAGGGGGCGTGGTCCATCGGTTGGACACACCTCTAGAGCTTCTTTTAGGCTCGGTGCGTCCCTTTGCTCGACAGGAGCAGCGTATTGTAGTTCAGCGTCTTCTTTTTCCCACGTAGGTGTAGGCGGCTTTGCCACACCTCCCACACTTTATTTTATTTCGATGGTTTCCTTCTCATTTGATGTGTTTTTTGTGTAGAAGTTTTAAATTTTAATTTTTGTTGGTTTGTTTTTGTTAGTTTCGTTTGTTTTCTTCATTGTTTTTGAGTTTCTCACATTATGTGTTTTTGTGTAGAAGTTTTAAATGTTCATTTTTGTTGGTTTGTTTTTGTTTGTTTCGTTTGTTTTCTTCATTGTTTTTAAGTTTCTCACATTTTGTGTTTTAGTGTCGAAGTTTTAAATGTATTGAAATGGTTAAAATAAGAGACACACAGGCAGGTCAAATTAGTAGTGTATTTTATATTTGCAGTTCACTGCACTTGTCACGGTCGCCATGTGAGATCTGAAGTTGCCACGAGATATTTCAGTTAGTTGTTTTAAATATAAATGAACACAAAATATATTCGATGACCAACAGGCCAATATTGTTCTTTATTATTTGAGTTTTAGATTGAGAGTGATGGCTTACAATAAGTATTTAGCGGCTGCGCTGTCGGCTTACGCCGGCAGCGGTCAGCAGCGGCCACATATATATAAGAACAATATATATGAATATCTATGCTCACACATAAGGCTAAGAGCGTACATGTGTATGTGTATGTATGTGTATGTGTATGTACTGTATATATGTGCACTCAGGCAGTGGGAATATGCTGACACTTGCATTTCCCATGTTAAGCTCTGAGGCATGATCATATTTCGGCTGGCCACTTGAGTTTGATGGCCGGGACTTTTTATATATTTTAGTACACTGTTGCACAATGTTAGTATTGGTACAGTGGGTACTCGATACACAATACATGCATATTACACTTGCTCGGGTTTCCATGTAATCTTTTAGCATGGATTTCAAGTTATTTGAATGGGAGGACTCAGAGGGCTATATTTAAGAACGCTGCTTCTAAAATGATCCACGTGACATCTGGAGTGCCCCAGGGTAGTCATTTGGGCCCTTTGCTGTTTACTTTGTTTATTAACGATCTTCCCTCTATCATAACAAATTCTCGTGTACTAATGTATGCTGATGATGTTAAGTTTTGTTTGACATACAACAATATAGAGTCTGGGTTCCGCTTACAATCAGACATTGATAATTTTCAAGTATGGTGTGAGTATAACCTCTTAAATTTGAACTGCCTAAAAAGTATCGTAATGTCCTTCCATAGGGGTACTCCTACGTTTATAAGTTATTTGCTTCAGAATTTGCCATTTGACCGTATATATTCAGTAAATGATTTAGGCGTTTTTCTGGACCCGAAGCTTAAATTTGACAGCCACATAATTTTGACTGCTAACAAAGCTATGAGTCTTCTTGGGTTTATAAAGCGTTGCTCAGAAGAATTTGACGACCCTTTTATAACCAAATTATTATTTATCCCTTGTCCGTCCTATACTGGAATATTGTTCTTCGGTTTGGAGCCCTCAATACCAAGTGCACATTGACCGTATAGAGTCGGTACAAAACCAATTTCTTCTTTTTGCCCTTCGTAGTTTGAACTGGGATCAAATTTTTAATTTGCCTCGATGTACATCAAATTTTAGTCTGCACGAGCCCTTTCGCGCTCAATTAAATATTTATAACAACCTTTATCAACCTTTATTAAAAACTAATATTTTAACTCATTTGCTTCACTTGTAATTGCTTCTTTATTCTCATTATGTGTCCCGTTTTTTTTTTGTTTTATGTATTCTTCCTCGCGAACTCGCATTCTTGCCCAAATTGATAAAAGGGCCCCGTGCCTAACAAGCACGTGCTTGGTGTCGTTGGGCCACTTGTTTGTACTGCGTAGTGCATCGACGTCCATATATATATTTTCTATAAAAATCCTGTAGGCTTTTGAATTTTCGTAACGCAACTACAAAATGTCTATGTGCGAGTCGTGCAACATTACTTTTGGGAGTTTCCTAAGTAAGGACAAGGAAGCACATGCAGTATGCTTCTGAACTTTTGTTGTCGACGAAGTAGTTGCTGATTTTAGGCATGTAGTGTAATTTTCAAGCACAGCCTCAATGTCGGCATATATCACCACCGGACGGGAGTATTTTTTGTGAATGGTGTTAAAGGATGTTGTGGTATTTGGTTCTGGATAGAAGGAGGCCACTTTTGCGCACTTAAGCTTGTTATGAGTGTTGTTCTTTACGGTAAGAAATTGTAAGCAGTTGTCACAAAAATATCCTCCCGCCTTCGATTTGGAATGTTGCGAGTAGCATAACGTCTTCACACTTGTTATGTAGGCGTATTGCATGTTTTCTTCGCTTTTATTGTCAATTCCCAAAATATTAATATGTTTAGAACGAATAGATTTTGTTCTAAAGGTTAGTCCGATAACTTTTTTACCATTAGCATCAATTTCATAAATGTTAATGCTGAAGTCAGCATTATTTCTTTCAAACTGATTTATTTCTTTATTGGTGATTGGAAACTCGATTCCCGATAAATCCAATATAATTCCGTCATATACCATTGTATCATTATTGATATTTATTTTATATTTGTTGGGATTGGTCAATTTCCTCTCGCATACTTTCTTTGGTATTGGCTATATATGCTAGTATGCACCACTTGAAACAAAATACATCTGTATTTTGTACATTTATATGTGCATTTCGGTGTCTTAACGCTTTCGGAACCATGATGTAGCCGCTAGCAGGAATGTCTTCTAGCTTTATTAACATGATTTCGAAAAATGTGAAATTTGTTATTGCCCAACCAGAGTCTTTTTCTTCGAACTCACTGCTCGATGTTAATAGACTATCTATTGCCGTGTTTAACTCATTAGGTTAGGTAAGGTTAGGACGGCTGCCAGACTACAGCCTGGCTCACTTATACCTCTATGGGTCCATTGTGGTACCGTATGATCTCTCTTTTTGGGTCCCCTATCCGTTATAAGACAGCCTTTAGGTTGGTTGATCAGCAAGTCCCCCATCCGGAGGATTTAATAAAAGATCTTTAATTCTTAAGGTTTATCTCCGATATTTCGGTCAGGTCATTTATGAAGGGATATCCGAAGTGTTTTAGTCTAAGCCTGCATAGAGCTGGGCAAGAACAGAGTAGGTGTTCCACCGTTTCCTCTTCCTCATCCCTGCAGCTTCTACAGAAATCATTTTTTGGGGCTTTTAGCCTGCCGGCGTGTGCGCCAACGAGCCAGTGGCCTGTGAGAACTCAAATTAGCATGCCACACTCCGTGCGGCTTTATTTAAGTAATTCCAGTGTTTTTGTATTGTTTATTGCAGGCCAGGTCTGGTGAGAGATTCGGCACTGTGGTGTGTTTTGCCAATGTATGTTGGCTAATTTGGTGAACTGGTTTTTAATAATTAGCTTACACGTAGCCATAGGCATGCCAACATTCTCCTTTCCTGGAAGGAGAGGTATGGTGGTGCCTTGCTTGGCTAGCTCGTCCGCCATACAGTTGCCATCGATATCCCGGTGGCCCGGAACCCATATAAGGCTGACAGCAAACTGACTAGCCATCTCGTCGAGAGATTTGCGACAGTCTGCTATTGTTCGGGAGTTAGTGTTAGTCGAGTAGATTGATTTAATAGCCGCTTGGCTATCACTATCAAAGCTTCGAGGGGTGTGTGACTGTATTCACGGGTTTTACATAGATCCGTTTTTGGCGGGATCAGATTGTCATGCTAAAGAATCTTAGCCTGACCATAGAGCTGGGATTTCCATTGCCCCGTATACCTCAGTCGAATGGCTGCCGATTTGGCCCTTTCCATGCCTGCTAAGTCCAGGCTCGTGAGGTTCAAGATCGCGTTCAGCGCTTCGTTCGGGGTAGTTCTAAGGACTCCACTTATGCACAAATCCGCTATGCGCTGCACTTTGTTAAGGGGAGTCACGATACACTGTTTGTGCAGAGCGGTCCAACACAGAGCCACCCCGTATAGTAGGATTGGCTTGACTACCGCTGTGTATATCCAGTTGACGATTTTTGGGGACATACCCCATCTTAGCCCGATTGCTTTTTTACAAGAGTAAAGTGTAATGGTCGCTTTCTTGGTTCTCTCTTGGTTGTTTAAACCCCATGTAAGACGCTTATCTAATATTAACATCAAGTAACTTGCGTACTCGCTAAAACAGAGATTACAATTGTTTAGAGTTGGTGGGTTAGTTTAAGAATTTTGTATCTCTTTGTAAAAATAACTAGTTCCGTTTTTGAGGGATTTACCCCAAGTCCGTTCTTTGTCATCCATTCCGATGATATTTATACCCGTTACTCGTAGAGTAAAAGGGTATATTGTATTCGTGCAAAAGTATGTAACAGGTAGAAGGAAGCGCTTCCGACTCCATAAAGTATATATATTCTTGATCAGGATCACCAGCCGAGTCGATCTAGCCATGTCCGTCTGTCTGTCCGTCTGTCTGTCTGTCTCTCTGTCCGTATGAACGCTGAGATCTCGGAAACTACAAAAGCTAGAAGGTTGAGATTTTCCAGGCATATTCTTGGGCTTCCTACGCAGCGCAAGTTTATTTCAGCCGAGTGCCACGCCCCCTCTAACGCCCATAATCGCCCACTAACGATTTTTAAATGTGTCTGGCGCCCACACCTTTAAAGATTTCCGAGAAGTATAAATGCAATTTTGTTGTGCATATTTATACCTATCGAAATGTAGAAGATATTTTTCAAATCGGACCATTCATTAAAAAGATATACGCAATCAAAATTTCTATATCTATCTCCCTCGCACTCCCTTTAGCTGAGTTACGATTATTAGTCGGGACACCAACTCGAGTACAGCGTTTGCACTCCCTTTAGCTGAGTGACGGGTATTAGATAGTCGGGACACGAACCCGACTATAGCGTTCTCTCTTGTTTTAGTTTTGCGGTCATAAGATCGCACAAAGTTTGTGGATACTTACCATTAAAGATGATAGCAACATCGGCTGAGTATGCCAGAACTTTACAGCCTCCTTCTTCGAGAAACCGCAGTAGTTTATTTACCTCAATGTTCCACAAGAGTTCAGCAATTTAAGGATCAGCCCCACCAACGGCGGCTCAACCCCTTGTTCTGTGAGGAATTTTGTTATTGCTGTGGGAAGCACATTGTTGAAGGCTCCTTCTATGTCAAGGAAGGCGATCAAAGTGTATTCCTGGATACTGAGTGATTTCTCGATGTTGCTTACTACCAAGTGTAGCGCCGATTCGGTCGACTTACCTTTAGTGTATGCGTGTTGCGCCTCTGATATTTGCTTCGGGTCAATAGTGTCTCTAATATGTAGCCCTATCAGTCTTTCTAGAATCTTTAGCAGGAATGATGTCAGACTTATCGGTCTGAAATCCTTCGCTGTAGTATGAGTGGCCTTCCCTGCCTTGGGGATGAAAACAACTTTTGTTTCCCGCCACGCCGTTGGTAGTTCTCCTACAGCAAGAATGGTCTGGAAAATTTTTCTCAGCCAGTTTATGGCTAGCTGTCCTGCTTGCTGAATATGTGCCGGTGCTTAATTGTCCGGTCCCGGCGATTTATATGGTTTGAAACTATGAATGGACTAGTTTATATTACGGTCTGATAGTAGGAGATTTAAGTTTATTCCTTCTCCAGTGTTTCTTCCTGGGGGATGTCCTGTTTGCAGGCTCCCTGGGAAGTGAGCGTCTAGGAGTAGGTTTAGGGACTCTTCACTAGAGTCTGACCATGATCCATCAGCTTTTGAAGGTAGCCCAAGGATGCGGCTGTCTTAGAAAGTATTTTTCTCAGCCTTGCGGCATCAGTTGTTTTTTCAATATTTATTTTATTTATTTTATTTTTATTTTATTTTTAAATTAGCAAATATCTGCCAATATAAACCTAACTCCTACCTCCGCCCGAGTAAAGGAGATTTTTTTAATGATATGCTCCGACTCACATCAAGTGGGCAGAGGCAAGGATAGGTGATTAAAAATATTTCTTACATTAAAGTCCACGGAACATTCAACAAACAACAAAAAATACAATTCATTATATTGAGTACACAAAACTCGAAAAGGATCGTGCGCTTCGAAATTCGATTTGCAAATTTCAAGAGCAATAGGCCGAAAGTAGCGGGATGCTCTTACGGGGATCGAAAACCGTATTTGGCCAAGTAAGAAGCTAGAATTTATAAGTCCAGTGATCAACTTGTGGAGGAACATCACTCCGTGGCAGGTCCGACGATCCATTAGCGAGGGCAGGTTCAGAAGACGCAGTCTATCGACGTAGGATGGCAGGTGACGTTGTGGATCCCAGTTTAACCCACGTAAAGCAAACAAAAGGAACTGTTTCTGTACCGATTCGATGAGGTCCTGATATTTAGCATACTGAGGTGACCATACGCACGTGCAGTATTCAAGAATAGGTCGCACAAGAGAAATGTAAAGGTGCTTTGTGGTGTAGGGATCCTCAAATTCTTTAGACCAGCGCTTTACAAACGCAAAAACCCCTTTTGCTTTACTAACAATGATGCCGATGTGATTGGTAAAGTTTAGGTTGTGGCTAAATAAAACTCCAAGATCTGTTACGGAATTAATGCGTTCAAGATCGTTCATCCCGATGGAATAATTAAAGAGGAAAAGCCTCTTCCGATAAAAAGACATGAAGCTACATTTAGAATTATTTAAGAACAGCAGGTTCTGGAGGCACCATGATTGCAGATTGCACAAGTCCGCTTGCAGGAGTACGTGAGAATCAACGTTTGTTAAGGGCATGCAAAGTTTTACGTCATCGGCGTACATCATCACGTGGGAAGAGAGAATTACTTGAGGCAAGTCATTTATAAAGATTCCAAACAGAAGTGGTCCAAGGTGACTCCCTTGAGGAACACCAGAAGTCACATGGACAAGGTTTGAGATAGAATTTTTAAATAATACTCTCTGCGTCCGGTTTAATAAGTATGAAGAAATCCACTTCGTCAACGAGATCGGGAATCCCAGAAGCGTAAGTTTTTTTAACAGTAACTGATGGTTCACCGAATCGAAAGCCTTACTGAAATCTGTAAAAATTACATCAGTTTGGGTGTTAGTTTTAAACGCATTCCTAATAACTGTAGTAAACTCTAGAAGGTTGGTTGACGTTGATCTACGTTTCATAAAGCCGTGCTGTGTTGAGGACATTATTGAACTACACTGGTGCTGAAGCTGAGCAGTAATTAATTGTTCGAAAAATTTGGGAATCGCACTAAGTTTTGCAATCCCTCGGTAGTTATTAATGTTCGATTTACTTCCCTTTTTATGAAGCGGAATTATAAAAGATTCCTTCCAAACTTCTGGAAAAAAGGAGTGCTGCAGGGATAACTGAAATAGTTTTGACAGTGGCCCACACAATGCGCTAGCACAATATTTTAAAACGCAGCTTGGTACAAGATCGGGACCAGAAGAGAAGGATGACTTGATTCTTTGCAGATTTTGAAAAACATCATCTACGCTTATTATAGGCATAAACATACCATTAGAGTGCGGAAGTGAAAAGGGATACGCTGAGGTATTATCGTAGCTTGTGGATGAATACGTGGACTGGAAAAAATTTGCAAATAAATTGGCAATATCGGCATCATTAAAAGCAGAAACGGAATCCAGATGAAGGCAGCATGGAAATTGTTGAGACTTGCGTTTGGAGTTAACAAATGCATAGAACTGTTTGGGGTTATCATGAAACTCAGTTCTGCAACGATCAAGGTAATTTTTGTAGCATTGGGAATTGTGAGTTATGAATTCAGATCGCGCAGTAAGGTATCTCGAATAGTCTACTTGCATCCCTGTCCTCTTAAATTTCTTAAAAAGTCTGGACTTGCAGTTTTTTAAGTAAGAGAGTCTACGAGAAAACCAAGGAGGCTTATAAGAAACATCAGGTGAGGGGAAAACCGTGCCGAGAATGCCGTAGAACTGTTTAACAATGTTAAGAGGTTCTACGTTTAAGTCCATAAAAGACCAATCTACTTCGGATAAATAAAGATTCATATAAGTAAAGTTGGCCTTTCGAAAGCAGCGAAAAGATGCTGGTTCGATTTCAGGACCAGGTAATAGAGGAGCCGAGGCTTCCAGAATGACCTCAAGTGTAGGGTGATAATTGTCTTCAGGACTAACGAGCGGGTCAATTCTAGAAACGTAGGCATTGGCGAACTCAGACGCAAAAATAAGGTCCAAGATTTTATTCGAGGAGTTCTGAATAGAGTTCAATTGTCCCAATGAGAGGTCGATAAGGCCGTGAGGTAAAGAGGGATCAAGAACATTTGAGTCAGGTGATGACATCCAGGATATGGAAGGTAGGTTAAAGTCGCCCATAACAATAAGATGGTCGTTATTGCCGAGGGTGGAGTGAATACTCTGAATATGAGCAACGTGCTGCAGATATACATTAATATCGGACCGAGGTGGAATATACGAGCATGAGACGTAAACAAAATAGTCATGAACGTTAATACGAACAGCAACAGATTCTAAAGTGCTTTCGGAGTCGATTATCGGAATTAATTCTGAAACCAGATCGGACTTGACGGCAATAAGAACACCGCCGCCCAGACGCACTGTACGATCCCGTCTATAGATGACATAGTTGCCCGCAAATATTTCGCAGTCAGACACAGAGGAATTAAGCCACGTTTCAGTAAAGGCAATCACATTGGCGTCAAAGGAGACACTATTGACGTGCAGTTTACTGAGTTTACCCAGTAAACTACGTACATTCTGATAGTGTAGGGAGAATGACTCAATTAGTTTTTTGGAACCTTGGCCGAAGGGGTTTGAGGCCCACGAACTCGAGAATTTGATTTGTTAACATACTCGTGAACGATGGCATGCTCCGGCCAGATTGCTATATCAAGGACTTTATCAATTAGAGTATCAGAAATTCCAATCTTAAACGACGATATTTCGCGTCTTTGCTTAAAACTGAACTTTGAGACAGTAATTTCGGTGCTAGAAATATTCAGTTTGCTACTTAGGTGGGTCTTAACGTCGTTCTCAGAAGCCCCAGGATTCAGACGGGAGACGAAAATGAACCTTTTGGGTGCAACGCCAACTATGGGCGCAGATATCCTTGGCGCGACACCAGATATGATTGATCCACAGTTGATTCTTACAGTCGCCGAATGTGAGGCATTGGTGGTACAAGTAGAGTTGGCTACGTCCATATTATCGGAAATAGCAGACGACCGGGCGATGGCCAACAAAGCGTCTGTTGGTGCCGCGGCGTGCGACGTAGATGCCTGGTCTTCGTTGGCAACAGAGCCAAGATGCAGTCCACTAGGTAAATGCAGAGGAGGAGAAACCAGGGCCGTCGCCGGGGTAACTGTTGGTACAGTTGTCGAGTTATCTGAAGATATGTGGTCTTCATCAGCTGCACCACCTTCCGGCAGGGAGGAAGTGGTAAGAGTGGGGGAGGCTTGATTGAAGTCCATAAGTGCTCTTGTAATAGGGCTCAGTTGCATTGAGGCGGAAGACTGTGGAACATTTAAGGTATTATTAGGCAAAGAGTAAGATTGGGCGACACTTAGCATTTTCAGGTTCTTAAAGTGTGATTCAGCAGAGCGGAATTTATCTTGAAGCTCGAGGAACCCAGTCGACAGGGCTTGGAACTCCAGGTGGGTTTGACGCATGAATGTTTTCATATCAACCTCTATATGCCTGCAGTTTGGGCAAGTCCAATTAAGGCCAACCCGTGACCTAAGCTTGTCCACAATTGGGCCACTTGTCCGCCCTAGCTCCACGCAGATAGGATGTGCCAAGTTGTCACAAATCCAGCAGCAAACCGAAGTTTGACGGGAAGTTATTTTGTTGCCATAAGAGCAGGAAGCGGCACAGCATGAACTCATTTCGTTTGTTTTAATATATAAATTGATTTAGTAATTGGTTTAAAAAACGCGGCGAAGAACCGATCAAAACAAAAAGCGAAGAGCGCAGGTAAAGCTTTTTGTTTAAGCTCCAAAAATCAAGGGCGTGTGATTGTTCAGCAGCAGATGACCGGAGAGTAATTACACCAACAACAAACCACACTGTTAAGCGATAAGCGTAATGCACAAGAGCGATAGGAGAGCTAAAGCGCGAGCAACAACAATTCTAGCGGTTAAAACGCAATGCACAAGAACGGGGCGGCAAAGCGGATAGGGAACTTTTTCACAAAGTAGTTTTGCGAAATAAAAAGTCACTGTCTTTATTTAAAACGATCCGGTTTGTTTGGATTGTTAAAATTCACAAGGTCACCAACAGTTCGCTGAAATTCTGGTCAAAATGCACAGATTTTTCACGGAGAAAACTTTGTTTGAAGATAGAGCGATATAAAGCACGTCTAACAGCGGCAGCGAACGATATGAAACCGAAACCAAAACCCAAGCCAGAACCAAAACCAAAATCTAGGGTGAACAGTGGCCGCGCTCTCCAGGAGTGTCTCCTTTCGATACACCACCGCCTGTCCCTTGCTCTGTCCCGGATGGTCCCACTAGTGTTCCACTCAGGGTTGTTGCCGAGCGCTTCACCTCGCTTCTACGCCTAGTGCAAACGAACGTTCCGCCCTAGCTTCACCCTTTGGCTTATCGTCCATGACGTTTCCTCGTAGCTCGATCTGTGGTGGTGTGTGGCTTGACGTAGCGTGGCTTCTGGTGCTCGGGGTCTTGGTCGTACGCCGATCCGGGACTACACGACTCAACCGTAGGGCTCTTCTGGAGTTCTCCACTCGAAACCGCAAACGATCTATGGGTCCATTGTGGTACCGTATCTCTCTTTTTGGGCCCCCTATCCGTTATAAGACAGCCTTTAGGTTGGTTGATCAGCAAGTCCCCCATCCGGAGGATTTAATAAAAGAGCTTAAATTCTTAAGGTTTACCTCCGATATTTCGGTCAGGTCATTTATGAAGGGATATCTGAAGTGTTTCAGTCTAAGCCTGCATAGAGCTGGGCAAGAACAGAGTAGGTGTTCCACCGTTTCCTCTTCCTCATCCCTGCAGCTTCTACAGAAATAATTTTTTGGGGCTTTTAGCCTGCCGGCGTGTGCGCCAACGAGCCAGTGGCCTGTGAGAACTCGAATTAGCATGCCACACTCCGTGCGGCTTTATTTAAGTAATTCCAGTGTTTTTTTATTGTTTATTGCAGGCCAGGTCTGGTGAGAGATTAGGCACTGTGGTGTGTTTTTCCAATGTATGTTGGCTAATTTGGTGAACTGGTTTTAAATAATTAGCTTACACGTAGCCATAGGCATGCCAACATTCTCCTTTCCTGGAAGGAGAGTGTTCGCGCCAAGCTGCGCTTTTCCTGTTCCCCTTCAACCGGCCCTGGAGCCTTAACAGTCGTGAGGACAGTTCGCTCGCATCTCGCTCTCTCGCACTGTTAAGTGTCTGCACTTCGCTCTCCAAGCGGCTCTTGGAACTTCCACCCTGTAGTTTTAAGTTAGTTCTAATTTACAAGTGTAACCGTGAAGTCATAGTCAAGCGAATAAACCGTGAAGATATTTTATAACGTTGAAGAAAATTCGAGCGTTTTCACTAACATTCCGAAGCCGATACAAACCAACAGTGGAAGACCCGCCCCACTCCACTACATGATCCATCGACCGGATAATTCCAGAAGAGGAGAAGTTCTAAAGTACCAGCGTTCAACCGGCGGATTTTCCCAGTTCCTCGTCAACTTATTTTAAGATACATAAGTACGAATATTCCTTTATTCCATTGCCGACCAGTCAGATATTTCCCAAGAACCCAATTTTCTTATATCTGTCTGATCGGCCATTTCCATTTGTGCAAACGATCGCCATTTTCCGGCTTCTTTTTTCGTATTGCCATTTCCATTTTCATACGGTCGCCATTTTCCGGCTTCTTTCTTCATATTTCCCCATTTCCATATTCTTGTTCATACGGACATATAATCCAGATGCACACTCTTTAATGTACGTACATATGCCTGAGCAGCGCAACATATGTATGTACGTAAGTTAGCATACCTGTACCTCCATTCGCGTTACACCCTGCTAACATTTCTACAGCGACATTTACCATACAGTCCACATTATCTCCAATTCTCCATTTCAACATAAGTACATAAGGGGAAAAATCGTAGCGTAACGTAAGGCAACGTAAGCACAATAACCCACATACGTGCTTTCGCGGTACACCCCACAAACATTTCACAAGCGACATTGTTACGTGGGCATATTAGTGCCCTAGTCCTGAAAGGACTTGGGCCGAAGGAAAGACATCCGATGTTCAGGCACCAATTTTGCCGGCATAAGCTCGCCGGATGGGGTGGGCTCTTGGTAAGCCTTTCTCCTCTCCAACATAACGAGAATAAATATTAAAGATGCCTGAAAACAGTAAAAGTTGTAAAGTCCGTCGGTCATCAGTCTACATTGCCCCACAAGCTAAGCTTTTGCTTGATCGTAATATGATCGGGCAATGTTTCGGCCACATTCCCTCCCCTTCACACAATCGTGTGCCAAATGGATCGTCGCGGGCCGCGCAATACGATCCCCTATTGTCAAGGTTGTTCGTCAAAAGTTATGTCATTATTCTTCACCTACTCCACTTATCGCGTCAGCAACCCCCGTTTGAAAACTTAGCACTTCATGTTTTTAAGTTCGTTTTCACATTACAATTTTATTGAATAAAATACTGGCTAGTGCCATTTATGAGTAATATTATGGTTAGGAATACATATGAATTTAATTTTTAATTGACCAACAAAATTTGTTAGCGGAGAGTATCGAATTTATCACCCGTACAAAGGTGCACACGTCAGCAGAATTGCTGACTATTCACGACTACAAAAGTCGCTCTGCGGACACTTGTGATTGTTCATACAAACACAAGGCTGATACTCGCCGCTGAAAAGTCAATGTTTATTATATTATAAAAAGTAAGACAAAAGCTTACTGATTAATTATAAAAATATTATAATGCCTTGAAGAGGCCTAAGTTGGAGGATTCACGTTAGATAATTAAAAACAAAAGGCACGGATGTATATATATATATATATATAGTGGATAAAGGAACCGTGTTCCGACAAACTTACCCCTTTCAGTCCTGGGCGATGAGATCTCGACGCGCTGGATCCTGGGCGTTTTGAAGAAATTAGGAACATATATATATATACGTGCAAACACTATCGTTAAAATACGCACAAAAAAAAATCTTGTTCTTAAGGACAATCACTTATTGTATATATATATATATGTATGTATGTATGTTTATGCATGTATGTATGTAGATCCCACGGCGGCACACGTCCGTTCCTACGGTAGGGTCTCAGGCAGCGGCGTCTCCAATGTCACTGCACTTGTAATTGTTGTCTTCTTTTGCACTTGCATCCATAAATGCCTGAGTTCACAAATTGTTTGTTTTTGTTTCACTTTTGTTTGCAATTAATGCATTCTTTTTTTTTTCTTTTCTTTGTCACTACTTATTGTATTTTGGTATCAGGCCTTTTCTGCACTTTTACTGTTCTTAGGCTTGGCGGCATACCATCTGCTCGAGTGCGTGTTTTTGGTCCCGGCGTCCTTGTACAGATCGCTTGTACATTTTGACCATTTTTAAGATGGTCACGAAGACAAATATACCGAGGACGATCTTAAGGTTCTGGTTGACATCCTGTATGTCGTCCTTGTGATCTATTATTTTAACAGTGTTGATCACGTTGGCTGTGTTATGCGCCACTTTGGAATCCGTTCCTCCCATGGTGGAGTCCTTGCTAATAATAGTATTTCTTCTCCAGGACAAGGATGTAGCAGAACCTCTTCGCAGGATAGGTTCCACTGGCTTCAATGGACTTCCTTCAAGGATATTGGTTGTTCATTGACGGCAGGCAGGACTTCCTTCAGGATCTCCGGTCTTGGCTGTAGTCATTGGCGGCTTTGGGAATATAGTGCTTCGACTATATTGCCGCGGAGATCAGAATAAATTCTGTCTACTGGTGGCATTGGACTCCGTGGGCAGATGCCCGAAGCCCATGGGGGAAATCGTCCTTCCTCGGAGCTAGTGGTTTCCGTCAGTATGAGACCAGACTAGATTCTGTCTACCTTCTCTATCCGGCTACGGTCTTTTATACCAGTATAGAGCTTTTTCCTCGGCCCCCGTGATAGGTTTGCATATTTAGGTGTTCCCACCTATGATTTCCCCTATCGGTAGTGTCAATGCCCGACTGGTGCACTTTGCCAGCCACTGGTGTAGGGTTACGGTCGTTGTTCTGACCGTGTGCCACTCAAAGATCGTCAAGTTGCACATTCCTTTGCTTGTTTTCGGTGAGTAAATGTGTCGATTGCCCCCCTCCCTTTGCCTCGAGATTCGATGTTGTTTTTCTACGTGCATCTTTCTCCATCAAGTAAATTGAAGGAGAGGGCGTACGTAACAACATTTACAACCCAGTCCACATTATTTATAAATTCCAAATATAAGAAGTGCTATATACATACATATAATCCTGATGCTTGCTTATTAAGATACATATTTTAATATATGTATAATTAATTATGTATAATTATGTATAATTAATTATACATATCACCAAAAATAACTTGATTCCACTGAACCCAATTTATTATAAATTGCAAAAAATACCAAAAAAACACTTGATTCCACGGAATGCAAATTATTATATATTGAAAAAAAAAAACCAGAAAAATAACCTGATTCCACCGAACCGCCTTTCCAAAATTTGCATGATATTTATTCCAGCAGCGCTAATTCGCACACACCATCGGCTCACATCCATTAGAATAAAAATAAATAAATACATTTTTTTTGTGCAAGCCGTAACGGTGCGCGATATATATATTTTCCAATTCCTACCGCTCATTTTCACAGCACAGCAACCAACTGCAAATATTTTGCAGAATATTATTTTCCAAATCAGCGTTATTTTCCTCGCACATAAAAATAGTTGTTCCGAAAACTTTGAACTTTGTACTGGTGTTCCGTTTCCACATATTCCAAAAGTAGACCAACGCTAATAGAAAACACAAGCGGACCGCTTGCAATCTATACCGAGGAAACTAAAAAGCCACTGCGATATATTAATTTTTTTTTTGGTTTTAAAACAAAATCAAATTAATTCCACACGATTTTTGTCGCGTCGCTCCACTATAAATTGACAGTGTTGACATTCAGCTATTAGGATTTTCGAAATTTTGGTTGTCCATTTCGACGTTCCTTTTCCTTTCGAATAAATCCTGGTGGTCCGCAACAGCGTGACCACATTCCGAGGCCAACTTTTTCGGGCGGGTCTAATTCTTACAAAGCCAGACAGGTTTGTCCAGTTAATCCGATTTCGGGAATGCCGGGAGACAAAATAAAGTTATCAGTTCCGTCTGCAAATAAAACGCGATCGCTAACCGCATCTCCTCGCGCGCGCACCTTAAGCCCAGTAGCCCCAAAATCAATAACGAAGGCAAAGAGCGAAACGTCATTAGCCGCCCAAGAAGGCAACAGGAAGTTGTCTGTGCCTACGATCAGTCAGAAACGATTATCTCTGAGTCCGCTCACGCCGAAAGTTAGGGCACAAATCCAGTCCAAGTCCATTAAGTCGCTAGCAACTCGTTCTCAGTCAAAAATGAGCAACGAAATTGCGATTGCAGCCCTCGCGCGGTTCATCACGGTGTCCGACCGTATGAGCCATTTCAGAGCGACTATTGAAACTCCAGGGCCATCACCTCCGTCCGTCCACACCTGCAAAGTCCGTAAAGAACTAGTCCGTTCACTCTGGGACAAAGCCGAGAAGGAATTTTAAGCGTGTCTAGACACGATTTCCAGCATTACGACCGAAGGAGCGGAGGATATTCTAGCGACTCTGCACCGAAAATATGAATATTGCTATTCGGTGCACGAGGAGCGATCGGTTCAGCTTAGCGAGCTAATGGACCAAGCCACTTCGCAGCATTCGACAACGAGCACCACTAATCAGCCCACTTACATTCAGTCAGGGTGCCGGTTGCCGCCATGCGATACTGAAGTATTCGAGGGAGATTATTTAAAATGGCCAACATTTAGGGACCTTTTTACAGCAGTTTATGTCAACAATCCTGGGTTGACACCGGTCGAAAAACTTTTTCATCTCAACGCTAACACTAGCGGCGAGGCTAAGGCAATCGTAGCCAAGTCCCCCCTCACAAATGAGGGTTTCGATTCAGCATGGGCAGCACTTCGAGACCGTTTCGAAAATAAGAGACTGCTAGTAAATAGCCAACTCAAACTCCTTTTTAATTTGGGGTCCGTCAGTTCCGAATCAGGCCAGGCTCTGAAAGATCTTCAGAGTACAATCCAAGGGTGTTTGAACGCTCTGGCTCATTCCAACATTTCCACAGAGAACTGGGACTGCCTCCTGGTATTCCTGTGCGCCAGTAGATTACCAAAACTGACCCTCTCTCTATGGGAGCAGTCCCTTTCAGCCAAATCCGACATTCCAACTTGGGATGAGATGAACACCTTTCTTGGTGACCGATACCGAACGCTAGAGGCGATTAAGGATATGAAACCAAGCCACAGCAATAACTCTACCACTAAGAGTCAACCCGTCTCCAGGAAGCTCAACTCCTTCGAAGCTAAGGTGGTCACGAAACCAAAAAATTGCGATCTGTGCTCAAAAGAGAGTCATCCAGTAGGCTTATGCCAGCGGTTTCTCCAGATGTCCGTGGATGCGCGGGCGAATTACATAAAGAAAAAGCAGCTTTGCCTGAATTGTTTCGCGAGAGGCCACCAGCTACGTGAATGTACTAGCACTCACAGCTGTTTCACATGTCGAGCGCGGCATCATACGTTGCTGCATAAAGGCAACCAGAAATTCCCGTGGGTCAACTGCCGGAAATAGTTCTTCTGCAAGCCCACAAAATCCAGCGGTTCAGAAAATCTGCACGGTGTGCAGAATTATTTCGCAACCGGTGCTCGTACGGTTTTGCTAGGCACGGCTATTATTGACATATACCACTTGGGCACGAACTACAGGGCTCGCGCATTAATAGACTCGGGTTCTGAGGCTACGTTTATTACGGAACGCCTGTTCAACCTAATTAAGCTGCCATTCCGCCTCATCCAAGCCCAAGTTTCGGGCTTCAATCAGACCGTTTCCCTCTCCTTATGGGAGCAGTCCCTTTCATCCAAGGCCGACATTCCGACGTGGGATGAGATGAACACGTTTCTGGGTGACCGATACCGAACGCTAGAAGCGATTGAGGATATGAAACCAAGCCACAGCAATCACTCGAGCACTAAAATTAAACGCGTCTCCAGAAAGCTCAACTCGTTCGAAGCTAAGGTGGTTACAAAACCAAAGAAGTACGATCTGTGCTCAAAGGAGAGTCATCCAGTACGCTTATGCCAGCGTTTTCTCCAGATGTCTGTGGATTAATCCGTTGCTGCGTTCGCCCTCGCAAGGGGGGGGGGGGGAATGTTCGCGCCAAGCTGCGCTTTCCCGTTCCCCTTCAACCGGCCCTGGAGCCTTAACAGTCGTGAGGGCAGTTCTTCCAGATCGCTCGCATCTCGCTCTCTCGCACTGAAAAGTGTCTCCACTTCGCTCTCCAAGCGGCTCTTGGAACTTCCACCCTGTAGTTTTAAGTTAGTTCTAATTTACAAGTGTAACCGTGAAGTCATAGTCAAGTGAATAAACCGTGAAGATATTTTATAACGTTGAAGAAAATTCGAGCGTTTTCACTAACATTCCGAAGCCGATACAAACCATCAGTGGAAGACCCGCCCCACTCCACTACAGAGAGGTATGGTGGTGCCTTGCCTGGCTAGCTCGTCCGCCATACAGTTGCCTTCGATATCCCGGTGGCCCAGAACCCATATAAGGCTGACAGCAAACTGACTAGCCATCTCGTGGAGAGCTTTGCGACAGTCTGCTATTGTTCGGGAGTTAGTGTTAGTCGAGTAGATCGATTTAATAGCCGCTTGGCTATCACTATATATGTTAATATGTCTGTCTTGGGTGTTTATGTCCCTTAAACAGACGAGTGCTTGCATTATAGAATGCACTTCCGCTTGGAAGACACTGCAATGGTAAAGAAGTCTAAAAGAATGCCTTATTTCTAATTGTTCGGAGTATATACCTCCACCTACGTGACCGTCTAGTTTGGAGCCGTCTGTATATAAGCAGATTGCGTCTATAGAGCCCGGTCGGCCCCGATCCCATTCGTCCCTTCCTGGGATCAGAGCTTTGAAGGGTGTGTGACTGTATTCACGGGATGTACATAGATCCGTTATTGGGGGGATCAGATTGTCATGCTGAAGAATCTTAGCGTGTCCATAGAGCTGGGATTTCCATTGCCCCGTATACCTCAGTCGAATGGCTGCCGATTTGGCCCTTTCCATGCCTGCTAAGTCCAGGCTCGGGAGGTTCAAGATTGCGTTCAGCGCTTCGTTCGGGGTAGTTCTAAGGGCTCCACTTATGCACAAATCCGCCATGCGCTGCACTTTGTTAAGGGGAGTCAAGATACACTGTTTGTGCAGAGCGGTTCACCACAGAGCCACCCCGTATAGTAGGATTGGCTTGACTGCCGCTGTGTATATCCTGTTGATGATTTTTGGGGACATAACCCATTTTAGCCCGATTGCTTTTTTACAAGAGTAAAGTGTAGTGGTCGCTTTCTTGGTTCTCTCTTGGTTGTTTAAACCCCATTTAAGACGCTTATCTAATACTAACTTCAAGTATCTTGCGTACTCGCTAAAAGAGAGATTACAATTGTTTAGAGTTGGTGGGTTAGTTTTAGAATTTTATATTCTCTTTGTAAAAAGAACTAGTTCCGTTTTTAAGGGATTTACACCAAGTCCGTTCTTTGTCATCCATTCCGATAGTATTTTTAGTTTTGCGGTCATAAGATCGCACAAAGTTTGTGGATACTTACCATTAAAGATGATAGCAACATCGGCTGCGTATGCCACAACTTTACAGCCTCCTCCTTCGAGAAACCGCAGTAGTTTATTTACCTCAATGTTTCACAGGAGGGGTGATAGTACACCTCCTTGCGGAGTGCCTCTGTTCTTAATTCTAGTCTAGTCTGGGTTGAGGTCCCTAGTGTGGCCGTGACCAGTCTGCTTATCAGCAATTTAAGGATCAGCCCCACCAACGGCGGCTCAACCCCTAGTTCTGTGAGGAATTCTGTTATTGCTGTGGAAAGCACATTATTGAAGCACATTCTATGTCAAGGAAGGCGATCAAAGTGTATTCCTGGGTACTGAGTGATTTCTCGATGTTGCTTACTACCAAGTGTAGCGCCGATTCGGTCGACTTACCTTTAGTGTATGCGTGTTGCGCCTCTGATATTTGCGTCGGGTCAATAGTGTCTCTAGTATGTAGACCTATCTGTATACCAGTCTTTCTAGAGTCTTTAGCAGGAATGATGTCAGACTTATCGGTCTGAAATCCTTCGCTGTAGTATGAGTGGCCTTCCCTGCCTTGGGGATGAAAACAACTTTTGTTTCCCGCCACGCCGTTGGTAGTTCTCCGACAGCAAGAATGGTCTGGAAAATTTTTCTCAGCCAGTTTGTGGCTAGCTGTCCTGCTTGCTGAATATGTTCAGGTGCTATATTGTCCGGTCCCGGCGATGTATATGGTTTGAAACTATGAATGGACCAGTTTATATTACGGTCTGATAGTAGGAGATTTAAGTTTATTCCTTCTTCAGTGTTTCTTCCTGGGGGATGTCCTGTTTGCAGGCTCCCTCAGAAGTGAGCGTCTAGGAAGTGCGGCTGTCTTAGAAAGTGGTTTCCCTAAAGGGCATGCAGCTTTGAATGCCGCGAATTTATTCACTATGCTATCTAGCTCCTGGAGCAGAAGGTGCTTTCTGGCGGCTCCATGGGGGAAGCTCGACAGAATTTCATTGTACTTATACCAGTTGGCCCGCCTGGGGTTGGCGAAGCTGACCGGCGTGGTCGACTCTAGGGACAATGTTGTCTCTATGAACCTGTGATCTGAGAAAGAGTGCTCGTCGGAGACAGCCCAGTTTGTTACTGTGCTCATGTGTGAATCTGATACCAAGGTTAGATCTATGATCGATTGGCACGTTTTAGTTATAAAAGTAGGGGTAATTTAGAATAAAATCAAATAAAGTCTCACCTCTGTCGTTGTTGATAGGGCACCCCCACTGAGTATGGTGAGCGTTGGCATCGCATCCTATCACCAAACCTTAAGCTTGTATTCTTTCGTTCCTAGTTCAGCAACCATACCTCCAGCTACCCAAGGCTCCTGGACTAAGACCACGTCGGCTTCGTTTTTGACCAGGCGAAGCAAAAGGGCAGCGGACGCTGCTTTACTGTGGTGTAGGTTGATCTGCAGGACTCTTAGCGACATCCCCAGCTGCAACCTCCACCACAGTAACGTCGGCCTCCGAATCGTTCAGGTCCGCTTCATCAAATGCCGGTCCCATCGCACGCAACTCACTGCTCAGCGACGAGTCGGTTGAGTAGCCGGCCTCCGGCACACCAGGGGCCTCCACTTCCTCCGCAAGCACCTGCTCAGCTGGGTTTCTGGCAGGGCTTCCCGTGGATTTTGTAGATTTTAATGTGCACTGCGCTGAAGCAGTAATTTAGCACTCACCGAGCAGCCTCTATGGGAGCGACCGACTCCTTATTTAGCAGCACGATCGCTTGGTTTACATCACCAGCATGCTCCTCCACCTTAACGACTTTCCAGTCTTTTGTGGGGAGATGTGGTTTGCATTCCTGCAGCATATATAGGATGTCCTCCGGTGATGTGATTGCTGCTGGGAGCCAAATTCTGGCTCGGGGTCTACTGGGGACGTCACACCAATCTAGTGCGACTATATTCGCCCCTTCGTACACCGCTCCGAGCTGTGCCGTCCCCTGTTTGTATAGGTCGGCAGATCGCTGGTTATCGCAGGCCACAACTTTTACGCTGCCCTGGTACCAACCCGCGTCCATACAGCAAGGTGATGAACCGGGATTTTCGCGTACCATACGCAGGCATATAAGGGATAGCTGGGACTCGACCGCCTTCCATTTTTTTTAGGAATCCTGCTCTCCGGATTTCCCCTGTCAATGAGTCCAAGTAGGACCCGATCTCTTGTGATCTCGGCAAAGGAGACCGACTGCTGGATCTTCGATCTCTTCGCGGACGGACCGGGCAGCTCTATGGATCGTTGCCTCTTTGCCTGAGCACCTTCTTGTTGGGGCTTCTCATGCTCATAATTTGGGAACACCGTCCTTGCCCACTCTACCTTCTTTAGCCATTCTGGTGAAGGCGTGACGACGTTGCTCCTGGCATGTGATCGCAGGGTTTATGCGGCAGTCCGCCTTTCTGCGTAGGTGAATTTCTTCACACTAGCGGGTGACCCGATCGGCTTTGCTGCACCTACTGCTGGTTTTGGCGCTGCACGTGGCAGAGGCGTTTGCGACAGCCTTTCTGTCCCCTGACATCCCTAATTTGGGATGAGGACCTTCTGAGTCCTACGAGCTGCGGAGAAGGGGAAAGGTCCGCCCGGGCAGAGATCCGCGGTACCCGGGTAAGACGGTAGATAGAACAGGGGGTCGCCATATCCCTGAGCCCACCGTTTGAGACTGGGCTAGCTTTTGATCCGGGCCCCCAGCCAGGCTGACTATTGGCACGGTCCGGGTTACACCGTAGTCCGGCCCGGAGTGAGATGTTGTTTGGGAGAGGAAGTGGGTGGGTAGTGTGTGTGGTGTATTGGCTTTGTGTAAAGCAACTATTTAGATGCGGCTGAACAACTCGCATCGTTGGTACTTCTATGTTGCAAGATACCCGCTGGTTGCCCGGGACTGCTTATTTACCGGGGTTTCCGTCCACGATTCTGTGCTTGACTTCCACCACTAGCTTATTCGCAGTTGGCCTCGAGTGAGGTCGTCCGCTATCCGCAACCTGCGACCCGCTCCGTCGCCCCAGCTAGGCGGTTTCAGAACCATCTAACAAGTTCTTTAGACCGAGTTTAACTAATTAATAATGTTTTCAATTTGGTATATCGATCTATATGCAGTTGAGAAATTTTTTGTTATTTCAACTGTGCCCCCTTCTTCTGTTTGTTTTATGTAGCTACCATAAACTCTTAGGTTGAATTTAATGGCTGTATATTCTAACAGGCAATGCTTTATAATATCAATTATATTTTTCTGACATATATGGTAAAATTCTTTTATTTCAATAGTATTTTCGGCAGCACTATTAATTTGATATGATTTTACTGGAAACGTAGTTTCTTTTCTAAGTTGAATAATATTTTTATTATTCTTGACCTCCCTGCGCGATGCATTTTTATACTTATCGGTTAATATTGTTGACATGCTCTTGAGGCCAGATATTTTTCACCGCAAGTAAAACATAAAAGTTCCTCTTATAAATCATTTTTGGTTTCGGTAATTTCAATTTTTTTTTTGTGTTGAATAACTGTTTCCTTACCCTCCTCCACTATCATTCGTTTGAGAGCATTAGCGTTAGGACGTTGTTGTAGAACGATCGTCTAAATTTGATGTACTTCGGTTCAATTTTTGTTTTGTTGCTCTTGATGATGTTGTTCCTCGTGTTGATTTTCTTGGTGTTATTGCTCCTGTTGTTGTTGTTTTTGATATTGTTGTTTTTGGTGTTGTCGTTTTGGTTGTCGTTTTTCACCATTCATTAATACATCGAATGCAGTTTTGGGTCCTTCACAGTTTTGATAGTGCTCATCAATGTTGACCAGGGTAGAACATAAGTCAGATCTTATTTTAGATTTGGCCATCAAAACCTGGAAAGCATTCCTAGGCTTTAAGCACTTGGCATAATGAGCTTCAAACTCACTTTTTTAAATATTTTTAAGGCACAAATCACAAACAATTGAGAACTCAAATTTTCGGTTTTAGTTTCAGGTTTTTTATACCCGTTACTCGTAGAGTAAAAGGGTATATTGTATTCGTGCAAAAGTATGTAACAGGGAGAAGAAAGCTTTTCCGACCCTATAAAGTATATATATTCTTGATTAGGATCACTATCCGAGTCGAACTAGCCATGTCCGTCTGTCCGTCTGTCTGTCCGTCCGTATGAACGCTGAGATCTCGGAAACTATAAAAGCTAGAGGATTGGCATTTTGCATGCATATTCTTGGAGTTCCCGCGCAGCGCAAGTTTGTTTTAAAGAGGTGCCACGCCCCCTCTAACCGCCTCCTCATTTTTTGAAAGGTGTCTGGCGCCCACACCTTTAAAGATTTTGAAAAAGTAAAAATGCAGTTTTATTGTGATTATCAAAACCTATTGAAATGTAGAAGAAATTTTTTAAATCGGACCATTCGTAAAAAAGTTGTGACCGATCAAAGTTTTAATATATCCAGCTCCCTCGCACTCCCTTAGCTGAGTAACGGGTATCTGATAGTCGGGGCACCCGACTATAGCGTTCTCTCTTGTTTTTAATATTTAGTTGATATAGGTATATTTATATATATATAATATGTGTAAATAAATTTAAATTGTTAATAAATTTCACCGAACTGAATGTAAACATTTAAACACAACTTGAATTGTTACGCGCAATAACATTGTGTATCGACTATGAAACAGGTTCTGATGGTTTGGGAAAGGTAATCCAGCATTTGCACAAGACGTTGCAAAGCAACCATTAGAATTTTCTCAAGCCTTAACCTGAGAGTAGCTATAATAAGCGGGAGTGGCGGTTTTTTTTATTAGTTTTGTATAAAATAATAAATTAGTTTACAGACACAAACATATACAATTCCCATAATCAGTGTGTTTGGTATCCGAGGGAATCCTATCGTTTTATTGCATTTTAAAATATTGTGACCCCTTGTTATCTTTTGAGAATGAGCAGGAGAAAGAACGAACTCTAGTATCGCCATCTACCCTCAAGTCCTTGTGTGTGTGTCTGCTTGTGCGAAAGGTGTGAAATTACCATTTTTAAATTTTTATTTTTTTCAAAATGCATTATTTTAATTTTAGAATCGTGAAAATTATACCAATAGGAAGGGCTTGAAAAATGCTTTCCAATGACACCAAACTTTTTTTTTTAAATGGGCCCCCTAAATATTTATGGGTGATCGGCGGTCGTTGGGCTCTCAACATTCTTAAAAACTTGTATAAAAAGAATTTGCAATTAGCCATAACATTGCAATTTTCTTAAAAACTCGCTACTTAAACAATAAGAATTTGCAATTAGCCATAATATTGCAACATTCATAAAAACTTCATTCTAAAAAATTTGTGCGACGAATTTCCAATTAGCCACAACGTTGTGAAATTCTTAAAATCTTCGTGCACGCGTGGTTGCCGTTATAACTGTACAATTACGAAGCGATTATGGCGATAGCCATAACATTGTGAAATTGCTATCGCATCCCTTTCTTGAACGTAAGGCTTCCAAATCAGCTCGACAACTCCAACTTATTATCCGTAAACCAGAATAAGATCGAACAGCAAGTGAACGTTCTCATCGATATGGATAGTCCCAGCGAAGTACAGATTACCCCCGACATCCATTCTAACGTCAACAAAAACAAGCTAATGCTTGACATGTTGGAAGAAATAAGAGATTCCGAACAGAGATTTATCGAAGAGAAGTATAAAATTTTACTGCAAATGAATATACTAGACGGATCGACAGCCGGGATATTCCAGGCGACCCCCGCATCACCGTCCAGTTCCCAAATCGCCGCAAGACAAGCTATACCCAAGGAGCTTCCTTCGTTCAGCGGGGATCCTGAGGAGTGGCCGATGTTCATCAGTACATTCGAGCACAGCACTTCCGCAGCAGGATTCTCCAATGTTGAAAACATGCTCCGTCTACAAAAGTGCCTAAAAGGCAGGGCACGAGAAATGGTGAAGGATAAGCTTCTAATTCCTACCCTAGTTCCGGAAGTAATGAGCACGCTGAAAATGTTCTTCGGCAGACCCGAGCACATCCTAGAGAGGATGATCGACAAGGTGAGGAAGTTACCGCCACCCAAAGAAAAATTGGAATCCATAATAGAGTACGCGCTCGCAGTGCGCAACATCTCCGCCACGATCGAAGCATGCAGCCTGGAAGCGCACTTAAACAACCCAATGTTAGTCAAGGAGCTTGTAGATAAACTTCCAAGTAACCACAAACTAAATTGGGCGATGCACTCCCGCGACGAATCGGTCCCCACCATCAAGGCCTTCAGCGACTGGCTTTACAAAATAGCGCAGGCGGCGTCGACTTTTGTGACACCGTTTTCTCACAGGAATAGTTCTGTAAATACCCATAATAGCTGCGCAGCCAGTTCGAGCCAGGGATCTGCAGTCCAGCAACAGCCTATTCCAAAGTGCATTGCATGCGAATCCAAAAATCATTGGGTAACACAATGCGAACAATTTAAATCCAGCGCCGTAGACCAGAGATGGCAAGTCGCTAAAGCCGGAAAGGCCTGCTTTCGATGCTTGAAGCTTCATCGAAACAATTGTCGACCAAATGATTGCGGAGTAAACGGTTGTACAAGAAAGCATCACCCTCTACTTCACTCGGAAAATGTTCTTAATGCAGCCAACGGCACGGGAAATCAAAGACATGTAAGCACGCACCAAGGCGACGTAGAAGGAAACCAGTTCTTCATTACATTCATTACATTATGCCGACCAAAAAATGGAAGTCTTCGCTTTTCTGGACGAAGGATCATCTGTTACCCTAATAGACAAATCAATTTTTGACGAGCTCGGTATAAAAGGTACACCGTCACCGATATGTTTGCAGTGGACTAGAGAAACAACCCGGTTCGAAAATACTTCCGTGCGAGCATCAATCCAAATCTCGGGCGTTAGCTCAGAAAAACGTTACTGGCTCAACAACGTTCAGACTGTCCAAAACATTGCACTGCCAAAGCAAACCGTCGATATGGATCAGTTGCGCAGTAAGTACAACTATCTAAAGGACCTGCCATTAGAAACCTACTCCACGCAGCCAATGTTATTAATCGGAACAAACAACTGGAAAATAGCCGTTCCTCACAGGATCCGCGAAGGCAACTGGAACGACCCAATAGCGTCAAAGTGCATGTTGTGGTGGACCATCCAGGGATCGGCAAACTCAAACCGTCACGTATCTATGCTCCACTGCGATTGCAACTGGCAAGAGCTTCATGATGAAGTAAAAGAGCAATTCAACCTAGAATTACTCCCGCCTAAAAAACTCCTCTCAAGCGAGGAGAAACGAGCAGTCGAAATCCTAGAGCAGACTTGCCAAAACAAATGTGATTAATACGAAGTTGGTCTTCTTTGGCGGAATGATCTACAGAAACTTCCGGAGAGTCGCATTACCGCTCTGAAGCGCCTACAATGCATAAGAAACAGAATTCTGAGCGAACCCGATCTGTTTACGAAAATCGACGACCAAATCAAAAATCTTCTTACCAAAGGATACGCCAAGCAACTGTCCGACGAGGAGGCGGAGAAAGAAGAAACTCGCACCTGGTACTCACCCATTTTTATAGCCTTAAATCCGAATAAGCCAGAAAAATTAGGCTAGTCTGGGACGCGGCAGCAAAAACAAATGGAATATGCCGCTGTTCGGAACAGAGCGCCAGCGCCTAGTCATGCGCGCATAGGTGTACGACGGCACCTGCAGCGCTCTCTGCTTTTCTTTTGTCGCCGTCTTTCTCATTCTACTAAAGCTGTCGCTTATCTATTCAGCAACTACTTTGTAGGCCTGTATATATATTAAGAGCTTGGAGCCAAGCTTACACAGTCCGTTTGCCGCTCTGAATAAATGATATACATATAATATAACCTATTCGTGCGTTTTTAATTATAAATATTCAAGGGTGGCATATTCGTTGTTTTCCCCACAAACATTTGGTGACCCCGACGTGATAGCAGTTTTTATCGGAGTCTGCAACTCGGTCTCGCGATTGTTTAATAACACAACAAACGCTTTGTTTCGCTGTCGTTTTCGTGCATTCGGTCACAAACACACGAACATACATATGTGCATATAAAGGTGCACAGCCGGCCGTTCGATTTTTTGTACATTTCGCGCTGTGAAAAAAACACCAAAAATGTGTTGTGCAAATAATACAAGTGAATTGCATTTAATGGTTGTTAATAGCGCATATTACATAAATATACATATGTACATATAGCCATACATACATTCGTTGCCAATTACATATATCCGCTGTTGCTAGGCAGGCAATTTATCGGCAAGAACAACAACAACCAAGTTAAAGGTTCCGTTGCATCTCGGCGACGGTTGTTAACCTCTACATTTTCGCGGTAAAAAATATAAGGTGTTTCGTGCCTCTAACGCGGTGGGACATTTTATTTTATTTTCATTTTTTTTCTCGTGATCAAAAAAAAATGTCTGATACGGATAAATCGGGTCGGGCTCAAAATGAATCCACAAGTGACGTTGACTACTACCGAGTCAAAGCCCAATCTACTTTGCGGCAAATTAGCTCGATGAAATTTTATTTGGACCCTGAGGCGATTAATCAGTTTGACGAAGCTGATTTGCTGGCGCGAATGGCATTTGATTCTGCGCAGACATCGTTGGAAAGTCTAGATTTTGCAGAGATCTCCAGCAACCATCGGATTGAATTTGCTGAGGTTTTCATGGATGTGAAGGCGAAACTAAATCGGGGCTTGGCTGCTCATCGCAAGTCGCAATTGCCGGCTTCAACAGCTGCAAATTCAACATCTATTGATTTCACTAATAATGCCGATCTCTCTTTTCGATCTAGGAAGCCTCGGTTGCCAAATATGGAAATTGCTCGTTTTCATGGATCCTACTCTGAGTGGCCCGAATTTCTTGCAACTTTCAATACGGTCATCGGAAATGATGATGAGCTAAGTGACATTGAAAACCTACAATATTTGCGTTCGAGTTTGGGCGGCGTGGCTCTGGAAACCATACGCTCGCTCGAACCCTCGAATGCTAATTATAAAGAGGCTATGAATTTGCTGGTTAATCGATTTGATAATAAAGTTTTACACTTTTAGGCACACGTTCAGGCAATATTCGGTTTAAAGGGTGTCGAGAAGGGATCGTCGAAGGGTCTTCGGGAGCTCAGTGATTGCATGAATTCGCATCTGCCTTAACCTGAGAGTAGCTATAATAAGCGGGAGTGGCGGTTTTTTTTATTAGTTTTGTATAAAATAATAAATTAGTTTACAGACACAAACATATACAATTCCCATAATCAGTGTGTTTGGTATCCGAGGGAATCCTATCGTTTTATTGCATTTTAAAATATTGTGACCCCTTGTTATCTTTTGAGAATGAGCAGGAGAAAGAACGAACTCTAGTATCGCCATCTACCCTCAAGTCCTTGTGTGTGTGTCTGCTTGTGCGAAAGGTGTGAAATTACCATTTTTAAATTTTTATTTTTTTCAAAATGCATTATTTTAATTTTAGAATCGTGAAAATTATACCAATAGGAAGGGCTTGAAAAATGCTTTCCAATGACACCAAACTTTTTTTAAATGGGCCCCCTAAATATTTATGGGTGATCGGCGGTCGTTGGGCTCTCAACATTCTTAAAAACTTGTATAAAAAGAATTTGCAATTAGCCATAACATTGCAATTTTCTTAAAAACTCGCTACTTAAACAATAAGAATTTGCAATTAGCCATAATATTGCAACATTCATAAAAACTTCATTCTTAAAAATTTGTGCGACGAATTTCCAATTAGCCACAACGTTGTGAAATTCTTAAAATCTTCGTGCACGCGTGGTTGCCGTTATAACTGTACAATTACGAAGCGATTATGGCGATAGCCATAACATTGTGAAATTGCGATCGCATCCCTTTCTTGAACGTAAGGCTTCCAAATCAGCTCGACAACTCCAACTTATTATCCGTAAACCAGAATAAGATTGAACAGCAAGTGAACGTTCTCATCGATATGGATAGTCCCAGCGAAGTACAGATTACCCCCGACATCCATTCTAACGTCAACAAAAACAAGCTAATGCTTGACATGTTGGAAGAAATAAGAGATTCCGAACAGAGATTTATCGAAGAGAAGTATAAAATTTTACTGCAAATGAATATACTAGACGGATCGACAGCCGGGATATTCCAGGCGACCCCCGCATCACCGTCCAGTTCCCAAATCGCCGCAAGACAAGCTATACCCAAGGAGCTTCCTTCGTTCAGCGGGGATCCTGAGGAGTGGCCGATGTTCATCAGTACATTCGAGCACAGCACTTCCGCAGCAGGATTCTCCAATGTTGAAAACATGCTCCGTCTACAAAAGTGCCTAAAAGGCAGGGCACGAGAAATGGTGAAGGATAAGCTTCTAATTCCTACCCTAGTTCCGGAAGTAATGAGCACGCTGAAAATGTTCTTCGGCAGACCCGAGCACATCCTAGAGAGGATGATCGACAAGGTGAGGAAGTTACCGCCACCCAAAGAAAAATTGGAATCCATAATAGAGTACGCGCTCGCAGTGCGCAACATCTCCGCCACGATCGAAGCATGCAGCCTGGAAGCGCACTTAAACAACCCAATGTTAGTCAAGGAGCTTGTAGATAAACTTCCAAGTAACCACAAACTAAATTGGGCGATGCACTCCCGCGACGAATCGGTCCCCACCATCAAGGCCTTCAGCGACTGGCTTTACAAAATAGCGCAGGCGGCGTCGACTTTTGTGACACCGTTTTCTCACAGGAATAGTTCTGTAAATACCCATAATAGCTGCGCAGCCAGTTCGAGCCAGGGATCTGCAGTCCAGCAACAGCCTATTCCAAAGTGCATTGCATGCGAATCCAAAAATCATTGGGTAACACAATGCGAACAATTTAAATCCAGCGCCGTAGACCAGAGATGGCAAGTCGCTAAAGCCGGAAAGGCCTGCTTTCGATGCTTGAAGCTTCATCGAAACAATTGTCGACCAAAGGATTGCGGAGTAAACGGTTGTACAAGAAAGCATCACCCTCTACTTCACTCGGAAAATGTTCTTAATGCAGCCAACGGCACGGGAAATCAAAGACATGTAAGCACGCACCAAGGCGACGTAGAAGGAAACCAGTTCTTCATTACATTCATTACATTATGCCGACCAAAAAATGGAAGTCTTCGCTTTTCTGGACGAAGGATCATCTGTTACCCTAATAGACAAATCAATTTTTGACGAGCTCGGTATAAAAGGTACACCGTCACCGATATGTTTGCAGTGGACTAGAGAAACAACCCGGTTCGAAAATACTTCCGTGCGAGCATCAATCCAAATCTCGGGCGTTAGCTCAGAAAAACGTTACTGGCTCAACAACGTTCAGACTGTCCAAAACATTGCACTGCCAAAGCAAACCGTCGATATGGATCAGTTGCGCAGTAAGTACAACTATCTAAAGGACCTGCCATTAGAAACCTACTCCACGCAGCCAATGTTATTAATCGGAACAAACAACTGGAAAATAGCCGTTCCTCACAGGATCCGCGAAGGCAACTGGAACGACCCAATAGCGTCAAAGTGCATGTTGTGGTGGACCATCCAGGGATCGGCAAACTCAAACCGTCACGTATCTATGCTCCACTGCAACTGGCAAGAGCTTCATGATGAAGTAAAAGAGCAATTCAACCTAGAATTACTCCCGCCTAAAAAACTCCTCTCAAGCGAGGAGAAACGAGCAGTCGAAATCCTAGAGCAGACTTGCCAAAACAAATGTGATTAATACGAAGTTGGTCTTCTTTGGCGGAATGATCTACAGAAACTTCCGGAGAGTCGCATTACCGCTCTGAAGCGCCTACAATGCATAAGAAACAGAATTCTGAGCGAACCCGATCTGTTTACGAAAATCGACGACCAAATCAAAAATCTTCTTACCAAAGGATACGCCAAGCAACTGTCCGACGAGGAGGCGGAGAAAGAAGAAACTCGCACCTGGTACTCACCCATTTTTATAGCCTTAAATCCGAATAAGCCAGAAAAATTAGGCTAGTCTGGGACGCGGCAGCAAAAACAAATGGAATATGCCGCTGTTCGGAACAGAGCGCCAGCGCCTAGTCATGCGCGCATAGGTGTACGACGGCACCTGCAGCGCTCTCTGCTTTTCTTTTGTCGCCGTCTTTCTCATTCTACTAAAGCTGTCGCTTATCTATTCAGCAACTACTTTGTAGGCCTGTATATATATTAAGAGCTTGGAGCCAAGCTTACACAGTCCGTTTGCCGCTCTGAATAAATGATATACATATAATATAACCTATTCGTGCGTTTTTAATTATAAATATTCAAGGGTGGCATATTCGTTGTTTTCCCCACAAACATTTGGTGACCCCGACGTGATAGCAGTTTTTATCGGAGTCTGCAACTCGGTCTCGCGATTGTTTAATAACACAACAAACGCTTTGTTTCGCTGTCGTTTTCGTGCATTCGGTCACAAACACACGAACATACATATGTGCATATAAAGGTGCACAGCCGGCCGTTCGATTTTTTGTACATTTCGCGCTGTGAAAAAAACACCAAAAATGTGTTGTGCAAATAATACAAGTGAATTGCATTTAATGGTTGTTAATAGCGCATATTACATAAATATACATATGTACATATAGCCATACATACATTCGTTGCCAATTACATATATCCGCTGTTGCTAGGCAGGCAATTTATCGGCAAGAACAACAACAACCAAGTTAAAGGTTCCGTTGCATCTCGGCGACGGTTGTTAACCTCTACATTTTCGCGGTAAAAAATATAAGGTGTTTCGTGCCTCTAACGCGGTGGGACATTTTATTTTATTTTCATTTTTTTTCTCGTGATCAAAAAAAAATGTCTGATACGGATAAATCGGGTCGGGCTCAAAATGAATCCACAAGTGACGTTGACTACTACCGAGTCAAAGCCCAATCTACTTTGCGGCAAATTAGCTCGATGAAATTTTATTTGGACCCTGAGGCGATTAATCAGTTTGACGAAGCTGATTTGCTGGCGCGAATGGCATTTGATTCTGCGCAGACATCGTTGGAAAGTCTAGATTTTGCAGAGATCTCCAGCAACCATCGGATTGAATTTGCTGAGGTTTTCATGGATGTGAAGGCGAAACTAAATCGGGGCTTGGCTGCTCATCGCAAGTCGCAATTGCCGGCTTCAACAGCTGCAAATTCAACATCTATTGATTTCACTAATAATGCCGATCTCTCTTTTCGATCTAGGAAGCCTCGGTTGCCAAATATGGAAATTGCTCGTTTTCATGGATCCTACTCTGAGTGGCCCGAATTTCTTGCAACTTTCAATACGGTCATCGGAAATGATGATGAGCTAAGTGACATTGAAAACCTACAATATTTGCGTTCGAGTTTGGGCGGCGTGGCTCTGGAAACCATACGCTCGCTCGAACCCTCGAATGCTAATTATAAAGAGGCTATGAATTTGCTGGTTAATCGATTTGATAATAAAGTTTTACACTTTTAGGCACACGTTCAGGCAATATTCGGTTTAAAGGGTGTCGAGAAGGGATCGTCGAAGGGTCTTCGGGAGCTCAGTGATTGCATGAATTCGCATCTGCGGGCAATTCGAACCCTGGCCACTACGCAACAAATTTTGGATGGACTTTTAATTCACATCGTCACTCGGAAACTGGATCAGAGGACGCGGGAAAAATGGGAAGAGGATTTGTCAATCACTGAGCTGTCCACCTGGGATGCTATGGAGTCGTTTTTGGAAAAGAGATGCAGGATGATGGAAAACTTGGATCAAGCCTTGGTAACTGAAACACCAGGCCAGCAGGTGGCAAAAAACTTGCACAAACATAACCAAAATTCACTGATTGCTGCTGCTACTAACTCAAATCACTTGCTATGTTTATTTTGCGATGCACGGGATCATTATTTGCCAAAGTGTTCTCGATTTTTAAATTTGAGTCCGAATCTTTGATATAGAGAAGCAAAGAAGTTGCACCTTTGCCTAAACTGTTTGCGCAAGGGCCATAGTTTGCAGCAATGCAAGTCGACTCACTGCAAATATTGTCGCATGAAGCACCATTCATTATTACACATGAACCATGACCCATCCGCAACATCCACCTCATTTTCATCTCCATCGTGCGATCCATCCTCGAGCTCTCAGCCATTGCCATCTACTTCATCAGCATTAGTATCATGTTCGCATACATTATCGCATCCTTATCATCATTTACTAAGCCCTCCAGTCAAAACCTCAAATATTTTGCGATCGACTACGTGCTGCTTCCAACTGTTATTATCTACGTTAAAAATATAACTGGAGCATTTATGCCTTGCCGAGCAATTTTAGATTCGGCTTTCCAGCTTAACTTCATAACCTCTCGCTTAGCTAGCTAACTAGATTTGAATCATAGTAGGTCGCAAACCTCGATTTCTGGGATAGGAGAATTTTCTATGATCTCTGATAAGACTGTCGATATTCTTGCGCAATCACGGGATGCAAGCTATCGTGCGGCATTCACAGCGGTTGTAACTCACAGGATTACTGATTATTAGCCCCATTTCAATATAAATGCAACATCATGGAGGATACCGCAAAACATTTCGCTCGCGGATCCTCATTTCAATCAATCGCAACGAATTGACCTTTTACTTGGCGCTGGGTGGTTTTTTGAAATAATTTCTATGGGACAAATTCATTTGGATAGGGCTTTGCCAACTCTTCAGAACACCAAACTTGGTTGGATAGTCTCTGGAGGGTTATCATCGAGTATGCCAACCCATAAATCAGTTTTACAAGCCAGCATCAACAACCCAGCTGATCAATCCGATGACACACTTGCCGCCATAGTAAAGCGATTTTGGGAAATTGAGGACTTCACTTCGTCTAAGCCATCTTTATTGCCGGACGACTTGCGATGTGAACAGCTTTTCACTGAAAATTTCATTAGACTTGGAAACGGCCAATACTCTGTTCGTCTCTTGTCCACTTCCGGATTTGAATCTCTAGGTTATTCTTATTGCCTGGCTCGTCATCGGTTCAAGAGCTTGGAAGCTAAACTAGATAGAAACCCAGCCCTGAAAGCTCAGTACTCAGCATTTTTGAAGGAGTATATCGATTTAGGTCACATGTCTCTTGTAACAAAGGAACCGTCAGAAACACAATTCTTTTTGCCCCACCATTGCGTACATAAGCAGGAGAGCACGACTACGAAGCTTCGTGTCGTTTTTGATGGATCTGCTAAATCAACCTCTGGTAGCTCTCTGAACGACTTACTTCTGGCAGGACCAACAATAATACAACAATTAAAGTTGCCCTTTGTGGAGATATCTGCAAGATGTACCGTTCCGAGCGTCTTTCGTACCCGGATGACTTTTTGCAGTGCATCGTTTGGAGAGAGAACTCCACAGAAGAGTTGAGTGTTTTTAAATTGAACACGGTGACCTATGGAACCAAGCCAGCTGCCTTCTTGGCTATAAGGGCCATGCATCAACTCTCTTACGATGAGGAGGAATCATTTCTCATTGGATCAAAGATTGTTCGTAGAGATTTCTATGTGGATGATTTAATATCTGGTGGGGACTCAGTTGAGAAGGTGAGAGAAATTCGTCGTCAGGTGAAGGAACTACTGTCGCGAGGCCACTTTCCAATCCGCAAATGGTGCTCAAATGAGTCAGCAGCCCTGGAAGAAGAGTCTGAATGTGACAAGGAGCAGCTGATCAAATTTCACGATGGATCGGATGTCGCCAAGGCATTGGGACTAGTCTGGGATCCATCTTCTGATCAGCTTCTATTTAATTTTTCTCAACTGCCAATTAACCAACGACCCACTAAGCGGATTGCATTGTCAACGATTGCCAAATTCTATGATCCACTCGGTTTAATAACTCCAATTATCTCAAAATGTAAGATTTTTCTGCAATCTCTATGGAGTGCGAACGTGGATTGGGATGATGCACTGCCAGAGCCTATTCTTTCGTCATGGGGGGAGTTGACCTCACAGTTATCGGTCGCACAGAACTTAAAATTTTCACGATTCGTTCTGCAACCAACGGCCGCCGTTGAGTTGCATGGATTCTGCGATGCTAGCATGTCAGCTTATGGAGCGTGTCTATACTTCCGATCGGAGGCCAATGGAGAATCGAAAGTCCATCTGCTCTGTGCCAAGTCAAGGGTAGCTCCATTGAAGGCATTAACAATTCCAAGATTAGAACTTTCCGCAGCGCTTTTATTGGCTGAGCTAATCGTAAACGTCAAGGAAGCCATAGATTTCGTTTGAACCTTTCATTGCTGGTCGGACTCGTCTATTGTGTTGGCGTGGATTCGGCAACCTCCGAGGGAGTTTAACGTTTTCGTATCAAACAGAATCACGAAAATTCAGGAGATGACGAAAGATATGACTTGGCATCACGTTCCTACAAACTTGAATCCGGCAGACGTCGTACGCGAGGATGTACCCCTAGAGAATTGTTGGAACATTCTCTTTGGGCTAACGGGCCTCCATTCCTTTCGCAAAGTTCCTCGAATTGGCCGTTCCTGCTAGGCGCAGTAAAGGATCTTCCAGAGCGCCGTTCTGTGGCTCTAATTGGGAACGTTTGCATAGACAGTTTATCAAACTGCAAATTCCTTAACTCTTTCAATAAGTTGCAGCGCGTATTTGCATACATTTATCGGTTCATTTTAAATTGCAAAGCCAAATCTGAGCCGTTAAAAGGTCGTCTTTCGGTAGAGGAGATCAACTCTGGAACTGTACTTCTTTTAAGGGGCATTCAACAGGTTAACTTGGCGAAGGAGTACGTATCTCTTAGCCAGGGCAAGCCGTTTCCACAGAAAAGCAAGCTGGTGTCACTTAGGCCTATACTCGGCTCCGATGGGTTACTTCGCTTTGGTGGAAGGCTGCAAAACGCAAACTTGGACTACGATACGAGGCATCCGATACTGTTGCCCAAAAATCATCCAGTCACCAAGGCGATCATCGTCTATTATCATGAAAAATATTTGCATGCAGGATCGCAGGCGCTGCTTGCCGCATTACGGCAAAGGTACTGGCCGATTGGAGGCCGCAAATTCGTCGCCAGCGTTATCAACAAGTGCGTCCGATGTTTCCGCAAACAGAGTGCAGCCCAATCCAACCTTTCATACTACAGGAGTGGACTACTATGGGCCATTCTATCATAAGGCAGAGGCTAGAAATAAGGCACCCCACAAGTGCTATATCGCCGTCTTTGTCTGCTTTTCCACGAAGGCTGCTCATTTGGAAGTGGTCCAGGATCTCACGACAGATTCTTTCATCGCAGCGCTGAGGAGATTCATCAGCCTTAGAGGCAGTCCTCGTACCATTTGGAGCGACAATATACCAACTTTGTCGGTGCAAAGGGCGAGCTTGCCGAGCTGAAAGAGCTCTTTTTGAGCGAGCAGCACACAACATCGATCTCTTCAGTCTGTTTAGCTGATGGGATTGATTGGAAGTTCATCCCTCCGCATGCCCCGCACTTCGGTGGCTTTTGGGAGGCTGCTGAGAAATCAGCTAAATTTCACTTCTACAGAGTCGTCGGTGCATCCGTCTTAGCCATCGATCAATTAAGAACTCTTGCATATGAGAAGTCTGCCATCCTTAACTCCCGTCCACTCTGTCCAATTTCAGAAAATGCTGAAAAATTTGAGGTGCTAACACCGGCGCATTTCCTGAAGGGTTCCAGCTACACTAAGTTTCCTGAGCCTGACATTACTCATCTTCTCAAAGGCCGCCTTAGCAGATGGCAGAGTGTGACTCAGATGCAGCAGCATTTCTGGAAAAGATGGAGCAGCGAGTATTTTACCCTTCTACAAGAGAGGAGCAAGTGGCGCGTCGACACGTCTAATATCAAGGTTGGAAGCATAGCTTTGCTGAAGGAGGACAACGTTCCACCCTTGGAATGGCAGCTTGGGTGCATCGAGGAAGTCATACCCGGCGAGGACGGAGTCATCAGAGTAGCTATGGTCCGCACAGCTGCGGGTCTGATTAAGAGAGCCGTCGCCAAACTAGCCGTTCTGCCCATCGATTCCGAGATGGTTGGAACCTTACCTCTTCCAACGGGGGGAGTATGTTCGGAGCAGAGCGCCAGCGCCTAGTCATGCGCGCATAGGTGTACGACGGCACCTGCAGCGCTCTCTGCTTATCTTTTGTCGCCGTCATTCTCATTATACTTATCTATTCAGCGACTACTTTGTAGGACTATATATATATTAAGAGCTTGGAGCCAAGCTTACACAGTCCGTTTGCCGCTCTGAATAAATGATATACATATAATAGAACCTATTCGTGCGTTTTTAATTATAAATATTCAAGGGTGGCATATTCGTTGTTTTCCCCACAAACAGCCTCAACGACCTTCTGTTAAGCGGACCGGACTGCTTAAACCCACTCATCGACGTTCTTCTAGCCTTCAGAGTCGGAAAAGTCGCCGTAAGCGGCGACATTGCCGAAATGTTTCACAGGATCAACATTCGTCATGAGGACAAGCATTCCCAGCGCTTTCTTTGGTAGGAAATAGGATAAACACATACGTCATGCGTGCCATGACCTTTGGTATTAGTTGCGCGCCATTCATAGCCCACTACGTGCGCGACAAAAATGCTGAGGTCCACCAGCAGCAATTCCCGTTAGCCTTGGATGCGATTCAGCGTGCGCACTATGTCGACGACTTCATCGATAGTATGATTGATGAACAGAAAGCCATCGAAAAATCCAGCCAAGTAAGAGAGGTCCACGCCAGAGCCGGATTCGAAATCCGAAACTGGGCGTCAAACTCTAGTACAGTTCTCTCGTATCTTAAGAACGTTGGAGACGCCAAAAATCAGGAGCCAGTGCAGTTCGGCGCTACAGAAAAGATTCTGGGTATGTACTGGGACCCACATAAAGATGTATTTTAGTTTGTTTGCAGATTCACAAGACTTAAGCGAGACGTTCTTACCGATCCTGCAGTCCCAACGAAAAGAGAAGTCTTTCAGGTCATGTCGATCTTCGACCCCTTGGGCCTTCTGTCATGTCACTCGATCGGATTAAAAATCCAACGCTCTTCCAGTGAACGGTCGTGTTTTTGTCTTGCGCTCCGAATTTTTGTACTTTTTGTCCATAAACCATCGGGGTTTAATTTAAATTTTCTTTTATTTATATTGCTTTTTATGTTCCTAACAACATCCGTTCGCTTCGCGAGTGCATAGTGATTGTTTTGTGTTTAAATTAACAAAATTAGTTTGCACGCCCAGTCTCTGTGCAGTGATTGTTTTAATTGTTTTTTTCCAATTGCCTTCTCCTTTTCTACCAAACGCTGTTTGGAGCGGTAAGAATCTATACGGTAGTTACCCGCTCTCCCGCACTTTCGCATAAAACGTTGTTGTTGGAACAGCTAAAACTAAAGCTCCCCCGCTTACTCACTCCCGCTCACTCTCTCCTGCTCTCTTACTCTCGAAGCTTGATTCTCTTTGCACTGTGGTTCGGAATATCGCTATAATGGCTGTCTGTTGCTCGAAGAAATACAAGTCGTTTGCTCTACGGAAGCAGGGGATGCGTTTAGCTGACTTTTCAGATATTTCATTTGATTTTGTACCCGTGTCGATAGTCAGCTCCATCGTTGGGTGATATGGGTCTTCTGGTAAAGTTATTGGAGAGGTTCTAGCTATGCAAACACCTTCTGCACTTGAAACAAAGCATAGATCCAGTAATCGTCCTAACAAATTTTGAACATGGTTTACTGGAGACAATGAAATATCAAGCAAACCATCAAGGAAATCATGCTGCGTTGAAGGTAACAATATATTCGATGTTTCAACGGTGGACCATGTCGCCCTAGGTATATTAAAGTCACCTAAAACTATTAACTGATCCCTATCTGATAGTTTACTTGAAATAAACTGGATAGCGGACAGATGATTAGCATATATTGGGAATTCGGATGACGGCGGAATATAAGAACATGTTATGTATATAGAAATACCCGGAAGGGATAGTTTTATACACAGAAATTCAATGCCAATTATTCCGTCGGACGTTATTTCTTCAGACGTTAATTCTGAGTTAACTGCAATTGAAACTCCTCCTCCACGTCGGGAGGGACGATCAAGCCTGTAAGTTGTGTACTTACTTGGAAAGACTTCGGAACTAAGAATTTCCGGTTTTAACCAAGTTTCTGTGAACACAATAACATGGGAAGACAAGGAAAAACTATCAATATACAATTTGGTCAGCTTACTTTGTAAACCTCTTGTATTCTGATAGGAAAGCAGAAGGAAAGAATATAGTTTTTTGAGATAGGTAGGGATGAAGATGTGGATGGCTCTTTAAAGGGATTTCCAACTTCCTTTGAACGAATTTTCTTTTTTCTAGCTTCGTACTCTTTAACAAAAATGCCTGCAGGCCAAAAATTGGCTGAGCACATAGTTGCAAAATAAGCACAGGGAACACCAATCTTAAAAGATGATACTTCCCTAGCATTTGGAAAATTAAATTGTTCAACCTTTAAATCATCAATCTGAACTTTGTTACGGATATAGGCCGTAATGTCCAGGGATGAAAGGTCTGGATTCAGCCGAGAATCAAAAATTTGTTCCCTTTGCTGTACACATGTGACTGTTTTAGGTACCACGCATGTGACAGTTTTTGGTAGTGCAGCATTTATGGCTGCACTAACAGTTTCAGTCGGTACTCCACACGTTAAGTCAACATGCGGCGTTGGAATCCTTTCTGTATTTTGTTCAACAGATTTTTCGGGTGTCTCATGCGGCAAAGTCTCACGTCCTTTACATACGGAAACCGAATCTTTTTTAGCTTTCGACCTCAGTATCATTTGTGCGGCAGCTGAGATCGACTGCTGTGCTGCAGACCCCGGATCGCCAGAGAGAGTTTCACTAGCGACTACCGTGGGTTGTCTATCGACCGCGATCTTTTTACGCTTAGGAGAATCGGGCTCAGATAGCATACGGCTAGTGAGCTGCGACTCAAGCGCCACAAGCAGATCCGTATTTCTACGGCTGTTTCGAATTAATTCCGTAACAGTGCTTTTTGAGAGCCGCCTTATAGAGATTGCCTGGGTTTCATAAGCAATACATTCTTCACAATTGTAGCGCAGGCCACTTCTCATGTCGATTGCATCGCGATCCAGGCCCGAATAGCCAAGGCATTTAGCATGAAAAATACTGTCGCACGAATGGCACGGAATGCTCTGTTGTCCAGCCAAAATCAACGACTTGCATTTCTTCGAGCAACAGACAGCCATTATAGCGATATTCCGAACCACAGTGCAAAGAGAATAAAGAGAGAGAGTGAGCGGGAGTGAGTAAGCGGGGGGAGCTTTAGTTTTAGCTGTTCCAACAACAACGTTTTATGCGGGAGTGCGTGTAACTACCGTATATATTCTTACCGCTCCAAACAGCGTTTGGTTGAAAAGGAGAAGGGAATTGGATAAAACCAGAGCTTGCAAGTATCGGTCAACCTTTTCAAAGTATTCGAGGAAATCCTGTTGTAACTTTTTTTATCCAATTAGTCTAATAGTAAAATTATAATCAATACAATATTACAGGGCGGCAACACTACTACTATTTTGACCGCAGCTTTTATGTTTTTTGACTAGGTTTTCTAGAATTTGTTTCTGCCTTAAAAAAATCCTACAATTATTCTAAGTATTGGGTTTGAAAGATAAAGAGTGTATCTTTTAAAAAACTTTAACATCGAATCAAACCATGCATCCGTTTGCCTCTGAGATCTCTGGAAAGTTGGCCAATTTGAGAATTTTTCGAACTTTGAGGTCCTTTTGCTAAGAATCCTTGAGTCGGGAAATTTTTTGGAAAACGCAGTTTAACTTGGGAATTCGTAACGAATCCATTGAGGTAAATTTTTGATGCTGCATAGTGTAATCAAATCCGCGTAACAAGAAGCGAATCTTTTTAGCTGCAAGAAAAATTAGAGCTTTTTAACAAGTTAAACCTCCTTTTGCAGTTTAAAATTTTGTTTTTGTAGCTTTAAATCAATTCCTAACTATCTAAGAATATCTTAACAACATTACCTATTTATATTCCCAATATTTCAAAAGATTTGAAAGAACGCGCGAACCATTTTGTAAGAATAGGAATAACTTTGCGACATTTTTTATCTTAAGACTTTTGGTAGTTCATTTGAACCGATCAGCCTTTTATAGCTCATTTGAAAGGTAATTCGAATCTTTATGGCATTTCTTATTAAAGATAGTTCTTTACATAGTCAATAAATATGTATATTGAAGCAAACAAAAAAATAACAGCTAACCTAAATTCAGAATAAAATTCAGTGTACATTTATATGTACAATGCAATTTTAGAATTATCTTGATTTCCTATATAAAATTTATGGACATATCACATCAGGCCTATCCTTTTCCCTTTCTAAAGAGAACCCATTTTTCTGACTTTTATTTAACAGTAGTCTTACAGAAACCCTTTTATGTGACTGTTCGCTTAAAAGGGTCTCAACGAGTGGTTACTGAAAGACCGATTTATTTGTTCGGTTGAGCCGAACGGTTGGACTGAAACCGGCAAGCAAAACGAAAATAGGGTTCCGCTCAGAGAGAGATTTTGTGAGCAACATTATTTTCGGTTTTGTCGAGAGTCGAACTGCTTTAGAAAAATGGGTTGACAGTTATTTGCAAGCTCTGATATGAAATCAAATTTAATTTTCAATTTTGCCCTTATGACGTCATGAGAATTCGAATGGATTCGAATAAATTTTTCGTGTTATCATTTACGCAATTCGTTTTACATCACATTTTCTGGTTCGCCTGAGTTCTACGTTAGTACATTTATTTATTCAAGCCAGTTTTCCTACAACTCATTCAACTCATTTTGAACATTGTCAATTCAAATACATATTTTTTCATATTCATGCAGATGTCTAACACAGAAAAATATATAAATGTACTTACTCGAAACATATTACATGAGAGTGAAACATTTTCTGGATCATACATGTGAATATGGGATGTTGGAATTTTGTCAGATTTACAAAATATTGTCATGTCGTGTTTTGCCATTAAATCTGAATTTTTTTTCCCCTTGCTTGTCAGTGTAGAGATAGGGTTACTATCACTGGAAAGGTCGTGAATATTAAAGTAGTTCTCCGCAAATTCAAGAATATTGTAAAATGAATCGTCGTTGTGAATATCTTTATTTGTATCATCATTACAGCTTAGCTCATGAATTTTTTTTTCCACTCTTTGTTTTCGCCTTTGCTCACGTTCATCGTCATCATATTTAACAAATATGGAAGAAGATGGAGTGGGTGACTTTTTGATGTTTTCCTTAGTGATTTTTAATTTAAGTGACACACAATTATCAATATGTACTCCCTTTGTGTTTGGTTTATTTGCGTTTATTGCTTCATATATAGGCTCAGGCCTTAAATCATTTTTTGTGATTCTTAAAGATGAAGGCGGTGGTGGGGGAGGTACTGTTGGCTCTGGAAGTGACGGAACTCCTTTAGTAGTTAACGACTTCACAGCTTCCCGACCTTCAAAATTCACATCGCTCTGCGAACACAATTCAATCTAAAATACAAAAAAAAGGTTGTATATTAATTACATATCAGCAGCGTTTTTGGTCCAGGCCATTGGGAAATAAACTCAAAACTGTGATTGTCATATGTAGGGATTGCCTTATAAAGATATGGGTGTGGTTTATGTGGTGAACAGAGTTTTGAAAATATAAATAAATCAAGAAAGAATTCTATAGTCAAGTGCCTCGAAAATAAACTACCCGTTATTCAGCTTAAGAGAGAGCGCCGAGATGGAGATAGCCAGGCACCCAAGTGAACTCGTGCAAGCACGCCACCTACCGGCCATTCCATTAATTGTTTATACCAATTTAATGAATGGATTCGCAGGAATCCTTGCTTAACCCCAGTTCACAATCAACTGTCAACGACATCAGACGTATTTTAGAGGATTACTGTAAAAGAGATATCGCTTTGCGTCATGTTTCCCAGCACAAACCATAGGACTTAAAATTATGGAAAAAATTGGGTCTAAATTGTGTTTTACAGGAGGGGTTCACTAAGAAAGGATTTTTTGAGATTCGGCTCCAAAGGAATCCTAGGACTCTGAATAAAATGCGAAATTGCATGACTAACATGTTAAGTATTCCAAAAGTTTTCAACCAAAAAAGTTGATATTTTTATTATGATGGACGTTGATGCACTACGAGAAGTACAAACAAGTGGCTCAACGACACCAAGCACGTGCTTGTTACGAGCGGGGCCCTTTTTATCAATTTAGGCAAAAATGGGAGTTCACGTGGAAGAATACTGAATACTGAAGACTTTTGGGAAACTTTCATCGCGATAGCTTTAAAACTGAGAGACTAGTTCGCATAGAAACGGACTGACAGCTGATCAAGAATATATATACTTTATGTGGTCGGAAACGTCTCCTTCACTGCGTTGCAAACATCTGACTAAAATTATAATACCCCTGCAAGGGTATAAAAATAATTAAGAAATAAGGAGTGAAGCAAATGAGTTAAAATATTAGTTTTTAATACCGAGATAAAAGTAGAAGTGCAAATTAAATGGTAAAGGATGTTATAATTATTACATAGAACGAGAAAGGGCTCGTGCAGACAAAAATTTGATGTACATCGTGGCAAATTAAGAGGATGATAATTTCGTGTTAGTCTAACGGGAACATTTAAAGTTCGGCGGCTTACATTAAAATAGTACCAAGCATTTTTCTTCGATTTGCAAGTGTCGGTAAATTAAGCAATAATAATTTACTCTGGTAAGAAAGTAGCCTTACGTTTTGATCCCAGTTTAAACTTCGAAATGCAAAAGGAGGAAAAATTTTTTTTTCCCCCTCTATACGGTCAATGTGCACTTGGTATTGAGGGCTCCAAACCGAAGAACAATATTCCAATATAGGACGGACAAGGGATAAATAATAATTTGGTTATATAAGGGTCGTCAAATTCTTCTGACCAACGCCTTATAGAACACCCCAAGAACACTCATAGCTTTGTTAGCAGTCAACATTATGTGGCTGTCAAATTTAAGCTTCGGGTCCAGAGGAACGCCTAAATAATTTACTGAATTGTGGAAAGTTCTGAATAACAAATAATATACGCAGGAGTCCCCCTATCAAAGGACATTACGTTACATTTGAGGCAGTTCAAATTTAACAGCTTATACTCACACCATACTTGAAAGGGATCGATGTCTGATTGTAAGCCAAAACCAGAATCTACATTATTATATGCCAAACAAAGCTTAACATCATCAGCATACATTAGTACACGAGAATGTGTTATGATAGAGGGAAGATCTTTAATAAACAAAGTAAACAGCAAAGGGACCCTGGGGCACTCCAGATGTTACGTGGATCATTTTAAAAACAGCATTCTTAAATATAACCCTCTGAGTCCTCCCGTTCAAATAACTTGAAATCCAAGTTAACAGATTACATGGAAACCCAAGCAAATCTAATTTGAATAAAAGAAAAGACTGGTTTATAGAGTCAAAGGCTTTACTGAAGTCTGTTTATATAACGTCAGTCGGCATTTTATTGTTGAATCCATTAAATCCATCGCACCCTTTTTGTGAAGTGGAATAATAATAGAATCCTTCCAGATAGTTGGAAAAACTCATGATGAAATAGACCAATGAAAAAGTTTAAGAAGTTTAACCAGGGGGGCCTGTTCGGCTCTGGAGGAAGACTATCAGGAACACATTTATTAAAAAAAGTGTTTAGAACGCTATAAAATAGATCAGTGGCACTTTCTATGTCCATACAGTTATAATAATCTGTCCAATTATATTGAGAAATCATTAAGTTAAGTTTATTATAGTCACATTTACGAAAGCATCTTATTTTACTTGGAGGAACTAAAGGAGAGAGAGTATCAAGGTCGGGGAGGCAAATTGTCAATTCCAGTATTGGTATCGGTCTTCTGGTACCCCAAGACCGTCAATGCTAGATACTTTGACTTCAGACGGATCTGAAACAAACACAAGATCTAATTGTCTATTTAATGAATTTCATATAAAGCTAACTTGCTGTAACGATAATTCTAAAAGGCCATTCACAAAATCATGGGCAGGTAAAGGTATAGCGACAAGTTAGTCAATTGGAGGGGACCAAGAACTGTCCGGGAGATTGAATTCACCCCAAACAATCAAAAGGTCCCTATTGGAAAGAAAGGATAGAATATATTTGATAGCAGATAGATTTTGCTCATAAAGTATTAGGTCAGAGCCAGGTGGAGTATAAGAACATGTAATAACAAGGGAGAACGCTATAGTCGGGTTCGTGTCCCGACTATCTAATACCCGTCACTCAGCTAAAGGGAGTGCAAACGCTGTACTCGGGTTGGTGTCCCGACTAATAATCGTAACTCAGCTAAAGGGAGTGCGAGGGAGATAGATATAGAAATTTTGATTGCGTATAACTTTTTAATGAATGGTCCGATTTGAAAAATATCTTCTACATTTCGATAGGTATAAATATGCACAACAAAATTGCATTTATACTTCTCGGAAATCTTTAAAGGTGTGGGCGCCAGACACATTTTAAAATCGTTAGTGGGCGATTGTGGGCGTTAGAGGGGGCGTGGCACTCGGATGAAATAAACTTGCGCTAACAAGAATATGCGTGGAAAATCTCAACCTTCTAGCTTTTGTAGTTTCCGAGATCTCAGCGTTCATACGGACAGACAGACAGACGGACAGACAGACGGACAGACGGACATGGCTAGATCGACTCGGATGGTGATCCTGATTAAGAATATATATACTTTATGGGGTCGGAAACGCTTCCTTCTACCTGTTACATACTTTTGCACGAATACAATATACCCTTTTACTCTACGAGTAACGGGTATAAAAATAGACAAGAATTGCAGGGAAAAATTCACACTAACAAATTCAATGTCATTGGGGACATGAGAGTGAATTCTCTCAGAACTTATGGTGGAGGTAACGGCAATTAGAACGCCACCCCTACGGGAAAGGTGATCGGTTCAGTAAGTATTAAAGTTGTTTGGCAGATTTTCAGAGTCGGTTATCTCTGGTTTCTGCCAAGTTTCTGTAAAAGCCAAGATATCGTACGTAAATGCCAAGGAGTCAGTAAATCAGTTTATTGGCACCGTGGAAGGCCTGTTATTTGTTCTCGGTTTATTAGGAACAAATCAACTTGCATCAACCAACAGTAAATAAAAGGGTCTTTGGATGTTGTCGAAAGAGTACAATTATTCTTAGTACAGACGAGAGCCATTAAAAGAAACTAAGTAAATTACACAGAATAAAATAAACAAGAGAGAACGCTATAGTCGGGTGCCCCGACTATCAGATATCCGTTACTCAGCCAAAGTGAGTGCGAGGGAGATGGAGATAGAAAATTTTTAATCTGTCTTAACTATTTAAAGAATGGTCCGATTTGAAAAATTCTACATTTCGATAGGTATTGATAAATGCAATAAAACTGCATTTTTACTTTTCCAAAATCTTTAAAGGTGTGGGCGCCAGACACTTTTTAAACTCGTTTATTGTGGGCGTTAGGCGATTGTGGGCGTTAGAGGGGGCGTGGCCCCCGTCTGAAACAAACTTGCGCTGCGTAGGAAGCCAAAGAATATGTGTGGGTAATCCCAATTCTCTAGATCTCAGATCTCAAATGGCTAGATCGACTCGGCTAGTGACCCTGATCAAGAATATATATACTTTATAGGGTCGGAAATGCTTCCTTCTACCTGTTACATACTTTTGCACGAATACAATATACCCTTTTACTCTACGAGTAACGGGTATAAAAATATGAAAAGGTGAAAAATACCTCAAATAAATTAGGCACTGGGATCAAATTCCAAAAACGCAAAAACACAAAGCACGAAAAGTAGAAGTGCGCGAAATCACGAATTAAATCGAAAGCAAGAGAGCGCGAGAGAAAAGTCTTCTATCGACTGAGCGTGGCTCAACAACTTAACGCACAAACAGTTACAATGTAAAGCAAGCCAGAGAGAGAGAGAGACTACAAGAATAGCACCCAAAAGTCTACAAGAAATTTGGCAGGTGCAGAGAGAGTGAAATTACAGGTTTAATAGAGCGGAAGAGAGAGAGAGAAAGAGAGAGAGAATACAAGAGCAGATTTAGAGAGTGCAAATTACACTAGCAAAGCCAATATATAAAATAAATCTAATGGAAATGTTAAGTAACTATAACCACGTACCCGATAACTGCCAAGCAAGCAATTTGAGCGTTTTCTAATTTTTTTTCTGAGCGTTTACAGTCATAAAGTGTGCAAAAAAGAGTCCGGAAAGAGTGTTTTTTCCTTTGAAAACGGTCGCACTTTAAGAGGAAGATTTCTGAGTCCGATCTGACTCTTTTCTGACACAGATATAAGTACTTTCAGCCTCCGATGGAAGCATAGAAAACCCTCAGAAATGGCACAAAAATTTACCCTTTTTAGGCACTTAAATCTCTACAAAAAAGACTCTTTTCAGACTCTTTTTCGTTTGAAAAAATATAAATTTTTACACATTTTAAATTAATATTTATTTCACTTAAAAATTACCAAAATGCTTAGGAATAAAAATTAAAAAAAACAAGAAAGGAAGCTAGCTTCGGCCAGCCGAAGCTTATATACCCTTGCAGATCATTCCTATTCATTTACAAAAACATTATATTTAAAATAACTTGCGAATACGTTACAAAAACCTAATTTTAGCTGTTTTCGTATTATTTTGGCATTAATTTTTGATCCTTCCTATGGCAGCTATATAATATAACCGTCCGAATTTTTTTTAAATTTTATACGAAATTTTAAAATGTTAAAGAAAAGCCATAGCCTAGAGGAGAAGAGAATGTATTATAAATCAACAAAGATATAATTTTTTTCCTATTAATTTTCATCTAATATTTCGACCGTTCCTATGGCAGCTATATGATATAGTCAACCGCTTTTTTAGAAATTTTATTCGAAATTCAGAAATATTATAAAAATAGTATTCCCAAAAGTAGAAGGTTATATTTCAAAAAACACCAAAGCTATTTTTTTTTTTTGATCCTTCCTTTGGGAGCTATAAGATATAGTGTCCCGATCCGGTCGGTTCCGACATATATACTACCTGCAATAGGAAGAAGACTTTTGGGAAAGTTTGAGCCCGATAGCTTCAAAACTGAGGGACTAGTTTGCGTAGAAACGGACGGACAGACGGACGGACAGCCGGACAGACGGACAGACGGACAGACGGACATGGCTAGACGACTCGTCTAGTGATGCTGATCAAGAATATATATACTTTATGGGGTCGGAAACGTCTCCTTCACTGCGTTGCAAACTTCTGACTGAAATCATAATACCCTCTGCAAGGGTATAAAAAAAAACATATTTTCAAGATGATAAAATAAGATTAAATAAAATTCTTACATTTAAATTATAAAATATAAGAAACTTAAACATTATTTAATAAATTTGAACCCTTCTTTTATATTTTGTTTTATTTTTTATCGGTTTTCTTATAATACATAATCCTATTACTGCCAGTTTGGAACCATTTGCTGCATACTAAGGAGAATTGCTTCTCGTCGACAGCAAATTTTTGATTAAAAGCACCTAAAAAAGAGTAATAAAATAAAGAATTAAATAAATAATATTAAAATTGATTAAAGTCAAAATTTTCAAATGTTATATTTACTTCTAACTGCTGTTGTTATTGCCAAGCTCAGGACACAGATTTTGGTGTTGGTCCCCTTCCACAAATATTTAGAGGCAATTTCATCCGTAAAAATTTTTTTCCACGTTGTGCGCAGAAACTTAGCAGTACAAAATAAAAATAGACTGCATTATTTTGTTGAAAATTCAACCACAATTTTAATTAGTCTTACCAGTTGTTCACACAATTCATATAAATTGTTTAGGTCCTCTTCAAATTTTTTAAGGTCTTCTATTTTATTAAAGGGCTTAGGTGGTAGCAGCATACGAGTCTTATTACCTTGTACAAGCTTTCGTTGTGCTATCACTTCCGTTAGTAGGAGAGTTTGAATCTTAGTATTTTCAGCATCCAATTTATCCATCGGATACCCTAAACTCCTGCCAGCCCCTTGCGACTAGTAAGAGTACAATAACTTCTAGAAAAAGTGGTGGAATTTCCCAAAAATCAAAGGGATTTTCTGGTACTCCTATTTCATCGTCTAAAGCACCTAAATCTGAACCACGTCCGCCCGCCTTTGTGATAAAGGGTGTTACTGATGTCAAGCAACTTATGAATCTGATCAAGGCTGCCACAACCAATATAAGATTTAAGATTACTGGACCTGCTACAGTGAGGGTATCTCCTTTCGATGGTGATACATACAAAATAGTTCAACATCTCTTGTGGAGTAATAATATTCCGTTTAATTCTTGGCAATTGAAAAGTGATCGATCTTTCAGGATTGTCGTCAAAGGCCTACATTCGTCTACGGATCCTGAAGATATTAGAGCTGATTTAGGCGCCGCTGGGAACGTTGTCCAGAATGTTTATAACCCCCCGGTACTGTTTCGTGCCTCCCAAATGTGCAAAATGTGGTGGTGATCATGAGTCTCGAAGTCCTGTTTGCCCTGATACGTCTCAGGATCAATTTAAGTGCATTAAATGCGGTTCCAACCACAGTGCGGGATACCGCAAATGTCCAGCTTTTCTAGAAGCAATTGCTCGTCGCAAATCGGGAACAATCAAAAAACAACCATCAATTAAATTTGTAACTGCCCCTCTTCCTTCCCAAAGTGCTTGGGGCCCAGCTTTACCTCCCCCGTCTACTGGATCTTGCACTTCCAAGCCCATGCAACGCGTTCCTGAGCCTCCTCCGCCTAGTGCTGGCTTATCTCCCGTATTGACCAGATGATGTCAATGATGATGAAAATGATGGAGCTTCTTATGAACCAGTTTACCGGCAGTTCGCCTTCTGATGCGTCTAAGATCAGGAGACATGTCTAGTTTAGGCATTCGTTTATCATTTTGGAACGCCAATGGTGTCACTGGCAAAAATCTCGAGTTAGAGCACTATCTTACGGCTAATTCAATTGATGTGATGCTAATTAACGAAACGCATTTCAACAGCCGCTCACATTTCAGAATTTTTGGATATGATTTATTGACGGCTAATCATCCCTCTGACCGTCTTCGAGGAGGTGCTGCTATTTTACTTCGCTCTCACTTGCAGTACTCCCCTTACAGTACAAACTCTACTGTAAAATGTCAAACTGCTGCAATTACCTTGAGCACGGATTTGGGAGACATCGTGATTGCTTCTATTTACTGCCCCCCCTCCTTTTTATGGACTGCTCAAGATTTTAGACAACTTTTTAGTGCATTTTCAAACCGTTTTATCATAGCTGGCGACTGGAATGCTCACAATCAATTTTGGGGTTGTATCCGCTCTTCACCAAGAGGTGTTCAGCTTTTAGATCTTATAACGTCTTCAAGTCTGCAAGTCTTAGCTACAGGAGGACCAACTCACTTTCCTTCTGATGCAAGGCGAAATCAAACGGCAATCGATTTTGCTATTTATAAGGGTATTTCGTCCAACTTTCTGACTGTACATGAATCTCATGAACTTAGTTCTGATCACATTCCGCTTGAAATACTTTTATGCGCTTCTACTTCACCCAGACTTACAACACCAAGGCTGCTGTCTCGTCGGGCTAACATTTGACGTTTTAAGGATTGCCTTACAATCCTTATTGCGAATGATGAATCTGCTGATCTGAACTGTCCTCTGGATATTGATACAGCTGTTAGTGACCTGACTCTAAAGATTCAATCTGCCGCTGCCGCATCCACTGCTATCGGTAATCGCTCTGCTGTTCCACAGCCAAATAATGCCCTTTTAAACACCAGAGTAACGACGCTGGTTAGGCAGAAGAGATCACTCCGGCGACGCTGGATGCAAACGCGTCATCCACAAGACTTTGCAATATTTTAAAGAGCTGATACTTTATTAAGAAAAGTACTTTATAAGTAAGTCCGAATTTTTTGTCCGGAAGCTTAGTGCTATCGATCCGGATGCTGATCGAGGCTTCGAACTGTGGAAATGCACTCGCGGGCTTAAACGGCAGCCTCTCCAGAAGTTTCCCTTGCTTCGATCGGACGGTACCTGGGCAAATAAAGATGATGAAATAGCTAAGGAATTCGCTGATTCTTGGGAAGAAAGATTTAAGCCTTTTGATTTGGTCACAGATGAAGAGACTGCTATTACAGAAAACTTTGATGATCTTCCCTCTGGTCCAGCTTCTCAAATTTCACCTATTGATGCAGAAGAAGTTAAAGACCAAATAAAGCGTCTGAAGACGAACAAAGCCCCTGGCCATGACACCATTGACGGAAAAGTAGCTAAAGCTTTGCCAGTAGCAGCTATTTCGTTCCTTACGCGTATCTTAAATGCTATGATTGTTCTTTCATATTATCCGGAGCAGTGGAAGCATGCGAATGTTGTTATGATCCCCAAGAAAGGCGTCTCTCCCCGCCGTGCAGATTCTTTTCGGCCTATAAGCCTATTGCCAACTTTCTCTAAGATTTTTGAGCGAATCTTACTAAAAAGGCTTTTTAGTGTTCATATGTTCCAGGATGCAATTCCAAATCATCAGTTTGGTTTCAGGAGTCTGCATAGCGCTGCTGAGCAAATTCATCGGGTGGTCAACCATATCCTTAAAGCATTCGAGGCGAAAAGTATTGTTGCACAGCATTTCTAGATGTCAAGCAAGCCTTTGATCGAGTCTGGCACTGTGGCTTGCTCTATAAGCTGAAACCCATTCTTCCCCCGACATACTTTGATCTCCTTCGCTCATTTCTAATTGGTAGAACCTTCCAGGTGGATGTTCGAGAATCAAAGTCTGCCTCAAGGCCTATTCTTGCTGGAGTCCCTCAAGGAAGTGTGCTGGGTCCTGTCTTGTATACAATATTCACCTCGGACCTTCCGTCGCCCACAGGCAGGAATGTTTTAACAGCTACCTATGATGACACAGCATTTCTGGCGACAAGTGCTCTGCGAAGAGAGGCGACAGATATGGTGCAGGACATGCTAAATGAGTTTGAGGCCTGGGCGTCGCAGTTAGTCCTGCCAAATCTCATGCCACCTTTTCATTAAACAGGCTAAACACCTATCGCCTAACCTTAGACGGGACTCCAATAAAGCACTCGGACACGGTTAAGTACCTTGGGCTTACTCTGGACAGGTGGCTTACCTGGAAGCAGCACATTGTGGCAACCTTACTGAAGCTAAGGCAAAAAGCGGGGAAAATGAGATGGCTTCTTCGTCCGGGCAGTGGACTGTCGATCACGGCGAAAACCCGGCTCTTCAAACCTTGATGCCTAGTCTTCATTGGGGTATACACTTCTGGGGCACTGCCTGTAACACTTCTATAAAAAGAGTTGAATCCTGCCAAATCAAAATTTTAAGACATATGACAAACGCCCCATACTATACATGAAACACTACTATTTTTCGAGATCTCAAAATTAATCCTGTTTGTAAATCTATCACCAATTCTGCCATTCGCTACAGATCAAGACTCATCTCCCACACAAACAGACTTGCCCACTTTCCAGACCTATGAACAGAAGAAGACTAAAAAGATTGCACCCATCAGACAATTGGATACTTGGACGGCACGCTAGTGGGAAACTGATTCCAGACTTAGACTCATAGACTGTCGCACTGCTCTATTTTTGTAATTAGTCTTTTTTTATTCACTACTTCTTGTTAATTTTTAGCATGGGTGAAAGTGAATTAAGTTTCACATAACACTCTCCAATAAACATTTTGTTATGCATATCGAAAAAAAAAAAAAAATTTATCCAAGCGGTCCTTAAGATCTATAAAATTAAAGCTTGGTTTTGTCCGTAAATTGTAAAGTAATTATTATCTACTTTCTACATTTTTATTCAATTTTTGCATCTCGTTAAAAATTGAATGCAACATACAAATTTAATTCATAGTCTTTAAAAATAACTTTTCATAATTATACTTACTTGAAGTAGAAGGATATTCAAAGTTAGAAGTTAACTGGGTGTAGGAAACGTTGGATCGACTTCATTCGTCGAAGTTGACGTTTCCGCTGATTCCGTTTCATTGTTTAAAAATTGCTCGGAAAAGTCATTCATTGTGTATAATGGGAATGACATATACAATGATATATACAAGCTGGAGATGAAATATTAAAAATAATGGCCTTTTGGGTAACGTTTTTTACTTTATGAACCTTCGGTATGTCGTTAAGAACAAGCGCTTGCGAATATTTTATGCCTAAAAGGCTTGATTTAAGAGGCAAAGTGAACAGATCTTCGTTAAGTAAAATTTCATTTGATTTTACAATCACTTCATTATTTTCTTCCAAAAATCGATCAATTTTATAAACTCTGGAATCCACAATGTAAATATGGTCTGGAGCCTTTATGGACATATAGATGTATTTGTTTCTAATTGATAGAATGTTTCTTCTTTGACATATTTGTAAAATTTTTGTAGCGCTCTCTCCAATTGATATTGTATTCATGCTTTGCTCAACAAGGCGATTATATATTTGCGTAGCAACTTAAGTTCCTTTTCTTACCATTTGCTTTACTTTGCATAAATAACTTTCATATTTAAATATACATTCTTCCAATTGTGACAGGCAATGAAAATTATATTTCAGAAATGTTTTGTCATAAAGCTCTTTACTTATAAAACTACGAATTAGTTCTTTAGAACATACATTTTTAGTCAAGCAATATTTGTAACTTAGGAGAATTGCAATGCTTAGTTGAATAAAGTGTTTATATCTGCTTTCTGTTAAAACTCCTCTCAAAACTACTGATCCTGTATACAGTAGGAATTGCCTCAACTCATCGGCTTTCCACCTATTCATATCAAAAATACTCCTCGGTTTTCTGGCAAACTCCTTACAAATATCTGCCTTTAGAGACATGAACTTGTTGTTTAAATAATTAATTTTTTCTTTTGATAGGGAGTAATCCATCCTTGCAACATACTTTTCATAACTCCTAAGCAAACTGTATGCATATAATCAAATGGGAAATGACGCACTATATCTATTGGAAGCTCTTCAATTTTAATTGGAGAAAGAATATTGTGATGCTTGACCTGTGCCCTATTTCTAAATTGGCCGTCTGTTCTTGGTAAACTGTCTTGAATGTATATTATTCTTCTTTCAAAATTCTCACCGCGCTGATGGCACTTGAGGCAACCAAAATAGGCGCTGTGACTTTTCATTCCAAGAACAAAAGCTCTTGCAGGCGAGTCGCAAATAAAGGCTCTAACTTTTATATCAAAATGATTTGATTTATACAAAAAACCAGTGGAAATAAGAGAACGAAGCTCAGGAATAAATAAACTAAGATATTTGTCAACATCTTTTGGTTTGATGTCTCCACAAAAAACGCCAGCTAACAATACAGGGAAAGTTTTATAAATATTTATTAATATCGGCCATGCCTGCATATTGGAGCTTTTAAATAGTGGCAGGCCATCAATATTTATATTGATAAATATTTTCTTTTCATTAAAAGTGTATTTTTCAAAAAAAATTCTGTCAGGCAATCAGCGATTTCATAATGTCATCCATCCGCCATCCATTGGGACACAATAACCATCTTTAGGTGTTTTCTTTAAAGTTCTGGAATCACATGGCAAATCAGGTGAAATACTGCGCAGGATGAACAGAAGCTCATTTAAAGCAGAGCACGATATATTAAATGAAACTGCCCAGTTTGACAATTCTTCGCGCTGGTTGATCTCATGCTCTTCGGAGTTTTGAGAATGGTCACTTTCATTACTTAAATCGTTTTCAATGTGATTTTGCTCCAAATAAGGCCCTGATTCCAATATTGGTTCACTAACTTCGCCGAGCTCCGGTTGCAGAGAATCACAGCACTGTAGATTACTGCTCTTTAATGCACTTACTATTTTTATACCCGTTACTCGTAGAGTAAAAGGGTATATTGTATTCGTGCAAAAGTATGTAACAGGGAGAAAGAAGCTTTTCCGACCCTATAAAGTATATATATTCTTGATCAGGACCACTAGCCGAGTCGAACTAGCCATGTCCGTCTGTTCGTCTGTCTGTCCGTCCGTCCGTATGAACGCTGAGATCTCGGAAACTATAAAAGCTAGAGGATTGGCATTTTGCATGCATATTCTTGGAGTTCCTACGCAGCGCAAGTTTATTTCAAAAAGGTGCCACGCCCCCTCTAACCGCCCCCTCATTTTTTGAAAGGTGTCTGGCGCCCACACCTTTAAAGATTTTGGAAATGTAAAAATGCAGTTTTATTGTGATTATCAAAACCTATCGAAAAGTAGAAGAAATTTTTTAAATCGGACCATTCGTTAAAAAGTTATGACCGATCAAAGTTTTAATATATCCATCTCCCTCGCACTCCCTTAGCTGAGTAACGGGTATCTGATAGTCGGGGCACCCGACTATAGCGTTCTCTCTTGTGTTACACTCATTTCGGCTTGATCTTTGCACACTCATTATGTTATGTTTATTATGTTTACATTATGTTTACACTTTTTTTTTTATCCCCGAACACGTCCGACTTCCACTTGCGTATTGCACAAACTAAGTAAATTTCTGCATTTGAAATCATCTTGCTTATCTCAGGTATATGCATTCCTCGATTTTAATCGCGATTTTTTACTTTGATTTTACTTACCATCGTTCAGAATATGGTCAGACATAAGAGCTTTTTATGAGCCTATGCTAAGAGAGCACCAAAAGTCCTCCGAATACGCTCTTATTTATGTGCCGACTCAGAAAACACTCTGAAACGAGGCTCTTTTCAGACACACAATTAAGAGCGCTCCTAACTTTGCTTGCTGGGTGGGAGATCTATTAAAAACACTAAAACTATTGTTAGGTTACACTTTGTTAATAAACAAACACAAAACACTTGCGATTAAATCACAAAATTAAACAAAAACTCAGAGCACAATGGTAAACACGACTGTTCACAAGCGACGCTGAATCGAATTATATCTTGAACTTTATCTTGAACTTTATTTGTGAAAATCGTTAAAACCCCAGGTGATGAGAACCAAAAAAATTGTTTTAAATTGTATTATTAAGGAAAGGCACACAAATAAAATTGTTTAAAGAATTCGACTTGGAAAGACTCATAGGAAACCTTAAATCTCGCATAAATGTTGACTTTTAGATCGAATTACTCCCACAGTTGTCACCCAAAAGAGCTTCGAAAATATTTAACTCCAGCTATTGAACTCCAGCCGACATTGGGGCACCTATTTTTGTTTGTTTATCACCGATCGGATCCGTTTTTCGCTTAAGCCTTCCATAGGTATTTCTGTGTTATTTTTTTTAAGTTTTTAAGGTTTTTTGGCGTTATATCTGGTCGAAAAAAAGTGACGGTGAAAAAAATTGCCAGAGTTTATCTCCACATTCGATTAGATGAAAAAAATTATTGATTTAGGTTACCAGAACGGTGAAGTTAAGATAGGAATAAGGTGAGGTTATTGCGTGGTTGAGTAATAGCTAAATTATGGTGACGCACAGTGGCGCCTTGGGGAAAAAGACGTGCAATAAATAAAATTTTCGACTTTGTCCTAGAAAGTTGCGTCTTACACCAATCGACAGATAATTTTATTTATTTATTTCAAAAAATAGCAAATATCTGCTAATATAAAACCTCCAGACAGGTTCAAAAGACGCAGTCTATCGACGTAAGATGGCAGGTGACGTTGTGGTTCCCAGTTTAACCCACGTTAAGCAATCAAAAGGAACTGTTTCCGTACCGATTCGATTAGATCCTGATATTTAGCATATTGAGGTGACCATACGCACGAGCAGTATTTAAAAATTTGGTCGAGCAGTATTTAAAAATTTGGTCGAGCATGAAAAATGTAAAGGTGCTTTGTGGTGTAGGCATCCTCAAATTCTTAAGACCAGCGCTTTACAATTGCAAAAACCCCTTTCGCTTTACTGACAATGATGCCGATGTGATTGGTAAAGTTTAAGTTGTCGCTAAATAAAACTCAAGATCCGTTACGGAATTAATGCGTTCAAGATCGCTCTTCCCAATGGAGGCACCATGATTGCAAATTGTTTAAGTCCGCTTGCAGAAGTACGTGAGAATCAACGTTTGTTAAAGGCATATTAAGTTTTACGTCATCGGCGTACATCATCACGTGGGAAGAGAGAATTACCTGAGGCAAGTCATTTATAACAAGAAAGGAAGCTAGTTTCGGCCAGCCGAAGCTTATATACCCTTGCAGATACCTATAGTTTAATGCTCACTCGATCGGTCCTATCTAAAATGTTTTTAAGTTGTCAAAAATCCAAACGCCTACTGCCTACAAAGTTACTATGTATTTTCATATATTTGTTTAATTATTCCTATGGGAGCCTTAAGATATAGTGGTTCGATCCGGCTCGCTCCGACATATGTACTACCTACAATAGAAAAAAGACTATTAGGAAAGTTTCATCGCGATAGCTTTAAAACTGAGAGACTAGTTCGCATAGAAACGGACAGACGGACAGGCGGACATGGCTAGATGGCTAGATGGGCTCGGATATTGGTGCTTTATACTTTATACTTTATGTGGTCGGAAACGTCTCCTTCACTGCGTTGCAAACTTCTGACTGAAATTTTAATACCCTCTGCAAGGGCTTAAAAATTCCAAACAGAAGTGGTTCAAGGTGACTCCCTTAAGGAACGCCAGAAGTCACATGGACGAGATTTGAGATCGAATTTTTAAATAATAGTTTCTGAGTCCGGTTCAATAAGTATAAAGAAATCCACTTTGCCAACGAGATCGGGAATTCCAAAAGCGTAAGTTTTCTTAACAGTAACAGATGGTTCACAGAATCAAAAGCCTTACTGATATCGGTAAAAATTACATCAGTTTGGGTGTTGGATTGAAACGGATCCCTAATAACTGTAGTAAACTCCAGAATGTTGGTTGACGTTGATCTACGTTTCATAAAGCCATGCTGTGTTGGGGACCCTGTTGAGCTGCATTGGTGCTGTAGCTGTGCAGTAATTAACTGTTCGAAGAATGGGAATAGCACTGAGCTTGGCAATCCCTCGGTAGTTATCAATGTTCTACTTACTTCCCTTTTTATGAAGCGGAATTCTATTCCTTTCAAACTTCTGGAAAAAATGAGTGCTGTAAGGATAACTGAAATAGTTTTGACAGTGGCTCACACAATGCACTAGAACAATATTTTAAAACACAGCTTGGTACAAGATCGGGAGCAGAAGAGAAGGATGGCTTGATTTTTTGTAGATTTAGAAAAACATCATCTACGCTGATTACACTAGTTTACAACAAAAAACAAGAGAGAACGCTATAGTCTGTCTGTCTGTTCGTATGAACGCTGAGATCTCGGAAACTACAAAAGCTAGAAAGTTGGGATTAACCACACATATTCTTGGGCTTCCTACGCAGCGCAAGTTTATTTCAGCCGAGCGCCCCCTCAAACGCCCACAATCGCCCACAAACGATTTAAAAATGTGTCTGGCGACCACATTTTTAAAGATTTCGGGGAAGTATAAATGCAATTTTGTTGCGTTTATTTTTACCTATCAAAATGTAGATGAAATTATTCAAAAAAGTTATGCCCGATCAAAGTTTTATATCTTCATCTCCCTCACACTCTTTTTTAGCTGAGTAACGGGTATCTGATAGTCGGGGCACCCGACTATAGCGTTCTCTCTTGTTTTCGTTTAGTTTTGAGTCGCTTTTCACACTGAACAAATTAAAAAAAAATTTCCAAAGAACCGTTCTACTTAAAAAGTACTTGAAAAATGTATAAATATATGTAAATATAAATCAACTACACTCATAGACATTTTTACCTAAATACTAGAAAAGTCGCCCTAAAACAGAGGTTGCCCTAAAACTACGAAAAATTTTCTTATTATTAGGGTAGCTAGCCCTAAAAATAGGAAAAATCGCCATGGAAAATATTTTTAAGGGTTAGTTTTTCCAAAAAGACAAAAATGCCCTATTATTTAGGGCGAATTTTTATGAACGAACTCTGATAGAATTTCTTTCTTAGAACAAAATACACCAAAACTTGCCCTAAAAACTACCAAGATTCAAACGAAAATTTTAAGACGCAATAAATGGATACATACATGTAAAACATGTTATGTACATGTGTGTGTAGTTGACAGGTCAAAACAAGTGAGTTAGAAATTCTAAGGCGAATCGCCCTAATAATCGCACCAAAAGTTTGAAAATGGGTAGCCCAGCGGTCTAAGCACTCGCACTTTCAGCTTTACTTACTGTTTGAAAATACAGGTCGTGGGTTCGATCCCTGTGTGAGTCAACTATTTTTTTTTTTCTTTTGAGTTTTTGTTACTATTGATATTTTTTCGCCCGCATGTTAAATTTAAAGTAGTCTTTAAACCTTAAATACGTATGGATATTCTGAGTTTAAAGACTAAATTATGTTAGACAAGTGAAGAAACTGTTACGTACGCCCTCTCCTTCAATTTATTTGATGGAGAAAGATGCACGTAGAAAAACAACATCGAATCTCAAGGCAAGGGAGGGGGGCGATCGAAACGTTGACTCACCGAAAACAAGCAAAGGAATGTGCAATTTGACGATCTTTTGAATGGCATATAGTCAGAACAACGACCGTAACCTTACACCAGTAGCTGGCAAAGTGCATCAGTCGGGCATTGACACTACCGATAGGGGAAATCATAGGTGGGAACACCTAAATAACCCAACTTGTCACGAAGGTCGAGAAAAAGCTCTATACTGGTATAAAAGACCGTAGCCGGATAGAGAAGCCAGACAGAGTTCACTCTGATCTCACGGCACTATAGTGTGAGCACTATATTCCCGACGCCGCCAACGACTACAGCCAAGACCGGAATCCTGAAGATAGTCCTGTTTGCAGTCGATGAACAGCAAACATATCCTGGAAGAGCAGTCCTACTACACCCTCGTCCTAAAGAAGAATTATTTTTATTATCAAGGACTTCATCATGGGAGGAACTAATTCCAAAGTCGACCATAGTACGGCCAATGTGATCAACACCGTCAAAATAATCGATCACAAGGACGACATTCAGGACGTGAACCATAATCTGAAGATCGTCATCGCTATGTTTGCTTTCGTAATCATCCTGCAAGTGGTCAAGATGTACAAGCGATCCGTGCAAGGACGCCGGGACCAAAAGCACGCCCTGGAACAGGCGATATGCCGCCAGGTCTAGAAAAGAAGAGGGGAGTGCAAGAAACCTATTCAAAAATCATAAAAAAGTGACAGAAAAATAAAGGCAATGAAATGTCTTAATTACCGACAAACGTGAAGCAAAACAAAAAGAAAAAAACAAATTGTGAACCAAGGCATTTATGAATGCTAGTGCAACAGCAATAATATCAAGAAGGAGTGCAGTGACATTGGAGACGCAGCTGCCTGAGACCCTACCGTAGGAACAGACGTGTGCCGCCGAGGGATCTACATACATACATATATATATATATACAATAAGTGATTGTGCTTAAGAACAAGACTTTTTTTTTTGTGCGTATTTTAACGATAGTGTTTGCACGTATATATACATATGTTCCTAATTTCTTCAAAAAGCCCAGGATCCAGCGCGTCGAGATCTCATCGCCCAGGACTGAAAGGGGTAAGTTTGTCGGAACACGGTTCCTTTATCCACTATATATATATATATATCCGTGCCTTTTGTTTTTAATTATCTAACGTAAATCCTCCAACTTAGGCCTCTTCAAGGCATTATAATATTTTTATAATTAATCAGTAAGTTTTTGTCTTACTTTTTATAATATAATAAACATTGACTTTTCAGCGGCGAGTATCAGCCTTGTGTTTGTATGAACAATCACAAGAGCCCTCAGAGCGACGTTTGTAGTCGTGAATAGTCAGCAATTTGCCGACGTGTGCACCCTGTACGGGTGATAAATTCGATACTCTCCGCTAACAAATTTTGTTGGTCAATTAAAAATTAAATTCATATGTATTCCTAACCATAATATTACTCATAAATGGCACTAGCCAATATTTTTATTCAATAAAATTGTAATGTGAAAACGGACTTAAAAACATGACGTACTAAGTTTTCAAACGGGGGTTGCTGACGCGATAAGTGGAGTAGGTGAAGAATAATGACATAACTTTTGACGAACAACCTTGACAATAGGGGATCGTATTGCGCGGCCCGCGACGATCCATTTGGCACACGATTGTGTGAAGGGGAGGGAATGTGGCCGAAACATTGCCCGATCGTGTTACGATCAAGCAAAAGCTTAGCTTGTGGGGCAATGTAGACTGATGACCAACGGACTTTACGATTCGTACTATTTTTCAGGCATCTTTAATATTTATTCTCGTTATGTTGGAGAGGAGAAAGGCTTACCAAGAACCCACCCCATCCGGCGAGCTTATGCCGGCAAAATTGGTGCCTGAACATCGGATGTCTTTCCTTCGGCCCAAGTCCTTTCAGGACTAGGGCACTAATATGCCCACGTAACAGAATTGGCGCCCAACGATAGGATAATTTCATAATTCTTAAGGACAAGGGTTTTAAGTAGATTAGCACGTGCTTATTAATTTGTTTCAATTTTTAAAGAAAATTGAGTTCAAAAGTCCCCAACTTCTGCGACAGTCAGAATTGAGAAGGCCTCTCAAGCAAGACTTTGTCTCAGAATAGAGGTATGACTTTAGGAATTGCCATTATATTTCTAAAATCATAGATATCCTTTGTTTCTTTCATAAGAAAAATTGCTAAAAATTTCCATCGGGAGATATGAAGTTTTCTTTTATAATACTATATAACTATATGCCGAAACTGACCTTTCTATCTTTGGAAATTAACGTAAATACAATTTAGATGTGCTTTTTGGCCGACGCTACACGACGTACTAGGGGAAGCCCGGTCGTTTGATAGGCTCGAGTCCAGAAAGAGCAGGAGCGCAGACGTTACGGTAACGCATTTAGCCATTGCGGTGCGGATCTATTGTACGATTGTCGATCCAGGACAGAAAAGGTGGGTGGGGGAACTGACAGGAAACGTAAAGCCGACGCTACACGTCGTACTAGGCCAAGAGTCTGGTCGTTTGATAGGCTCGAGTCTTTACGGCATCCTTTGACATATTTGGGCGGGGGACGTATTTTAGTTTCTCTGGCCGACGCTACACGACGTACTGGGCTAGATGGTCCGGTCGTTTGATAGGCTCGAGTCCAGAGAAATAGGAAAACTGCTGTGGATCCCGAGAATGATCGGTCAGATAGCAGCAGGTTGTGGAGCCCGAGAATGATCGGTCAAATAACCTGATTTCCGACGACTGGCGGGAGGGGGATTTCGGACAGACTTTTCTTCTAGGCGCAGCTAGTTCCCGTTGTGAACGTTAAAGCTGACTAGAAGGGAAGAAGAGCTGTTAGTTCAGTGGAACCCAGTTGTGTAGAAGCTGCTAATACCTCTAGTTAGGGATATTTGTTTTTCTTGTTTGTGGGGCTTAAATATCGGACGGATTCTTCACCAAAGAGATACTTAGTAATCGCAAAACAGCACCCCCCATTATCTTTGATTTATATTCGCAAACCTTAGTCAGCAGTACTTGGCTGATCGCGCGAGTGAACGAAAAAGAATAAGACAAGGGTAAAGTGTGTGTCATTGCTCAAGAGCACCAGCGAAACACAAGTGAAAAAGATATTTAAGCGACTAAAAGAATCTTTGGCCCAAATGAAGGGGACAAAGAAGAAAGTGCTTTTCCAATCCACGACGGGAAGAATTACCCGATCGGCAACACGGGGAGCAAATCAGGCACACAGGAGTGCAAGTGCTGACGCCACGCCACGGAGAACCAGTTCTCTCGACAGAGACAACCTAAGTATCTTCCGCGAATCGGAAGAGCAAGAAGAAAGTAGATCCATTGAGGACAACATGGATCAATTAGACGAAACCGAAGGAGCCGTAGGGGGAGAAAATTTTCCTCTGGGTCAGCCAAAGGGACGCTCAAGTATGCTCCCACAGTATGAGGCCAACCCGACAAGCACTTTAGAAGCTGCCGAGAGAAGAGAGCAGATAATGCGATCAGTGATTAAACAAAATAATGAGACACAGGTAGCCATGCAAGCGCAGATAGAATCGTTAAAGGCGCAAGTAGTGGAACTGCGATCCTCACAATCCATGAGGGTGGAGCAGCCAGTATTACCACCACCACCTCGGTTTCCGGCACACCCATCTGACAGCTTCTTGTGCTACCAAGAGACGCCGCCTCTCGAACCGCTATCGCGGGAGACTCTCAACAGCCAGAGGCATCGGCTTCGAGATCCCCGGCGGCCCGACACATCCCAACACCACCAACCCCGAAATAACGGCCCGGACACAAGTTATCCCCGACACCCAGAGTACGACCGAAGCCCCGGATTCCCGGCGTTGAAAGGAGTCCGACTAGACAAATGGAATCTGAAGTTTGATGGGAACAGCCGCAGTATGACGGTCGAAAGTTTCTTGTTCCGCGTTGAACGGTTGCAAGAACTTTATGGAATAGACCAGCGACAAGTGTTCCGAGAATTCCATAGCTTGATGGTAGGAGTTGCCAGCAAGTGGTATTGGCAGCTGATGGAAGATCGAGCCGAGGACTACGAGTTTGACTACTACTCGTTAACCAGGGAAATGAAACGCGCTTTTTCCTCCTCCGGGAGTGACTTGATGAAGATCAAGGAGTTGATGGAGCGGCGACAAGGGCAGAACGAATCTTTTAGCGACTATGTATCTGATATGCATAACTTGCATTTCCGATTGCAGAACAAGCTAGAAGAAGAGAAATTTGTGGAGCTTATCAAGGACAATCTAAATGCCCAGATGGGAAGCTTGTTGCTGACATCCCCGATTAGGTCACTAGCGGATCTGAAAAAGGAAGGACTTAGAGTGGACCGCTGGTTAAGGAGTAACGGCAGGGCCGCGCGAAGCAGGCCGGTCAGTGAACTCGAGGATTATCAAACACCACAAGATTTTCCGGACGCTGTGACTGTAGAAGAATTTAACCGGAAGCGAAGAGACAACCGATCGGGGCTAGAAAACGGGCAGGGATGCCGAGGACCACTCCACGAGTTAGTCTGCTATAAATGCGGCAAATCAGCGGACTTCTATAGAAAACATCCAAAAGAAGATCCCTGCCTTACGAGATTCCATGACGCCACCTGCCGATTGTGTGAAAGGATCGAAGGCGATGCAAACGCTAACCCAGCGGCTTTTCCGCGGAGTCCGTCAGGCCAGACCGGGACAGCCGGGCGGATCAAATCAGTCACATTCCCGTAAAGACCACCATTCCCAGACAGATCTCTCCCCATAAGAGCCTAGAACAACGAGAGAGGGAGTATGAACTGGCAAGACAGCGTATCTTCCAAGGCTCGGAAGATACGGACAACACGACACGGGACACACGGAAGATGCAGAAGCTATATGATGCCCGAGCAGAATATCGCAAGCTCAAGCAGAAAGTAGTAGACACGGTAGTGAGCATACAAAACGATAACCGTTTCTTTGCCAAAACCAAAGTTGACGGAGAAGAAATACTAGCGTTACTGGATACAGGCGCTAGTGCGAATTGTATTGGCAGAGGAGCGGAAGGCTTCCTAAGGAACCGGACACGGCCCATAAGGAAGCTCAACGAAGAATGTGTGCGCACCGCTAGTGGCGGCGAAACCCGAGTAGTCGGAGCCATAACCCTACCCGTGGAATGGGAAGGAGAGACCAAGGACCTGGAATTTTTGATAGTACCAGGTCTGACACAACGTTTTTATTTCGGAATTAACTTCTGGGATACGTTTGGCCTAACATTCCTTGGTAAGGGCGGAACCGAGTTTGCAGCCATCGAAGCACCACCGGAGTATGACTTAATGACCGGAGACTTGGATATGAACGATCCTCCTAAGCCCGAAACCGCTTACATGCCTCATCAGCTATCTCCAGAACAACACAGTAGGCTGAGACGAGTAATTGAGACATACCCATCATGTCTGGATAAAGGTTTAGGAAAGACCAGCTTGGAGCAACATATAATAGAAGTAACCGACGAAGACCTGCCGATCAAGCAGCGGCATTATCCGATTTCCCCAGCCAAGCAAAAGCTGGTGTATGCCGAGCTAGATCGCATGATTGGCCTAGGTGTAATCGAAGAGAGCAACAGCAGCTGGAGTTCACCAGTGACTCTAGTACAAAAAGGACAGAAAAATCGCCTTTGCCTCGACGCACGCAAAGTCAATTCCCGGACAATCAAAGATGCATACCCATTGCCACACATCGAAGGTCTGTTAAGTCGTTTACAGGAAACATACTATATTTCCGCAATCGATTTAAAAGACGCGTTTTGGCAAATACCCCTGGAAACAAAAAGTAGAGAGAAAACCGCATTTACAGTACCCGGCAGGCCACTATATCAGTTTACAGTCATGCCGTTCGGCCTGTGCAATGCAGCGCAAAGAATGTGCCGACTAATGGATAAAGTAATACCGGCGTCGCTTCGCGAGAATGTATTCGTGTACCTCGATGACCTACTGGTTTGTTCACCTACTTTTGAAAAACATCTAGATATGTTGAAGCAGGTCAGTGACTGCCTGCAGCGCGCAAAACTGACAATAAATGTCGACAAAAGTAAGTTTTGTTATAGCCAGGCCAGATATCTAGGCTATGTAGTAGGAGGGGGATGCATACGAACGGACGATTCGAAAATCCAGTCAATCCAGGAATTTCCTCAACCAAGCTCTCCCAAACAGATGCGGAGGTTTTTGGGGATGACTGGCTGGTACAGGAGGTTTATTCAAAACTATGCTCAAACAGCGGCACCTCTTCATGATTGTTTGAAGAAAGACCGCGTTAAGAAATTTAATTGTCCAAAGAGGCAATTAAGGCGTTTGAAGAACTAAAAGCTAACATGGCATCAGCACCTGTACTTGTCACCCCTGACTTTAAAAAACCCTTCACCATTCAGTGCGATGCATCAACAACTGGAGTAGGAGGAGTTTTGTTTCAGACTGATGACTCAGGCGGCGAACATCCGATCGCCTACATGTCAGCCAAGCTGAACAAGGCACAGCGGAATTATAGCATAACAGAGCTAGAATGCTATGCCGCCCTTCTCAGCATCACCAAATTCCGCGCTTACGTAGAGGGCATGCCGTTCAAAGTGATCACCGATCATGCTAGTCTAAAATGGCTGATGGGTCAAAAGGATCTATCCGGCAGATTAGCACGGTGGAGTCTGAAGCTGCAAGCGTTCGACTTCACCATCGAACATCGTAAAGGAGCACTTAACGTCGTACCCGATGCCCTCTCACGAGTGTATATGGACGAGCTACAGAAAGAGAAAGCAGCGGAACAGGATGTCCAGATAGACTTAGACTCACCAGCGTTCCAATCCCCGGAATATGTAAAATTGGTGCACGCAGTAAACCAGAATGAGGGGAAAATCCCAGACGTACAAACAACGGACGGCTTTGTATACAAGCGGATAGGGTTCAGCTCGGGCGATGCCGTCAATGAAACTCGAGCATGGAAGCTCTGGGTTCCCGCCGAACTGCGATCTGACTTAGTCTGGAGAGCACATCATGCCATGACCGCAGGGCATGGGGGTTTGCACAAATCCCTAGCCAAACTGAGACAGTTTTACTACTGGCCAGGGATGGCAGTAGATGTGCAAAAGGTAGTGAAAGAGTGCGAGGTCTGTAAGATCAGCAAGACCACCAATAAAAATATTCGACCACCCATGGGAGAACAAAGGGTCACGGAACGGGCCGGTCAAAGGTTGTTTATCGACTTTATGGGGCCGTATCCGAGAACCAAAACTGGGAACTCGGTGATTTTTGTATGCCTCGATCATTTCTCCAAATTTGTCTGGCTGCAGCCTATGAGACATGCCGTGGCATCAGAAGTGGTCAAATTCCTCGAGACCCGAATTTTCCATCAGTACGGAGTACCCGAATACATACACTCTGACAATGGAAAACAATTTGTGTCTCAAATGTTTGCCGAGCTAATGAACCGCTACGGTATTCGTCACGTGAGAACGGGGCTCTATTCCCCGCAAGCAAATGCAGCGGAGAGGGTAAACCGATCGGTGCTTCAAATTTTGCGGGCAACAATTGCATCGGATCAGCGAAATTGGGATACCCAGCTAAGCCGAATAGAATGTACCCTTAGGAGTGGCCGACACGAATCAATAGGCATGGAACCCTACTATGCAATGTTTGGGACACAAATGGTGACACACGGTACTGCATACCCTATCTTAAGGAAACTGGGTGGAATCCAGACTGGAGACCCAGAGATAAGCCTACCGGATAAAATGGATCTTATCCGACAGAAAGTGAGCCAGGGACTAAACAAGACCCATGAACGGGCAGAAAAGGCCTATAACACCCGCAGCAAACCGGTGGAATTTTCCGTTGGACAAGTTGTCTATCGAAAAAACTACCGGCAGAGTAACAAAGCTGAGGGATACAATGCCAAGCTTGGCCCGAATCGGGTTCGCTGTGTTGTACTTCAGCGCAAGGGCAAGGCGTTATACGAGCTGGGAAATGTCGGTGGGAAGAGCGTTGGCATATTCCATGCCAAAGACCTCTATTTCGCTTGAACTCTCTCTGGATGAAATCCGAGGATCATTCCCATTCCAAGAGAGGGAAAAGGCTCGGACCGTCGGAATTGGACTAGGGAACATGGATTCCGGGAGAGCGGGTCCGCTATATAAACCGCGCCGAGGCGATGACATTTAAACAGAAACAATATGCCGGTCCAGGAGCTAGTACGCCAAGTGGTAGGAACAGCTCGCTGTATCCGCCAGCTTCGGCGCCAGATTGAAAAGAATCTGACGGAACTGCATTCCGTCATAGAATGCATCTATAGTCTCCAGATGAGACTTGAAGCGGAAGAGGACGAGCTACAGCAGCTCCGAATCCAGGTCCAGGAACGTCCATCTCCACCGTGAAATTAAAACCTTACGACGCAACCAGAAAGAGGATCAACTTTTGAACCGGAGTATGCAGCAACGGATGGCCCTGGTGCACACCAAGGTTCACAGGCGCCAGAAGGAGGAACAGCGGCTCGTTAGACAGATGAACCGAGCGGCCGCAAAACTCGCGCGCCGGGATCTGGAACTGGCCGCAGAAGCCCGGAGGGACCTCCGGCTAATCCTGAACTCCAGGATCTAATTCACTCTGTAATGTGAAAACGAAAAAAAAAAAAAAAAAAAAAGATAAAAATAAATAAATAATAAAAATATAAATACAAATATTTGTCATCTCTGGGGGGAAAAGTGCAATAAGCAAAACCTCGAGCGACACCGCGATGGTAAGCCAATCGCAGAGGTGGGTAATGTTGGCTGGCCGCAGCACCCATGCTCGTACACGGAAATACGATATATTTTTGTGTTTTCCTGTCTTTGCTGACTACAGCGCATATTTTCTTTTTCCAGGTATTATTTTTGTGTTGTAATTTTTGTTTTCTTTTAGGTATGTATGTATATGTATGTATGTTTCTGTCCAGTGACGGAAAGTTTTTTTTCAGATAACCCCTATACACAATCGTCCCCATCGAAAAACCTACCTACATAATTATCCGTATGACCCTATTTTGATTGCCAATTAATTATTCTTGTTGCGTAAATTGATAATAGCCCGGTTAGAGCAGTCGGATGAACATGAGACCCTTGGTACAGGAGTGGGTCGAAGCCACACGTTTAAGGGCGCCTAAATAATGAGAAAGAAAAACAAAACAAGCACTAATTCGTTGGTCGTACGAAAATTCCTTTTTGCGAAGTCATTCCATGCGTGTCCGTATCGATCACTTCGAGCCTGTTACGTACGTCCTCTCCTTCAATTTATTTGATGGAGAAAGATGCACGTAGAAAAACAACATCGAATCTCAAGGCAAGGGAGGGGGGCGATCGAAACGTTGACTCACCGAAAACAAGCAAAGGAATGTGCAATTTGACGATCTTTTGAATGGCATATAGTCAGAACAACGACCGTAACCTTACACCAGTAGCTGGCAAAGTGCATCAGTCGGGCATTGACACTACCGATAGGGGAAATCATAGGTGGGAACACCTAAATAACCCAACTTGTCACGAGGGTCGAGAAAAAGCTCTATACTGGTATAAAAGACCGTAGCCGGATAGAGAAGCCAGACAGAGTTCACTCTGATCTCACGGCACTATAGTGTGAGCACTATATTCCCGACGCCGCCAACGACTACAGCCAAGACCGGAATCCTGAAGATAGTCCTGTTTGCAGTCGATGAACACCAAACATATCCTGGAAGAGCAGTCCTACTACACCCTCGTCCTAAAGAAGAATTATTTTTATTATCAAGGACTTCATCATGGGAGGAACTAATTCCAAAGTGGACCATAGTACGGCCAATGTGATCAACACCGTCAAAATAATCGATCACAAGGACGACATTCAGGACGTGAACCATAATCTGAAGATCGTCATCGCTATGTTTGCTTTCGTAATCATCCTGCAAGTGGTCAAGATGTACAAGCGATCCGTGCAAGGACGCCGGGACCAAAAGCACGCCCTGGAACAGGCGATATGCCGCCAGGTCTAGAAAAGAAGAGGAAGTGCAAGAAACCTATTCAAAAATCATAAAAAAGTGACAGAAAAATAAAGGCAATGAAATGTCTTAATTACCGACAAACGTGAAGCAAAACAAAAAGAAAAAAACAAATTGTGAACCAAGGCATTTATGAATGCTAGTGCAACAGCAATAATATCAAGAAGGAGTGCAGTGACATTGGAGACGCAGCTGCCTGAGACCCTACCGTAGGAACAGACGTGTGCCGCCGAGGGATCTACATACATACATAATATATATATATACAATAAGTGATTGTGCTTAAGAACAAGACTTTTTTTTTGTGCGTATTTTAACGATAGTGTTTGCACGTATATATATATATGTTCCTAATTTCTTCAAAAAGCCCAGGATCCAGCGCGTCGAGATCTCATCGCCCAGGACTGAAAGGGGTAAGTTTGTCGGAACACGGTTCCTTTATCCACTATATATATATATATATATATCCGTGCCTTTTGTTTTTAATTATCTAACGTAAATCCTCCAACTTAGGCCTCTTCAAGGCATTATAATATTTTTATAATTAATCAGTAAGTTTTTGTCTTACTTTTTATAATATAATAAACATTGACTTTTCAGCGGCGAGTATCAGCCTTGTGTTTGTATGAACAATCACAAGAGCCCTCAGAGCGACGTTTGTAGTCGTGAATAGTCAGCAATTTGCCGACGTGTGCACCCTGTACGGGTGATAAATTCGATACTCTCCGCTAACAAATTTTGTTGGTCAATTAAAAATTAAATTCATATGTATTCCTAACCATAATATTACTCATAAATGGCACTAGCCAGTATTTTATTCAATAAAATTGTAATGTGAAAACGAACTTAAAAACATGAAGTGCTAAGTTTTCAGACGGGGGTTGCTGACGCGATAAGTGGAGTAGGTGAAGAATAATGACATAACTTTTGACGAACAACCTTGACAATAGGGGATCGTATTGCGCGGCCCGCGACGATCCATTTGGCACACCATAGTGTGAAGGGGAGGGAATGTGGCCGAAACATTGCCCGATCGTATTACGATCAAGCAAAAGCTTAGCTTGTGGGGCAATGTAGACTGATGACCGACGGACTTTACAACTTTTACTGTTTTCAGGCATCTTTAATATTTATTCTCGTTATGTTGGAGAGGAGAAAGGCTTACCAAGAACCCACCCCATCCGGCGAGCTTATGCCGGCAAAATTGGTGCCTGAACATCGGATGTCTTTCCTTCGGCCCAAGTCCTTTCAGGACTAGGGCACTAATATGCCCACGTAACAAAACGGCCGAAAATATCCCACCCATCAGCAAAAAGAATACAAGTTTTCGTTCCCTTTAGTCAAAATATAACTTAGACCTCAAGAAAATAAGATGTGTACAGTGTTTGAACGTCGCGTAGCGCGATGGGACTGTGGTGCAGCGGTAGAGCGTTAGACTATAACCCGAGAGGCCGTGGGTTCGATCCCACGTAGTGACATGACCGAAAGTTTTTCTCAAGTAAGTTGTTTTTTCTCCTTATATATTTCTCATTAATTCGATTACAAAGTTGATTTTTCAGTTCTAAACGCGGTGTTGCATGGGTAAGCCTTCTAACCGCATCCTTCCCATATACGGCAACAACAAGTACAATTAAATGATCTGAAACGGCGTAGTTGTGTGTGTGTGAAGTCAAGTCCAGTTTCTAAGACCTATGCGGCTTAGTATACAGTCTATCCAGGCATAAGGCATTTTTCTCTATGAGAAAATAGTTTTTTTTAAATGGTTTGATTTTTAGGGCGATTTCGCCCTTAAAAGAAGGAAATTCTATCAGAGTTCGTTCATAAAAATTCGCCCTAAATAATAGGGCATTTTTGTCTTTTTGGAAAAACGAACCCTAAAAAATATTTTCCATGGCGATTTTTCCTATTTTTAGGGCTAGCTACCCTAATAATAAGAAAATTTTTCGTAGTTTTAGGGCAACCTCTGTTTTAGGGTGACTTTTCTAGTATTTAGGTAAAAATTTCTATGAGTGTACTTACTAAAAACCAAAGGGCCCTTAGATCTGAAAGCTCAAAATAATTAATACATTTTTATACCCTTGCAGAGGGTATTATAATTTCCAGTGTTTAAAATCTAGCAACATGTTTCAAAGATTCGGATTTTGCTTTTAATTTTTGTTTGTAGATTTTTTAAGTCAAATCAAAGGCAACACATTGCTTTTGAAATTTTTCAAACTTAAACAGCAGCCAGATTTTTGCTTTTGAATTTGATAAAGCTGAAACAGCAGCCAGAATTTTGCTTTTGAACTTTTAGCTGGCTGAAACAGCAGCCGAACTTACGACTTTTGTAGATTTTCAAATCCAACCAACAGCTGCTTTAAAGTTTTTGATGAGATTCCTTTAACCTGGCTGAAAATAAATAAATTTATCTAAAAAAAACAACAAATCATTATACCCGTTACTCGTAGAGTAAAAGGGTATATTGTATTCGTGCAAAAGTATGTAACAGGGAGAAGGAAGCTTTTCCGACCCTATAAAGTATATATATTCTTGATCAGGATTACTAGCCGAGTCGAACTAGCCATGTCCGTCTATCCGTCTGTCCGTCCGTATGAACGCTGAGATCTCGGAAACTATAAAAGCTAGAGGATTGGCATTTTGCATGCATATTCTTGGAGTTTATTTCAAAATTGCGCCACGCCCCCTCTAACGCCCTCAATCGCCCTACACCATTTTTTGAAAGGTGTCTGGCGCCTACACCATTAAAGATTTTGGAAAACTAAAAATGCAGTTTTATTGTGACTATCAATACCTATCGAAATGTAGAAGAAATTTTTCAAATCGGACCATTCGTTAAAAAGTTATGCCCGATCAAAGATTTTATATATCTATCTCCCTCGCACTCCCTTAGCTGAGTAACGGGTATCTGATAGTCGGGGCACCCGACTATAGCGTTCTCTCTTGTTTTTGATATGGCTGCAAACACAAATGAATTGTGGAATTTTTATTTGAAAAGCACGATGGTGAAGATTTTGCTATCTGCAAAACTTGCGAAGTGATGCAAATGTCCTTAGCTTTTGGAAAGAGAAACAAAATTTGAATCCAGAATTATATGCTCTTAGTAATGTCTGCTTTGCGGTACCCCCCACACAGGTAAAAAAAAATATATATTTTCCTACTTTAAATAATACTAAAATACTATATTTTTCTTTCTCAGGTTACTATTGAACGAACATTTTCGACATAAAGTTGGTCCTTACCGACAACAGAAATCGACTGAGTAAAGAAACACTGGAAAACATATTGCTACTCAGTTAAACCCAAATTTTTTAGATGCTGCAATTGATACTTTTCCGCTTTTTCAAAACGTTTTTTAAAGCTATTTAACCATAATTTTCTGTAAAAAAAACATTTAATGTAACATTGAAATTAAGCAAATCTAATCTATAATCAACCTGTCAGAAACAGACTATATGTGCCTGATTACAAAATCTACAAAAGCAGAAATTTAGCTGCTGTCTCAGCTAGCTTGAAATACATAAACCAAAATCCGGCTAATGTTTCAGCTAGCTGGAAATCCAAAAATCCAGCATTTTGCCTGTTCGGGCTTTGCTTTTACTGTTGGCTGTAAGTTTATCAAAAAGCCAAATCCGAAGTAAATTATTTTTGTAAGGCTTTCAAATAGTCAAAGTACCCCAAAGCTAAAATTTCACAAATTTTGCTGTTTATATCTCGCTGTAGGCGATTGTGGGCGCTAGAGATGGCGTGGCCCTCGGCTGAAACAAACTGGCGCTGCGTAGGAAGACCAAGAACATGTGTGGGTAATCCCAACTCTCTAGCTTTTGTAGTTTCCGAGATCTCAGCGTTCATCTGGACGGACAGACGGACATGGCTAGATCGACTCGGCTAGTGACCCTGATCAAGAATATATATACTTTATAGGTTCGGAAACGCTTCCTTCTCCCTGTTACATACTTTTGCACGAATACAATATACCTTTTTACTCTACGAGAAACGTGTATAATAATGTAATAATTGAAAACTCACTATTGCATTATCTAACTATTTTTGTACCCTTGCAGGGGTATTATTAATTTCAGTCAGAAGTTTGTAACGCAGTGAAGGAGGCGTTTCCAACCACATAAAGTATATATTGTATTCTTGATCAGTACCCATAGCCGAGTCCATCTAGCCATGTCCGTCTGTCCGTCTGTCCGTTTCTATGCGAACTAGTCTCTCAGTTTTAAAGCTATCGAGATGAATCTTTCCCAAAAGTCTTCTTTCTATTGTTGGAGCGAGCCGGATCGGATCACTATATCTTAAGGCTCCCATAGGAATAATCAAACAAATATAAGAAAAATCATTGTAACTTTGACGGAAGGCGTTTTGATTTTTGACAACTTAAAAACAAAATGTTAAATAGGCACGCAGAATCTGAAATCCCTGGAACTGCACTGATAGAGTGAGCATTAAACTACAGGTATTTACTTTATCTGCAAGGGTAGCTAAGCTTCGGCTGGCCGAAGCTAGCTTTCTTTCTTGTTATTTGTATTTTTTTAATTAAATGAAACCTAGCTATAACAAAAAAACGCCAAAAATTACACTTTTTTGAACTTTTACACGTTGCATCTTCGTTAATTGCGGCCCGATCAAAACGGAAAGGTGCATATATTGCCCTTGAAATAGTTTCAGTTACAAAGATGTTGGTCTGACGGTTTTAGAGATCTGTTAGGTTTAATAAAAGAAGCGCCAAAAATCTGGATTTTGCGAATATCTTCAGAACGGTTCTTTGGACAATTTTTTTAATTTGTTCAGCGTGATCAGCGACTCAAAACCAAACGAAAACCAGAGAGTACGCTATAGTCAGGTGCCCCGACTATCAGATACCCTATCAGATATAAAACTTTAATATATTTCGATAGGTATTGATAAACACAATAAAACTGAATTTTTATTTTTCCCAAATCTTTAAAGGTGTGGGCGCTAGACACCTTTTAAAATCGTTTAATTGTGGGCGGTAGGTGATTGTGGGCGTTAGAGGGCGTGACCTCCGGCTGAAACAAACTTGCGCTGCGTAGGAAGCCAAAGAATATGTGTAGTCCCAACTTTCTAGCTTTTGTAGTTTCCGAGATCTCAGCGTTCATACGGACATGGATAGATCGACTCGGCTAGTGATCCTGATTAAGAATATATATACTTTATAGGGTCGGAAACGCTTCCTTCTCCCTGTTACATACTTTTGCACGAATCCAAACTCTTCGAGTAACAGGTATAAAATTGGTCTCAGCGTTTATTTCGAAAAAAAAATCAAAGTAGTATACTAGTGTTATAGGCATAAACATTAGAGCTGCAAAACTATCGATAGTGTAGTCAGTCGATTGTTTGACATTAGATCAAAGTTCTTGAATGTATTTTATTATGATTAGGTTGCTAAGATATGTTAGTGTTTTCAAGCAGAGCATTAAAAATTGCAAAACATGTAGATTTTTAATGCAAAATAAGGTTAGAAAAATTCCCTTATATTATTTGACTAATATCAGCATAAATATTTAAATGTACCATACGTTGTTTGAAATATCCCCAAATGTTAATTTATTAAAAAAAGTCGATAGTAGTCGACTGAAAATCGACTGAACAATCGCAAAACATACTATCGACTTGAAGACGACTTCAGTCGATTTTTTGTCAGCTCTAGATTTTACGTAGGTGCGAGCAAGGCCCCCTGCCACGGTCAAAACACGGGAATTACTAGTCTTGGTGGATCGATTATCAACGTGGACCGAAATCGTGCCCATGCGAAGGGCAACCACGGAAACTCTTCAAAAGGCCATCAGAGAAGGGATAGCACTGGTCGACAAAAAAATAGCCCAAGACTACACGCTGCAAATCTTGAAAGGATTTAACTGAAGTTTACTTCCCCCTTACTTGGAAACTTTCCATCACGTCACTTTTTTGAGAAATCCGTGGTTAAAGTTCCAAATTTTCGATTTTTAGGTACTTTTTGCGGCTCGATAAGGCCATGTACCAACTCGTGAGGTAAAGGGGGAACAAGAACATTTGAATTATGTGATGACATCCAGGAAAAGGCAGGTTAAAGTCGTTATTGCCGAGGGTGGAGTAAATACTCTGAGTATAAGCAAAGTGCTGCAGATATACATTAATATCGGACCGGGGTGGAATATACGAGCATGAGACGTAAACAAAATAATCATGAACGTTAATACCAACAGTAACAAATTCTAAAGTGCTTTCGGTGTCGATTATCGGAATTAATTCTGAAACCAGATTGGACTTAACGGCAAAAGGAACACCGCCGCCCCGACGCACTGTACGATCACGTCTATAGATGACATAGTTGTCCGCAAATATTTCGCAGTCAGACACAGACTAATTAAGCCACGTTTTAGTGAAGGCAGTAACATTGGCGTCAAAAGAGACACTATTGACGTGCAGTTTACTGAGTTTACCCAGTAAACTACGTACGTTTTGATAGTGTAGGAAGAATGAATCTATTAGTTTTTTGGAACCCTGTCCGAACCCTGTTCTCCGGCCAGAATGCCATATCAAGGACTTTATCAATACTTAGGTGGGTCTTAACGTCGTTTTCAGAAGCCTCAGGATTAAAAAAAAAACTTTTTGGATGCAACGCAGCATTGGGGGCACAAATACGTCCATATTGTAGGAAATAGCAGACGACCGGGCGGTGGCCAGCAAAGCGCACGTTGGTGCCGCGGCTTGCGATGTGGATGCCTGGTCTTCGTGGGCAGCAGGGCAGCAGTAGCTGAATGCAGAGGAAGAGAAACCAGAGCCGTCGCCGGGGCAACTGTTGGTACAGTTAACGAGTAATCTGCAGATATATGGTCTTCGTCAGCTGTTGCATCTATACTCTCACCTACACTTGGTCTTGGAACTTCAGGTGGGTTTTTTGCATGAATGATTTCATATCAACCTCAATATGGCCAACCCGTAACCTAAGCTTGTCCACAATTGGGCCACTTCTCCGCCCTAGCTCCACGCAGATAGGATGTGCCAAGTTGTCACAAATCCAGGAGCAAAGCGAAGTTTGGCATGAAGTTATTTTGTTGCCATAAGAACAGGAAGCGGCACAGCATGAACTCATTTTGTTTCTTTTAATATATAAAATTGATTTAATATCCGCGGAAAAGATCCGACCAAAACAAAAAGCGAAGAGCGCAGGTAAAGCTTTTTATTAAAGCTCCGAAAATCAAGTGCGTGTGTTTGTTCAGTAGCAGAGAGCAATTACACCAACAACAAAAAACACTGGTAAGCTATTGGAGAGCTATTGAACAACAACACTAGTAAGCGGTTAAAGTAAAATGCACAATAACTATTTCACTTATGTAATTTTACGAAATAAAAAGTCACTGTCTTTATTTAAAACGATCCAGTTTGTTCGGATTGTTAAAGATCACAAAGTCACCTATAGTTTGCTGAAATTTGCTTGTCAAAATGCACAGATTTTTCACGGAAAAAACTTCGTTTGAAAATAGAGCGATTTAAAGCACGTCTAACAGCGGTAAGGGTAAAGCATATATGGGACGTTCCATATCAACCCGGCCACCCCCTTTTTTTTTTTTTTTTGTAAGTGGACAGCACCAAATTGATTGAAAAGCCCTTTGGTTCCAATATTTTACCTCATTCCTATTTTGTCTAAGTTACCACTCTTTCGCCGTATATTCGCGTTAGAAAGAAAAAACAAAATCAATATTATCTTTCGAACGAAAGACACAATTTGCATGGTGCAAAAACAGAAAAATCTGTCTTTCCATGGCCGATTACGAGAAAAAAAATTGATTTTATTAGACCATAGATGACCAAGCGATAGCGTTTTTTAAGTCTAAAAGTGTGATTTCGTCCAAAGGGCCAGTCTGAAAAAATACCAATATATTTTCCTCAAAAAGCCCAAAATTTAACGGATTTTATGCCACAGGTTTCATAGTGGGATCTTAATCGAGTAATTAGTTATGATTTTGCCAGACGCATCTCTTAGTTATGCGATATTTGCCAAACGTTCATTTTTTCCATATTTTTCAATACTTTCTTTCCGCGGTTTCAAGAGCCAAAAAAGGTAAAACAAGAAAGGAAGCTAGCTTCGGCCAGCCGAAGCTTATATATCCTTGCAGATAAAGTAAATACCTTTAGTTTAATGCTCACTCTCTCAGTGCAGTTCCAGGGATTTCAGATTCTGCGCGCCTATTTAACCTTTTGTTTTTAAGTTGTCAAAAATCAAAACGCCTACTTCCTACAAAGTTACAATGAATTTTCTTATATTTGTTTGATTATTCCTATTGGTACTGATCAAGAATATATATACTTTATGTGGCCTCCATCAGTGCGTTACAAACTTTTGACTGAAATTATAATACCCTCTGCAAGGGTATAAAAAGGCATATGTTCCCAAATGTTGTATTTGTGCCGATCCATGGTAATATCAAGACCTGTTTTTCAGGAAATCCGTTGATGTGTTCTTTTTTAAAAGATTTATTTTATTTTATTTTCTTGCATGTTTTAACTCACAATAGTTAAATTAAAACGATGCAAAACCCAAAAAAATTTTTTATTTATTTTGAGAATTTTTTTAAAAAATTAATTTTTATTTAAAATTTTTTTTTTAAATAATTTTTAAAAAATAAAACATAAAAAAATAACTATAGGATGCCTCCAGAAAGTGGTGTCTAGAAAATAAGTATGTTGCTGTGGTATGCGTGGTTAGAAAAGAAAAGAAAGATTTAAATCTAGAATAATTGTTTCAATTAGAGGATACTTATAAAATAGAATCCCACCCGATTGCACTAGATAATGGTGAAAACTTTTTAAATCTATTTATAAATGGTGGATAAGAAGGGATATTCAAATCCTGAATGAATTACGTCTGCAGAAGAGTGATTTTTCCCAGTTCACTTTCGCTTTCTATCTCCATGCCGAGAAACAGTCGTATTCTGCCTTTATCAACACATTCGAAAGCCGTCGAAATCGATGTCTTGATGTCAATCAAATCTGGTGTGCTTAAGCAACGTAAACAAGTATAAATGCAATATTACCATCGCCAACTCGTTTATATAAGCACGGCTCATTTTCCGATGGGGGAAAACCAATGTTTATCAGAACACCATTCAGTTTAATTATTGTTCATTGTCTTCCAGCCTGATTCAATCCGTATATAGCCTTTTTCAGCAATAGCACCTTTCCCGCCATCCTGCCGTCTGCATTACCTTCGAGTTGTTGAATGTACACTGTAGCATCTAAGTCACTGTTAAGTTACGCCGTACATACATTTATCTGGTTAACATTCCATTTCAACTGCCTTGTCCAAAATCAACCATATGCTTTCCAATCTTCAGACTGGTAAATATGTCACGCTAAAAATTACACTTTACAACTAAGAACATCCTTTCACCACTAGACAAGCGTTGAACCTTTCAACATTGCCAGTTGAGTCACTCGTCACACTCTTTAAACCAATGGGTTTCTGGTTGTCAGGTGGATCGGCTACTTCCCACGTCTTATACGTTATCAGATCGGATTGCTTCGCGCTACTGCGTAGAAAGTGCACCGCTGACCGCTTCATTGTACGTTGATAGTATTTGTATTTTACTTGCAGCCAAATTCCCTAATATGTTATACTGTTTCTTTGTTCGACCGGGTCTGCCACGTCCGACCCAGTACCTTTGATGCCGTGTTTATCAGAGATGCCCGCAGCCAGCTCAGAGGATTTATGTTGAATATGTTCGCCGGCGATCAGCTGGGAACTGTCACCTTGCGCGACCTGAACAGCCTCAGTGTTCAGCACACCATCAAGACGCACACCAATGTCCTCTCGGACTTCAGTGTCCAGGGCTACAGCGGACGCCAGATGAATATAGCATTCGACCGATTCCTAATGGTTATGATCTGCGTATGCTGCGTCTAATCTCGCCTATTCAAGTGATGATTGATCCGCAGATGCTGAAGTTCTTACCATCGCTTACACTCGACTGGCCGTTGTGTCTAGTTACGGGCAAGTCCAGCTGGTCGACGGCCATGGCATTTGGCGACCAGTCGGGCCACATAAACATGATTGGCGCCGTGCAGACGCCGCAGCCACAATTCAATCCCTTCTCGCGAGACACTGAGTTTGCGGTCGTGGTGCCGCAGCTGCCGATGGTCTCACGGACACCAACTTTCCGCTGTCGTCGGTCATGCTTCCCCACTTGAAGACAGGCACGCAATGGTTCTCGGACTGGCCGGAGGAGCTGCTCCGGTACCGCTACCGAAGTGCTAAGCAACATGAAAATGCAGGGACCCATTGGATACTCGCCTAACCCGCGCACTTCTGTCGAAATCAAATACCGTACGTGATTGAGCAGGGAGGCGTTTGCAGTACGAATGGAAATGGAGCTATTGCAGCCACAAAGGCGGAGATCGGTGTCAAAATCATTCCAAGACGGTATCGCAAAGTCGCGCTCCAGTACACAAATCTGGGCACCCAGGACTTTGACTTTGAGCAGCATAATCAGACGTGTTTCGCTGTTCTGGAGGCCACATTGCCCAATTCCTTCTGCAACGCGATGCTTCAGATACTGTATTTCACAGAATCGCTGAGTGTTAAACTTATTGAGCATTCCAGCAGCAGGAAGTTTTGTTTGTCCTGCGAACTGGGTACCGCTTCATCACCATGCCAAGCCAGCAATTGACTGCGCTCTTTTCGCACTGTTCCGGAGGCCTCGGCATTGGGCTTGATTCTCACGGACCGATCATCAAATGTCAATTTAATATCAAATCATTCTGCATCAAATGCATTACGAAATCTTCGATTGCAGCAAGAACACATCCACCTCAAGCGGATCTGTGCAAACATCAACCAATGCTGAAAACACGACCCCTTCCGAAACAAGTAGAGAACTAGAGAACTAGAACTAGAGAACTAGAACTAGAGAACTATAACTAGAGAACTAGAACTAGAGAACTAGAACTAGAGAACTAAAATCTTCGGGACCAAGCAAATTTGTGTAAGCCGCTGCATCAAATGCCAAGTCGAGAAATCGAAGGAAAACATATTACTCGCTTGCAATATGTCGTACCCCACACACGTTAAAGATAGTGAGCATTATTTCAACTTTGGTACCATTTTAAAGCGTTCTCTCAGCTCGGAGAAAAGCATTCAGGCTTTCTGTGAAAATTGTGAGAAGTTTTCGCCAACTAACCAGAGCGTAAAGGTCACTGGACTTCCGCAAATGCTGGCCATTAATTGTGGACTCAACAACGATAAAGACATTACCTTCCTGAAGGGCCAACTCAATCGCTGCAACGAAAAGCCATCCGCCGATGTAGCCGCTTCTCTAAGCACTAGTAAGCCCTGTCGCTATGGGGCCAACTGTTCTTGAAGCGACTGCCATTTCATGCATCCGGATCGAAAGTCCCCCTCACACACTAACCAAGCAAATAACGTCAATAGTTCTCCTAATGGACGCCAGAAGTCATGGTTTCCGTTGATCTTTACCATGGGCATCAGCGAGCAAGGCCAACTGCATGTGCAAACTCAATCAGATGCAGGCCCTGGAAAGTCGGAGCAGGAGGAGGAGGCTGAGAAGCCACCAGCAAAGAGTGGAGACAACAATCGTCTGTACGCCATACATTCTGTGGTCTGCCAAGTCGATGATAGGCAGCGGCAATATCACACTATGAAACTGGCGGAATCCCCTGAGGATCCTCAGAATCAATGGTATATTTTCAACGACTTCAGATGAAATGCCGCAGTCAGGTGACTTGGCCGCAATGGATGCTGAGTTCGTAACCCTAAATCCAGAGGAAAATGAGATACGTCCAGATAGAAAGACGGCGACTATAACGCCGTGTCACATAAGCGTGGCCCGCATTTCGTGTATTCGAGGACAGGGTTCGGATGAGGGAATTCCTTTCATGGATGATTACATTTCAACTCAGGGAAAGGTTGTGGATTACCTAACACAATTTTCGGGAATTAAGCCAGGCGACTTGGACGCAAATTTCAGCAAAAAGCGATTGACTGACCTGGTCTGAAGAATGATTTAAGGGTCATAAACATAAATGTGCCGTCAGAGAAAATAATAGACACGGTGCACCTGTTCCATCTGCCCGACCATCGAATGGTTTCTTTGAGGTTTTTGGCTTGGCATTTCTTGGGCACAAATTAAATCTGAGACGCACGATTCCATCGAGGATGCACGGACTACGCTGCAGCTCTACAAGCACTATTTGAAACTGCAAGAAGACAATAAGTTCCCAAACGCACTTAAGAACCTTTACGAACGCGGAAAACGGCTTCAGTGCAAGGTCCCGGAGAAGTGAACCGTTGCCGAACCCGTTGCCAATGCAAAATCAATGTCGTCTTCATCGTCGTCATAAGGCATCCACGGCTTGAGATACTCAGCGCAAGTGCTCGTCTGCCTTGGGCCTTCGCTGAATAAGTCTTAAGCTACGTCATAGGTATCATTTGATTTCACCCTTACAATGCGGTGTGAGCCAAGTATCTTGGCTTTATTTCGTCTAACATTTGCTGGAACTGTGAGTCGGCTTTGGGACGCTTCTTGTTTCCCGTAAGTAATTCAAAAGGCGTTAGTGCTTCTGCAAAATGTTGAGTTGATGACTTGCTGTACGCTGCTGACAAACTTAAACCATTGTCGGGGATCATCGATTGAAAGTTTCGAAAGGACAGCAATTATTGTCGTATTTAGCCTCTTGACCTGACCGTTGGCACGTGGAAGGTCCGTTGTGATGAGATGATGCTTGATTCCTTCGGTGAGATTATGCGACTAGGATTGCCTATGATGCATCGCTCGGTATATAAAAGTCATCGAGGTCGTGAGTGTATCGGCATATTGTCGTTAAGAATTAAACGCATTTGAATGTTTGCGGATTTCGTGCTTACTGTTGATAGTTATGGACGGCTTGGGTACTACCTCTTTAGCTTTTACGCTTGCTGATGGTTCGATGTCAGTTACAACTGCTTCGCAGTCTTCAGTGTACTTCCGGTGTCGATTAAAGCGGTGAATTTAACATTATTGGCCTCAACGTGATGCACATAAACGCGTGAGCGTTGACACCTTACACATGTTGGTTGATTCCAATTTCTCACTCAAACTCTTTGCTGGGCATTCTTTTGCGATGTGTCCAAAATTGTTGCACTGAAAACAAGGGACGAAATTGATATTTACTCTCACTTTTTGATTTTCCGCGGATTTCTTCGTGGCATTTCACTTTGTCTTTAAACTCGCTCAGACTATTTTCGTTGTAAGCACTAGCTTATTTGCATACGAATTGTCAATTCCGCCAATTACGTATTGGATTAAGGCACTGCTTTCGATGTTTCCTCTTGAAGCTAGTTCTTTCATGTGCAAAAAATATTCTTGCAGACCTTCGCCTTTTTATACCCGTTACTCGTAGAGTAAAAGGTAATATTGTATTCGTGCAAAAGCATGTAACAGGTAGAAGGAAGCGTTTTCGACCCTATACAGTATATATGTTCTTGATCAGGGTCACTAGTCGATCTAGCCATGTCCGTCCGGATGAACGCTGAGTATCAAAAACTACAAAAGCTAGAGAAATGTAACGCCCACAATAAAAGATTTCAAATGGTGTCTGGCGCCCACACCTTTAAAGATTTCGGAAAATGCTGTTTTATTGTATTTATCAATACCTATCGAAATGTAGAAGGAATTTTTCAAATCGAACCATTTGTTTAAAAGTTATGCGCGATCAAATTTTTTTATCTCCATTTCCCTTGTACTCCCTTTAGCTGAGTAACGGTTATCTGATAGTCGGGGAACCCGACTATAGCGTTCTCTCTTGTTTTATTATGGCTTGATCGGACTCTTTTCTCGTTATTCCCCACTATATGTTTATTTTATTGTGTTTGTTAATAATTATTGATTAACATTAATATTTATAAACAAATATATATTTTATTATGGTACAATAGTAGCCAGAGGCGGATATAGGATTTTGTTGTGGGGGGTGATATTAGAACAAATTTTTTGTTGCATACTTTTTGAATACCAATTTCCTTTCAATTTTCACCCGAGTGGGGGGTGATATATTACCCGTATCACCCCCCGTGGATCCGCGCATGATAGTAGCCGTAAATGATTGTTTCAAATTTGAATAACTTAAACATCATTTTTATCAAAATATAATTATACAAAAGTAAAAAAAAAAATTGCATTTTTTTATTAATATGTATTTATTACGCATTAAAAAAAAAAAAAGACACCAATACATTTTCGCCTCGATGTGGGATTGAACTCACACTTGCGATTCTAAACTTGTGTAACATATTCATGCACGCACGCGTTAGACCCCTAGGCGACCACTTAAGAAAATTTTCTTCGATTAAATGCAATTTTTTCTTATTTCTAAAGAGAATTTTCTAAAAAGTGAATAAGAAGGGACATAAAATGACATTTACTTATTTAAAAAAAAAAAAAATTTCTAAAAGTTAGAAAAATTTTCAAACATTTTTTTCTGTTTTTTAGAAAAAAATATTTCTACTATGTAAGAATTTTTCTAATGTTAATAACAATTTTTCTTTATTTTCAGAAAAATGTAGTCTTTTTTTTCTAAAATCAATGGCGATTTTAACCCTCAAATATAGAAAGGAAGATTAGAAAAAAACCTTATATTTTAGAAAAAAATGTATCTTTCTACATTTTAGAAAAAAAATTCTAAAAAAAATCGTTTAATGGAGAATTTTTCTAAAGTTTAGAAATTATTTTATCTTTATAGAAACTTTTTTCTAAAGCACAGAAAAATTTTGTTTTTCTATATTTAAGAAAAATAATTTTCTGAGTGTACGGATTGATTACCTTTGCTTTCATCTTCTTCGTTCTCGTGGAATTCTGCGTCGGCCAACAAGGAATCTTTTTGCAAATTGCAAAAAGATGTGTTTTGTCAGGTCATCTTCATCAGGGGGAAGTTTGAGCAAGTTACAAATTATAGCCAGATCCATATCAGACAAATGGTCAGCAATATAATTGAATTTTTTCGTATAATTTCTGTGTGATTCGTCTTATTCGTAACCTTGAAACTCACGCAACCATTTTCTATTGTTTTTGTCCCCATCTTCCTCAAAAACGAACTTGTGCAAAAGTAGAATATTTTGCTTCTTTTCATCTCGAAGCATCGCACTAATACCTTCAAACACGTGCATTTCGGTGCGCTAAATAGAGTGGGTTTCTGAATAGCATCAATTGTAATATTTTTTAACAAAAATATCAGCAACTTTTAATATTCCAAAAGTCTTGTTCTCACATTTATATTTATTTGTTAGTATTTTTAAAATACGTAGACAAAATTTTAATAATTTTAATCAAATAAATTGAACTTAAAAACAATAATCATAATGACTATTTTACTCAATAACAAAACTTGCCGTACCACACGGCAGCAATAAGATTGTGTGGCAATTTGATTTAAAATCCATGTAAAGCTAGAACCTGGATTTCGTAAAACATTCATAAATATTCAAAAAACAATACAAACAATAATAAATGAGATGATGAAATTAAAAAAATTTCATGGTCTGACGATCAAATTGTTTGGTCAAATTTATAAAGGATTGCCATTAATTTACATATAAATTAATTATTGTTTTTTTTTACATTTTCTATGAAATAAAATAATTTGATGGTCAGATCGTGGCCTAGGCCATTTTAAAGTGTTGTTAAAAAATAAAAATTCGTGTTGGTAGTATTGATAACACTAAACATGAAAATGAATTGGCGAAAAATACCTAATAATATTAGGCTAATATGCCTATTTATGCCTATACGTAACCTTTAATGATAACGGACCCTGAAAAATATTATTTAAACGAAATATTTATTCGCGGGAAAAGTATGACCTTAGTTACAACCAAATTATGTCAATTTTTTTTTTGAATGTTGGTATTATTAATTACATGATTCTTGGTCACATCAGTAAAAAATTCGTGAAAGAAGTAAAAAAAGTTAATTTAAATCTAAAAAAAAGAAAAAGGTGCGTGATAAAGTAAATGTTGTCGTTTAATAATCTTTATTTCAGCGTAACAGAGGCTAGTACCAAAGATATTTTCGCCATTAACAAATAAATTCAACTCCAGATGCTATTTTCAACACAAATTCTGCATTTCAGTGTCACTTGAAATGTTTTTAATCTTCATTAAAGGTAAATGTTGTTCGATGGTTATTAAATGCTTGTATTAATAGTACTTCAGTACTAACTTAATTGTTTAACTTAATCAAAATAATAGATTTATGTCAGCCACACCGATTGATACTTCTTGGGAAAAGCTGTTGCGCCTGCATTTGCCATTTTTGATTTTTTCTTCTCATTTAAATGCCCGACATAAAACAGCTAATCAGAGGGTAAAAGATCGGCCATGGCATCATTTCTGAAGAGATCCCTTAATTTTGTACGGAGATGTAATAATGGTAATTACTCTTATTATTATACCTAGTCTTACATTCATATCTTAATTAGTATACTCGTTAATCGTAGAGTAAAAGGGTATATTTTATTCGTGTAAAGTAGGTAACAGGTAGAAGGAAGCGTTTCCGACCCTATAAAGAATATATATTCTTGATCAGGGTCACTAGTCGATCTAGCCATGTCCGTCTGTCCGTCCGGATGAACGCTGAGATCTCAAAAACTAAAAGACTTAAAACTTAACTTTCTGTCATTAAAAATTGTAAAAAGACTGTTAAACGATAAGAAAACATTAAATCCATTAGGATCCGATAAGTGTGACCGGTAAGCTCTACCTGCTAAAAATGGCTCCACCTTTGAAACAAAAACCGATTGTAACTAACAATGTGGTGCATATATTAAAATTAAAAACAATTTTTTTTTTGTAGGGGCAATGTTTATTTTTTTTTTTCAGAGAAGATTTTTTGAAGGTGCATTTATTAAAATTAAAAACATTTTTTTTTTTGTAGGGGCAATGTTTACATTTTTTTTTTTCAGAGAAGAAGTTTTGAAGGAATTAATGCAAAAGACATGACGTCACAACGAAAAAGACAGTGACTTTATACGTAATTTGCATAATTGCAATACAATCTGAAAACGTTTAGCGTGTTTGCTTTGTCGCTCTACTCTTTTCTTAAGTTTACCGCAAACTTCTACACTTGTGTTGTTGATAGTGCATTGGCTCTCTTAATGTTTCGTCGCGAACATCACACGCGCTTATCTCCGAACAAACTGCAAGCTGCGCTTTCTACATCTACGTTGTTTGTGTCTACACGTATATGTATATCAGACAATAACTCAATAATTTACTATGACTGCCTGCTGCTTTAAACCTTGCCTTTTAAATAGCAAAATCACCTCTCGACAACCCACAATTAATTTCTGGCTCATTCATCTACTGCTGCAACTGCTGTCAGCTCCGGTTATGATCCAACACTGGGATCCTACCGCTTGGCTAACAGTAATGCCTCTACTGCTGTTGCTGACGGCTGCGCTACAGACGCCTCCCCTTGACTTACACCTGCCTCCGCCTCTTTTGGACCGCCCTATCCTGGCACACCTTCTGATATACAATCCGTCAACTTTGACCAGGCATCTACGACCCGTGCTGCTGCAGTTGGCTGTGGCATAATTTTGACGCCTCCTTATTCGAACACGAGCCCATCACAGTCAACCTTATGTGTAGTCGCTCAAAGAGAACCCATGCCCTTATCGGGCGATGCACAAAAAAAGGTAATTTTTGTCTCCCGCCTAAATCCTGGTGCTTCTGAAGATGACGTCAAAAACTACCTGAGCAGCAAACTGAATGTTTCTCGAGCCGTATTTACCGTCTTGAATTTCAAGATTAAACAGAGACGTGAAATATCTTCGTTTAAAATTGGACTTCCTGAGGAACATCTTGATAAGGCTCTCGATGTTTCTATTTGGCCTGATCATGTTATTGTTCACGAATACGTAAACAAGCTCAATCCTCGGGTGCACGGGCCTCAGATTCCTTCAACCAACGCTTCAAGAATGTTTGCAGTTTATTGGGCAAACTTAGTACACTGCACGTGAACAGTGTCTCCTTTGATGCCAATGTGATTGGTTTTACCGAAACGTGGCTTAATTCCTCTGTGTCTGACTGTGAAATATTTGCTGGTAATTATGTTATCTATAGATGTGACCGCTCATTGCGTCTTGGCGGTGGTGTTCTCATTGCCGTCAAGTCCAATCTTGTCTCTCAACGTATTCCGATAATTGGTACGGATAGCACATTAGAGTTTGTCACTGTTCGGATTAAACTTCACGATTACTTCGTTTTTGTATCATGCGCATATAACTCCATGTCGAGACTTTTTAAGAAATATAAGAGAACCGGGATGCAAGTTGACCATTCCAGGTATATAATTGCTCGTTCAAATTTCATAGTCCACAATTCCGATTGTTACAATAGTTACCTAGACCGTTGCAGAATCAAATTGTTAATTCGAAACGAAAATCGCAACAATTTCCATCTTGCCTTCATCTTGATACTGTATCCGCCTCTAGTGACTCCGATATTGCGAACTTATTTGCCACATTTTTCCAGTCCACATACTCTTCTTTTAGTCCATACCCTTTTCCTCACTCCAACTGTATTTTCACACCCCTAATTAATGAGGATGATGCAAACAATCAAGACGTTCTTCTGGTCCTGATTTTGTACCAAGCTGTATTATAAAAAAATGTGTCGATGCTTTGTGCAAACCGTTATCAAAACTTTTTCATATATCCCACCTTCATTCATATTTCCCATAAGTTCGGAAGGAACTTGACATCATTCCACTACATAAAGAAGGAAGCAAATTGGACATTAAAAACTACCGGGGTATTGCAAAACTAAGCGCGATCCCCAAGTTTTTCGAACAGCTTATTACCGCTCAGCTACAGCACCAACTCAGCATGGCTACTGATTGGAATTAACATAAATGACTTGCCTCATGTTATGATGTATGCTGACGACGTAAAATGCTGTTTGCCGTTATCGAATCCCGATTCCCATGCACTTTTGCAAGCTGATCTGAGCAGTCTGCATTCTTGGTGCATCCAGAATTTGCTGTTTTTGAACAACTCTAAAGGTAACTTTATGTCCTTTTATCGAAAGAAGCTTCTCCTCACTACATATTCTATTGGGTCGAATGAATTTGATTGCATAAATTCCGTAACAGACCTTGGAGTGGTATTCAACCACAACTTAAACTTCTCTAATCACATTGGCATTATAGTTGGTAAAGCGAAACTGGTTTTTCCCTTTGTTAAACGTTGGTCGAAGGAAACACTTATACATTTCCTTGGTTCGTCCAATTCTTGAATACTGCTCATGTGTTTGGTCACCCCAATATACCAATTATCACTACTACTAAATTCAAGCTATCCACTTGGTCAATTTCGGTTCTCCATCCCTGTAGGTCTACGCCTCACTTTCGACCTTTTGCCCTCGATATTTGTATAACGAACTTTCAGTTACATGATCCATTTCGCGTTTTATATTCGCAATATAATGAACAGTATTTTTTGATATTTTCGGAATGCTCTGTTAATTTAATTGTAACAAACATCCCAACTTACCTGCGCTTGTGAGTGGGGTACTATGTTTATGTTCGCAGATATTTGCTAATTTTAATGTAATAAATAAAGAAATTTATTATTAAATAATAAATAATGTAAATAATAAATAATAAAATAAACTTTCAAATAACTTATTAGTAATAAATACACATTCATATGTATATTTTTCTAGGATACTCAAAACCAAAGTATTGTGACAATTACACATTTCGACATAATTTTTTTTTGGCCCAAGACTAAACGCTTCAAAACCTGAAAGGGTTTTAGCTTTAGATTACTACCCCATACTTGGAAACTTTCTATCACGTCAAAGTTTTTTAGAAATCCGTTGTCAAAGTTTCACATTTTCGATTTATAGGCACTTTATGTGGCCTAATAAAAACTAAACCCTTTGTAAAAACTAAACCCAGAGCCACAATTTGGTGGAAATTATATTCAACCCTGAACTTCAACAGTGTCCAATCACCAAATTGGCCAACCTCTACTTCTTGAGTTATAATGCATTTTACTAAGGTCAATTTTGTCACTTTTTATACCCTTGTAGGGGTATTATAATTTCAGTCAGATGTTTGCAACGCAGTGAAGGAGACGTTTCCAACCACATAAAGTATATATATTCTTGATCATCACCAATAGCCGAGTCCATCTAGCCGTCCGTCTGTCCGTCCGTCTGTTTCTACGCAAACTTGACTCTCAGTTTTAAAGCTAGCGTGCTCAAACTTTCCCAAAAGTCTTCTTTCTATTGCAGGTAGTATATACATATGTCGGAACCGGACGGATCGGACATATATATCATATAGCTCCCATAGGAAAAATCGGAAAAAAATCGACAAAAATTCTAGCTTCGGTGTTTTTTTTTAAATGTAACCCTACACTCTTGGGAACATTATTTTTTAAATATTTCTGAATTTCGAATTAAATTTTTAAAAAATCGGATTACTATATCATATAGCTTCCATTGAAAAGAAATGCAAATAATGTGCCAAAATATATATATCTTTGTTGATGAAATGATCTGCTTATATACGAAGCTTATATACGCTTCGGATGGCCGAAGCTAGCTTCCTTTCTTGTTTTTAAAATGTCAAAAATCAAAACACCTACTTCCTAATAAGTTATAATGTTTGATTTTGGTTATTTCTATGGGAGTGTCGGGTCACGCAGCCGCAGCAGCTAATTAACTTGTAAATCCGTACTCTTATATCAATTGCATCACGAAAGGCATCTAAAAAAAAAGAAAAAAAAAATCTGCAATTTAGAAATTTTTACTAGAAAGTAAAAAAGTTATGTCTTCCAATTTAGATATAAAGGTTTTCTAAGAAATAGAAATACTTTTTTTTTTTAAATATAGACAAATATTTTTCTAGAAAATAGAAAAATCTTGCTTTGGCAATCGGAACGAACTATGCCGGTTGTTTCTGTGACTTCACGTCCCCCTTGTGTTGTTGTTGTGTTTCGTTCTTGTTTGTCATCTTATTTTAATTTTCTTTAATTGAGCACATGTGTGGGTGATGTATATGTTTATTATGTACATGCACTTTAAGTTTCAAATTGGACCTGTAATTATAACTGAAATGAGTATACAAATTACAAATTATACATATAAAAACCCAATAACTTACTATTTTGAGAAAAACATCTTGGTCGCCTCACGCGGGAATCGAACCGCTTGCACTCTACCAGCTGCGCCACGGAAGCATCACGTGTGGCGCTGTACAAAGTCTATTCACATTTTGTTCTCTTACTTTTAGTCAAATTGATCGGACTCTTTTCTCGTTATTCCCCACTATATGTTTATTTTATTGTGTTTGTTAATAATTATTGATTAACATTAATATTTATAAACAAATATATATTTTATTATGGTACAATAGTAGCCAGAGGCGGATATAGGATTTTGTTGTGGGGGGTGATATTAGAACAAATTTTTTGTTGCATACTTTTTGAATACCAATTTCCTTTCAATTTTCACCCGAGTGGGGGGTGATATATTATCCGTATCACCCCCCGTGGATCCGCGCATGATAGTAGCCGTAAATGATTGTTTCAAATTTGAATAACTTAAACATAATTTTTATCAAAATATAATTATACAAAAGTAAAAAAAAAAAATTGCATTTTTTTATTAATATGTATTTATTACGCATTAAAAAAAAAAAAAAAGACACCAATACATTTTCGCCTCGATGTGGGATTGAACTCACACTTGCGATTCTAAACTTGTGTAACATATTCATGCACGCACGCGTTATACCCCTAGGCGACCACTTAAGAAAATTTTCTTCGATTAAAGGCAATTTTTTCTTATTTCTAAAGAAAATTTTCTAAAAAGTGAATAAGAAGGGACATAAAATGACATTTTCTTATTTAAAAAAAAAAAAAATTCTAAACGTTAGAAAAATTTTCAAACATTTTTTTCTGTTTTTTAGAAAAAAATATTTCTACTATGTAAGAATTTTTCTAATGTTAATAACAATTTTTCTTCTATTTTCAGAAAAATGTAGTCTTTTTTTTCTAAAATCAATGGCGATTTTAACCCTCAAATATAGAAAGGAAGATTAGAAAAAAACCTTATATTTTAGAAAAAAATGTATCTTTCTACATTTTAGAAAAAAAATTCTAAAAAAAATCGTTTAATGGAGAATTTTTCTAAAGTTTAGAAATTATTTTATCTTTATAGAAACTTTTTTCTAAAGCACAGAAAAATTTTGTTTTTCTATATTTAAGAAAAATAATTTTCTGAGTGTACGGATTGATTACCTTTGCTTTCATCTTCTTCGTTCTCGTGGAATTCTGCGTCGGCCAACAAGGAATCTTTTTGCAAATTGCAAAAAGATGTGTTTTGTCAGGTCATCTTCATCAGGGGGAAGTTTGAGCAAGTTACAAATTATAGCCAGATCCATATCAGACAAATGGTCAGCAATATAATTGAATTTTTTCGTATAATTTCTGTGTGATTCGTCTTATTCGTAACCTTGAAACTCACGCAACCATTTTCTATTGTTTTTGTCCCCATCTTCCTCAAAAACGAACTTGTGCAAAAGTAGAATATTTTGCTTCTTTTCATCTCGAAGCATCGCACTAATACCTTCAAACACGTGCATTTCGGTGCGCTAAATAGAGTGGGTTTCTGAATAGCATCAATTTCAGGCCACTCATGCGCTGTGTGAATTCTGTGTCACCCCGATTGTAATATTTTTTAACAAAAATATCAGCAACTTTTAATATTCCAAAAGTCTTGTTCTCACATTTATATTTATTTGTTAGTATTTTTAAAATATGTAAACAAAATTTTAATAATTTTAATCAAATAAATTGAACTTAATAACAATAATCATAATGACTATTTTACTCAATAACAAAACTTGCCGTACCACACGGCAGCAATAAGATTGTGTGGCAATTTGATTTCAAATCCATCTAAAGCTAGAACCTGGATTTCGTAAAACATTCATAAATATTCAAAAAACAATACAAACAATAATAAATGAGATGATGAAATTAAAAAAAATTTCATGGTCTGACGATCAAATTGTTTGGTCAAATTTATAAAGGATTGCCATTAATTTACATATAAATTAATTATTGTTTTTTTTTACATTTTCTATGAAATAAAATAATTTGATGGTCAGATCGTGGCCTAGGCCATTTTAAAGTGTTGTTAAAAAATAAAAATTCGTGTTGGTAGTATTGATAACACTAAACATGAAAATGAATTGGCGAAAAATACCTAATAATATTAGGCTAATATGCCTATTTATGCCTATACGTAACCTTTAATGATAACGGTCCCTGAAAAATATTATTTAAACGAAATATTTATTCGCGGGAAAAGTATGACCTTAGTTACAACCAAATTATGTCAATTTTTTTTTTGAATGTTGGTATTATTAATTACATGATTCTTGGTCACATCAGTAAAAAATTCGTGAAAGAAGTAAAAAAAGTTAATTTAAATCTAAAAAAAAGAAAAAGGTGCGCGATAAAGTAAATGTTGTCGTTTAATAATCTTTATTTCAGCGTAACAGAGGCTAGTACCAAAGATATTTTCGCCATTAACAAATAAATTCAACTCCAGATGCTATTTTCAACACAAATTCTGCATTTCAGTGTCACTTGAAATGTTTTTAATCTTCATTAAAGGTAAATGTTGTTCGATGGTTATTAAATGCTTGTATTAATAGTACTTCAGTACTAACTTAATTGTTTAACTTAATCAAAATAATAGATTTATGTCAGCCACACCGATTGATACTTCTTGGGAAAAGCTGTTGCGCCTGCATTTGCCATTTTTGATTTTTTCTTCTCATTTAAATGCCCGACATAAAACAGCTAATCAGAGGGTAAAAGATCGGCCATGGCATCATTTCTGAAGAGATCCCTTAATTTTGTACGGAGATGTAATAATGGTAATTACTCTTATTATTATACCTAGTCTTACATTCATATCTTAATTAGTATACTCGTTAATCGTAGAGTAAAAGGGTATATTTTATTCGTGTAAAGTAGGTAACAGGTAGAAGGAAGCGTTTCCGACCCTATAAAGAATATATATTCTTGATCAGGGTCACTAGTCGATCTAGCCATGTCCGTCTGTCCGTCCGGATGAACGCTGAGATCTCAAAAACTAAAAGACTTAAAACTTAACTTTCTGTCATTAAAAATTGTAAAAAGACTGTTAAACGATAAGAAAACATTAAATCCATTAGGATCCGATAAGTGTGACCGGTAAGCTCTACCTGCTAAAAATGGCTCCACCTTTGAAACAAAAACCGATTGTAACTAACAATGTGGTGCATATATTAAAATTAAAAACAATTTTTTTTTTGTAGGGGCAATGTTTATTTTTTTTTTTTCAGAGAAGATTTTTTGAAGGTGCATATATTAAAATTAAAAACAATTTTTTTTTTGTAGGGGCAATGTTTACATTTTTTTTTTTCAGAGAAGAGGTTTTGAAGGAATTAATGCAAAAGACACGACGTCACAACGAAAAAGACAGTGACTTTATACGTAATTTGCATAATTGCAATACAATCTGAAAACGTTTAGCGTGTTTGCTTTGTCGCTCTACTCTGTTCTTAAGTTTACCGCAAACTTCTACACTTGTGTTGTTGATAGTGCATTGGCTCTCTTAATGTTTCATCGCGAACATCACACGCGCTTATCTCCGAACAAACTGCAAGCTGCGCTTTCTACATCTACGTTGTTTGTGTCTACACGTATATGTATATCAGACAATAACTCAATAATTTACTATGACTACCTGCTGCTTTAAACCTTGCCTTTTAAATAGCAAAATCACCTCTCGACAACCCACAATTAATTTCTGGCTCATTCATCTACTGCTGCAACTGCTGTCAGCTCCGGTTATGATCCAACACTGGGATCCTACCGCTTGGCTAACAGTAATGCCTCTACTGCTGTTGCTGACGGCTGCGCTACAGACGCCTCCCCTTGACTTACACCTGCCTCCGCCTCTTTTGGACCGCCCTATCCTGGCACACCTTCTGATATACAATCCGTCAACTTTGACCAGGCATCTACGACCCGTGCTGCTGCAGTTGGCTGTGGCATAATTTTGACGCCTCCTTATTCGAACACGAGCCCATCACAGTCAACCTTATGTGTAGTCGCTCAAAGAGAACCCATGCCCTTATCGGGCGATGCACAAAAAAAGGTAATTTTTGTCTCCTGCCTAAATCCTGGTGCTTCTGAAGATGACGTCAAAAACTACCTGAGCAGCAAACTGAATGTTTCTCGAGCCGTATTTACCGTCTTGAAGTTCAAGATTAAACAGAGACGTGAAATATCTTCGTTTAAAATTGGACTTCCTGAGGAACATCTTGATAAGGCTCTCGATGTTTCTATTTGGCCTGATCATGTTATTGTTCACGAATACGTAAACAAGCTCAATCCTCGGGTGCACGGGCCTCAGATTCCTTCAACCAACGCTTCAAGAATGTTTGCAGTTTATTGGGCAAACTTAGTACACTGCACGTGAACAGTGTCTCCTTTGATGCCAATGTGATTGGTTTTACCGAAACGTGGCTTAATTCCTCTGTGTCTGACTGTGAAATATTTGCTGGTAATTATGTTATCTATAGATGTGACCGCTCATTGCGTCTTGGCGGTGGTGTTCTCATTGCCGTCAAGTCCAATCTTGTCTCTCAACGTATTCCGATAATTGGTACGGATAGCACATTAGAGTTTGTCACTGTTCGGATTAAACTTCACGATTACTTCGTTTTTGTATCATGCGCATATAACTCCATGTCGAGACTTTTTAAGAAATATAAGAGAACCGGGATGCAAGTTGACCATTCCAGGTATATAATTGCTCGTTCAAATTTCATAGTCCACAATTCCGATTGTTACAATAGTTACCTAGACCGTTGCAGAATCAAATTGTTAATTCGAAACGAAAATCGCAACAATTTCCATCTTGCCTTCATCTTGATACTGTATCCGCCTCTAGTGACTCCGATATTGCGAACTTATTTGCCACATTTTTCCAGTCCACATACTCTTCTTTTAGTCCATACCCTTTTCCTCACTCCAACTGTATTTTCACACCCCTAATTAATGAGGATGATGCAAACAATCAAGACGTTCTTCTGGTCCTGATTTTGTACCAAGCTGTATTATAAAAAAATGTGTCGATGCTTTGTGCAAACCGTTATCAAAACTTTTTCATATATCCCACCTTCATTCATATTTCCCATAAGTTCGGAAGGAATCTTTTATCATTCCACTACATAAAGAAGGAAGCAAATTGGACATTAAAAACTACCGGGGTATTGCAAAACTAAGCGCGATCCCCAAGTTTTTCGAACAGCTTATTACCGCTCAGCTACAGCACCAACTCAGCATGGCTACTGATTGGAATTAACATAAATGACTTGCCTCATGTTATGATGTATGCTGACGACGTAAAATGCTGTTTGCCGTTATCGAATCCCGATTCCCATGCACTTTTGCAAGCTGATCTGAACAATCTGCATTCTTGGTGCATCCAGAATTTGCTGTTTTTGAACAACTCTAAAGGTAACTTTATGTCCTTTTATCGAAAGAAGCTTCTCCTCACTACATATTCTATTGGGTCGAATGAATTTGAATGCATAAATTCCGTAACAGACCTTGGAGTGGTATTCAACCACAACTTAAACTTCTCTAATCACATTGGCATTATAGTTGGTAAAGCGAAACTGGTTTTTCCCTTTGTTAAACGTTGGTCGAAGGAAACACTTATACATTTCCTTGGTTCGTCCAATTCTTGAATACTGCTCATGTGTTTGGTCACCCCAATATACCAATTATCACTACTACTAAATTCAAGCTATCCACTTGGTCAATTTCGGTTCTCCATCCCTGTAGGTCTACGCCTCACTTTCGACCTTTTGCCCTCGATATTTGTATAACGAACTTTCAGTTACATGATCCATTTCGCGTTTTATATTCGCAATATAATGAACAGTATTTTTTGATATTTTCGGAATGCTCTGTTAATTTAATTGTAACAAACATCCCAACTTACCTGCGCTTGTGAGTGGGGTACTATGTTTATGTTCGCAGATATTTGCTAATTTTAATGTAATAAATAAAGAAATTTATTATTAAATAATAAATAATGTAAATAATAAATAATAAAATAAACTTTCAAATAACTTATTAGTAATAAATACACATTCATATGTATATTTTTCTAGGATACTCAAAACCAAAGTATTGTGACAATTACACATTTCGACATAATTTTTTTTTGGCCCAAGACTAAACGCTTCAAAACCTGAAAGGGTTTTAGCTTTAGATTACTACCCCATACTTGGAAACTTTCTATCACGTCAAAGTTTTTTAGAAATCCGTTGTCAAAGTTTCACATTTTCGATTTATAGGCACTTTATGTGGCCTAATAAAAACTAAACCCTTTGTAAAAACTAAACCCAGAGCCACAATTTGGTGGAAATTATATTCAACCCTGAACTTCAACAGTGTCCAATCACCAAATTGGCCAACCTCTACTTCTTGAGTTATAATGCATTTTACTAAGGTAAATTTTGTCACTTTTTATACCCTTGTAGGGGTATTATAATTTCAGTCAGATGTTTGCAACGCAGTGAAGGAGACGTTTCCAACCACATAAAGTATATATATTCTTGATCATCACCAATAGCCGAGTCCATCTAGCCGTCCGTCTGTCCGTCCGTCTGTTTCTACGCAAACTTGACTCTCAGTTTTAAAGCTAGCGTGCTCAAACTTTCCCAAAAGTCTTCTTTCTATTGCAGGTAGTATATACATATGTCGGAACCGGACGGATCGGACATATATATCATATAGCTCCCATAGGAAAAATCGGAAAAAAATCGACAAAAATTCTAGCTTCGGTGTTTTTTTTTAAATGTAACCCTACACTCTTGGGAACATTATTTTTTAAATATTTCTGAATTTCGAATTAAATTTTTAAAAAATCGGATTACTATATCATATAGCTTCCATTGAAAAGAAATGCAAATAATGTGCCAAAATATATATATCTTTGTTGATGAAATGATCTGCTTATATACGAAGCTTATATACGCTTCGGATGGCCGAAGCTAGCTTCCTTTCTTGTTTTTAAAATGTCAAAAATCAAAACACCTACTTCCTAATAAGTTATAATGTTTGATTTTGGTTATTTCTATGGGAGTGTCGGGTCACGCAGCCGCAGCAGCTAATTAACTTGTAAATCCGTACTCTTATATCAATTGCATCACGAAAGGCATCTAAAAAAAAAGAAAAAAAAAATCTGCAATTTAGAAATTTTTACTAGAAAGTAAAAAAGTTATGTCTTCCAATTTAGATATAAAGGTTTTCTAAGAAATAGAAATACTTTTTTTTTTTAAATATAGACAAATATTTTTCTAGAAAATAGAAAAATCTTGCTTTGGCAATCGGAACGAACTATGCCGGTTGTTTCTGTGACTTCACGTCCCCCTTGTGTTGTTGTTGTGTTTCGTTCTTGTTTGTCATCTTATTTTAATTTTCTTTAATTGAGCACATGTGTGGGTGATGTATATGTTTATTATGTACATGCACTTTAAGTTTCAAATTGGACCTGTAATTATAACTGAAATGAGTATACAAATTACAAATTATACATATAAAAACCCAATAACTTACTATTTTGAGAAAAACATCTTGGTCGCCTCACGCGGGAATCGAACCGCTTGCACTCTACCAGCTGCGCCACGGAAGCATCACGTGTGGCGCTGTACAAAGTCTATTCACATTTTGTTCTCTTACTTTTAGTCAAATTGATCGGACTCTTTTCTCGTTATTCCCCACTATATGTTTATTTTATTGTGTTTGTTAATAATTATTGATTAACATTAATATTTATAAACAAATATATATTTTATTATGGTACAATAGTAGCCAGAGGCGGATATAGGATTTTGTTGTGGGGGGTGATATTAGAACAAATTTTTTGTTGCATACTTTTTGAATACCAATTTCCTTTCAATTTTCACCCGAGTGGGGGGTGATATATTACCCGTATCACCCCCCGTGGATCCGCGCATGATAGTAGCCGTAAATTATTGTTTCAAATTTGAATAACTTAAACATCATTTTTATCAAAATATAATTATACAAAAGTAAAAAAAAAAAATTGCATTTTTTTATTAATATGTATTTATTACGCATTAAAAAAAAAAAAGACACCAATACATTTTCGCCTCGATGTGGGATTGAACTCACACTTGCGATTCTAAACTTGTGTAACATATTCATGCACGCACGCGTTAGACCCCTAGGCGACCACTTAAGAAAATTTTCTTCGATTAAAGGCAATTTTTTCTTATTTCTAAAGAAAATTTTCTAAAAAGTGAATAAGAAGGGACATAAAATGACATTTTCTTATTTAAAAAAAAAAAAAAATTTCTACACGTTAGAAAAATTTTCAAACATTTTTTTCTGTTTTTTAGAAAAAAATATTTCTACTATGTAAGAATTTTTCTAATGTTAATAACAATTTTTCTTTATTTTCAGAAAAATGTAGTCTTTTTTTTCTAAAATCAATGGCGATTTTAACCCTCAAATATAGAAAGGAAGTTTAGAAAAAAACCTTATATTTTAGAAAAAAATGTATCTTTCTACATTTTAGAAAAAAAATTCTAAAAAAAATCGTTTAATGGAGAATTTTTCTAAAGTTTAGAAATTATTTTATCTTTATAGAAACTTTTTTCTAAAGCACAGAAAAATTTTGTTTTTCTATATTTAAGAAAAATAATTTTCTGAGTGTACGGATTGATTACCTTTGCTTTCATCTTCTTCGTTCTCGTGGAATTCTGCGTCGGCCAACAAGGAATCTTTTTGCAAATTGCAAAAAGATGTGTTTTGTCAGGTCATCTTCATCAGGGGGAAGTTTGAGCAAGTTACAAATTATAGCCAGATCCATATCAGACAAATGGTCAGCAATATAATTGAATTTTTTCGTATAATTTCTGTGTGATTCGTCTTATTCGTAACCTTGAAACTCACGCAACCATTTTCTATTGTTTTTGTCCCCATCTTCCTCAAAAACGAACTTGTGCAAAAGTAGAATATTTTGCTTCTTTTCATCTCGAAGCATCGCACTAATACCTTCAAACACGTGCATTTCGGTGCGCTAAATAGAGTGGGTTTCTGAATAGCATCAATTTCAGGCCACTCATGCGCTGTGTGAATTCTGTGTCACCCCGATTGTAATATTTTTTAACAAAATAAATTAATTAAATTAATATTCCAAAAGTCTTGTTCTCACATTTATATTTATTTGTTAGTATTTTACAAAATTTTTTTTTAGACAAAATTTTAATAATTTTAATCAAATAAATTGAACTTAATAACAATAATCATAATGACTATTTTACTCAATAACAAAACTTGCCGTACCACACGGCAGCAATAAGATTGTGTGGCAATTTGATTTCAAATCCATGTAAAGCTAGAACCTGGATTTCGTAAAACATTCATAAATATTCAAAAAACAATACAAACAATAATAAATGAGATGATGAAATTAAAAAAAAATTCATGATCTGACGATCAAATTGTTTGGTCAAATTTATAAAGGATTGCCATTAATTTACATATAAATTAATTATTGTTTTTTTTTACATTTTCTATGAAATAAAATAATTTGATGGTCAGATCGTGGCCTAGGCCATTTTAAAGTGTTGTTAAACTAAACATGAAAATGAATTGGCGAAAAATACCTAATAATATTAGGCTAATATGCCTATTTATGCCTATACGTAACCTTTAATGATAACGGTCCCTGAAAAATATTATTTAAACGAAATATTTATTCGCGGGAAAAGTATGACCTTAGTTACAACCAAATTATGTCAATTTTTTTTTTGAATGTTGGTATTATTAATTACATGATTCTTGGTCACATCAGTAAAAAATTCGTGAAAGAAGTAAAAAAAGTTAATTTAAATCTAAAAAAAAGAAAAAGGTGCGTGATAAAGTAAATGTTGTCGTTTAATAATCTTTATTTCAGCGTAACAGAGGCTAGTACCAAAGATATTTTCGCCATTAACAAATAAATTCAACTCCAGATGCTATTTTCAACACAAATTCTGCATTTCAGTGTCACTTGAAATGTTTTTAATCTTCATTAAAGGTAAATGTTGTTCGATGGTTATTAAATGCTTGTATTAATAGTACTTCAGTACTAACTTAATTGTTTAACTTAATCAAAATAATAGATTTATGTCAGCCACACCGATTGATACTTCTTGGGAAAAGCTGTTGCGCCTGCATTTGCCATTTTTGATTTTTTCTTCTCATTTAAATGCCCGACATAAAACAGCTAATCAGAGGGTAAAAGATCGGCCATGGCATCATTTCTGAAGAGATCCCTTAATTTTGTACGGAGATGTAATAATGGTAATTACTCTTATTATTATACCTAGTCTTACATTCATATCTTAATTAGTATACTCGTTAATCGTAGAGTAAAAGGGTATATTTTATTCGTGTAAAGTAGGTAACAGGTAGAAGGAAGCGTTTCCGACCCTATAAAGAATATATATTCTTGATCAGGGTCACTAGTCGATCTAGCCATGTCCGTCTGTCCGTCCGGATGAACGCTGAGATCTCAAAAACTAAAAGACTTAAAACTTAACTTTCTGTCATTAAAAATTGTAAAAAGACTGTTAAACGATAAGAAAACATTAAATCCATTAGGATCCGATAAGTGTGACCGGTAAGCTCTACCTGCTAAAAATGGCTCCACCTTTGAAACAAAAACCGATTGTAACTAACAATGTGGTGCATATATTAAAATTAAAAACAATTTTTTTTTTGTAGGGGCAATGTTTATTTTTTTTTTTCAGAGAAGATTTTTTGAAGGTGCATATATTAAAATTAAAAACAATTTTTTTTTTGTAGGGGCAATGTTTACATTTTTTTTTTTCAGAGAAGAAGTTTTGAAGGAATTAATGCAAAAGACACGACGTCACAACGAAAAAGACAGTGACTTTATACGTAATTTGCATAATTGCAATACAATCTGAAAACGTTTAGCGTGTTTGCTTTGTCGCTTCTACACTTGTGTTGTTGATAGTGCATTGGCTCTCTTAATGTTTCATTGCGAACATCACACGCGCTTATCTCCGAACAAACTGCAAGCTGCGCTTTCTACATCTACGTTGTTTGTGTCTACACGTATATGTATATCAGACAATAACTCAATAATTTACTATGACTACCTGCTGCTTTAAACCTTGCCTTTTAAATAGCAAAATAACCTCTCGACAACCCACAATTAATTTCTGGCTCATTCATCTACTGCTGCAACTGCTGTCAGCTCCGGTTATGATCCAACACTGGGATCCTACCGCTTGGCTAACAGTAATGCCTCTACTGCTGTTGCTGACGGCTGCGCTACAGACGCCTCCCCTTGACTTACACCTGCCTCCGCCTCTTTTGGACCGCCCTATCCTCGCACACCTTCTGATATACAATCCGTCAACTTTGACCAGGCATCTACGACCCGTGCTGCTGCAGTTGGCTGTGGCATAATTTTGACGCCTCCTTATTCGAACACGAGCCCATCACAGTCAACCTTATGTGTAGTCGCTCAAAGAGAACCCATGCCCTTATCGGGCGATGCACAAAAAAAGGTAATTTTTGTCTCCCGCCTAAATCCTGGTGCTTCTGAAGATGACGTCAAAAACTACCTGAGCAGCAAACTGAATGTTTCTCGAGCCGTATTTACCGTCTTGAAGTTCAAGATTAAACAGAGACGTGAAATATCTTCGTTTAAAATTGGACTTCCTGAGGAACATCTTGATAAGGCTCTCGATGTTTCTATTTGGCCTGATCATGTTATTGTTCACGAATACGTAAACAAGCTCAATCCTCGGGTGCACGGGCCTCAGATTCCTTCAACCAACGCTTCAAGAATGTTTGCAGTTTATTGGGCAAACTTAGTACACTGCACGTGAACAGTGTCTCCTTTGATGCCAATGTGATTGGTTTTACCGAAACGTGGCTTAATTCCTCTGTGTCTGACTGTGAAATATTTGCTGGTAATTATGTTATCTATAGATGTGACCGCTCATTGCGTCTTGGCGGTGGTGTTCTCATTGCCGTCAAGTCCAATCTTGTCTCTCAACGTATTCCGATAATTGGTACGGATAGCACATTAGAGTTTGTCACTGTTCGGATTAAACTTCACGATTACTTCGTTTTTGTATCATGCGCATATAACTCCATGTCGAGACTTTTTAAGAAATATAAGAGAACCGGGATGCAAGTTGACCATTCCAGGTATATAATTGCTCGTTCAAATTTCATAGTCCACAATTCCGATTGTTACAATAGTTACCTAGACCGTTGCAGAATCAAATTGTTAATTCGAAACGAAAATCGCAACAATTTCCATCTTGCCTTCATCTTGATACTGTATCCGCCTCTAGTGACTCCGATATTGCGAACTTATTTGCCACATTTTTCCAGTCCACATACTCTTCTTTTAGTCCATACCCTTTTCCTCACTCCAACTGTATTTTCACACCCCTAATTAATGAGGATGATGCAAACAATCAAGACGTTCTTCTGGTCCTGATTTTGTACCAAGCTGTATTATAAAAAAATGTGTCGATGCTTTGTGCAAACCGTTATCAAAACTTTTTCATATATCCCACCTTCATTCATATTTCCCATAAGTTCGGAAGGAACTTGACATCATTCCACTACATAAAGAAGGAAGCAAATTGGACATTAAAAACTACCGGGGTATTGCAAAACTAAGCGCGATCCCCAAGTTTTTCGAACAGCTTATTACCGCTCAGCTACAGCACCAACTCAGCATGGCTACTGATTGGAATTAACATAAATGACTTGCCTCATGTTATGATGTATGCTGACGACGTAAAATGCTGTTTGCCGTTATCGAATCCCGATTCCCATGCACTTTTGCAAGCTGATCTGAACAATCTGCATTCTTGGTGCATCCAGAATTTGCTGTTTTTGAACAACTCTAAAGGTAACTTTATGTCCTTTTATCGAAAGAAGCTTCTCCTCACTACATATTCTATTGGGTCGAATGAATTTGAATGCATAAATTCCGTAACAGACCTTGGAGTGGTATTCAACCACAACTTAAACTTCTCTAATCACATTGGCATTATAGTTGGTAAAGCGAAACTGGTTTTTCCCTTTGTTAAACGTTGTAGTTACATTTCCTTGGTTCGTCCAATTCTTGAATACTGCTCATGTGTTTGGTCACCCCAATATACCAATTATCACTACTACTAAATTCAAGCTATCCACTTGGTCAATTTCGGTTCTCCATCCCTGTAGGTCTACGCCTCACTTTCGACCTTTTGCCCTCGATATTTGTATAACGAACTTTCAGTTACATGATCCATTTCGCGTTTTATATTTGCAATATAATGAACAGTATTTTTTGATATTTTCGGAATGCTCTGTTAATTTAATTGTAACAAACATCCCAACTTACCTGCGCTTGTGAGTGGGGTACTATGTTTATGTTCGCAGATATTTGCTAATTTTAATGTAATAAATAAAGAAATTTATTATTAAATAATAAATAATGTAAATAATAAATAATAAAATAAACTTTCAAATAACTTATTAGTAATAAATACACATTCATATGTATATTTTTCTAGGATACTCAAAACCAAAGTATTGTGACAATTACACATTTCGACATAATTTTTTTTTGGCCCAAGACTAAACGCTTCAAAACCTGAAAGGGTTTTAGCTTTAGATTACTACCCCATACTTGGAAACTTTCTATCACGTCAAAGTTTTTTAGAAATCCGTTGTCAAAGTTTCACATTTTCGATTTATAGGCACTTTATGTGGCCTAATAAAAACTAAACCCTTTGTAAAAACTAAACCCAGAGCCACAATTTGGTGGAAATTATATTCAACCCTGAACTTCAACAGTGTCCAATCACCAAATTGGCCAACCTCTACTTCTTGAGTTATAATGCATTTTACTAAGGTCAATTTTGTCACTTTTTATACCCTTGTAGGGGTATTATAATTTCAGTCAGATGTTTGCAACGCAGTGAAGGAGACGTTTCCAACCACATAAAGTATATATATTCTTGATCATCACCAATAGCCGAGTCCATCTAGCCGTCCGTCTGTCCGTCCGTCTGTTTCTACGCAAACTTGACTCTCAGTTTTAAAGCTAGCGTGCTCAAACTTTCCCAAAAGTCTTCTTTCTATTGCAGGTAGTATATACATATGTCGGAACCGGACGGATCGGACATATATATCATATAGCTCCCATAGGAAAAATCGGAAAAAAATCGACAAAAATTCTAGCTTCGGTGTTTTTTTTTAAATGTAACCCTACACTCTTGGGAACATTATTTTTTAAATATTTCTGAATTTCGAATTAAATTTTTAAAAAATCGGATTACTATATCATATAGCTTCCATTGAAAAGAAATGCAAATAATGTGCCAAAATATATATATCTTTGTTGATGAAATGATCTGCTTATATACGAAGCTTATATACGCTTCGGATGGCCGAAGCTAGCTTCCTTTCTTGTTTTTAAAATGTCAAAAATCAAAACACCTACTTCCTAATAAGTTATAATGTTTGATTTTGGTTATTTCTATGGGAGTGTCGGGTCACGCAGCCGCAGCAGCTAATTAACAAAACCCATATGCCTAAAAGCAGGCAATGGTTTTCGACACCGGCTCAACTTCTGATTAAGCTTCAGTTCAGTTGTCCCAAATAGTAAAAATTTTGCCGTTTTCATATAAAATAGGAATTCGCTAAGTCAAGGATAAATATTAAGTATTGGGTTAATCTTGTAATAAGAATTAAAATTAATGTTATTTTCCTTTTATAATTTGGAAAAATCGGAAAAATAAAAGGAAAACTCAAGTCAATAAAATTAGCTAGTTTATAGCTTGGAAGTAGTAGGGTTTTGCTCCTAGTTCCAGGGATGATACCCTTTTTCCAGTGTCACGGTGACACTGGAAACCCTCCTTGGGCAAGCCGAGCAAGGCTGATCAACGTGGTCGACAACAGCAATAGGTATTTCCGCCTTTATTGGTTTTAAAGAAGGTAACTAATAACCTGCAATGAGCAGCAGATTAGAATTCGAGGTAATTAAGGGTTAATTGTGTTCCAGGCCATCATCGAAAGACTCAGATTCTCTTCGCCGCAGAATTTCGCTTTTGCAAGTTTAAAAGCTTGTGAGGGCAAAGAGAGGGAGAGGGTCCAATACCAACAGCAAGTCTTGTTCATCAGCAGCTAAGCAGTACTCGCCGGGTAATCTTCAGAGGAAGTCGAACGATCGACAGATCCGCCGCCGCTGCGATTTAGCTCGGAAATTATGAAAAATTAACAACAAAAAAAAAATGTATATTAAAATGTGGAAAAATGTAATTCAAAAGAAAATATAAAAGGTCTAAAATAAAAGTGTCGTGTTTTGGTGCATTTTGAACAAAAAAAAAATTAAAATGAAATTGCAAATAAAGAAAAATAAGTAATGTAAAATGTGAAAAAAGGCATTGCCAGCCAACAATCGAGAGTGTTCTAAAAAAGTTTTAGGTATGCCCTTCGAAATGGAGAGTGATCTAAAAGTTTATAGGTAAACCCATTGAAACCGAAAGTGAATTATTTTTGAGAGTCACTGACAAAAAAATTGAGAGTGATCTAAAATCTTTTATACCTTTCCCCGTAAAATTTGCCGAAAGCGCTTTCGCCGGACTGGAAATGGAGAGGAAAGTTTCTCTCGGTTTCTTAAAGTTTTGCTGCTGAACTAAAAGATAAAAAGTAAAGTAAATGGAAAGTAAAAGTAACATAAATGAAATTAAAACTAAAAAAAAAAAACAAATAAAGCACCCTTGATTACGGCCTCCCTAAAATTTTCGTACCGGAATTAAAATTCCAATTTAAATTAAAACCATCCGACACTTTTGTTTTTTTTCTTTTGCCAACCAAATAAAATAAAACTAAGAATGAAATAACCCCTACAGACCCCCACATATATATACTTATACTGAATATGGTAGGGTATTAACAAAAAGCGAACTTGATTTTAGGGACCATTTGGTAAAAATGTGTATTTAATAATTCTGGAATAAATGGTCAAGGTTGGGTGGGCTACTACAAGTTGCTGCAACAACATCATCAGGAACAACAATCAAGCCGCAAGTTTTTTTTAGAAAAAGTCTTTCTTCTATTGTCGACCGTCTGAATACTCTTCTCTTTCTTTGTTTTTTTAGCAAAAATTTCCTATACTCCCTTAGCACGCGAAATCAAATAATATTATAGCATACATCGCCAGCATTTCGAGCAGTACACTTAGAAAAACCCCCCCACTCTCCCGACTCTGAGCAGTGCCGGTAGCAACGCGTGCTGTACTACCTCGTACGTCCATCAGCTGGTCATAACCGAGTTCCCTGGTATTTCTGTTAACCCGTTATATGCTACAACAAATATTATTTGTGGAGCCCAAACGTGTCGGCCGACCGGCAAGCCGATTTATCCATGCTTTGGCCATGTCCATCTAGTAATTTGTGCGGAATACACAAATTAAGGCCATCCCATCCCTTACGCACACCCTTTTCAAAAAACTCTTCTATCTCTTATTTTTTTTCCCTTTTATTAGGAGAATGCTTTGGCCAACGGAGCAGGTTGAGAAAATGTTTTTTTAGTAGAAGTTAAAGCCCTGGTTCGGCAAAAGTATACTTAGTCCAACCTAGCATCGTTGAGGTTAGATTAGCGAATGATTTTCAAATAAACGCGCTTCACCCAATAAAAGATGCTGGGGTAATTGTATTATAATAGAGACAATTGACAAAGGGCATAGATGAACAAGCCTGGGAAAACTGCCCCAGACGATATTGCAAAATTTTAGATGAGGATTGGTAGATAGGAACCTAATCGCGATTTTAGTTATCTTATAAGAATGGTAAAAATCCAAAGATTGGCTGACATTATTAAAGGGTAACTTAAAAATTTTTGGCATCAAAAAAGTTTTCTTAAAAACCACCGAAGGGAAGATATATGAAGTGATATGTTTTTAAGTTGCAGCAGATTACTCGTAAACCCGCGGATCAAAATATTTGAAAATTGGAATTCTCAACCATTAGGTTCCTATCTACCAATCCTCATCTAAAATTTTGCAATATCGTCTGGGGCAGTTTTCCCAGGCTTGTTCAGCTATGCCCTTTGGAAAATAGGGTGTCTTGACTCTATCTTTGTTTAAATTGCCTCGACAGTTAACCTTCTACTTATCTAGCTGTTGAATACGTTTAGTTTCAAAAATAACTATCGGTCATAGCTAGATTTTTTGTTTTGTGTTTAATTTTTCCGGTTTCAACTATCGGTTTTAATTTTTATACCCGTTACTCGTAGAGTAAAAGGGTATATTGTATTCGTGCAAAAGTATGTAACAGGGAGAAGGAAGCTTTTCCGACCCTATAAAGTATATATATTCTTGATCAGGATCACTAGCCGAGTCGAACTAGCCATGTCTCCGTCTGTCCGTCTGTCCGTCCGTATGAACGCTGAGATCTCGGAAACTATAAAAGCTAGAGGATTGGCATTTTTCATATTCTTGGAGTTCCTACGCAGCGCAAGTTTATTTCAAAATGGTGCCACGCCCCCTCTAACGCCCTCAATCGCCCTACACCATTTTTTTAAAGGTGTCTGGCGCCCACACCATTAAAGATTTTGGAAAACTAAAAATGCAGTTTTATTGTGACTATCAATACCTATCGAAATGTAGAAGAAATTTTTCAAATCGGACCATTCGTTAAAAAGTTATGCCCGATCAAAGATTTTATATATCTATCTCCCTCGCACTCCTTTAGCTGAGTAACGGGTATCTGATAGTCGGGACACCCGACTATAGCGTTCTCTCTTGTTTTTTATATATGAAGCTCTGTCGTGGTATTCATCTACTGAAGAGATCTATATTAAACTAAAACCTATTCTTTTTCTAATCAACGTGACTATCAATACCTATCGAAATGTAGAAGAAATTTTTCAAATCGGACCATTCGTTAAAAAGTTATGCCCGATCAAAGATTTTATATATCTATCTCCCTCGCACTCCTTTAGCTGAGTAACGGGTATCTGATAGTCGGGACACCCGACTATAGCGTTCTCTCTTGTTTTTTATATATGAAGCTCTGTCGTGGTATTCATCTACTGAAGAGATCTATATTAAACTAAAACCTATTCTTTTTCTAATCAACTAAAACAACTGTATATCCTTCCGGAAATAAGTGATAGCATGGCCCTAGTAAGTTTGATATTATTGAGTTTCATTATTGAGTTTTATTTGATTTAACTTTTCATTTTAGTTATTTTTATTTTTTTTATCATTGTTATATTTTTATAATTATCTACTTTAAACCATGCCTTTAGCACACAGTCCAGAGAGGATACAAGAAGAATAGAGAGCAGCCCATTGCTTTATCTGCACAGGCCCTATTGAGTATACAACACAGTTGTTAACGACCAATTGCGATCATACCCTTTACCTAGCGTGTCGAGGACTAGTTCAGGCTATAACGGATGCTTTGACTGCCGCTACACTTAGGCAATCGGAAGTAATGACAGATATGTCGGACAGGCAAATGCAAGCTCTAACAAGGGAGATAGAGGCAGGCTTCCAAAGAATATCCGGACGAGCGAGCGGAAGTAATGATAGAGATCAGGCTCAACAAATCGATCGGTGAATATGGTGAATATGGTGAATGGAGGCATCGACTGACTCTGAAATTGCAGATTTATTTTCCGACTTTTTCCAAACTACTTATAGCTCTTCTTCATGGTCAGAATCAAACTACCGTAATCCCTTAAAAGGGGCAAATTGTATTTTTCACCTATAATTACCGAAAGTTCTCTCTTAAGAGATTTAACAACAACAACGCCAACTTACTCTCCCGGTCCTGATGGACTTCCTGGGTGTGTGCTTAAGTTCTGTGCATCAACCATTTGCAAACCTATTCTTAAACTCTTTCATTTGTGTATTTCATCATCAGTTTTTCCAACTATCTGGAAGGACTCTTTTATTATTCCACTTCACAAAAAGGGTGCGAAGGCGGATGCCCACAATTATAGAGGTATTTCTAAACTGTCGGCAATTCCAAAAGCCTTTGAACGTCTCATCACATCCCATTTGCAACATTTATGTTCCTCGCTAATATCACCGTGTCAGCATGGTTTCGTTAAGCGAAGATCGACTACCACCAACCTACTTGAATTGTCATCTATTGTAATTAATGGATTTAACAATAAAATGCAGACCGACGTTATATATACAGATTTCAGTAAAGCCTTTGACTCCGTTAACCACTCTCTTCTTTTATTCAAACTTGCTTGGGTTTCCATGTAATCTTTTAACTTGGATTTCAAGTTATTTAAATCGGAGGACTCAGAGGGATATATTTAAGAACGCTGTTTCTAAAATGATCCGCGTGACATCTGGAGTGCCCCAGGGTAGTCATCTAGGCCCTTTGCTGTTTACTTTGTTTATTAACGATCTTCCCTCTATCATAACAAATTCTCGCGTACTAATGTAAGCTGATAATGTTAAGCTTTGTTTGACATACAATAATATAGAGTCTGGTTTCAGCTTACAATCAGACATTGATAATTTTCAAGTATGGTGTGAGTATAACCTCTTAAATTTGAACTGCCTGAAATGTCACGTTATGACCTTTCATAGGGGTACTCCTACGTTTATAAGTTATTTGCTTCAGAACTTGCCACTTGACCGTATATATTCAGTAAATGATTAAGGCGTTCTTCTGGACCCGAAGCTTAAATTTGACTGCCACATAATGCTGACTGTCAACAAAGCTATGAGTGTTTTTGGGTTTATAAAGCGTTGGTCAAAAGAATTTGACGACCCTTATATAACCAAATTACTATTTACCTCCCTTGTCCGTCCTATATTGGAATATTGTTCTTCGGTTTGGAGCCCACAATACCAAGTGCACATTGACCGTATAGAGTCGGTACAAAAAAAATTTCTTATTTTTGCTCTTCGTAGTTTGAACTGGGATCAAAACGTAAGGCTACCTTCCTTCCAAAGTAGATTACTATTGCTTAATTTACCTACACTTGAAAACCGTAGAATAATGCTTGGTACTATTTTTATGCAAAATCTTATAAGAGGTGATATTGATTCTGTAGAATTGGTAAACCGTTTAACTTTTAATGTTCCCGTTAACACGAAATTATTACCCTCTTAATTTGCCTCGATGTACATCAAATTTTACTCTGCATGAGCCCTTTCGTGTTCTATGTAATAATTTTAACAATCTTTATCATTTAATTTGCACTTCTACATCTATCCCTGTATTAAAAACTAAAATTTTATCTCATTTGCTTCAATCTTAGTTCATAATCTTTATAATCTTTATATGTCCCGTCTCTATTTGTCTCATGTATTTTCCTCGCGAACTCGCATTTTTGCCCAAATTGATAAAGGGTCCCGCGCGTAACAAGCACGTGCTTGGTATCGTTGGGCCACTTGTTTGTACTGCTCGTAGTGCATCAACGTCCATCATATATAAACCCCCAAACTAGTTTCCATTCTGATGCATCCGAGATAAGGCCAGACCGTATTAGCCAAGTTATGACTGATTGGAAATTGCGATTCACTGGCAAAGGTTTTCTATCAGTGGACGACTTTATCTATCTAGCCGAAGCCTTGACTAGACAAACGCTAGAAGGGAACTATAGTCTACTGGCCCGATATTCGAGCAATTTATTTGATGGTGGGGCATAGAGCTGGCAAAACATCGATGGCACTATCGATAATATCGATGGTTAGCAGCCGGCTTGCTCCATCGATGTTTTGAAAACTATCACGATATTATCGACGTCATATACTCACCACTACTTTTCTTGTGTTTTCGCAGCTAAACGGTAAGAAAAATTTTAATATTTGAATTATAATATTTATATTAAACCTTGGTTTTCTTTAGACAGTGGAAAGTGACTTGTGGTTTTACAGCGGTGCCCGTCAAGAACACCTTAAGCAGTAAGTAGGATGTTCAAAGTATATAAAAGCTTTTACTTATTTTCTTTAAATTTTTTTCCACGTGCTTTAGACATGGAGAAGGAAAATCTGCCCAGCAACATCAGCGAGGATTTACCTAGCACATCGATAAAGCGCCCATGGAAAAGGAGTATGGTATGGGACCACTTCAAAAAGAGCAACGACGGCAAGCATGCTGAATGTCGGTATTGTAATAAGACTTACAAAACCAGTGGCAACACATCAAATCTAATTGATCACCTAACGCGTGCGCATCCATCTCATCAGTCGTTGGAGCGGCCCACAAGCTCAATTTCCAAATTCTTCAAAGTTGACGATCAATACGACAGTAAGTCTGCTCGTAAGCAAAAATTAGATAAGGCACTGATGAAAATGATAGCCACGGACGTCCAACCATTCTCAATTGTAGAGGACTCGGGGTTTCGCCACTTTGTCAATCTGCTAGATCCTCGTTACACCATTCCGTGTCGGAACACATTAAAAAATGTCCACATGAAGAATATCTATGCCGATTTGACATCCAAGCTCCAACTCATACTGAGGAAGGTGGACCAATGTGCCATTACGATGGATGGTTGGACGTCGAGGGCCAACGATGGCTACCTCACAGTCACAGTGCACTTTATTAATGACTCCTTCGAGCTAAAAGCCGCTGTTCTGTCAACAGAAAAACTGATGGACCCCTCTAATCACTGTGCTGACAATATAGCAGCATCTGTTCGAGTTGTGCTCTCCAAATGGAACTTGGAGTCTAAAGTAAACGCCATAGTCACTGACAATGCCAGCGCGATGATAAAATCGTGCGAAATTTTACAAAAGCCGCACCTTCCATGCTTTGCACACTGCCTGAACTTAGTCGTTCAGGATTGTTTGGCCGAAGTTTCTATAAAGCATGTATTGACAAAGTGCAAGAGAATTGTAAAATTTTTTAAATCTAGCACGATAGCCTACGAGAAGTTCAGGCAAGCTCAGGGTGACAAAGCATACAGCCTGATCCAAGAAGTAAGCACCAGGTGGAATAGTGCATTTAAAATGGTGGAAAGAATTTTAGCCACAAATGAGTTCATATCGCCCGTCCTTCTCAGCCTGTCAAGAGCACCGGATCCACTGACCGCAGACGACATTGCACTGCTGGAAGATATTCAAACCATTTTAGCACCATTTGACTACGTCACAACGCAGTGCTCGTCAAGCGCAAAGGTCACTAGCTCGTTAATTGTTCCCCTGACGAATGGCCTGGTTCTGTTTAGGCCCTCAATGAACAGTTTGACACCCTCAAGACGATGGATGGCCAGCACGCTTGCGTGTTCTTGCAGGAGAATGCACGAACACGCTTATTTCCGTTTGAAGAAAGGTCCACAGCCAGACTGGCCACCATAATGGATCCACGATTTAAAAAAGAAGGCTTTCGATCACCGTTTAATGCTGAACAAGCCGCCGTGTTGCTAGAATATTCATTAACAACAAACATGATTGCTGGTGCTGATGCTGAGGGAGAAGATCTTGAGGAAACCGCTGTAGAACCACTAGTTACACCAAACACTGCAGAGCCTCTTCTTAAGTTTCGGTCCTCAAACATTGAAAAGAAAAAAAGAACCAAGAAAGTGGACGCAATAATAATTATGAGGCAGTATTTCGAAAGAATAAACTCTGATAGTTCCAGCAATCCACTAGAGTATTGGAGAGTAAGTAGCGATTTTTCGGGTTATTTTTTCTAATTTTTAAAATTTATGTTATGTTTTACAGAGCAAAGCTTTGTGTGTCCCAGCGACTTCAACGGAGTCTGAGAGGATGTTTTCGAAGGCAGGCGAAATAATTTCCGAGCGCAGGTCATCACTAAAGTCAAACGTAGTTGACCAGCTCCTTTTCATCAACAAAAATTGGTCGATAACAGAAATTAATGTTTAAATTTAAGATTGATCTCAAGTCTAGCGGCTGGACCGCTACTAACGAAGCAATGTTTTTATGTTTTTTGAATATTCTTTTTATTTTTATAAATTACTTTTTTTTTATTACTTTTAAAATGATTAAGTTTGAGACAAGAAGAACTAAATGAAAAAATAAATAACACACAAAAACTAAAATTCTAAATTATTAAAATTTTACAAAGAATGCCCTTATTATTTTAGCTTTTTCATAAAGGAATAGCCTCTATGTTACCCAATTTGTTTAATTCGATACTATCGCGATAGTATCGATGGTTTCCGAAAAAAAACCTCGAAAACATCGATAGCGTCACTATCGATGTTTTGCCAGCTCTAGTGGGGCAGCTGAGTGGTTTTGGAGGTATCATAAGACTGTAGAATTTATAGTATGGCCCGATTTGTGCGTGGCTCTAAGGATACAGTTCAAAGATGCACGCACGGATAGAGATATTCAAGCCGCACTTGATCAACGTAAACAAAAACACAACGAGTCGTTTGATGAATACTACCAGGTCATCGCAGCAATGGCTGATCACTTATCGGAGCCGATGTCCGATTCCCATTTGTTAGGGGTCTTAAGGTCGAACTTTCTGACGGAGATACAACACGAGTTGCTTCACATTCCGATACACAGTGTAGCAGACCTACGTCAGGCAGTACGCAGACATGAGATCTTCAAGCAGCAGCTGTCTAAGCCTCCTAGTTCTGTCAGTAGACCGCCACTAAAAAGGCAGGTGAACGAAATAGATTCCCGAATTCAGGATCTACCAGAGGGAGAAAACCCAGAAGTTGAGGAAATCGAGGCAATAGAGCTAAAATGTTGGAATTGTGGCATGGTAGGGAATAGATACCATGATTGTACAAGTGAACGCCGTGTCTTCTGTTATGGATGCGGAAAACCATACACTTATCGTCCATCCTGTAGAAAATGTCAGTCGTCAAAAAACTGGGGGTATTCCTGCCCAGAACCGAAACTAGATCAATAAGCTATGATTCAGTGACCATTAGCCCCGGAGTTCATATATTACCGGATTGGAAATATTTTACTGAAGTAACAATAAATAAAAGACCTGAGAACCGCGAAGTAAGTAAGGACAGTTTCTCAGCACTTAAGGAAAAACCAACGCCATACAGATCAGTCCGTCGTCGACTTTATTTCAAAAAACGTAAGCAAGAGCGGGCAAAGTTAATTTCAGCGGTAATCGAAAACCCACTAGATGTCAGACCGTACGCTGAGGTATCTGTTTTAGGAAAAAATGTTAGCGGTTTGCTAGACACTGGAGCATCTATTAGTTGCATAGGCGGATCCCTGGCAAAGGAAATCATAAGCGATCAAAGTAGTTTGAAACCCTTAAGATGTGCAGTAAAGACCGCAGATGGCCAGTCACAGGAGATTATAGGCAAGCTAACCACAGAGGTGATTTTTAGGAACAAAATGAAGGAAATTTCCTTTTATATCGTGCCCTCCTTGACTCAAAATCTTTACCTAGGTATTGATTTCTGCGTTAATTTTGATTTGTTACCATCTTGCCTTACCGACATCAGTGTTTTAGCGTTAGAAGATCCCTTGTTGCGACCGTTATCTTCAGAACTGTTTCTGAAAATGGATTGGGTCGTACCTCTGTTCTTGCCCATAGCATCGATGTTGCAGAAGCAACACCAATAAAGCAGAGACACTATCCAGTTTCCCCTGCTATAGAGAAAATGATGTACGAAGAACTAGATCACATGCTGTCGTTTGGAGTGATCGAAGAATCCAATAGTGCGTGGTCTTCTCCTGTAGTCCTGGTACGTAAGCCAGGTAAAGTGCGCCTTTGCTTGGATAGTAGGAAGGTAAACTCAGTAACAGTTAAGGATGCCTATCCAATGCCGTTTATCGACGGAATCTTAAGTCGTCTGCCTAAAGCAGAATTCATTTCAAGCTTAGACTTGAAGGATGCTTTTTGGCAAAGTCCGCTCGAACAAAAATCAAGGGATAAGACCGCCTTTACCGTCCCAGGGCGTCCCCTTTATCAATATACTGTAATGCCATTCGGGCTCTGCAATGCACCCCAAACCATGTCCAAACTAATGGACAAAATTGTTCCCCCCGATTTAAAAAGGGAAGTTTTTGTGTATGTGGACGACCTGCTAATAGTTTCCGACACCTTCGAAAAGCATCTTTGAACTTTAAAAGTACTTGCTTACCAGATCTCGAAAGCTGGACTTACGATCAATGTTCAGAAAAGCAAGTTTTGCTTGAAAGAAGTGCAATACCTTGGTCATGTGGTAGGACATGGAACCATCGCCACACACCCAGAGAAGCTCTCAGCTATAGTACATTTTCCGGAACCACGATCAATAAAACAGCTTCGTAGATTTTTAGGCATGACGGGGTTGTCACAAACTTATTAGAAACTATGCCACGATCGCTTCGCCCCTGACTGATGCCCTTAGACAAAAGAGAAAATTTGAATGGTCTACCGAGGCGAAAAAAGCGTTTGAGGCTCTAAAGCGGAATATGTGCGAGTCTTGCACAGCCCAAATTTTGATAAACCCTTCTTTATACATTGTGACGCCAGTCACACTGGAATATGTGGGGTGTTGGTTCAGTTAAGCGCCGACGGAGACGAAGTGCCAATTGCCTTCATGTCACGCAAGTTGAACCAATGCCAAAGAAATTATTCCGTTACGGAAAAAGAATGCCTAGCGGCCATCATGTCTGTAAAAAAAATTCCGAGCGTACGTTGGAGGCCATCAATTCACAATAGTCACCGACCATGCATCGTTGAAATGGCTCATGTCTCAGACCCTTTGCTTCATCTTCGATTTTGTGAATGGTAATATTGACTGTCCGGAACTACTCTCGAAAGTTGGATTTAATGCTCCGTCTAGACAACTTACGAATTTTGATCCCTTTTTCTCGAGTTGAGGCGGACTAATTATTCCCAAAATGAGCCCCTCTATAGGGCTTTATATGAGTTTAATGCACTCCCAGTTAATATGAAATTAGACTAGCATAGGTTAGTCAATTATTTTGTAAATTTGAGTACGTAAGATAAACAAACACCTATGCCCCAAACAAAAGTAGATACAAATTTGAATTTATAAATATATATATATATATATATATATATATATTTTTTTTTTATTTGTTTTTGCAAATATATATATAGATTTTTTTTTAAATTTTAGGTTAAGTTTATTGTATTTGTTTATTAACCCTCTACTGCATGAGCACAGAAATAATAAGGGAAAAAATTTTTTGAATGTAATTATGTGTTTATTAAGGCCAAAATAATATATATTTGGACTTTTTTTTGTGGGGGGGGGCATAGTTTAGGGTGGGGGATATGGGGCCATATATGGCTTTGTATGCATTCAGCTTATTCCATAGTTTGCCATATATGGCTCTGTATGCATGTACACATTACTTCATGTGAAAGTTGGTGAAACAGTTTCTTTTGTCGTTGTAGCATAGAAATACATTGCATTTCTCACAAAAGGTGTATGAGCGGAAAGGGCAATCATTTTTGCAGAGTTGCCTTTGCTTTTTCCAGGTGGGGAAATGCCCAATATGGTCCTCCCGAACAGAATTCAATGGAATTTCCTGGTGCTTTCGTCTTTTGCTGGTAGTAGGAGTACCTTCCCTACTTGTACACGGGGATGAAGTTGGAGTCATCGCAGGTCGTCCGCGCTTCTTTACTTTTCCTGCCTTGCACAGGTGCTCAGCTATAAAAAGCTTGAAATCGAAGAGTGGCATATATTGATCTGACTTACGACGCCATAAAATCCATGAATTCACTACGCACATATCAATCATGTGAAAAAATATTTTCTTATACCATTTTCTTGAGCGCAATTGAATTCTATAAAGTCCAAGTAAAGAATCCAGTAAGTCAACGCCACCCATATAATTATTGTAAACATCAACTGCCTTAGGAGAGTTGATTTCTACATACTTTTTGTCTTTCTTACTGAATCGTTTTTTTGTTGTAACAGGATTGCTTCCCACGTAACTAGAAAGAATGTTGACTACTTTATTGTCAAACCAAGAGACGAGGCCAAGCTGAACTCCATCGATAATAGCTACTTTTTCGACCATGCTTCCACGTCCTTGGCTTTTCAACTCTTTTTCAGTTGGCATCTTTGAATTGGGTACTCGATTAATTCTTACCGTACCTAAAGCTAATATACCATTTTTCATAAGGTAGACTTCAAGCTTTGGACTATTGAACCAATTGTCGAAAAATAATTTGTAGTTTTTTCCTTTTGGTACAGTTGCCGATAGCCTAGATATATAGAATAGATATATAGAATAGAATATAAACATGCACGCGTTACTGCATATAGAGCCATATATGGCGTCCACAGTTTTTTGCATAGAATAGTATATGTAATGCTCACCTATAGTCAAATTCTATTTTTTATGAACGAAAACGTTATATTCTCTTAGAAAAAAAATACTTTTCAGTGATAAAACTGATTTTTAGTGTAGTAATTTTTATTTTAATTTCACCGCAATTCACTTTCGTTCGTCTGCTTGAGACGCGAGCACAAAACTGATTGAAACTTGAGATAAGGCAACACAAAGAAGTTCTGAGTATAGACATCTTACAGAAAATAGTTGAAAGAGAATAAGTGATAACAAACGGTTTAGTATATGTACCGTTTTATTGCAAAAAAAAATTATTGAAAGTGAGAAGCCATATATGGCTTTGTATGCGGTAGAGGGTTAAATCAATAGCTTTAATCCTAAGGTATGGTGCCTAGTGGCATTGACAAGTATCCGGGCCCTCTCTTACATCATCGTCGCGACGACGCGTCGGCCCAGGAACATGATAGCATATGTACGCCATATTTCGATTTTCTCTCACCAACTTTCTCTATCCATCGATGATCCTCAAAAATGAAATTACCATTCTTTTTTTTTAGCAATTTTGGTGATTTTATCACATACGTTGTTTTTGATGTTCATGATGTTGTCGTTGATGTTCAACTGTTTTTTGTTGTTTTCTTGATGTTTTTGTTGCTGTTTAACTGTTTTTTGTTGTTTTCTTGATGTTTTTGTTGCTGTTTAACTGTTTTGTTGTTGTAGTGGATTTGTTGTTTGTTGTTTAGTTGATTTTTGGTTTGTTGTTTAGTTGATTTTGTTGTTTGATGATTTTTGTTTGTTGTTTGTTGTTGTGGTTGTTACTGATGTTGCTGCTGATGCCTCTAACAAGGATCCATTGGACTTTGAAATCGAACTGAAGTTCCTTTACAGTATCTTCTCATTTTTATCCCCTCTTCATATGGGGAGCATGCTATTCCACCATCCACCATAATCAAAGATGGTTATCATCTCACAAGTTAATGTGGAAAAATAGTTTCAAATACAGATTTCTCTTTCCGCCCCAGAACGTGTCAAATTGATTCTAAGATTCTTTCCTTTCCAAAAATGACTCATGAAGATGTCATTAAAGGGACTCGCACAAGAGGTACCCGAACCTGCGCACCTGTAACAGTACCCGACCGCAAAAAAAGGGACAAGGCACAAACCTCAAGGCGCGCGCTTATTGATAAGATCGTGAACCTCACGCCAATGTCCCAGGGTATCTCTAACACGTGCCATAATAGGAGTTGAAATCACTATCCCGCACTTCTCCGTACCTGCAATTTGAACTCCCAAAAAAAGTCAGAGTTTATTTTATACCATAATAATATATTTGTTCATTTATTTTGGGATTCTAAACATATTTCATTATATATAGAAATTATTTTTCTGACTCCATCCCGACGCGTCGTCGCGACGATTTGCACAAAAGTGACAGGCGCATGTTGCTGGTGTCAATTCGGGATTACAGAATGTAAAGTGTTCACCATAATTCGTAGTTTTAAGATCATATCCACCTTGATTCATGAACATCGTTTTGTGTTTAGGAGGTATTGAAAGTGGTGACCAATTACCTCCCCTTTAAAATCTTGAATAAATTGGTTAATTTCAACTTTAAAATTATGTATATAAAATATGTTTCTTGGTATCAAAGTACTTTTAAAAAATTTTAAAATAATGTATGCATTGTTTAGAGCACAAACCCCGCCCCTAAGTCGTGTTTCTCAATATGTAAACCGGTAAAACCTTTAACCTGTTTAGGGACGGACAACCAATTTCCTTAATATTAAAGAACTGACAATTTCCAAAACATTTCTGAAGAAATCATTTCTTTTCCACCCCTTTACAAATAATTTGTTTTCCGTTTGTAATTGACTTTAGATACTTTCGAGTTTGAGAAAAACTATTTTATGCATCGTTCCAATAAATGTTATGATGTTTATCGGTTAACCAAATTGCAGTCTTTCGAGATTTTGTATTTAGTAAAGGGAAATCATATGGTGGTTCTATTACAGAACTATTATTCAAGTTAGGATCCTGATCAAATACTAATCCTATTTCCTTTAGAATGAAATTGTTATTATTACCAAAGAAGCCTTGCACATCAACTGAAACAATATCTTTCAACATTATGAAATATCAATAACAAAGATAAGAGGCTTTCAATTTAAATTCATTTGGTGCTGATCACGTGACCTTTTCCTCATTATGAGTAGTTAATATTCAACTGGGCTTTCTATATACGTGAGAAAGGTAGCTCACCTTCCACCCATCCCCGACATCCCCCATGTAACAATACTGATCACGTGACTTGTTTCCTCATTATGAGCAATTAATATTCAACTGTGATTCCTATATACGTGAGAAGTGTCATACACCCAAAGTATTTAAAGATTGTTATCTAAGACAAACATGTCCGATCATTTTAGAGAACGATGTATCCTATGATTGTAAAACTAATAAAGAAATGAAAACAACGTCCAATGAAATAAATCTCACAAGTTAATAATTCTCTGATGTAGGAAATAAATTGATTTTAAAATTTATTTTCTTTCCACAAATGGCTCATAAATATCTTATAAAAGGGAAGTGCACAAGAGCCTGTAGAAATTTTGTCGTATTCATTTTTTGTTTAGATATTTTTGCTTATTAATTTTAATTATTTTATTAATATTTAAGTATTATTTTATTAATATTTAAGTATTTATCAATTTCAATTATTTTACTTATTAATTTATTTATGAAATTAATCTTCTTTTTCTATTCTTGTGATTTACATTAAAAGAGGTAGACACATGTTTCCGACGGTAATTCAGGATTATAGTATGAAAAGTCGTCATAATAAATCATAGTTTGCGATCATCTCCATCTAATTCATGATTATAGTTTTTATACTTAGGTGATGTTGTAAATATTGATCGAAATATTGATAGTAAACAACTATAAACCAGCTAATAACAGCTAATAATCAAAACCAAATTATTTTCTCACCTTCGGGGCACACTCTCACTTTAACTTTAATTTTAGCTTAAATTTCTTATGTTTTTTTAGTTTTAAGATTTTTAATGTTAGTTAGTAAGACAAAATTGATTAATGTTAAATGTTACCCAAAGTGACTGGTGCCATAATTAAAAGGCTTCATCTAGCCTGTAGCTCTGGGATAAAACTAAAATAAAGAAATAAATAAATAAATAGTAACAAGGCATCAGTTAAACCAATTCTTGAACATATAAATAAATTTCATAGTTATATTTCTTATCATATCTAGTCTCGAATTTATAATGATGTATATAACATTAACTTCCTTACAGTAAATTTCTTAAAAAAAACCAATGCTTAGAGAACAAAATCCACCCTTAACATGTGCACACAATATGAAAACCGGATTCCTTAAATCTGTCCAACACAACACATTTTCTCGTTATTGATTAGTAAACAATTATCAAAAAACTTAACATCAAAATTTTTAACAAACAGAATAATACTAATATTTGAGATATTATTCTTCTTAATCCTACCTGCTTAAACATAAAAAACTAATAAATGAATACTCGATACAAATATCTGATAGATTTTTAATATAAAATACTACTTTACGTACACCGACTCAATACTCATTACATTGTTGTAACGAAACAAAAAACAAGAAAGTTAAGAATATCACGTTGATAATTTTATAAAACATATCATTAAATCTTTCCATTCCGATTATTTGCAAATATTTCCCCAAAAGATTTAAAAGTATCATGTAATCATGTATTATATCAGTTGTTATTATTTTAGCTATTTATTATTTTCATTCTTCCGTCCTATATATATCTCGGATCGTATCACGGATTCCATCATACATTTTTCAATATCCCCACTTGCTAGCCTTGCATCCCAAAATCACAGTTGTTGACAATAATTCCAAGGTCAAGATTGTCAACAAGAGTTCGACACAGTCGCAAGTGAAGAGAACAATTTCTTATAAATTTATCTATTCATAAAAATTGTATAAAGATGTAGTTAACAGAATATAAATAAAAAACGATAAGAGGGTTAGTAAAACATGTTTCATCCATAATTTAAAAGTCATTAAGCAGGAGAACTATTGATAACTAGGTAATAATCCTAAAGTTAAGATGACCAACAGCAATACAAAAAGGTGATGATATAAAGGTTTGTTAAGTGCAACGAACTCGGCAATATCTATTGAAGGTAAAATTCTGGGAAATTTACCGTCCATAAACAAATATTATAACAAAAGTAACAGCTTAACAGAGATAAAATAAGAGAAGACCTTAACCATAACTTTTTTACCAGCACACCCCATACTTTTAATCATAATCTGTTTGAAGGTCAATTATGGTCACGATAAATAGCAAATTTGATTGGAAAACAAGAAAGGAAGCTAGCTTCGGGCAGCCGAAGCTTATATACCCTTGCAGATAAAGTAAATCATTATATTTTAATGCTTACTCTATCGGTGCAGTTCCAGGGGTTCCAGTAACACAAAAACCTGTTACAAATTTTCAAATAAACATGAGCTAAATTCATGTCCTAAATTCAAATTTGTATCTTCTTTTGTTTGGGGGGATGGGTGATTTTTTCAGGTATTTCTTTCAGGTCAAAAAGTTAAAAAACCGCATCTTTGCTTGCGGAAATTAAAATTGGAAATTAAGAATACATTTATCTTTGCTACTTATTTTAAATTTAAGAAATTCCTCATTTTTGATTTTATCAAAATTTTTTTCTAGAATTTCCGTAAAAACATTTTGTCATATGCAAACTACTTAAAAAAACTTGCAAAGAAAACCATGATTGAATACGTATGTGTATTTGTGTCTGCTCTTGCATATATATATATGTATTTCATTCTTTTGAGGGCATTTGTTTTTGTATTATATTCAAGAAATTACTGATTATAATCAGTATTGGGTATTGTTTCTGTATTGGGTTTAGTTTGCGAAAATAAAGTTATACCAACATAAATTAGTTTTTGCAGAGTCCGGGGGGTGGAAAATAGATGGAGATATATATATGCAAGCGTATGCTGGATAAGACGGCTACTTTTTAAGCGGGTATTAAAAATATTAAAAAGTTAAAACTTGAAGCCGTCATATTTTTTAAACCTTTATTATGCTTTTAAGTATTTTTTAGCAAAAACACGGTATCGGTTGGTTTAACGGTTTAGCGTTCCGGATTTAATTATACCCGTTACTCGTAGAGTAAAAGGGTATATTGTATTCGTGCAAAAGTATGTAACAGGGAGAAGGAAGCTTTTCCGACCCTATAAAGTATATATATTCTTGATCAGGATCACTAGCCGAGTCGAACTAGCCATGTCCGTCTGTCCGTCCGTATGAACGCTGAGATCTCGGAAACTATAAAAGCTAGAGGATTTGCATTTTGCATGTATATTCTTGGAGTTCCTACGCAGCGCAAATTTATTTCAAAAAGGTGCCACGCCCCCTCTAACGCCCTCAATCGCCCTAAACCATTTTTTGAAAGGTGCCTGGCGCCCACACCTTTAAATATTTTGGAAAAGTAAAAATACAGTTTTATTGTGATTATCAATATCTATCGAATTGTAGAAGAATTTTTCAAATCGGACAATCCATTAAAAAGTTATGAGCAAAAAATGAAACAGCCACTAGATGGCGCTAGTAGCTTTGACGCGTGCATATATTAATCTCTCTCCCACTCCCTTTAGCTGAGTAACGGGTATCTAATAGTCGAAGTACTCGACTATAGCGTTCTCTCTTGTTTTCTAATTGAATGAGTTTGGGGCACTTTGGTGGGGGGTGGGTCACCAATAACTATAAACTAAAGTCTACAGAAATTAAAACCGTATTAAAGCTAAGTTTATATTTTTAATGAAGCGCAGGGAAATGCAAGGCAGAGGGTGAGGGAGGGAGACGGAATCATTTGTTGACAATTTGTATGAAAATGCAGAGAGAAATAGCAATATGCAGGCAGCATTATGGAGACACTTGAATTCGATAATAGGTCGACTTTTTGCTTAGTTTCTCTGTTTAAAAGATAGCTAATGCTTTGGTAAAACCATCAAATGAATCGTTAAAGTTTAGGGAAAAACTTTACCGAAGGAATTTTTGATATTCAGTTTAGAAGTACCATTTTTCGACGTTTGAAGAGATTTTTGGCTAAATTGTAATTTTAGAAGGGCTGTTAAAAATAGTAAAAAGCCTTAAGTCTTAGCGGTCAAATTTTTGAAACATGTATAATGTCTTAAACTATTTTTAGGCGAAACCACGGATTCGATTGCTTAAACGGTTTAGAGTCCAGAATTTTTGAAAGGAAAATTTTCCTTTTTCCAATTGGAAGCGATTGTGGCCACTTGGGGAGCCCCAGTAAATCTTAGCAAATCAGATTAAAGTTATAAAAATGTAATAGAAATGCATATTAATATTGTTAACCAGTGGTTTGGGCTGTGCGTTGATTTCCATTTTTCTTACTGATAGCTTTATATATATAGATTTAAAATTTACATACTCTTTTGTTATTGGGTGGGTGTTTGTTTCTCAGTGGCAAGCAAAGGGATCCCCTTTTAATGGGTGATTGCTTTCAGCTGTTTCTTTTTAACGTGACAACAGCCTGTGACATTCTATCTCGTACCCGTGAGCACCACACTTTCTCAATCTAAGCAAAGGACACCCGTCACACATCAGTAATTTCTCCCCTATTAACTAGGATAACCCAAATATATCGCTATGATCACCTGACACACCGTGTGAGCACCACACTTTCTTGATCTAAGCAAAGGTCACCCGTTACACCCCAGTTACTTCTCCCCGCTTAACTAGGACAACCCAGATAAGCAAAGGACACCCGTCACACCCCAGTAATTTCTCACCCTTTAACTCGAAAAACCCAAATATAACGCTATGATCACCTGACACACCTCAGTAATTTCTCCCCGTTTAACTAGGATAACCCAGATAAACAAAGGTCACCCGTCACACCCCAGTAATTTCTCCCCCCATTAACTAGGAAAACCTAAATATTCTATAAAAATCATCGAGACGGAGCCTTAAAACTAATGTCATAATATTTAGTATATAAGAAAAGCCTGTTACAAATTTCCAAATAAACATGCCCTAAATAAAAATTTACATATTCTTTTGTTTGGGAGGGTGTTTGCTTTCAGCTGTTTCTTTTGAGAATTCTTTTGCTATTGGGGTGGGTGTTTGCTTTCAGCTGTTTCTTTTGAGTATTCGTTTGTTCGGGGTGGGTGTTTGTTTCTCAGTGGCAAGCAAAGGGATCCCCTATTCAAGGGTGCTAATCAAGTTACCAAGTCCACGTGTGAACGTGTCAACAACCCGAGACATTTTCTAGAGGCTATGGTTATTAAATTGCTTACCACACCACACTTTCTTCCCGCCTCGTTTCACCCCATAAATCTATTAACGGACACCCGTCAACTTATCACCCTAATTAACGATCACTCGTAACGCACCAGTAACTTCTCCCCGCTTAATTAGAATCCCCGATTTCTGGATAGAATTTCTGGATAGGATTTCTGGATACAATTCCTGGATATACGCAATTTATCACCCTAATTAACGATCACCCGTCACACCCCAGTAATTTCTCCCCCCATTAACTAGGAAAACCTAAATATAACGCTATGATCACCTGACACACTTTCGAGTCTTTCGAGATTTTGTATTTAGTAAAGGGAAATCATATGGTGGTTCTATTACAGAACTATTATTCAAGTTAGGATCCTGATCAAATACTAATCCTATTTCCTTTAGAATGAAATTGTTATTATTACCAAAGAAGCCTTGCACATCAACTGAAACAATATCTTTCAACATTATGAAATATCAATAACAAAGATAAGAGGCTTTCAATTTAAATTCATTTGGTGCTGATCACGTGACCTTTTCCTCATTATGAGTAGTTAATATTCAACTGGGCTTTCTATATACGTGAGAAAGGTAGCTCACCTTCCACCCATCCCCGACATCCCCCATGTAACAATACTGATCACGTGACTTGTTTCCTCATTATGAGCAATTAATATTCAACTGTGATTCCTATATACGTGAAAAGTGTCATACACCCAAAGTATTTAAAGATTGTTATCTAAGACAAACATGTCCGATCATTTTAGAGAACGATGTGTCCTATGATTGTAAAACTAATAAAGAAATGAAAACAACGTCCAATGAAATAAATCTCACAAGTTAATAATTCTCTGATGTAGGAAATAAATTGATTTTAAAATTTATTTTCTTTCCACAAATGGCTCATAAATATCTTATAAAAGGGAAGTGCACAAGAGCCTGTAGAAATTTTGTCGTATTCATTTTTTGTTTAGATATTTTTGCTTATTAATTTTAATTATTTTATTAATATTTAAGTATTATTTTATTAATATTTAAGTATTTATCAATTTCAATTATTTTACTTATTAATTTATTTATGAAATTAATCTTCTTTTTCTATTCTTGTGATTTACATTAAAAGAGGTAGAAACATGTTTCCGACGGTAATTCAGGATTATAGTATGAAAAGTCGTCATAATAAATCATAGTTTGCGATCATCTCCATCTAATTCATGATTATAGTTTTTATACTTAGGTGATGTTGTAAATATTGATCGAAATATTGATAGTAAACAACTATAAACCAGCTAATAACAGCTAATAATCAAAACCAAATTATTTTCTCACCTTCGGGGCACACTCTCACTTTAACTTTAATTTTAGCTTAAATTTATTATGTTTTTTTAGTTTTAAGATTTTTAATGTTAGTTAGTAAGACAAAATTGATTAATGTTAAATGTTACCCAAAGTGACTGGTGCCATAATTAAAAGGCTTCATCTAGCCTATAGCTCTGGGATAAAACTAAAATAAAGAAATAAATAAATAAATAGTAACAAGGCATCAGTTAAACCAATTCTTGAACATATAAATAAATTTCATAGTTATATTTCTTATCATATCTAGTCTCGAATTTATAATGATGTATATAACATTAACTTCCTTACAGTAAATTTCTTAAAAAAAACCAATGCTTAGAGAACAAAATCCACCCTTAACATGTGCACACAATATGAAAACCGGATTCCTTAAATCTGTCCAACACAACACATTTTCTCGTTATTGATTAGTAAACAATTATCAAAAAACTTAACATCAAAATTTTTAACAAACAGAATAATACTAATATTTGAGATATTATTCTTCTTAATCCTACCTGCTTAAACATAAAAAACTAATAAATGAATACTCGATACAAATATCTGATAGATTTTTAATATAAAATACTACTTTACGTACACCGACTCAATACTCATTACATTGTTGTAACGAAACAAAAAACAAGAAAGTTAAGAATATCACGTTGATAATTTTATAAAACATTTCATTAAATCTTTCCATTCCGATTATTTGCAAATATTTCCCCAAAAGATTTAAAAGTATCATGTAATCATGTATTATATCAGTTGTTATTATTTTAGCTATTTATTATTTTCATTCTTCCGTCCTATATATATCTCGGATCGTATCACGGATTCCATCATACATTTTTCAATATCCCCACTTGCTAGCCTTGCATCCCAAAATCACAGTTGTTGACAATAATTCCAAGGTCAAGATTGTCAACAAGAGTTCGACACAGTCGCAAGTGAAGAGAACAATTTCTTATAAATTTATCTATTCATAAAAATTGTATAAAGATGTAGTTAACAGAATATAAATAAAAAACGATAAGAGGGTTAGTAAAACATGTTTCATCCATAATTTAAAAGTCATTAAGCTGGAGAACTATTGATAACTAGGTAATAATCCTAAAGTTAAGATGACCAACAGCAATACAAAAAGGTGATGATATAAAGGTTTGTTAAGTGCAACGAACACGGCAATATCTATTGAAGGTAAAATTCTGGGAAATTTACCGTCCATAAACAAATATTATAACAAAAGTAACAGCTTAACAGAGATAAAATAAGAGAAGACCTTAACCATAACTTTTTTTACCAGCACACCCCATACTTTTAATCATAATCTGTTTGAAGGTCAATTATGGTCACGATAAATAGCAAATTTGATTGGAAAACAAGAAAGAAAGCTAGCTTCGGGCAGCCGAAGCTTATATACCCTTGCAGATAAAGTAAATCATTATATTTTAATGCTTACTCTATCGGTGCAGTTCCAGGGGTTCCAGTAACACAAAAACCTGTTACAATTTTTCAAATAAACATGAGCTAAATTCATGTCCTAAATTCAAATTTGTATCTTCTTTTGTTTGGGGGGATGGGGTGATTTTTTCAGGTATTTCTTTCAGGTTTGTTTGCGAAAATAAAGTTATACCAACATAAATTAGTTTTTGCAGAGTCCGCGGGGTGGAAAATAGATGGAGCTATATATATATAGGCAAGCGAATGCTGGATAAGACGGCTACTTTTTAAGCGGGTATTAAAAATATTAAAAAGTTAAAACTTGAAGCCGTCATATTTTTTAAACCTTTATTATGCTTTTAAGTATTTTTTAGCGAAAACACGGTATCGGTTGGTTTAACGGTTTAGCGTTCCGGATTTAATTATACCCGTTACTCGTAGAGTAAAAGGGTATATTGTATTCGTGCAAAAGTATGTAACAGGGAGAAGGAAGCTTTTCCGACCCTATAAAGTATATATATTCTTGATCAGGATCACTAGCCGAGTCGAACTAGCCATGTCCGTCTGTCCGTCCGTATGAACGCTGAGATCTCGGAAACTATAAAAGCTAGAGGATTTGCATTTTGCATGTATATTCTTGGAGTTCCTACGCAGCGCAAATTTATTTCAAAAAGGTGCCACGCCCCCTCTTACGCCCTCAATCGCCCTAAACCATTTTTTGAAAGGTGCCTGGCGCCCACACCTTTAAATATTTTGGAAAAGTAAAAATACAGTTTTATTGTGATTATCAATATCTATCGAATTGTAAGAATTTTTCAAATCGGACAATCCATTAAAAAGTTATGAGCAAAAAATGAAACAGCCACTAGATGGCGCTAGTAGCTTTGACGCGTGCATATATTAATCTCTCTCCCACTCCCTTTAGCTGAGTAACGGGTATCTAATAGTCGAAGTACTCGACTATAGCGTTCTCTCTTGTTTTCTAATTGAATGAGTTTGGGGCACTTTGGTGGGGGGTGGGTCACCAATAACTATAAACTAAAGTCTACAGAAATTAAAACCGTATTAAAGCTAAGTTTATATTTTTAATGAAGCGCAGGGAAATGCAAGGCAGAGGGTGAGGGAGGGAGACGGAATCATTTGTTGACAATTTGTATGAAAATGCAGAGAGAAATAGCAATATGCAGGCAGCATTATGGAGACACTTGAATTCGATAATAGGTCGACTTTTTGCTTAGTTTCTCTGTTTAAAAGATAGCTAATGCTTTGGTAAAACCATCAAATGAATCGTTAAAGTTTAGGGAAAAACTTTACCGAAGGAATTTTTGATATTCAGTTTAGAAGTACCATTTTTGACGTTTGAAGAATTTTTGCTAAATTGTAATTTTAGAAGGGCTGTTAAAAATAGTAAAAAGCCTTAAGTCTTAGCGGTCAAATTTTTTAAACATGTATAATGTCTTAAACTATTTTTAGGCGAAACCACGGATTCGATTGCTTAAACGGTTTAGAGTCCAGAATTTTTGAAAGGAAAATTTTCCTTTTTCCAATTGGAAGCGATTGGGGCCACTTGGGGAGCCCCAGTAAATCTTAGCAAATCAGATTAAAGTTATAAAAATGTAATAGAAATGCATATTAATATTGTTAACCAGTGGTTTTGGCTGTGCGTTGATTTCCATTTTTCTTACTGATAGCTTTATATATATAGATTTAAAATTTACATATTCTTTTGTTATTGGGTGGGTGTTTGTTTCTCAGTGGCAAGCAAAGGGATCCCCTTTTAATGGGTGATTGCTTTCAGCTGTTTCTTTTTAACGTGACAACAGCCTGTGACATTCTATCTCGTACCCGTGAGCACCACACTTTCTCAATCTAAGCAAAGGACACCCGTCACACACCAGTAATTTCTCCCCTATTAACTAGGATAACCCAAATATATCGCTATGATCACCTGACACACCGTGTGAGCACCACACTTTCTTGATCTAAGCAAAGGTCACCCGTTACACCCCAGTTACTTCTCCCCGCTTAACTAGGACAACCCAGATAAGCAAAGGACACCCGTCACACCCCAGTAATTTCTCACCCTTTAACTCGAAAAACCCAAATATAACGCTATGATCACCTGACACACCTCAGTAATTTCTCCCCGTTTAACTAGGATAACCCAGATAAACAAAGGTCACCCGTCACACCCCAGTAATTTCTCCCCCCATTAACTAGGAAAACCTAAATATTCTATAAAAATCATCGAGACGGAGCCTTAAAACTAATGTCATAATATTTAGTATATAAGAAAAGCCTGTTACAAATTTCCAAATAAACATGACCTAAATAAAAATTTACATATTCTTTTGTTTGGGAGGGTGTTTGCTTTCAGCTGTTTCTTTTGAGAATTCTTTTGCTATTGGGGTGGGTGTTTGCTTTCAGCTGTTTCTTTTGAGTATTCGTTTGTTCGGGGTGGGTGTTTGTTTCTCAGTGGCAAGCAAAGGGATCCCCTATTCAAGGGTGCTAATCAAGTTACCAAGTCCACGTGTGAACGTGTCAACAACCCGAGACATTTTCTAGAGGCTATGGTTATTAAATTGCTTACCACACCACACTTTCTTCCCGCCTCGTTTCACCCCATAAATCTATTAACGGACACCCGTCAACTTATCACCCTAATTAACGATCACTCGTAACGCACCAGTAACTTCTCCCCGCTTAATTAGAATCCCCGATTTCTGGATAGATTTTCTGGATAGGATTTCTGGATACAATTCCTGGATATACGCAATTTATCATCCTAATTAACGATCACCCGTCACACCCCAGTAATTTCTCCCCCCATTAACTAGGAAAACCTAAATATAACGCTATGATCCCCTGACACACCTCAGTAATTTCTACCTGTTTAACTAGGATAACCCAGATAAGCAAAAGTCACCCGTCACACCCCAGTAACTTCTCCCCCCATTAACTAGGAAAACCTAAATATAACGCTATGATCACCCGTCACACCTCAGTAATTTCTCCCTGTTTAACTTGGATAACCCAGATAAGCAAAAGTCACCCGTCACACCCCAGTAACTTCTCTCCCCATTAACTAGGAAAACCTAAATATAACGCTATGATCACCCGTCACACCGTGAGAGCACCACACTTTCTTAATCTAAGCGAAGGTCACCCCACCCGTCACACCCCAGTAACTTCTCCCCGCTTAATTAGAATTTCCGATTTCTGGATAGGATTTCTGGATACAATTCCTGGATATACGCAATTTATCACCCTAATTAACGATCACTCGTCACGCACCCATTAATTTTAATTACCCCCACCTGTCACCTTACCCTAATTTATTACCCTATTTAACGATCACTCGTCACGCACCATTAACTTTAATTACCCCCATTTATTACCCTAATTAACCTAATTAGCATAATTAATTACCTCCCCCTTCCACTTTTTGTATTCAGCTCCCGCATTTACTTACTACTGAAGTATGGATCCGAAACAGCTTAGGCATGTAGTGCAGGCAGCCATCGAAAATGCATTGGCAGAACAGGCCGCCTTAAATCGGAAAAGGGGAGAACAGCTAAGACAGACTATTAATTCACTGGCCGGCGAGGTGGCAGAGTTACGCATGGCAAAAATTAAGATATACGCGGCCATACAAATTAGGGATGACGTTCAATGTAAGGAGCCCCTCAATGCCGTCAAGTGCTTACCCGAATTCGCGGGGGTACAGGAGGCATATATACGATATCATGGTAGGTCACGCCACTATTAGGCGGTCATTATTATCAGAAATAAAATTAGGGGTCCTGCCAACACAGTTCTGTCCTCATTTAGCACTGTGTTAAATTTCGACGCGATCGTAAGACGTCTCGATTTTACTTACAGCGACAAAAGACCGATCCACGTCATCGAACAGAAGCTAGGCACCCTCAGGCAGGGTAGCCTAGCTCCATTGCAATACTACGATGAGGTTAAGAAATAACTCTACCTATTGACCAACAAGGTTAACAAGTCCTACGATCAAAGTATGGCAAAAATTCTGTGTGAAAAATTCCGTGACGACGCGCTATGTGTATTTATATCGGGCCTGAAGCGAAGTCTCACTTACGTGCTTTTCTCGCCAAAGCCGAAGGATATGCCATCGTCGATATATATCACAAGAAGTGGAATCAAACCACGAACGGTATCAATTCGCGACAACTTTCGCAAGAAACCAAGAAGAAACCCTGCAGTTCCATTCATCACCATTCATATCCATATCATCAAAAGATATTTTATATGAACTGTGTATCATCAGCTTGACCTAAAAATATTAAAAATAAAGGATAATATAAAAATTAAAAGATACTGTAATTAAGATAAGACAATACACTTGAAAATGACTTACCTTAAAATGTATTCTTAGTTAAAGCACTTTTGTTTAAACTCGAAAATAACTAATCACAGCAATGCTACTCCTTTAAAAATAAAAACGCAGTTAAAAGCCGAGGAAAAACGGCGCCTGTCTTCGAGAAATAGAAAAAGAATACTGAGGGAGAAAAACAACATCAATCGCAATCTCTCTTGTTGGTGTCTTCCCTTTGCCACGATCGCGCTTGCCCAGCTTGGTTCGACATATTGTTTCGTTTTCTATGATTTTAAGAGAAAGAAATTCGGGACAGCGTGATTGAGAGAGGGGGGGTTGGTAAGAGAGTCGATTCTGCAGACGCTCTGCCGGCGTCGCAGTCGACTCAGTGCTATTTTAGCGCTCGGGCTGAATTCGGGAACTGCAGGGAAGGTAACGAAAGTCAAGTCCGAAGGCGCAAAATCGTCAACAGGACATGACACCCGCACATGTAGAACCACAGTCTAGTTCCGGTTAAAACCCAAACTACAGTTAAACACTCAAAGCGCAGGTCCATAGTGAGCCGCGCAACACTAAGTTTCAGAACTCGCCCATGGATGTGGATCCATCTGTCTCTAAGGTAGTCCACCCCGCCCAATCCCCTGCTTACCAGAACAGAAGACCCGCGTCTTCCGATCGCACAGGTAACTCAAGAAAACGACAGAAGGTCAACCACGTTGTTCAGAACGACGAACAAGTTGTGAAAATATATGCCAATGCTGCCTCCGTCGCAGCCGCAGAAATCAACGATGACTCCATTTACGACTATGACTCGGACACAATCAATTTTTTAGGGAAAAGTCCCTACCCCATGGGGGCAGCAGATTTTGTCAACAAAGAGATTGACGATCTGCTTAAGAACGGGATAATCCAGAAATCGGGTTCCTCTTACAACTACCCGACATGGGTGGTGGAAAAAAGGGAATCGATAAAGATGGGAACAAATACCGCGATGATATTGGGAAACCTAGGCAAGGCTAGGTACTTCTCAAAGCTGGACTTAAAGTCCGGCTATCATCAAATCACTGTCGCCGAAAAAGACCGCGAAAAAACGTCTTTCTCAGTAAACGGGGGAAAATATGAGTTTTGTAGACTTCCTTTGGACTAAAAACTCAGACAGCATTTTCTAAAAAACTATTGACGATATCTTGCGAGAGCAAATCGACAAGTTCTGTAATGTCTACGTAGATGACGTCATAATTATCTCGGAAGACGAAAACTCTCACATCAAGCCTGTAGATTTATTTCAAAAGAGCCTTTACGATGCAAACATGAGAGTCTCAGCACAGAAATCACGTTTTTTTTAAAAAAGCGTAAATTTTCTCGGAATTTCCTGAGCCAAAAAATGTGTTTGAGATAAGGTAATTTTCTGGTCTCGCAAGCTATTACAGATGCTTCATAAAAGACTTTGCGGCGATAGCCAAGCCCATCTCCGAAATCCTGAAAGGGGAAAATGAAAGTGTATCTAGGCATAGATCCAGAAACATCCCAGTGCGCAACATATTTGCGTCCGAGGATGTCATGCTCAGATATCCGGACTACAAAAAGGCATTTGATCTAACGATAAAAACTTTCAAAACCAGATAACTCTAGAGGAAGCACGCTTTTCCTCTAAACGCAGTTTCGTGCTCTTCGGAAACCAGAGACGGCATAGCATTAACTTCAGGAGTCGTTGCTTGAGGAGCTCGCGGACGTAATTATCCCAAAAGGCAAAAATTCACTGCGACCTTCACACGCTTGCGATGATTTAGGATAAATTGGTCCGGCAATTTTCAGCCGCCAAATTCTGGCTTTGCAAGAACCGTGTTACGGATGTTTTTGCAGTCGATGAGGGACGAGAAGTCCTCACAGCCAAGCATAATAGCACAGGTCAGCGCGGGAAAATGTTAAGCAAGTACTATCAGAGTACTACTTTCCAAAGATGACCAAGTTAGCGAGTGAAATCGTCACTAACTGTAAAACCTGCGCTAAGGCAAAATACGACCAACATCCAAAGAAACACAAGATCGGCGAAACGCCATTTCCATGTATTGACAAATTTTCAAAGTTTGCCATGGTCCGGCCAATTCTCTCTAGAACCATAGATGATCTTAAACCGGCTCTGTTACAGCTACTTAACGTCTTCCCCAAAGACAATGAGCCGTCATTGAACTCGCGGACTATTTTGGCCATGCTGGAAAATCAATTCGGCGTTAACATTTTGAATGCACCTCCCCTCCACAGCGTCTCCAACGGACAAGTGAAACGCTTCCACAGCACTCTGGTAGACCTTGCCAGATGCCTTAAAATCGACAAAGGCATCTGCGACACCGTGGAGCTAATTTTGCTGGCCACTGCCAAATACAACAAGTATATCCATTAGGTCATCGACCAGAGGGCAGCCGATGTTGTTGTAACACAATCAAATGATCCACAGATCGAAATACAGGATAAGATAAGGCAGGCCCAAGATAAACTGAGAACCAGGGAAAATGGTTCCAGGCAAAATTGGGTGCTCACTGTTGGCGACAAAGTAAATCTAGTAAAATCTAGGCAAAAAGCTTTCACCATTATGCGAGGAAAATACTGTGGAAGCGGATATGGGGACCATGGTCTTCATTAAGGGGAGGGTGGTCCATAAAGACAACATATAGTAATTCAACCAACCAAGGAACACAATGTCTTTGATTTCTGTTTAGCCACTTGGCGCAAATCCTTAATTTTATATTTTAGCCACTTGGCACAAATTTTAAATTTCTTTAAACGACATTATATTTTTTAGAGACGTTAATTGTAATACCCGTTACTCGTAGAGTAAAAGGGTATATTGTATTCGTGCAAAAGTATGTAACAGGGAGAAGGAATATATATATATATATATATATATAATATAGTATAGCCATGTCTGTCTGTCTGTCTGAAACGATTTTAAAATGTGTCTGGCGCCCACATTTTTAAAGATTTCGGAGAAGTATAAATGCGTTTATTTATACCTATCGAAATGTAGAAAAATTTTTTATATCGGAACATTTGTTAAAAAGTTATGCCCTATCAACGTTTTATATCTCCATCTCCCTCGCACTCCCTTTTGCTTTAGTTTGTTTTATCTCATACTTTATCGTGTATGAAAATGGATTGAGTGTGTCTTCTAGTTACTTTTTCCAAAATAAAAAACCAAAAAGTACATAATATTTTCCAACTTTGGTTGGGATTATCTATATCATACAAAATTACAGTAAATTACAGCCCCTTACTTTAATTCTTATAATTGCTACTGCCTGGTAGTGTCTGGAACTGTCATTAAAGGCTTAAAGACGGTATATGCAGCGTTAGCCGCTTGTCTCCAAGAGCCATAATTCTCCTGCTTCCCGTCGAATTCGGGAATGGACTTGACAATGTCTAAAGGCTCTATTTGTCAAAGAAATGGAAACAATTCTACCCTCTAACTCTTGGAACTTCTGTTCAAGGGCCTGGGCCTGTGTATTCAACGCTGCCTGAATTGCGTCGTTCACAAGTTCCGAAATATCGCTATTCGACATATTGATACTGTTTTTAATATACCCTGCGGGTTCGTTAGCCTGTGTTTTATTTATTTCCTAAGGTTCCTATAACATTCCAGAAGTTCCGCGTCACTACTGTCTGGGTCTTTCCTTCTCTATAGCTCATTTAATTTATTAGGAATAATCCCTGAATTGGAAAATTCAATTATTTTCTCGTTTTTATTTGAAGTTTACTTCTCTTGTATTGTTTTCCTGCGGGGGCGAATCGTTGTGATGAATTCTGTTGCTGGTTATTCGTTGATTCTTAATCCTCCAGTAGTTCCAAACTCGGTCTATTTGCAGTTTCTACTTTGTAAACTTTAATTTAACTCGAAAAAAATGTACTGTTTTTAAAAGAATTTATTCCGCTGGATCCAATTTTTTGCGAAATAATTTTCGCACTTATTAATTTGTTGTACTTAAAAAAATTATTAATTGCTTTCACTTTTAACTCCAAGTTCTTATTCGTTGTTTTTTTCTCTTAAGAACTCTTTTATTTCATTGCCTTTGAACAACTCCAATAAATTTGCACTTGAAAAAGCACTTCCGGAAAAAAGGTTTCGCACTTAACATTTTTTTTTCCACTTTAACTGGAAGTTTATATTGTTTTTGTTGTTTTTAAAAAAAAACTTTCGTGCAAAAGTATGTAACAGGGAGAAGGAAGCTTTTCCGACCCTATAAAGTATATATATTCTTATTCAGGATGACTAGCCGAGTCGAACTAGCCATGTCCGTCTGTCCGTCCGTATGAACGCTAAGATCTTGGAAACTATAAAAGCTAGAGGAAATATACGAGTTTGTTATTTGAATAAATAAAGCTGCCAAAAAGCTGGCAGCGTCAACAGGCAGCATTAATTGCTGGCAAAGGTGGCTATTTTCGTTTCTTAAAAACTTTTAAACTAGACTTTTTACAATAATGTGTTATATACCAAAACTTAAAGTATCTCAAGGGCTATATAGTTTAAAGTTTTAAAGAAAATCATTGAAGCCGTTTTTGAGAAAAACAAGAGAGAACGCTATAGTCGGGTGCCCCGACTATTAGATACCCGTTACTCAGCTAAGGGAGTGCGAGGGAGATAGATATATAAAATCTTTGATCGGGCATAACTTTTTAACGAATGGTCCGATTTGAAAAATTTCTTCTACAGTTCGATAGGTATTGATAGTCACAATAAAACTGCATTTTTAGTTTTCCAAAATCTTTATAGGTGTGGGCGCCAAGAACCTTGCAAAAAATGGTGTAGGGCGATTGAGGGCGTTAGAGGGGGCGTGGCACTATTTTGAAATAAACTTGCGCTGCGTAGGAACTCCAAGAATATGCATGCAAAATGCCAATCCTCTAGCTTTTATAGTTTCCGAGATCTCAGCGTTCATACGGACGGACAGACGGACATGGCTAGTTCGACTCGGCTAGTGATCCTGATCAAGAATATATATACTTTATAGGGTCGGAAAAGCTTCCTTCTCCCTGTTACATACTTTTGCACGAATACAATATACCCTTTTACTCTACGAGTAACGGGTATAATAAAAAAAACAAAAAATAACCTTTAAAAAATATGGTTTCGTTCATAACTTTTTAGCTATTGCATATACATAAATAGTGTTGAGAAGGCGTTTATTGTACTTCAAAATACCTTTAATATGAGGTAAAGCACAAGTCTGTAGCTTAAGTATATCGCAAGTGATGGTATTACGAAGTTTAGCCATTTATAGCTGTTTTCCCGCTAAACCAGCGAGTTTTTCCAAAAGTTGTAGAGAACTAATGTTTCTTATACCGAGCTGTTTAATTTAATTTAATTTTTAATTTTATTGTTTTACTATCCTAGCACAACAAGCGTAAAACTTATTTTTACTGCGCTAGTCACTTTGAAAAATCGTACATTAATTACATTAGATGGCAGCATAAGAAGCAGTGTTGAACAGACAGACAGACAGACAAGTCCAAAAGCAAAATCAATATAACTATCACATTCCGATTTAGCGTCGCTTGTGAACGGTTGTGTTTACCTGTGCTCTGAGTTTTTGATTTATTTTTGTGATTTTTTCGCAAGTGTTTTGTGTTTAGCTTACTAACAAAGTTTGCCTAACAATCGCGTTAGTGTTTTAAATAGATCTCCCTGTTTAACGGGTATGTGGTTTTAGTTATTTTAACAATTTCCATTAGATTTGTTTAATATCTTGGCTTTGTTGGTGTTATTTTGCACTCTCTAAATTTGCTCTTGTATTCTCTCTCTTTCTCTCTCTCTCTTTTCCGCTCTATTATAACTGTAATTTCGCTCTCTCGGAACCTGCCAAATTTCTTGTAGACTCTTGGGTGCTTTTCTCATAGTCTCTCTCTCTCTCGCTTTACATTGTAACTGTTCGTTCGTTTAGTTGTTGGTGCCCCACAAGCCACGCTCAGTCGATTGAACATTTTTTCTCTCGCGCTCTCTTGCTCTCGACTTAATTCGCGATCTCGCGCTCTTATACTTACGTGTTTTGTGTTTTTTGCTGTTTTGGAATTTGATCCCAGTGCCAAATTTACTCGTGGTATATTTTCCAAATTTTATTTTCTATTTCTTTAAATAACCTTTTTTTCCTATAAAATGGCCCTTATCTGTACAAAGAAAAATTGTTCTCTTCCGACGTCAACCAAAGATTCTTTTGTTATCTGTTGGCTCTGCGATTCGGTCATGCACGTCAAATGTGCAGGATTTACTGGCAGAGTTAAAGACTTCATTGAAATGCGTACCGGTCTCATGTGGGCATGTGAGTCCTGCAAGGAAATGACAGTCGAAATGAGCAGCTTTATGAGGCAGACTCGAGACGGACTATTGAACCTTTCTCGAGTTTTCAAACAGCTCAATGACGGGTTCAATTCTGTTTGTGAACAATTTAATAATAAGAAATTATTATTAACCGAGTCGCCTAAACGCAAAAAAGCCAGCTCAGGGGCGGTTAATAAGACCGTGAAAGAAAACAAAACATTGAACTCGGTAGCTGCAGCAGTTCCGGTCGGCACAGGGGTAAGCGAGCCACCTGTGCCTATGGTTACAGCCAGTTCCGGAGGTGACTCTGTTTCTGGATGCCAACCTGAGTCACAGAAGTCGGTGCTGACTGTAGATACAGTAGGAACCGCTTCTGGGTCCCAGCCGAGTGAGGTTCAGACTGCTGCTGGGGGGCGTAAGAAACTTTCAGTTGTTCCACATAGGAAGCAATTGTTTGTTTCTAGATTTACCCCGGATACCAAATCTGAGGATGTTATGGAATTCATACGTGAAAAATTCCCATCCGAGGACATTGAAGTTGAACAATTTCGATTTTCGTACGCCCGTAGGATATCTTCTTTTAAAATATTTGCTCCGCCTGATGTGTTTAATGTACTACTTTCTGAAAGCTTTTGGCTTAATGATGATTTGGTAATAAAAGAATTTGTTCCCAATAAACCGAGAACAAATAACAGGCCTCCCACTGTGCCTAATAATCGGCTTTCCACTGTGCCTAATAATAGGCCTTCCGCTGTGCCAAAAAACTAACAGGTTTATTTTTGGCTTATCAAAATGTTAGAGGACTAAATATGAAGCTACCAAAGCTTTATGCTGACTCCTCTGCATTTACTGAAGATATTTTGGCTTTTACGGAAACTTGGCTGAAACCAGAGATATCTGACTCTGAAGTTTTGCCAATGAACTTTAACTCCTACAGGACCGATCGCTTCCCGCGTAGGGGGGGGGGGTGGTGTACTGATTGCCGTTACCTCTAGTTTGACATCGGAGAGACTTAACATTCATATCCCTAACGATATTGAATTTGTTAGTGTCAAAGTTTCCATTCAATCCTTATCTATTTTTGTAACCTGCTCTTATATTCCTCCTGGCTCTGATTTAATAATTTATGAGCACCATCTGTCTGCTATAAAATCTGTTCTATCCTTTCTTTCCAACAGAGACCTTTTGATTGTTTGGGTGACTTTAATCTCCCCAATATCTCTTGGTCTCTTCCCACTGACTCACTTGTCGCTACTCCGTTATCCGCCCATGATTTTGTGGATGGCCTTTTAGAATTATCGTTACAGCAAGTAAGCTTTATACGAAATTCATTAAATAGACAATTAGATCTAGTATTTGTTTTAGATCCGCATGAAGTCACTGTAGCTAGAATTGACGCACTTGTTGTACCTGAAGACTTATATCATCCAACTTTGGAATTGACAATTGGCCTCCCCTGTACTGATACCCTTTCTCCTTTAGTTCCTCAAACTAAAAGGAGATGCTTTCGTAAATGTGACTATAATAAACTAAACTACATGATTTCGCAATATAATTGGACTGATTTGTACAATTGCATGGATATTGACAGTGCAATTGAACTTTTCTATAGCGTTTTAAACACTTTTTTTGACGAATGCGTTCCTGACAGTCTTCCTCCGAAGCTAAACAGGCCTCCTTGGTTTAACAATGCGCTTCAAAGACTTAAAAATCTTAAATCCAACACTTATAAAAAGTATAAAAAAACGGGTAAGCCATCTGATTTTGCGAAATTTGTTGTGGCTCGTTCAGATTTTAATGTTCTCAACAGTCATTGCTATTCCATGTATTTAAATCGATGTAAATTCGAGTTTTCAAATGATCCAAAGCAGTTTTATAACTTCGTTAATGCCAAGCGTAAGTCTTCGGCATTGCCTTCATCGGTACGTTTAAACTCAAAAGAGGCATCGTCGGATTCTGAAATTGCGGATTTATTTGCCGAGTTTTTCCAAACTACTTATAGTTCGGCTGCTTGGTCAAACCCTATCTACCCTAACCCCTTAAATAGGGCTAATTGTATTTTTACCCCTGTAATTACCGAAAGTTCTCTTTTAAAGGATTTAGCAACAACAACGCCAACGTATTCTCCCGGTCCTGATGGACTCCCTGGGAGTGTGCTTAAGTTTTGTGCTTCAACCATTTGTAAACCGATTCTTAAACTTTTTCATTTGTCTATTTCATCATCACTTTTTCCAACTATCTGGATTATTCCACTCCACAAAAAGGGTGCGAAGGCGGATGCCCAGAATTATAGAGGCATTTCTAAATTGTCGGCAATTCCTAAAGCATTTTAATGTATTATTACTTCTCATTTGCAGCATTTATGTTCCTCGCTAATATCACCGTGTCAGCATGGTTTTGTTAAGCGAAGATCGACCACCACCAACCTTCTTGAACTGTCATCTATTGTAATAAATGGTTATAAGAATAACATGCAGACTGACGTTATATATACAGATTTTAGTAAGGCCTTTGACTCTGTTAACCACTCTCTCCTTTTATTCAAATTAGATCAGCTTGGGTTTCCATGTAATCTATTAACTTGGATTTCAAGTTACTTGAATGGCAGGACTCAGAGGGTTATATTTAAGAGCGCTGTTTCTAAAATGATCAACGTTACATCTGGAGTTCCTCAAGGTAGTCATTTAGGCCCTTTGCTGTTTACTTTGTTTATTAACGATCTTCCCTCTATCGTAGCTCATTCTCGTGTACTAATGTACGCTGACGATGTTAAGCTTTGTTTATCATATAAAGATGTAGGGTCCGGTTTCAACTTACAGTCAGATATTGATTGTTTTCAGGGATGGTGTGAGTACAATCTTTTAAATCGGAACTGCCTTAAATGCAACGTTATGACTTTTTATAGGGGTACTTCTACGTTTATTAGTTATTCTCTTCAAAATACACCACTCGACTGTATATATTCAATTAACGATTTAGGTGTTCTTCTCGACCCAAAACTTAAATTTGATTGCCACATAATGGCCACTGTCAATAAAGCTATGAGTGTTTTTGGGTTTATAAAGCGTTGGTCAAAGGAATTTGATGACCCTTATACAACCAGATTATTATATACCTCCCTTGTCCGTCCTATTTTTGAATTTTGTTTTATTTTATTTTATTTTATTTTATTTTATTTTATTTTATTTTATTTTATTTTATTTTATTTTATTTTATTTTATTTTATTTTATTTTATTTTATTTTATTTTATTTTATTTTATTTTATTTTATTTTATTTTATTTTATTTTATTTTATTTTATTTTATTTTATTTTATTTTATTTTATTTTATTTTATTTTATTTTATTTTATTTTATTTTATTTTATATTTTATATACAAGAAATTGTTTCTCCGAGCTTGCAAGTTTTGACCTAATGCTTATTATATTGTTCGTTCTTTGTGAGGACGTAAATCGAATCATGTCAAACAAGTAATCTGGTTGCCTGGAATTAATAATTTTATGAAGAAGAACTAATATTTTTAGGTCAATCCAGCTGTCAACATTCAAGTCGAAGATTTTTTTTCCGCTTTCAGTAACATGGTCATTCCTACCCAATTGGTATATGTATCTGGCTATATTATTAAATGTCATTTTTATTTTATGTCGACTTGCTACATCACAGGTACCAAAAACTTCAACTCCATACAAAAGAGTCGGTATAACTAAAGTTTTAGCGAGTAATAACCGGATAGGAATAGGCAAAAAAGTTTGTGTCGCATGTAATTGTCGCAACAGTCCATATGTTTTTCCTGTGGCTTATTTGTGTTTATATTTTTCTTGTAGATGACCAAGCACTTTGATTTCTTAGGATTTAAGCTCAAACCATTCTTTGTAGCCCAGTTATCAACGTTAAACAAACAAGTATTAGACAAATTTATACATTCAATAACTAAACTCAACGGTCGACTAACATATAATTGAACATCATCCGCATACATATGTACGTTACACATAGACAATTCATTAGACAGATCATTAATATACATTGAAAACAATAATGGCCCTAATACCGATCCCAGAGGAACACCACGATTGGTTGATTCAAAATTTGATGTATTTTCTTTTATAACAACAGCTTGCTTTCTATTTGTGATATAGGATGACATTAGTTTTACTGATGTGTCAGAAAATTTAAATAATTTCTTCAGCTTTAGTATTAATATTTTGTGGTTCACTGTATCAAATGCCTTACTAAAGTCCAGCAATGTTAAAAAAGTTATTTTGCTTTCATCAGTTTCCCTTCGTATTTCCTCAACAATCTTGATAATAGCAGTCGTGCAGCTTCTCTGTTTCCGAAAACCTGACTGATTATTAGTCTGTTCACTGTAGTCCTTTCGCTTTTAAATTGTGTGTAGAAATGTTCAGTCTTATATCGTAACATACTCTATAAGGCTATCAGAAGGATGTTGACCTATGACTTTACATTTGATTTTGGAATTTACATAAATTGCAACCCCCCCAGCATGACCCATACGGTCTGAACGGTATAAAGTATACCCAGGACATTCATAACATACAACTTTTACATTTGACTGGAACCATGTTTCTGAAATACATACAATATCGACATTTATATTGACAAACAAATACCTGAATTCTTCCATTTTCTGACATAGACTCTGAGCGTTTACACATACACATTATTGGCACATATTTGAACATAAACGGCACATATTTAACACACACACTATTAAGGCATATTATTAGTAAAAATGATCCTAAGTTTAAATAAATTATATTAGTTATCTCGAGTATCTCGAAAGCAATGACTTCCCCCAGCAGCAGCAGCATACGATAAAGATGAATTAAGAGCTGCAGAGCTCGTCGAATTAAGAGCGGGTGTGTGAAAAGCGGAAAGCTCTTCCAAACGTTCAATGCAGCGAACTTCTCCTCCATCTCCACTGCTTCTCACGTGTCCGAAACCACGGCGTGTGAACACAGCAGATAGCAATTTCGCCTTCTTCATTCTCATTGCTTCTTTAAAGATAACAAAGCTTTCTTTGGAGAGTTGCTCGTTTACATAAACTGCGGCACTGGAGTTAAAACCAAGCAGCTGTAGATTTAGTTGTTGTTTTGTCTGCCTTCGGTATGCGCCAGCTGCTCGGAGAACTTCAATTTTGTCATTTATGGACTCTAATTTAACAATTACAACCGGGTCGACATTTGTATACTGTGACTTTCGCGCTCGGAAGATATTTCTTACTCTTGGCGCTGATGTTAAATTTATTGAAAGGCACATTGTGTTAAAAATCGATTAAAACCTTTCGCCGTTGACAAACGGGACACCGTGTACTCGCAGGTCGCACGCACTTTCGGCATTCCTTCGCGCGTCAACCCCTGTTTCCATCATTTGCACCCGCTCCTGGATTGAGCGAAGTGTAGTAACCTCCGACTCTAGCTGCAGAACCCGCTCCCGTATCGAGCGAAGAGCAGTTATCTCCGTCTCCATCTGCTGTACCCTTTCGCTGAGCCGGGACACTTCACTCGTCATCCCATCCAGTCGCTCTGACAGCATCGCAAGTAATCTCTGCTCGGCTACTTGCATGTTGGCCGAGATCAATTTGCCCTGCTCCTCAAAACGCTGATTGAGGGTGGTTAAAATATCAAGGGACAAGTTAGCTGCCGGGGCATCGGATGAACGTGGCCGTTTCATCTCGGCGTTGGTGTTGGTGTTATTGTTTTCGCGTTGATGTTTTGGTACAGGAGCCATTTTTAATAATTTTTTAAATTGAGTGATTAATGAGTTATTTTATTTTTATGAGTGTTTTGAGTGTGTTGAAGCGCAGAACGCTAATCATGAAGTTTTAAATTATGTTAAGATATAAATAAGTAACAGCTTAAGAGAGCCCAACAGCGTTATGTTCACCGCTTACAGGCCCAGAACTTTTATGTTAGATCTAAGATCGGATTCAGCGGGCCTGCAACGGCTCTCACAAAACTGCGCTGCTGGGCACAATAAACGAGTTGAATTTTGAATATCGAATCGGCCAGTCTTGTCATTTCTCTCCGCCCAAATTTTGCAGCAGCCAAGCCAAGTCTTTTCACTTTTCGGCGTTCTCAATTAAAAATAATTTAAACTTTCGTTTCGATTTTCTACATGGCGCCCGAGACAGGGACATCGAAAAGTTTTGTTCGGGTTTAAAATCATTTCAAAGACCGCTTAGCTGCTTGCGAATTTCGGGGCCAAGACTTGGCATTTTTTGGACTCGCAAATTTCGGCGCCAACAATTGGCATTTTTCGGACATTTCACTTGGAATTTGTTGGCCCCTTATTTCGGACGTTCGTTTACTGGAGTTAACATCTATGGACCGCAGCGCCAACTTGAGGGAAGTGGATTCATCTGATGACCAGGTAACCGTGTCAAATCAATAGTTGATCGCTGAAAAAATAATAGTTGCAACTATTGCCTTGGCATTTTCGTGCCCATATATTCCCAAGTACCACAAATAAAAACCGCCACAAAAAAAAAAAAACAAACAAAATTGTGAAATAACAAATACAAATTAATAAAAAACAAGAGAGAACGCTATAGTCGGGTGCCCCGACTATCAGATACCCGTTACTCAGCTAAGGGAGTGCGAGGGAGATAGATATATAAAATCTTTGATCGGGCATAACTTTTTAACGAATGGTCCGATTTGAAAAATTTCTTCTACATTTCGATAGGTATTGATAGTCACAATAAAACTGCATTTTTAGTTTTCCAAAATCTTTAATGGTGTAGGCGCCAGACACCTTTCAAAAAATGGTGTAGGGCGATTGAGGGCGTTAGAGGGGGCGTGGCGCAATTTTGAAATAAACTCCAAGAATATGCATGCAAAATGCCAATCCTCTAGCTTTTATAGTTTCCGAGATCTCAGCGTTCATACGGACGGACAGACGGACAGACGGACATGGCTAGTTCGACTCGGCTAGTGATCCTGATCAAGAATATATATACTTTATAGGGTCGGAAAAGCTTCCTTCTCCCTGTTACATACTTTTGCACGAATACAATATACCCTTTTACTCTACGAGTAACGGGTATAATTAATTCAAGTGAACAACCACATAGTTTTGGTGCCGCCCTCGCGAAAGAGATTAACAAGCATAACAGCGTCAGTGCCGGTGGAAAATAACAGTTAGTTATCGCTGTGTCTGCCTAAGTTTTGTTTCGCTTTTCGTTTCGATTTTGTAATAGCTGTGTTAACTTCGATTTTAGGCAGACCGCTAAGCGCCAGTGCAACGAACTGCAACTGCTTGTGTTTTCTCTTTCGGGTGTTGGTGCACTCTCTTAATTACGTTCTCGTTTCTCATTTTTTGTGTTACGCCAAGTGCTCTACACTTAAACAAATTTATTCAAGCCGCCTAGAAACAGAAATACAAAAAACTATTGGCTATATTGTAATAAATTAATTAATCTTTAATTAAAATGGCACCTACAAAACCCAAAAAGAATGATACCGCATCGGAGACAGAAGATGAGATGGAAGATAGCTGCTCCTCGGTGCAATTAACGAAATTATTTTCGAAGGTAGATAGGGTTGGTGAAGATATTACAAGAATGAGGAAAGCTTTCGAGGAGAATACAATTTAGTTTAATCCGCTTTAAATTCAATGTCGACTGGAAATTTTAAATTCATATATTGCAAAAGCAATGGCATTGCAGTCGGAAATAGATATGATAGATCCAGATAACCGGAATAGGTCGACATTAGAAGAAAATTGCGTCATTACCAAGGCATTATATATGTCAGCTGCTGGTGGTACAGGTGAAAATCATAAACAGCAGGCTTTAGTCACGGGCAGTTCACATTCAAATCTGCCAAAACTCAAGTTACCAAAATTTAGCGGCAAACATTCAGAGTATAAGCAATTTATTGGAATTTTTGAGCAACTAGTTGACTCTGATAATTCGTTATCTAACATTGAAAAATTTAACCATTTGCTATCCTGCCTTTCTGACGAGGCATTGGGCACAATAAAAGCTCTTCAAGTCTCAGATACAAATTATAAAAAAGCATTAGCAAGTTTAAAGAGAGTCTATGACAACAAGTGTTTAATTTTCTTCGAAACCCTAGCGCAGCTGTTTGAAATCCCTTCAATAACAAAACCTTCTGCGTCTGCCTTGAGGTTAATAATTGACACAGTAAGTGCAATTTTCGATTCGCTTATGTCCCTAGGGGACGAAAAGGATATTGTCAATGCGGTAATTATACACATAGTTCTTTCAAAAGTACTAAAAGATCCGTACACCAAATCAAAGTATGAGGAACAGCTTAATTATGATGAACTGCCTAAATGGTCTGATTGCGTAAAGGTTTTAGATCGACGATATCAACATGTGTCAGCCGAGGAAGCGTCGAGGGTAAAGGGAAAAGGTTTTTGGGAAATGCCCTCTGGAAGCAAGAAAAATACTAGGAATTCATATACTTGCTCCAGGGTCAATAATACAAGTTATCCAAAATGTTTATACTGCAGTTCTAATCATTTTATAGGTAATTGCCAGGGATTTAGCGGAATGCCAGTTTTAGATCGTTTTAACTTTGCCAAAATGAAGCAATTATGTATTAATTGCCTAAAGGAGGGACATAGAGTATTTAAATGCACAGCATCCAAATGTCGGGTATGCTCACAGGCACATCATACTCTACTACATCGATACCAAAACTCGAGTGAGCCACATCAAGGTAGAAGCTGGCAGGACCAGCAAGGGCAAGGTACTTCTACTTCTCAGGCTTCTTCCCATTCGGCTCAGGTTATTCAAGACACTTCGGAAATTAACCAAGTAATTCTAGCAACAGCCGTTGTTAATGTTCGCGATAGATTTGGTCAGCTCCATCGAGCCAGAGCTCTATTAGATTCAGGGTCGCAAATTAACTTCATGACAGAAAGCCTTGCTCAGCTTCTAAGATTGTCAAGAACAAATAAATGTCTTTCGACCAGAAGTGAAGTCACAACTACCTTATATTCGCGGCTCAATGGACACATTTTTACGTCTGACTTTTGGGTACTGGGAACCATAACTAGCAATCAGCCAGATAATATGCTTCCTGCAAGGCAGTGGAAAATTTCGTCCGGCGTAGACTTAGCTGATCCAGAGTTCTACAAGCCGCAAAGAATTGATATTTTGCTCGGAGCAGACTCCTTCTTTGAGTTGTTGTGCAGTGGTCAAATCAAACTCACCAATGGAGGTCCATTGCTTCAAAAAACACTATTGGGATGGGTTGTTTCTGGACGGTGTAAGCAACAACAAAAAGAAGCTACTTCTTGTATCGCCTTGTCCAAGGAAGACATGGGTTTGGGAGGACTTGTTGAAAGGCTTTGGGAGTTAGATACCGTCCCAGAAAACAAAGAAGTTGTTAAATTTTCACCAGAACAAATTGCCTGCGAGGATCACTTCGTGAAAAACGTAGCCAATTCAAATTGTGGTCGTTTTATAGTCCGTTTGCCTTTTAAATCTGATCCGCTCGTACTTGGATCCTCGTTTGATGTCGCTAAACGTAGATTTTTATCGTTAGAGCGTAGAAGCCTAAAAGACAGCTCACTTCGAGAAATCTACATCGCTTTTATGAAAGAATATTTAGAGCTGGGTCATATGTCTCCAACATGCAATAATATTCCACCAGGACCGCACTACTTCATACCACATCAATGCGTTCTGAGGCCTGATAGTACCTCAACCAAACTTCGAGTCGTGTTTGATGCGTCTGCAAAGACAACTTCAGCGCAGTCATTAAATGACATTTTAATGGTGGGGCCCACTATTCAGAGGGAACTGTTATTATCACTTATTAGATTTCGTTTAAATCGATTCGCTTTAACTGCAGATATATCGAAAATGTATAGGCAAGTAAGTCTCGCAGAAGAAGATCGTAACTATCAACTGATAGTATGGCGCGAGAATCCATATGATGAATTACAAATATTTCGTCTCAATACAGTCACCTACAGAACGTCTTCAGCTCCATTTTTAGCCATCCGTAGCTTACGAGAACTTGGATTTCGTAATAGGGATAAGCATGAAATCGGTTCATACATCATTTGCAACGACTTTTATGTGGATGACATGCTTACTGGAGCTGATGATATTGACACCTTGAACGTGATGTGTAATCAAGTGTCAGAAATTCTCAATAGTGGCGGTTTCCAGCTGTCTAAATAGTTTTCAAACCATCCACAACTAGAAAAAGGGAACAACACTGAAAAATCCCTAAATTTCAATGATACCGATTCGACCAAAGCTTTGGGTATGCGGTGGATGCCACACACAGACACATTTCGATTTCATTTAGATGAGAGCTTTAAAAATTTGACTCCCACAAAACGAAACATTTTTTCAGTAAGCGCGCGGCTTTTTGATCCCTTGGGATTGCTGTGCCCCATTGGCCTTACATCTAAAATTCTTCTTCAAAGCCTTTGGCAACTTCAACTGGAATGGGATGAATCCATTCCGATGTCGTTACATACGAGTTGGGAAAGGTTAAAGAAGAATCTACTTAATCTTCACACAGTCACCATTCCTAGGTACACGTTTGCCAGTGGGTGCTCAGCCGTTCAAGTTCACGGTTTCGCAGATGCATCCAGCCAAGCTTACGGATGTTGCATTTACATTCGAGCAATCGAAAACGGTAAAGCTAATTGTCGATTGCTAGCAGCGAAATCGAGAGTGGCTCCACTAAAAACGAAAACCATACCAAGGCTTGAATTATGCGCCGCCACACTGTTGGCACAATTTTGGTCCTACGTCAAACAAGTTCTTGACAAATGTCAAATCGAGAGTGTTTATTTCTGGACAGACTCAGAAATAACACTACATTGGATAAAGTCTCAACCTTCATCACTTGCAGTTTTTGTTTCAAACAGGGAAGCCACAATTCAAGAGCTATCAGAGAATATATCCTGGCGACATGTCCCTTCGCAGTTTAATCCAGCAGACATTGCGTCCCGTGGCTGCGATGTCAGTGAATTGACTGAGTCTATCTGGTTCGAAGGTCCGAAATTTCTGTATGAAAATGAGTCATTATGGCCAGAAAACTCGCATTTTTCTATACCTTCCGAATTAAAAAACTCAGAGTTAAAAAAAGCTGCCCAAGTGTGTATAGCCGTCGAGCCATCAACTCCGTTCGAATTTATTACTCGTATCTCATCGTTTCCCAAAATCATTAGAATTCTTGGATACGTTTACAGATTTCTAAACCTAGCTAAATCACGAGAAAAATCAGTAAGTCTGACGGCTAGAGAGTTACAACTATCATTTTTTAAACTGATGGAAATCATCCAAAAAAATGTCTTTGCAGTAGAGTACAAGAAAATTAAAAAAGGACATGTTTTACAACCAAGTTTGCAGATGATGACGCCCTTCATACAAAAGTTTTCTGAAGCTGGTAGAAGATTTTCGCTAATTCGGGTGGGAGGTAGACTTTTGCATGCACCTATTTCAGAAAATGCTAAATTTCCGATATTACTCCCTTCTAAAAACCAAATTGTTGATTTGTATCTCCGAGATTTGCATTTGAGAAATTGTCATGCAAATGCAAAAACGATGATCGGTCTTTTTCGGCAGGAAATCTGGTTAATAAATGCTCGCAGAGAATGCACTCGGGTGGTTCGAAAATGCATCCGTTGTTTTAGATATAAGCCTGTTCTGATGAACCAAATTATGGGAAATCTGCCTGCGGATATGTTCGAATCCGTAAGGCCATTTCATATTTGTGGCGTAGATTTGTTTGGTCCTATCAATGTCTCGTTGCGTATCCGAGGACGGCCCCCCATTAAGATGTATATAGCTGTATTCGTCTGTTTTGCTTCCAAGGCTGTTTACCTGGAACTCGTTACAAATTTGTCGACTGACTCTTTTCTTTTGGCCTTTAAAAGCTTCATCGCAAGACGTGGCGTACCGCATCGAGTACATTCCGACAACGCGACGAACTTCGTAGGAGCCAGGAACGAGCTACGAATTCTTCAGAGCGCCTTCGAGGATCAGCAGTCACAGTTTCAACTGTTCGTCGTCGAGAAGGGAATCGAGTGGAGGTTCATCCCACCACGAGCACCGCACTTCGGCGGTTTGTGGGAGGCGGCCGTGAAGTCAGCGAAGGAAATTCTCGTGCGTCAAGTCGCAGACGCGTCCCTAACCGAAGCCGAGGTCAGGGCTTATCTGGCGGACACCGAGGCCGTGCTGAATTCTCGTCCTCTAACTCCAATCAGCATCGATCCAAACGAGGTGGAGGCGCTCACTCCAGGGCACCTGCTAATCGGTCAGGCCCTTCGTTCGCTGCCGCAAGGATTAGAGCCAGACGCACCGACCAGAGGTTTGAGATTCTCAAAGAGGTGGCAACTGCTATCCACGATCAGACAGCGGTTTTGGCAGGCGTGGTCCAAGGAATACGTCCACAGCCTTCAGCGCAAAACCAAGTGGCAAACTACATCGCCCAATCTGGAGGTCGGAGCTTTGGTTATCATCCACGAGGACAACACTCCACCCCAGCGTTGGATTACCGGCAGGGTCATCAGCGTGGTGGCAGGGGCCGATGATCGAGTTCGAGTGGCCGAAATCAAGACCGCAACAGGTCACATATTTAAGCGTCCTATTCAAAAGCTGGCGGTACTCCCAGTATGTTGAAGGCCGGTCCTTCAAGGTGGCCGGAATGTTGAAGCGCAGAACGCTAATCATGAAGTTTTAAATTATGTTAAGATATAAATAAGTAAAAGCTTAAGAGAGCCCAACAGCGTTATGTTCACCGCTTACAGGCCCAGAACTTTTATGTTAGATCTAAGATCGGATTCAGCGGGCCTGCAACGGCTCTCACAAAACTGCGCTGCTGGGCACAATAAACGAGTTGAATTTTGAATATCGAATCGGCCAGTCTTGTCTTTTCTCTCCGCCCAAATTTTGCAGCAGCCAAGCCAAGTCTTAAACTTTCGTTTCGATTTTCTACAGAGTGTTTATGTTTTGTTTCCTTCGTTAAACCGCAATTTTGTTTCTTTGGCTCGTATTACTTTTAGCGTCGATTTTTAGTTTTGTTTATAATTATTAAAATCGAAGCACTTTGTTAACGGAGTGTTCTTAAGCAGAACGCTAAAATCTTCCGCAACACTTTATGTAGTTTTCTGAATTTAAATTTTTTGTTTATTAAGAGTTAATCCGTGTATTTTCCGGAGCGCGTGCACAAGTGCGTCTGCTCCTCTTTCAGAAACTTTGATTTCACACCATATAACATTTCCAGGATTTTAAACCAACGTTTTGCGACAAACTGTTACAATGTATTTTTATATATTTTTTTTTTAGATTATTCCTATGGGAGCCATAAGATATAGTGGTTCGATCCGGCTCGTTCCGTCTTGAGTACTACCTGCAATAGAAAGAAGACTTTTGGGAAAGTTTCATCGCGATAGCTTTAAAACTGAGAGACTAGTTCGCATAGAAACGGACAGACGGACCGACGGACAGACTGGCATGGCTAGATGAACTCGGCTATTGGTGCTGATTAAAAATATATGGTCGATTCTTTTACAAGCCGAACGGATTTGGCCAAAAATATTTTTTTACATTTTTGATTTGCCTAAAACTTTTTTTACGTGTACTAATCGGAAAATAAGTATGCACGTGTATCAGGATTTGGCTGAAAAAAAATTACTTCTTATATTAAAATTCTTTTTAGTTAAAATAAATAAATAATTAGCGTCGCTTGTGAACGGTTGTGTTTACCTTTGTGCTCTAAGTTTTTTTGAGTTTTTCAGTGTTTTTTTGCGAGTGTCTTGCGTTTGTTTATAAACAAAGCTTAGCCTAACAACTGTGTTAGTGTTTTTAAATAAATCTCCCAACAAAAGGGTACATGGTTATAGTTATTTCAACATTTCTATTGGATTTGTTTAATCGCTTGTCTTTGTTAGTGTAAATTTCACGCTTTGAACTTGCTAAAACTCTTGTAATCTCTTTCTCACTCTCCCGCTCTCAGTCTCTGAGAGCTTGCAGTACTTCTAATTTCTCTCTCTCTTGCTTGCTTGCTTGCTTTACATCTGTAACTGTTCGAGCGTATTGTTGTTGGTGCCCCACAAGCCACGCTCAGTCGATAGAAGATTTTTCTCTCGCGCTCTCTTGCATATAATTAATTCGCGATCTCGCGCTCTTATCCTTTTAGTTTACTTGAGGTATTTTTTCATCATTTTATTCCTATTTCTTTGAATAACCTTTTTTCCTTTATAATGGCTCTTATCTGTACCAAGAAAAGTTGTTCTCTTCCGATGTCAACTAAAGATTCTTTTATTATCTGCTGGATCTGCGAATCGGTCATGCACGTCAAATGTGCAGGATTTACTGACAGAGTTAAAGACTTCATTGAAATGCATACCGGTCTCATGTGGGCATGTGAGTCCTGCAAGGATATGACAGTCGAGATGAGCAGCTTTATGAGGCAGACTCGAGACGGTCTATTGAACCTTTTACGAGTTTTTAAACAGCTCAATGACGGGTTCAATTCTAATTGTGAACAATTTAATAATAAGAAATTATTATTAACCGAGTCGCCTAAACGCAAAAAAGCCAGCTCAGGGGCAGTTAATAAGACCGTGAAGCAGAACAAAATACTGCACACGGTAGCTGCAGCAGTTCCTGTCAGCACAGGGGTAACCGAGCCAACTGTGCCTATGGAAACAGCCAGTTCCGGAGGTGACCCTGTTTCTGGAAGCCAACCTGCGGCACAGAATTCGGTGCTGACTGTACCTATCGATACAGTAGGAACCGCTTCTGGGTCCCAGACGAGCGAGGTTCAGAGGGGTCGAAAGAGACTGTCGGTTGTTCCACAGAGGAAGCAACTATTCGTATCTAGATTTACCCCAGATACAACATCCGAGGATGTTTTGTCATATTTTCGTGAAAAATTCCCATCCGAGGACATTGCTTTTGCACAATTTCGTTTTTCTTACGTTTTGCTCCGCCTGATGTGTTTAAAAAACTTATTTCTCAAAGCTTTTGGCTTAATGATGATTTGGTTATTAAAGAATCTGTTCCAAATAAACCGAGAACAAATAATAGGCCTCCCATGGTGCCAAAAAACTGAAAAGTTTATTTTTGGCATACCAAAATGTTAGAGGACTTAACATGAAGCTATCCAAGCTTTATGCTGACTCCTCGGCATTTACGGATATCCTGGCATTTACAGAAACTTGGATGAAATCAGAGATAACCGACTCTGAAGTTTTGTCAAACAGCTTTAATACCTATAGATCCGATCGCCCTTCCCGTAGGGGAGGGGGTGTTCTGATCGCCGTTACCTCTACCCTAATTCACTCTCAAGCCATCCGATTTTTCGAAATATGTGGTGGCTCGATCTGATTTTAATGTTCTTAACAGTCATTTCTATTCTATGTATTTAAATCGTTGTAAATTTGAATTTTCAAAAGATCCGAAGCAGTTTTATAACTTTGTTAACGCTAAACGTAAGTCATCGGCTTTGCCTTCATCGGTTCGTTTTAACTCAATGGAGGCATCGACAGATTCTGAAATTGCTGATTTATTTGCCGACTTTTTCCAAACCACTTACAGCTCCTCTTCATGGTCAAAATCAAACTACCCTAATCCCTTAAATAGGGCAAATTGTATTTTTTCCCCTATAATTACCGAAAGTTCCTGATGGACTTCCTGGGTGTGTGCTTAAGTTTTGCGCACAAACCATTTGCAAACCTATTCTTAAACTTTTTCATTTGTCTATTTCATCATCAGTTTTCCCAACTGTCTGGAAGGACTCTTTTATTGTTCCACTTTACAAAAAGGGTGCGAAGGCGGATGCCCAGAATTATAGAGGTATTTCTAAATTGTCGGCAATTCCAAAAGCCTTTGAACGTATTATCAATTCTCATTTGCAACATTTATGTTCCTCGCTAATATCACCATGTCAGCATGGTTTCGTTAAGCGAAGATCGACTACCACCAACCTACTTGAATTGTCATCTATTGTAATAAATGGATTTAACAATAAAATGCAGACCGACGTTATATATACAGATTTTGGTAAAGCCTTTGACTCTGTTAACCACTCTCGTCTTTTATTCAAACTAGACTTGCTCGGGTTTCCATGTAATCTTTAAGCATGGATTTCAAATTATTTGAATGGGAGGACTCAGAGGGTTATATTTAAGAACGTTGCTTCTAAAATGATTCACGTGACATCTGGAGTGCCCCAGGGTAGTCATTTGGGCCCTTTGCTGTTTACTTTGTTTATGAACGATCTACCCTCTATCATAGCAAATTCTCGTGTACTAATGTATGCTGATGATGTTAAGTTTTGTTTGACATACAACAATATAGAGTCTGGGTTCCGCTTACAATCAGACATTGATAATTTTCAAGTATGGTGTGAGTATAACCTCTTAAATTTGAACTGCCTAAAAAGTATCGTAATGTCCTTCCATAGGGGTACTCCTACGTTTATAAGTTATTTGCTTCAGAATTTGCCATTTGACCGTATATATTCAGTAAATGATTTAGGCGTTTTTCTGGACCCGAAGCTTAAATTTGACAGCCACATAATTTTGACTGCTAACAAAGCTATGAGTCTTCTTGGGTTTATAAAGCGTTGCTCAGAAGAATTTGACGACCCTTTTATAACCAAATTATTATTTATCCCTTGTCCGTCCTATACTGGAATATTGTTCTTCGGTTTGGAGCCCACAATACCAAGTGCACATTGACCGTATAGAGTCGGTACAAAAACAATTTCTTCTTTTTGCCCTTGGTAGTTTGAACTGGGATCAAAGCGTAAGGCTACCTTCCTACCAGAGTAGATTATTATTGCTTAATTTACCGACACTTGCAAATCGTAGAAAATTGCTTGGTACTATTTTTATGCATAACCTTTTAGAAGGTGATATTGACTCTGTAGAACTTGGAAGCTGCCTAAATTTTAATATTCCCGTTAGACTAACACGTAATTATTATCCTCTTAATTTGCCTCGATGTGCATCAAATTTTAGTCTGCACGAGCCCTTTCGCGCTCTATGTAATAATTATAACAATCTTTATCATTTAATTTGCATTTTAACTTCTATCCCGGTATTAAAAACTAATATTTTAACTCATTTGCTTCACTCCTAATTGCTCCTTTATTTTCATTATGTGTCCCGTTTTTTTTTTTTTGTTTTATGTATTCTTTCTCGCGAGTTCGCATTCTTGCCCAAATTGATAAAAGGGCCCCGCGCGTAAAAAGCACGTGCTTGGTGTCGTTGGGCCACTTGTTTGTACTGCTCGTAGTGCATCAACGTCCATATATATATTTGTGATTTTTTAATAGATTAACCCTTGTGCTCGTAGTGCATCAACGTCCATATATATATTTGTGATTTTTTAATAGATTAAAAAATGACTTTAAACTTTTTGTCATTCAGAAATTGTCAAAAGACTTAAAACTTAACTTTTAATCATTAAAAATTGTTATACCCGTTACTCGTAGAGTAAAAGGGTATATTGTATTCGTGCAAAAGTATGTAACAGGTATATATATATTCTTGATCAGGGTCACTAGCCGAGTCGATCTAGCCATGTCCGTCTCTCCGTCTGTCCGTCCGGATGAACGCTGAGATCTCAGAAACTACAAAAGCTAGAGAATTGGGATTACCCACACATATTCTTTGGCTTCCTACGCAGCGCAAGTTTGTTTCAGCCGGGGGCCACGCCCCCTCTAACGCCCACAATCGCCTAACGCCCACAATAAACGAGTTTAAAAAGTGTCTGGCGCCCACACCTTTAAAGATTTTGGAAAAAAAAAATTCAGTTTTATTGTATTTATCAATACCTACCTAAATGTAGAAGAAATTTTTCAAATCGGACCATTCGTTAAAAAGTTATGCCAGATTAAAAATTTTCTATCTCCATCTCCCTCGCACTCACTTTGGCTGAGTAACGGGTATCTGATAGTCGGGGCACCCGACTATAGCGTTCTCTCTTGTTAAAATAATAGTAACGGCGAGAAAACATGAATTCCATAAGGATTTGATAAGAGTGAGAGAGGAGCTCTATTTGCTGCGACGTGTTTTCTTAGAAAAAAACCGAGGCCTCGTTAAAAAATTCTATATTTTAAAAACTAAAAATGGCTCCACTTTTTTAACAAAAACCGATTTTAACTAACAATATGACGCATATGCAAAATTTAAAAAACATTTTTATTAGTGGGGATATTGTCCAATTTTTTTGTTTAATCTTAATTTGTTTTTAGTTTTTTAAAATTAAAAACTTATTTTTTAAAATTTTTTTTTGACGTAAGAGGAAATAATTTAGTGGAATTAATGCAAAAGACAGGAAGTCAATCGGATTATTACAACCGGAGATACAGATTTTCAATGAGAGGGTACTTTTTCAAAATTCACGTTTTTTGGCAAACTAAAAAAAATTATAATTTAAAAAATAATTTTTTTTCTGCCAAATCCTGATACACATGTTTACTTATTTTCCAAATAGTACACGTATAAAAAGTTTCAGGCAAATCAAAAATGTGACCCAAGTAAAGGTGTTCGGTTTGTAAAAGAACCGCCCATATATACTTTATGTGGTCGAAAACGTCCCCTTCACTGCGTTGCAAACATCTGCCTGAAATTATTATTATTATTATTATGCAAAAGACAGGAAGTCAATCGGATTACTACAACCGGAGATACAGATTTTCAATGAGAGGGTACTTTTTCAAAATTCACGTTTTTTGGCAAACTAAAAAAAATTCTAATTTAAAAAATAATTTTTTTTCTGCCAAATCCTGATACACATGTTTACTTATTTTCCAAATAGTACACGTATAAAAAGTTTCAGGCAAATCAAAAATGTGACCCAAGTAAAGGTGTTCGGTTTGTAAAAGAACCGCCCATATATACTTTATGTGGTCGAAAACGTCCCCTTCACTGCGTTGCAAACATCTGCCTGAAATTATTATTATTATTATTATTATTATGCAAAAGACAGGAAGTCAATCGGATTACTACAACCGGAGATACAGATTTTCAATGAGAGGGTACTTTTTCAAAATTCACGTTTTTTGGCAAACTAAAAAAAATTCTAATTTAAAAAATAATTTTTTTTCTGCCAAATCCTGATACACCTGTTTACTTATTTTCCGAATAGTACACGTAAAAAAAGTTTCAGGCAAATCAAAAATGTGACCCAAGTAAAGGTGTTCGGTTTGTAAAAGAACCGCCCATATATACTTTATGTGGTCGAAAACGTCCCCTTCACTGCGTTGCAAACATCTGCCTGAAATTATACCCCTGCAAGGGTATAAAAAGGTTGTGTAATGGTGAAAATAAGCTGCGCCCAAAATAAAGATTATAAAATGAAAGATCGATTTTTAAGGGGATATGACCACAGCCCAAACCGTAAGAGCTAGAGCAGCCAAATTTTTACACCGAATTCTATTGGGGGCCCACTAAGATCCGACATGTTCCCCCAGTGGCCCCAAAACAGCTCCAACATCAGTATTTTCTACAAAAAAATTATATATAATTTAAGGTGAAATTTGTTTTGGATTTTAAAATCTTATACTGCTGCCCCGATCATACACTTGTTCTCCTTTGCCACAATTCGTTTTTTGGGAGTGAGAATCATGTAATGACAGACAGACAGACAGACGGACATGGCTAGTGATCCTGATCAAGAATGGGGTCGGAAATGCTTCCTTCTAGCTGTTACATACATTTGCAAGAATACAATATACACTTTTACTCTACGAGTAACGGGTATACAAATTGGACGACTATATCGTTTTGCTGCCATAGGAACGGTCGGAAAATTAATGTGAAAATAATAGTGTAACACTTCACCAGTCCCATAAAACTTGCATTTGAATTGTGCTTTTTAGATGTTCTTTATTCTCGCTCTGATTGTGTCGAGTGCCAAAACCGAACTAAACTCATTTACATATATGAACAGGAGGAGATGGAGTAGGCGTAAGGAGAGCGCTTCTCTCTTCCGCGTGACCGTCCTCGATTAACATCGTGATGCTGGTTCCCACATCTCTTCCTTCCTCACGAGCTTTAGCTTCAATCCGTCCGGGTTATGTTCATCAATCCTTCCAGGGGTTAGCTGCTTGGGCGATGCGGGATCTGAGACTTGGTCAACGCCAGGATCGGGAAAAAGGTGTCCGCCGGGTAGCTCTATCGTTTTGGGAACCTTTTTTAGATGACTTACGTTTATCATTAGCGTTCTGCCGCCACCTACTACTTTAACTATGTCTCCACTCCTTTCAACAACTTCATATTCAGTAGTGTCAAAGTTCGGTGTGAGCTTGTGGGGAAAAACTACATATTTAAGAACCACCTTGTCTCCTGCGTTAATATTTACTTCTTTTGCTCCCCTTCTTTTGTCTGCAACTTCTTTCCCTTTTTCCTTATTTACACAGTCCCTGTCCTTTTCAACTGAATCTGCGAACTCTCCCACCAAATCCTGTATTCCCGGAATTTTATCTCGACTCTGTTGAACATTAATTCTGTTGGAGCCGACCCAGTAGTTCCATGAGGGGTGACATTGTACATGAGTGTGAAGGTTCTGATTTCATCTTTAAGATCCTTTTTGTGCAGATGGGCTATCTTCAGACGCTCGACTAACGCTTTATTCATGTTTTCCACCTCGCCGTTGGCCTGTGGCCAATAAGGTGGTGTGGTGATTTGTTCAATTCCGCACGACTTGCAATAGTTTCGAAACTCAACACTTACGTACTGCCGACCATTATCAGTCCTCAACTCTTTTGGGTAACCTAACCTGCTGAAAATTTCCTTACAGGCTTCAATTAGCGATTGTGATGTGATTGACCACAAAAACTTAAACTCCATGTTCCTCGAGTAGTAATCTATTAAAACTAATATGTATTCATTATTCGGAAGTGGTCCTAGTAAGTCTGTAGCCACTGAAAGCCTCGGTCCGTTTGGAAACTCGGTTCTCTTCATCGGAGGTGGATTTGTCGCCTGGGATACTAACATACAATCTAGACAATCTTTCACAAATTTCTCGGTATCCCTGTCAATCTGGGGCCACCATACTTTAGAGCGCAGCCGTCGCTTCATCGCCGATTCGCCCGGGTGGCCTTCGTGTGCCAGCCCTAACACCGTTCGTCGTAGTGTCGTCGGAATAACAAGACGGACTCCTCTTAGCATAATTGTACCAATCGTTGACAACACATGACGGAATGGGTATAGTTTATTAGATGTTGCGGAATCCCAAGAAGCCTGTTGAAGGCACATCATCGCGTCAACAATTTCATCGTCCTGAGCACTCTTTTCAGCGATTTCCGATATAGCTATCAGTGTTGGGGCAGTATTCTCAATAATTCAAAGTATGCTGTGCTCGCCCTTAAGATCGTAAGAAGTTGAAGGTGCTCTCTCACACAATCGGGATAGACAATCAGCGATATTTTCCTTGCCCGATTTATATATAACTTTAAACTGATACGCTTGAAGCCTTAAAAGCCATCTCTCGATGCGAGCTAAAGGTTTCGACGTCGGCTTCAAAATCGCTTCTAGGGGTTTATGATCAGTCACTAGCTCAAACTTGAGTCCCACTAAGTTAAAATAATATCTCTCCACCGCCCAGACCAAAGCCAAACTCTCCTTTTCTGATTGCGGGTAGCGTTATTCTACATCGGTTCAGCTTCGACTGGCAAAAGCGATTATATTTGGTTCGACATCATTTTTAAATTGCAGCAATACTGCCCCCAAAGCAACAGGGCTTGCGTCAGATATTAATCTAGTTCGCTTGTTGGGGTCAAAGTATGAGAGACTCGGAATCTTAGTTAACGACGATTTTAGCTTCTGGAACCCATTCTCTTCAGTTGGTCCCCAAACGAATTTTTTGATCCTTCTTTAACAACTCACGTAGCGGTTCAGTTAGATCCGCAAGGTCAGGAATGAACTTCCCAACGTAGGTGACCAATCCCAGGGAACTACGCGACTCTTCTTTATTTCTGGGAGCACGGAACGAATCAATAGCAACGAATCTACGAATTGCACGGTTGGCCTGCCGCATATCCAAACATAGACGAATGTCGCCGTTTTCCTTGAACGCAATCACTATCGGTGATATCCAAGGACTATGTCCACTTACTGGTTCAATGATATCCAGCTTGCGAGCTTCCTCCAACTTATCATTGACTTTCCCTTCCAACGCGACCGGAATGCGTCTCATAGGCTGTCTTACCGGATCAATATGTGGATCTATTGTCAGTTTAATGCTGATATCCTTCCATTTAGGGAACGCCGTTACGTTTTCAATGTGATTTATTGGTAAACCGACCCGCAGAACGTTTAATTTAGTTGCTGTGTTCCGTCCAAGTAATGACTGCCGTCCTTTTCCAATTACGAAAAAGGAAGCAATCAGCTCCGAGTTTGGCTTGACCGCTATGGGTGCCTCAAAAACACAATTGACGTTTAAAATTGTTTCTGAAGCATATTCCCTAAATTGGTTCGGCGTATCTGTACAAACATTGAAAACGGTTGCTTTTCCCAACTGAAGAGCAACCCAATTGTCCTGAGAGATCAAATTATACCGAGAACCGGAATCGATTATCATGTCAACATCTTGACCACCAATTCGGCACTTTATCCATTCTTCACGTTCCTCATCACTGTCTATTTTAAAACAGTTTTCCCGATTGATCTCCTTTCCCTCGTCCTTAATCCAACGTACATTTCTACGCTTAAAATTCTCGACATTTTTTCCATCATACGCTTGTGTATATGCTCGTTTTAAAACCGTTCGGCATTTCCGAGCAAAGTGGCCCAGCCGAGAGCATCGATTACATTTATTGTTTCGCGCTGGGCATGTAGAATTACCCTCCTTATGACCAGACCGTCCACATCTACCACACTCATTATGGCACGTTTCTCGCGATTTCCAGCTGGAGATTTTATTAACAGTGTCTGGAAACGGCTTTGACTGCATTAGCTGAGCCTGTTTACAGATTTCTTCGTCAACCTTTCACGCTTCGATGGTTTCGCCTAGCGTTAGTTCCTTCTCCAAAAGCTTCTTTTTCAGTTCCGGACTGGCCCACGTATCAATAATTTTGTCGTTCAAACATATTTCTTCTATCTCAGCCTTCGTCGAACCAAAACTACATTTTTGAACTTGCTGGCGCAACCGTAGAATGAATTTCCCAAAATCCTCTCCTTCTTCAGGAGCTATTTTCCTAAAAAGGTGTCTTTCAAATGTAGCATTTTGTTTAGGTGAGAAGTACGTTGTTAACTTTTGAACGAGTATCGAATAGACATCATTTTCCTCTTTCTTTTCCTCGTAACCGACCTGATGTCATCCACTTCAAGATATATTTCGAAAGCTCGAAGCCAGTTCTCCTATTCTCTCCGGAGCACGGACTTTTCCAAACTTTCACACAAGAAAGGTTTTATAACGCCCTCCGCCATTATAAATAGTGCTGTACCTGAAAAAAAAATAATATATATACATTTTTTATATATATATATAATTTGCTTCTGTCGAGCCATTCTTCTTCTTTTTATCCAATTGCTTCTGTCGATCCATTCTTCTGTTATTTTCTCTCTTTCTGACCACTGTCAGATAATATTTTATTTCACTTTAGACATTTGTCCAAAATAATTATCAGCAGCTTGCCTCTGCCCACTGTCAGATAATGATTAAATTTTGATTAAACCTTTGTTTAATATCTCTATACATATATCCTTTTCCCTGACCTTTATCAGAATTTCCCAATTCATTTTGGCCTTTCCATTTGCCTTCTCATATCTGTTTCTTTTCCGATTATCACTTTCAATAAAATGCAATAAAGTTATCCCTCTCTTAGCTTTGCTTACTCCTTCCGACGCCTTTTCGCTCATCTGCGCACTCTCTTACGAAAAGAACAACCAAAAGGGAACCGTGATCGTTGAACAAAAACTAACGGGTTCTCAGAAATAATTTTACTTAGCATGTTCACGCCAATTGCACTGCTCACTGTTTTTGAAATTAAGTTTACTTTAGTGGTTTCCACTTTGTTTTCCATTAAATTTACCTCGTCGCCAATGTAACACTTCACCAGTCCCATAAAACTTGCAATTGAATTGTGCTTTTTAGATGTTCTTTATTCTCGCTATGATTGTGTCGAGTGTCAAAACCGAACTAAACTCATTTACATATATGAACAGGAGGAGATGGAGTAGGCGTAAGGAGAGCGCTTCTCTCTTCCGTGTGACCGTCCTCGATTAACATCGTGATGCTGGTTCCCACAAATAGGAAATAATTTACACATGTACACAGCCAACTATTTCCACGAACCATTTTAAGTTTTTAATGATATTTGGGTGCTCCTGAGTAAAAGTCGCATTCAACATTATTTCCCATCACCTACAAGTTCCGCGATTTTTGCCGACATTTTGAATTACGTGGATTTTTTATTGGATTTATTATACCGAACATATATAGAGAAATATACATGTTTACTCGTATTCTATAACACTAGTTTACAAAATAATATTCTTGAAGTGGTTCCCAGAAATTGATGTCAAATTCTGTTAGTGTTAAAGCTGTAGATCCCGAAAACACCACTTTTTTTTGTCGATGGCACAGTTTTTTTTTTAAAGATTTTTTAAAGTTCAAAATGTTAAAATTCTGACTTTTTTTTCGAATTTCTTCATATGTACACCCACATATCCCCCCAAATGGGCCAGTTTTTGTTACATTTTAAAGTCAATAGATTAGATAACTTTGTTATACAGATCAATATGATTGTATAAGTGAGGGCAGCGCAGACAAAGATGAAAAATGTGTTTTTTGGTCGACTGTAAGTCGGCTGTATGTATCGTAAAAACTCGAAAAAAATTGGTTGAAAAATCATAATGGGTACCAACCTAAAGTTTACATCCTACAGAATAAAACAAGCTGGGTGTGGTCCAAGTTCATGTAAATTAGATTTATGGTGTATTTTGGAAGTTCGGATTTTTCCACTTTTTTGTTCGAAAGAGTCCAAATTTATTTTTTATCCTAGTCGGCGTCATTTAAACAAAAATGAGTAGTGATGGCACACGGGTCAAGAAATAGCTAAGTCAGATATTTAAATGCTAAGAAATTATAAAAATGAATTCAAATTTTAAAAATGGCTTTAAAAATATAAATATGATTATAAATAGTGTAACTCATAAACTAAATAATAAAGGTTTTCTTAACCCACCATTTGATATTTAAATATGTTTTATGTTAAGTGTCAACTTTTAACATTTAAAAATGTTATTAAATATAATTAAATATATAATATAGAGTTTACTTTATTTGTGATAAATGGTTTTAGAAAAAATCGTCAGACTGATGTGGTTTACACTGATTTCAGTAAGGCGTTTAATTCTGTAAAACACCCGAGTCACGTCCGGTGTACCACAAGGAATTTATCTTGGTCTGCTCCTGTTTACATTATATATACCTGACCTTCATCTTTTCCTAACGAAGTCACGTGTACTTATGTACGCAGATGACGTTAAGTTGTGACTGCAATTTAATGATCCCGCACAAAGTTTAGCTCTACCGGAGATACAGATTTTCATTGAGAGGGTACTTTTTCAAAATTCAAGTTTAAAAAAAAAAAAAAAAATTCTAATAAAAAAAAATTTTTTTCAGCCAAATTCTGATACACGTGATTATTTATTTTCCGAATAGTACACGTAAAATAAGTTTCAGGCAAATCAAAAATGTGAGCCAAGAAAAGGTGTTCGGTTTGTAAAAGAACAGTCCATAACGCGCATCAAATGGTAAATTTCAAAAGTATAATTTATAAAGAACTTCTCTATAACAAAAAAAGGTCGTATTAAAAAGCTAATCTTTGGACAAAAAACGGTAAACACGCCGTAAAATGCTGCTTTATGGAAGCCTAAAAATATGCACTAATGCATATTCATCACCATCTGTCACGGAACTCTGATGTAGATCAAAGACAGAACGTCCAACACACACTAAGGGCTTGATCAGCTTTTCGAATTTTACCGATCTGGCGACGCTATAATTCCTAACCATTTATAGCGCGGCTTGCATGGTAACCCACTTCGATAGTTGACCAAGGCAGCGATTTTACTGCTGATGATTGTAGTTGGCTACTACATGAAACATGCATGTACAGTAAAGCCTATTCGCTTTTTGTGTTGTGTTGGCATAATGCCGACGTCTTGGACTTCTTGAAGTCTAAGCCGGCATGACCTCGAGTTAGCTAAAAACTTCTCTATAACAAAAAAGGTCGTATTAAAAAGCTAATCTTTGGGTAAAGATTTTTTGTATATAAATTGTTCTTTTTTTTTTTAAGGGATTTCAGATATGGGCACTTCCAAAAAAAATCCACCAAGCCAAAAACCTTGAAACTTGAATAAAACATATTTCCACATGATTTTGCCCCGATATTAGTTTCTAATTAGTTGGATACTGAGCTTAACTACAAATTTGGAGTATAGTTTGATTATTTTTATGACAAACTCCACCAATATACGCAAAAATCAGTTTTTGGCTATTTTTTTTGTTATTTTTTGGACCTGTCTTCTGTTGTTAATTTATCCTATAGGAATGCTAATATGTGACATTTTTCCGTACTGAATGCTTCATTCACATGCTAAACTATTAAGTTAAAAGCAAAACATCCAGCAATTGAAAGATAGAGGTAAAGAAATGCGCTTTACAAAACAGTCGGACAAAATGGCCCGATCGACATGTCCCGAGAGAATGTGTTTGAAACTGCATAAAAAAAAACGGCAAAGAATTTTTGAGTAAAACCAAAAGCATTTCACAGCGACATGTTTGAACAACATTCTAAAAAAATCGCATTAAAATATCCCATCAGAATTCGCTACTTTCTGGTGTTGTATGAACTTCCCCGAAATCCGCTTCTATTTTTGTCCCGAGCGAATACGGCAGTTTTTTACCGATATCTTAAAAACTAAAAGTGGTATGGTAAAAGTGGTATGGTAAAAGTGGTATGGTAAAAGTGGATTTTTACCAAAAATAGAGCTTGGGAAGAGTGAAAAGAAAAGCCCATAATTAAAATTAAAATCCATTGTTTTACAATTTTTTTTCAACTTTAAAGGTGTGCAAATGTCCCGAGCGACATTTTGGAAGTGCCCATATATAATTTCCCATTTAAAATGTTGTTTCTAAAATGTAAAAAATCAAAACGCCAACTTCCTACAAAATTACAATGTTTGTTTTTAATTATACCTATGGGAGCCATACCTGTAATAAAACGCATCGCAATAGCTTTAATAGTAGTCCGATAGATGGACCGGATTGGTGCTGATCAAGAAGGGTCAAGAGTCTTGCAGAAAATTATTTTTTTTTTCGTGTAGATTAACATCTTAAGACAATACAAAAAAAGTTGTAAGTTAATCGGACAAAAAATTAGTAATAGTACAATTTTTCTAAAAAACAATGATTTGATTTTGAACGGTTAAAAAAAATATTTTAATTTAAAAAATAAAAATAAAAACTTACCAGAGGGCGGCCTTTTTCTATTCTTGAAGGAAATGTAAAAGCAGAATGAAAATCCGATAATTTTTGTCGGAGATACAGTAACCACGGCAAAAACACACACGTTTTGAAAGTCATCATCGGCATTTTAAACGGCTCAACCGATCGTTTTCAAACATATCGCATATTTTTCTGCATAAAAGAGCTCGCCCCCTGGGAAAAGTTTTTGTTTATTTTTTAACTTTAAATATTTTATTTTTAATAAAAAAGTCTACATTTTTTAGCTGAAAAACGCTATTTTGACTTTGGAAGATAATTCTTAAGCGAAATAAAAAAACAGAATGGAAATCCGATCATTTTTGGCGGAGATACAGTGATCCCCGCAAAATGCCTTTAGTGTAGTGTTCCAGCAATCACTTTGCCACCGATGTATTAGCCGAGAGTATCGGCTATAAAAATTTGTCGATGTTTATTAAATTTAAATCCATCTAACCAGTTTTTATAGAAAACATCGCAAAGTTAGTTCATTTTTTTATGCCAAAGACCCTACCACCTAATTTAACTTGATTTTACTTACTTCTTCGTCGAGATCTTTAACCAAATTATTCATTTTGTCATTTATTTCCTCAATTAATGGGTTAGGAAATGATCCCTCTGATTCCCCTAAAAAAGCGAATATATTGTCCAAATCATAGCTGTCTTGTTGGATTAAAGCGTCAGTTGAAATACTTTTACAATTATTATCGTCGCGAAATGACATTGGTGAATTTGGAATGCTTCCTGATATATGAGCCAGCACGTTTATTTCCTCTTGTATTAATCTGAAATTTTAAACGGGAAAAATTAGTGATAATAGGTGTCTAGTTTAAAGACTAATTTTTCTAGAAAATGTATCAAAATCTGTCATAAAATCTTATAGTAGTAGTTATAAAATGCGGGAGCTGGATACAAAAGCTGGATACAAAAGTGGAAGGGGAGGTAATTAATTATGCTAATTAGGGTAATTAGGGTAATAAATGGGGGTAATTAAAGTTAATGGTGCGTGACGAGTGATCGTTAATTAGGGTGATAAATTGCGTATATCCAGGAATTGTATCCAGAAATCCTATCCAGAAATCGGGGATTCTAATTAAGCGGGGAGAAGTTACTGGGGTGTGACGGGTGGGGTGACCTTTGCTTAGATTAAGAAAGTGTGGTGCTCACACGGTGTGACGGGTGATCATAGCGTTATATTTAGGTTTTCCTAGTTAATGGGGGGACAAATTACTGGGGTGTGACGGGTGATCGTTAATTAGGGTGATAAATTGCGTATATCCAGGAATTGTATCCAGAAATCCTATCCAGAAATTCTATCCAGAAATCGGGGATTCTAATTAAGCGGGGAGAAGTTACTGGTGCGTTACGAGTGATCGTTAATTAGGGTGATAAGTTGACGGGTGTCCGTTAATAGATTTATTAAATGGGGCGAAACGAGGCGGGAAGAAAGTGTGGTGTGGTAAGCAATTTAATAACCATAGCCTCTAGAAAATGTCTCGGGTTGTTGACACGTTCACACGTGGACTTGGTAACTTGATTAGCACCCTTGAATAGGGGATCCCTTTGCTTGCCACTGAGAAACAAACACCCACCCAAACGAATACTCAAAAGAAACAGCTGAAAGCAAACACCCACCGCAATACCAAAAGAATTCTCAAAAGAAACAGCTGAAAGCAAACACCCTCCCAAACAAAAGAATATGTAAATTTTTATTTAGCTCATGTTTATTTGGAAATTTGTAACAGGCTTTTCTTATACACTAAATATGATGACATTAGTTTTAAGGCTCCGTCTCGATGATTTTTACAAGCAGTCACACCACTAGATCATATTTAGTTTAACTGAAAAGAATTAGCTGAAAGCAAACACCCATCCCCAAACAAAAGAAGGTACAAATTTGAAATTAAAATATACTTTTATTTTATTATTTTTTTAATTCGATTTTACAAATATATAAAGGCATAGATTTTTTTTTTAATGGTTTAATTTTTTTTTTTTAAATTTAAGGTCAATACTTTTGTATTTGTTTATTAATTCAATAGCTTTAATTCTAAGGTATGGTGCCTGGTGACATTGACATGTATCCGGAAGGTCAGCTAATTAAGTTAGAAAGGGTGTGAGGGGTTAGGATCCCCCCAAAGAAATGGTGAAAGTGGGAGGTGTGTTTTGTCATGCGTTTGAATTTGTGATTGCTTGTGTGAGAGGGGTGTTTTGTCATGCGTAGAATTGTGGTTGTTTAGAGTGATCTTTACCCGAAAATGGTGTGTGCTTGTGTGTGAGAGGCGTGTCATGCGTAGAATTTGGGAATTGCTTGTGTGTGAGAGGGGTGTTTTGTCATGCGTAGAATTGTGGTTGTTTAGAGTGATCTTTATCCGAAAATGGTGTGTGCTTGTGTGTGTGAGAGGCGTGTCATGCGTAGAATTTGGGATTGCTTGTGTGTGAGAGGGGCGTTTTGTCATGCCTAGAATTTTTGGTTGTTTAGAGTGATCTTTACCCGAAAATGGTGTGTGCTTGTGTGTGAGAGGCGTGTCATGCGTAGAATGTGGGATTGCTTGTGTGTGAGAGGGGCGTTTTGTCATGCCTAGAATTTTTGGTTGTTTAGAGTGATCTTTACCCGAAAATGGTTTGTGTAGGAGCGTGAGAGAGGGGTGTTTTGTCATGCGTGTCCGTTTTGTTGATTCAATTAGGATTGTAGATGATATCTGTTAGTGTAACCTGTCTTCAGTGGTTTTGTGGTCAAAAAATGTTAGTTTGAGGGAAACAAGCGTGAGTTCGCGAACTCCCCCTCTTTAGCGAGCATTAGCGAGCATTAGGTCTTAAATGTTTCAATTCTATAGTGGAGGTGGTGGTGGTGGTGGTTCCTAACAGAATATACACAAAAACAAATGAGAACGTTTATTTAGTCAAATGCGTTTTTATTTATTTAATTATATTCATGTGAAATTAGTTTCCATTGAGTTTTTTAAACAAATTAATGTATCGTTCCATCAGTTTTAAGGCATCTTCTTCTTTCTTTTCAATATGCATACACCTGCAGGTGTCAGGTCCGACTTTACAATCATCATATGCCCATGCACAGGATGAAACATATTAACATACTGCCAAATTGTTTCCTAACACTGTTGATTCATGCAGTGCTCTAGTATGCACATGTTAAGGGTGGATTTTGTTTTCTAAGCATTGGTTTTTTTAAAGAAATTTATTGTAAGGAAGTTAATGTTATATACATCACTATAAATTCGAGACCAGATATGATAAGAAATATAACTATGAAATTGATTTATATGTTCAAGTATTGGTTTAACTGATGCCTTGTTACTATTTATTTATTTATTTTAGTTTTATCCCAGTGCTACAGGCTAGGTGAAGCCTTTTAATTATGGCACCAGTCACTTTGGGTAACATTTAACATTAATCAATTTTGTCTTACTAACTAACATTAAAAATCTTAAAACTAAAAAAACGTAAGAAATTTAAGCTAAAAGAGAAAATAATTTGGTTTTGATTATTAGCTTTTATTAGCTGGTTTATAGTTGTTTACTATCAATATTTCGATCAATATTTTCAACATCACCTAAGTATAAAAACTATAATCATGAATAAGATGGAGATGATAGCAAACTAAGATTTATTATGACGACTTTTCATACTATAATCCTAAATTACCGTCGGAAACATGTGTCTACCTCTTTTAATGTAAATCACAAGAATAGAAAAAGAAGATTAACTTCATAAATAAATTAATAAGTAAATTAATTGAAATTGATAAATACTTAAATATTAATAAAATAATACTTAAATATTAATAAAATAATTAAAATTAATAAGCAAAAATATCTAAACAAAAAAATGAATACTACAAAATTTCTACAGGCTCTTGTTCAATTCCCTTTTATAACATATTTATGAGCCATTTGTGGAAAGAAAAGAAATTAAAAAAAAAATTTATTTCCTACATCTGAGAATTATTAACTTGTGAGATTTATTTCATTGGACGTTGTTTTCATTTCTTTATTAGTTTTACAATCATAGGATAAATCGTTCCCTAAAATGATTGGACATGTTTGTCTTAGATAACAATCTTTAAACACTTTGGGTGTATGACACTTCTCACGTACATAGGAATCACAGTTGAATATTAATTGCTCATAATAAGGAAAAAAGTCACGTGATCAGTATTGTTACATGGGGTATGTCGAGGATGGGTGGAAGGTGAGCTACCTTTCTCACGTATATAGAAAGCCCAGTTGAATATTAATTACTCATAATGAGGAAAAGGTCACGTGATCAGCACCAAATGAATTTAAATTGAAAGCCCCTTATCTTTGTTATTGATCTTTCATAATGTTGAAAGATATTGTTTCAGTTGATGTGCAAGGCTTCTTTGGTAATAATAACAATTTCATTCTAAAGGAAATAGGATTAGTAATTGATCAGGATCCTAACTTGAATAATAGTTCTGTAATAGAACCACCATATGATTTCACTTTACTAAATACAAAATCTCGAAAGACTGCAATTTGGTTAACCGATAAACATCATAACATTTATTGGAACGATGCATAAAATAGTTTTTCTCAAACTCGAAAGTATCTAAAGTCAATTACAAACGGAAAACAGATTATTTGTAAAGGGGTGGAAAAGAAATGATTTCTCCAGAAATGTTTTGGAAATTGTCAGTTCTTTAATATTAAGGAAATTGGTTGTCCGTCCCTAAACAGGTTTAAGGTTTTACCGGTTTACATATTGAGAAACACGACTTAGGGGCGGGGTTTGTGCTCTAAACAATGCATACATTATTTTAAAATTTTTTAAAATTACTTTGATACCAAGAAAAAAAATGTTATATACGTCATTTTTAAAGTTCAAATTGACCAATTTATTAAAGATTTGAAAGGGGAGGTAATTGGTCACCACTTTCAATACTTCATAAACACAGAACGATGTTCATGAATCAAGGTATATGATCTAAAACTTCGAATTATGGTGAACACTTTACATTCTGTAATCCCGAATTGACACCAGCAACATACGCCTGTCACTTTTGTGCAAATCGTCGGGATGGAGTCAGAAAATTAATTTCAATATATAATGAAATATGTTTAGAATCCCAAAATAAATGAATAAATATATTATTATGGTATAAAATGAACTCTGTCTTTTTATTGGGAGTTAAAATTGCAGGTACGGAGAAGTGCGGGTTCGTGATTTCAACTCCTATTATGGCACGTGTTAGAGCTACCCTGGGACATTGCGTGAGGTTCACGATCTTATCAATAAGTGCGCGCCTTAAGGCTTGTGCCTTGTCCCTTTTTTTGCGGTCGGGTACTGTTACAGGTGCGCAGGTTCGGGTACCTCTTGTGCGAGTCCCTTTTATGTCATCTTCATGAGTCATTTGTGGAAAGGAAAGAAACTTAGAATCAATTTAACACGTTCTGGGGCGGAAAGAGAAATCTGTATTTGAAACTATTTTCCCACATTAACTTGTGAGATGATAACCATCTTTGATTATTTTGGGTGTGCGGTCTTTCTCACGTACATAGAAAGTCCAGTTGAAAATTAATTGCTCGTAATGAGAAAAAAGGTCAGGTGATCAATATTGTTACATGGGGATGTGGGGGATGGGTGGAAGGTGAGTGAGAATTTCTCACTTGGGTGTGTGGTCTTTCTAACGTACATAGAAATCTCATTTGAATATTACTTATAATGAGGAAAAAGGTTTCTAAACAATTTAGCATTTGTCTAACTAAAACTTCTCAAAGGGGGTGATTGCGAGGGAGGGATGGTGGAATAGCATGCTCCCCATATGAAGAGGGGATAAAAATGAGAAGATACTGTAAAGGAACTTCAGTTCGATTTCAAAGTCCAATGGATCCTTGTTAGAGGCATCAGCAGCAACATCAGTAACAACCACAACAACAAACAACAAACAAAAATCATCAAACAACAAAATCAACTAAACAACAAACCAAAAATCAACTAAACAACAAACAACAAATCCACTACAACAACAAAACAGTTAAACAGCAACAAAAACATCAAGAAAACAACAAAAAACAGTTGAACAGCAACGACAACATCATGAACATCAAAAACAACGTATGTGATAAAATCACCAAAATTGCTAAAAAAAAAAGAATGGTAATTTCATTTTTGAGGATCATCGATGGATAGAGAAAGTTGGTGAGAGAAAATCGAAATATGGCGTACATATGCTATCATGTTCCTGGGCCGACGCGTCGTCGCGACGATGATGTAAGAGAGGGCCCGGATACTTGTCAATGCCACTAGGCACCATACCTTAGGATTAAAGCTATTGATTTAATAAACAAATACAATATACTTAACCTAAAATTTAAAAAAAAATCTATATATATATTTGCAAAAACAAATAAAAAAAAAAATATATATATATATATATATATATTTATAAATTCAAATTTGTATCTACTTTTGTTTGGGGCATAGGTGTTTGTTTATCTTACGTACTCAAATTTACAAAATAATTGACTAACCTATGCTAGTCTAATTTCATATTAACTGGGAGTGCATTAAACTCATATAAAGCCCTATAGAGGGGCTCATTTTGGGAATAATTAGTCCGCCTCAACTCGAGAAAAAGGGATCAAAATTCGTAAGTTGTCTAGACGGAGCATTAAATCCAACTTTCGAGAGTAGTTCCGGACAGTCAATATTACCATTCACAAAATCGAAGATGAAGCAAAGGGTCTGAGACATGAGCCATTTCAACGATGCATGGTCGGTGACTATTGTGAATTGATGGCCTCCAACGTACGCTCGGAATTTTTTTTACAGACATGATGGCCGCTAGGCATTCTTTTTCCGTAACGGAATAATTTCTTTGGCATTGGTTCAACTTGCGTGACATGAAGGCAATTGGCACTTCGTCTCCGTCGGCGCTTAACTGAACCAACACCCCACATATTCCAGTGTGACTGGCGTCACAATGTATAAAGAAGGGTTTATCAAAATTTGGGCTGTGCAAGACTCGCACATATTCCGCTTTAGAGCCTCAAACGCTTTTTTCGCCTCGGTAGACCATTCAAATTTTCTCTTTTGTCTAAGGGCATCAGTCAAGGGCGAAGCGATCGTGGCATAGTTTCTAATAAGTTTGTGACCACCCCGTCATGCCTAAAAATCTACGAAGCTGTTTTATTGATCGTGGTTCCGGAAAATGTACTATAGCTGAGAGCTTCTCTGGGTGTGTGGCGATGGTTCCATGTCCTACCACATGACCAAGGTATTGCACTTCTTTCAAGCAAAACTTGCTTTTCTGAACATTGATCGTAAGTCCAGCTTTCGAGATCTGGTAAGCAAGTACTTTTAAAGTTCAAAGATGCTTTTCGAAGGTGTCGGAAACTATTAGCAGGTCGTCCACATACACAAAAACTTCCCTTTTTAAATCGGGGGGAACAATTTTGTCCATTAGTTTGGACATGGTTTGGGGTGCATTGCAGAGCCCGAATGGCATTACAGTATATTGATAAAGGGGACGCCCTGGGACGGTAAAGGCGGTCTTATCCCTTGATTTTTGTTCGAGCGGACTTGAATGATTTTCAAACCTTAAATGCGATCACTTCTCTATTAAATTTAGGTAGTTTAACCGTGTTAGAAGAGAATATTCATAAAGCTGTTAAAGACGTTTATGATTCTTACACTCCTGACTGTGATGGGATTCCGGCTTACTTTCTGAAACATTGTATAGAGGTGCTATGCGTACCACTAAAAATTATAATTATCTTTGAGAAATCACTTTCTAGTGGAACACTTTGCGGAAAGTTGGAATGTCGCATCCGTGATTCCAATTTTAAAATCAGGGCCGAAGAATAACATTGTCAATTCCAGGCCTATAGCAAAGATCAGCAATATAGCAAACTCTTGGAGCGCATTGTTGCCCATAAATTATAATTTCTTGCTAAAACATTTATAAGTACTTCTCAGCATGGTTTTGTAGCAGGTCGGTCAACCTCGACTAACCTTGCCGTTTTCAGCAACTATTGCGTTCATGCCTTTAATATGCGAACACAGGTTGATGCCATATACACTGATTTTGAGAAAGCCTTTGACAAAACTAGCTCGCTTGGGTATACATTCGGCATTAATAAATTGGATAAAATCATATTTACACCATCGTCTTTATAGAGTGAATATTAATGGAAATTTCCCTGGTTCCTATTTGGCAACCTCTGGCCTTCCTCAGGGGAGTGCTATGGCCCCTCTGCTTTTCATAATATTCATTAATGATGTCAAGTTCTGTCTATCTTCTGAGTGTCTACTGTATGCAGATGATTTAAAATTTAAGTCTGATTTTAATTTTTAAGTCTATTAAAATAGCGACAGACTCACAATCTGTTCAACAGGACTTAGATTCGTTGAGCTCTTGGTGTAGCCGAAATGCGCTTCCTCTAAACATAAACATGTGCTTCTATGTTACTTACAGTAAGTCTGTATATAATTTCGTCCCACCCTATAATATTAATGGCAGCTACGGCAGTAAACCTTAGATCTAGGTGTGATATTTGACTCGAAATTTAAGTTCTTAGCACACTTCGATTATATCATGCTCAGAGCCTATGCCATGTTTGGATTTGTGAAGCGGAACGCATCGCTATTCACTGATCCCTACACCAGACTTTCGCTTTATTTTGCATTTGTTCGATCTAAACTAGAATACTCAGCTCTTATCTGGAAACCCTTTATTACCACTCATGGAAATATAACGACTACAGAAACAATTTCTTAAATTCGCTTTTTTGCCGTAAGATTGTTAGACTCTGTTCCTTTATATCACCAGCAATGTAAGGTTATTTACCTACCAACCCTTGCTCATCGTAGAAATATCCTTGCCATTTGCTTCATCTTCGATTTTGTGAATGGTAATATCGACTGTCCGGAGCTACTCTCGAAAGTTGGATTTAATGCTCCGTCTAGACAACTTACGAATTTTGATCCCTTATTCTCGAGTTGAGGCGGACTAATTATTCCCAAAATGAGCCCCTCTATAGGGCTTTATATGAGTTTAATGCACTCCCAGTTGATATGCAATTAGACTATTGCCAAAAAAAAAAAAAATTTTTAAGCATAGGTTAGTCAATTATTTTGTAAATTTGAGTACGTAAGATAAACAAACACCTATGCACCAAACCAAAGTAGATACAAATTTGAATTTATAAATATATATTTTTTTTATTATTTTTTAAATTTGATTTTGCAAATATATATATAGATTTTGTTTTTTAATTTTAGGTTAAGTTTATTGTATTTGTTTATTAAATCAATAGCTTTAATCCTAAGGTATGGTGCCTGGTGGCATTGACAAGTATCCGGGCCCTCTCTTACATCATCGTCGCGACTACGCGTCGGCCCAGGAACATGATAGCATATGTACGCCATATTTCGATTTCCTCTTACCAACTTTCTCTATCGATCAATGATCCTCAAAAATGAAATTAACATTTTTTTTTAGGAATATGGTATTTTATTACATACGTTGTTGTTGATATTCATGATGTTGTCGATGCTGTTCAACTGTTTTTTGTTGTTTTCTTGATGTTTTTGTTGCTGTTTAACTGTTTTTTGTTGTTTGCTTGATGGTTTTGTTGCTGTTTAACTGTTTTGTTGTTGTAGTTGATTTGTTGTTTAGTTGATTTTTTGTTTGTTGTTTAGTTGATTTTTTGTTTGTTGTTTAGTTGATTTTGTTGTTGCTGTTTAACTGTTTTGTTGTTGTAGTTGATTTGTTGTTTAGTTGATTTTTTGTTTGTTGTTTAGTTGATTTTGTTGTTTGATGATTTTTGTTTGTTGTTTGTTGTTGTGGTTGTTACTGATGTTGCTGCTGATGCCTCTAACAAGGATCCAGTGGACTTTGAAATCGAACTCAAGTTCCTTTACAGTAACTTCTCATTTTTATCCCCCCTTCATATGGGGAGCATGCTTTTCCACCATCCCTCCCTCGCAATCCCCCTTTGAGAAGTTTTAGTTAACAATCTTTTTTTAGAAACCTTTTTTTCTCATTATAAGTAATTAATATTCTAATGGGCTTTTTATGTACGTTAGAAAAACCACACACCCAAGTGAGAAATTGTCGCTCACCTTCCACCCATCCCCCACATCCCCATGTAACAATATTGATCACCTGACCTTTTTTCTCATTACGAGCAATTAATTTTCAACTGGACTTTCTATGTACGTGAGAAAGACCGCACACCCAAAATAATCAAAGATGGTTATCATCTCACAAGTTAATGTGGGAAAATAGTTTCAAATACAGATTTCTCTTTCCGCCCCAGAACGTGTTAAATTGATTCTAAGTTTCTTTCCTTTCCACAAATGACTCATGAAGATGACATAAAAGGGACTCGCACAAGAGGTACCCGAACCTGCGCACCTGGAACAGTACCCGACCGCAAAAAAAGGGACAAGGCACAAGCCTTAAGGCGCGCACTTATTGATAAGATCGTGAACCTCACGCAATGTCCCAGGCTAGCTCTAACACGTGCCATAATAGGAGTTGAAATCACGAACCCGCACTTCTCCGTACCTGCAATTTGAACTCCCAATAAAAAGACAGAGTTCATTTTATACCATAATAATATATTTATTCATTTATTTTGGGATTCTAAACATATTTCATAATATTGAGAAATTAATTTTCTGACTCCATCCCGACGATTTGCACAAAAGTGAAAGGCGTATGTTGCTGGTGTCAATTCGGGATTACAGAATGTAAAGTGTTCACCATAATTCGAAGTTTTAAGATCATATCCACCTTGATTCATGAACATCGTTTTGTGTTTATGAAGTATTGAAAGTGGTGACCAATTACCTCCCCTTTCAAATCTTGAATAAATTGGTCAATTTGAACTTTAAAAATGACGTACAAACCCCGCCCCTAAGTCGTGTTTCTCAATATGTAAACCGGTTTCCCTTAAACCTGTTTAGGGACGGACAACCAATTTCCTTAATATTAAAGAACTGACAATTTCCAAAACATTTCTGAAGAAATCATTTCTTTTCCACCCCTTTACAAATAATCTGTTTTCCGTTTGTAATTGACTTTAGATACTTTCGAGTTTGAGAAAAACTATTTTATGCATCGTTCCAATAAATGTTATGATGTTTATCGGTTAACCAAATTGCAGTCTTTCGAGATTTTGTATTTAGTAAAGTGAAATCATATGGTGGTTCTATTACAGAACTATTATTCAAGTTAGGATCCTGATCAATTACTAATCCTATTTCCTTTAGAATGAAATTGTTATTATTACCAAAGAAGCCTTGCACATCAACTGAAACAATATCTTTCAACATTATGAAAGATCAATAACAAAGATAAGGGGCTTTCAATTTAAATTCATTTGGTGCTGATCACGTGACCTTTTCCTCATTATGAGTAATTAATATTCAACTGGGCTTTCTATATACGTGAGAAAGGTAGCTCACCTTCCACCCATCCTCGACATACCCCATGTAACAATACTGATCACGTGACTTTTTTCCTTATTATGAGCAATTAATATTCAACTGTGATTCCTATGTACGTGAGAAGTGTCATACACCCAAAGTGTTTAAAGATTGTTATCTAAGACAAACATGTCCAATCATTTTAGGGAACGATTTATCCTATGATTGTAAAACTAATAAAGAAATGAAAACAACGTCCAATGAAATAAATCTCACAAGTTAATAATTCTCAGATGTAGGAAATAAATTTTTTTTTTAATTTCTTTTCTTTCCACAAATGGCTCATAAATATGTTATAAAAGGGAATTGAACAAGAGCCTGTAGAAATTTTGTAGTATTCATTTTTTTGTTTAGATATTTTTGCTTATTAATTTTAATTATTTTATTAATATTTAAGTATTATTTTATTAATATTTAAGTATTATTTTATCAATATTCAATTAATTTACATTTCAATTAATTTATTTATGAAGTTAATCTTCTTTTTCTATTCTTGTGATTTACATTAAAAGAGGTAGACACATGTTTCCGACGGTAATTTAGGATTATAGTATGAAAAGTCGTCATAATAAATCTTAGTTTGCTATCATCTCCATCTTATTCATGATTATAGTTTTTATACTTAGGTGATGTTGAAAATATTGATCGAAATATTGATAGTAAACAACTATAAACCAGCTAATAACAGCTAATAATCAAAACCAAATTATTTTCTCTTTTAGCTTAAATTTCTTACGTTTTTTTAGTTTTAAGATTTTTAATGTTAGTTAGTAAGACAAAATTGATTAATGTTAAATGTTACCCAAAGTGACTGGTGCCATAATTAAAAGGCTTCACCTAGCCTGTAGCACTGGGATAAAACTAAAATAAATAAATAAATAAATAAATAGTAACAAGGCATCAGTTAAACCAATTCTTGAACATATAAATCAATTTCATAGTTATATTTCTTATCATATCTGGTCTCGAATTTATAGTGATGTATATAACATTAACTTCCTTACAATAAATTTCTTAAAAAAAAACCAATGCTTAGAAAACAAAATCCACCCTTAACATGTGCATACTAGAGCACTGCATGAATCAACAGTGTTAGGAAACAATTTGGCAGTATGTTAATATGTTTCATCCTGTGCATGGGCATATGATGATTGTAAAGTCGGACCTGACACCTGCAGGTGTATGCATATTGAAAAGAAAGAAGAAGATGCCTTAAAACTGATGGAACGATACATTAATTTGTTTAAAAAACTCAATGGAAACTAATTTCACATGAATATAATTAAATAAATAAAAACGCATTTGACTAAATAAACGTACTCATTTGTTTTTGTGTATATTCTGTTAGGAACCACCACCACCACCACCTAACTATAGAATTGAAACATTTAAGACCTAATGCTCGCTAATGCTCGCTAAAGAGGGGGAGTTCTCGAACTCACGCTTGTTTCCCTCAAACTAACATTTTTTGACCACAAAACCACTGAAGACAGGTTACACTAACAGATATCATCTACAATCCTAATTGAATCAACAAAACGGACACGCATGACAAAACACCCCTCTCTCACGCTCCTACACAAACCATTTTCGGGTAAAGATCACTCTAAACAACCAAAAATTCTAGGCATGACAAAACGCCCCTCTCACACACAAGCAATCCCACATTCTACGCATGACACGCCTCTCACACACAAGCACACACCATTTTCGGGTAAAGATCACTCTAAACAACCAAAAATTCTAGGCATGACAAAACGCCCCTCTCACACACAAGCAATCCCAAATTCTACGCATGACACGCCTCTCACACACACAAGCACACACCATTTTCGGATAAAGATCACTCTAAACAACCACAATTCTACGCATGACAAAACACCCCTCTCACACACAAGCAATTCCCAAATTCTACGCATGACACGCCTCTCACACACAAGCACACACCATTTTCGGGTAAAGATCACTCTAAACAACTACAATTCTACGCATGACAAAACACCCCTCTCACACAAGCAATCACAAATTCAAACGCATGACAAAACACACCTCCCACTTTCACCATTTCTTTGGGGGGATCCTAACCCCTCACACCCTTTCTAACTTAATTAGCTGACCTTCCGGATACATGTCAATGTCACCAGGCACCATACCTTAGAATTAAAGCTATTGAATTAATAAACAAATACAAAAGTATTGACCTTAAATTTAAAAAAAAAAAATTAAACCATTAAAAAAAAAATCTATGCCTTTATATATTTGTAAAATCGAATTAAAAAAATAATAAAATAAAAGTATATTTTAATTTCAAATTTGTACCTTCTTTTGTTTGGGGATGGGTGTTTGCTTTCAGCTAATTCTTTTCAGTTAAACTAAATATGATCTAGTGGTGTGACTGCTTGTAAAAATCATCGAGACGGAGCCTTAAAACTAATGTCATCATATTTAGTGTATAAGAAAAGCCTGTTACAAATTTCCAAATAAACATGAGCTAAATAAAAATTTACATATTCTTTTGTTTGGGAGGGTGTTTGCTTTCAGCTGTTTCTTTTGAGAATTCTTTTGCTATTGGGGTGGGTGTTTGCTTTCAGCTGTTTCTTTTGAGTATTCGTTTGGGTGGGTGTTTGTTTCTCAGTGGCAAGCAAAGGGATCCCCTATTCAAGGGTGCTAATCAAGTTACCAAGTCCACGTGTGAACGTGTCAACAACCCGAGACATTTTCTAGAGGCTATGGTTATTAAATTGCTTACCACACCACACTTTCTTCCCGCCTCGTTTCGCCCCATTTAATAAATCTATTAACGGACACCCGTCAACTTATCACCCTAATTAACGATCACTCGTAACGCACCAGTAACTTCTCCCCGCTTAATTAGAATCCCCGATTTCTGGATAGAATTTCTGGATAGGATTTCTGGATACAATTCCTGGATATACGCAATTTATCACCCTAATTAACGATCACCCGTCACACCCCAGTAATTTGTCCCCCCATTAACTAGGAAAACCTAAATATAACGCTATGATCACCCGTCACACCGTGTGAGCACCACACTTTCTTAATCTAAGCAAAGGTCACCCCACCCGTCACACCCCAGTAACTTCTCCCCGCTTAATTAGAATCCCCGATTTCTGGATAGGATTTCTGGATACAATTCCTGGATATACGCAATTTATCACCCTAATTAACGATCACTCGTCACGCACCATTAACTTTAATTACCCCCATTTATTACCCTAATTAGCATAATTAATTACCTCCCCTTCCACTTTTGTATCCAGCTTTTGTATCCAGCTCCCGCATTTTATAACTACTTATAGTCTTAAACTAACGGACGAACATGGCACATGATTAGACAGTCCGATTTAGACAAACTTTGCCTAAATTGCCATATAAACTTTCTTTCCATCTCTAGTCTTTTTCGAGAAAATCGCGTTTGTATCTGAAATTCGAGTTTAAGCACTTTACTGTGTTTGTAAATTAAAACAAGAGAGAACGCTATAGTCGAGTACTTCGACTACTAGATACCTGTTACTCAGCTAAAGGGAGTCGGAGAGAGATAAATATATGCACGCGTTTTTGCACATTAAAAATGTCAATGCACATTGGACCAGCGAGCCGATTTTTCGACGAAAATTCAAATTTTTCATAGAAAGTAAACTTTTTTTAATAATAAAATTTGAATAGTATATACTTTGACTAAAATTAATCAAAAGATTTTAATTGTTTTGATGCATCCCTGAAATTTTGGCAGCCCTTCAAAGTCAGCTGTTTGATTGCATGCGTGCGAAACTAAAAAGCGCGGGAAAGATTTTGTTTACTTACGAGCGTGCCAAAATTGTTGAGGTTTAAAATTACTGAAGTACTAAAATTATGAAAAAGAAAGCCAAAGGTATGTAGAATATTTGTATTAAAAAAGTCTTTGTTCATGTTTGATAATGTGTTCTTTGTGTGCGTTTATTGATGTTGTCCAAAAGTATAAAAAGCTAACCTGCTAACCCGTCTGTTGTAGATTATAACAAATTTTGTGCCAACTTGTGCCAAAAAGTAACTATGTGTCATTAGAGTGCAAAGTGTATATATACTAATTTTATTAAGCTTTTTTGCTCCATTTTGCCCCGATTTGTATAAATCCCACATATTGTAGCTGTGGTTGAGTTCGCCTATGAGCAACTGCTATTGCTATATTCTTGTAACATGAACAATAAAAACAATGTTCCCGATTTTAATACTAGCAATAGTGATAGTGATTCAGATTCTGACTCTGAAAATCCGTTTTCAATAGAAATTGATGCAGAAGACGACTGTTAGGAACATTTTTTAATTTGGAAAATACTTATTCATAGTCATTTTGAATGCATTGATATTTTTTACTTATTAATATTAAGGTTAAGTGCTTAAAACATGAATTAAAAACTTTTGTTGAATTAAACGAGTGCTAGCATTATTTATTACCGTACAAGTATCAATAAGAGGAAACCAATCTCATATGGGCGGCTGGGGAAGGCGTGGTCAGATCGGTCTGAAACTTAGATATATTTTTATGTGCATCGACACTATCATACGTACCAATTTTGAAGAACCTAGCTTTACAACTTTAATTTTCGTCGAAAAATCGGCTCGCTGGCCCAATGTGCAATGTTGTTTCCGTATAAATGAAAACTTTATTTTAATTATTAAACGAAACAATAGCGTAGCCGGTAAATTCGTCGGCTGTCGAACGAGAGAGAGGAAACGATGGTCTCTTTATAACTTGCTGCTAACTCGTCGTTGCTTAGTTTTGCAAATGTTCGCTAGAGGGATAATATGGACCGCTCCCCCTCCAGTGAGGACGTCACAATTGGATTCTGCTGTTTCGAATAAGTGCGCACCACTCTTGCATTTGCTAAATCCATGATGTGATCATCAATAACCATGTGTGCTGGTTTAAGTCGGTCCACAGATACAGCCGTCTCCTTGTTGTTAACATTCAAAAGAAATACATTATCTGTACGGATGAATACATGCGAGCACTTATCAATTTCTTTTAAAAGCTTATGTTTAATATGATGACTTGTTGGAGAAGGTTGCTCCGCGTCGAGGTCGTTAAAGAATTCATTTGGGAGACGTAATGGAACTCCATATAACATTTTTGCGGCGGATGACTTTATATCTTCCTTGAAACACGTGCGTAATCCGACGAGCGCAGACGGAAGTTCTTTGATCCACGGAATACCAGTGCTGCATATCAATGCTGACTTGAAAGATCGATCCTGTAGTGTGAATATGTTGACTTCCAAAAAACTTGGCGAGTTCCTTAAACAGTGCAGCCGCAAACTGGGTTCCCTGATCAGTGGAAATCGTTTTTGGGGCACCAAATCGTGCAATCCAGTGGGTCCAAAAGGCGGTGGCAATAGTTTCTGCGGTAATGTTGGTTAATGGTATAGCTTCAGGTCAACGTAAGAAACGATCGATAATTGTAAGACAATAGCGGAAATTCTGATATGCTGGCATTACTACTATGTCCAGATGTACATGATCGAATCTTCCGCTTGGAACGTGTATCTTCTCAGGAATCATGTGGCTGCGCTTGCTGATTTTAGAACGTTGACAAGCTATACAGTTTCTGCACCAGGTGGTCACATCCTTGTTCATGTGAGGCCAGACAAATTTGGATGTGATAAGTTGTGAATGTAGGCAAATACTTTTCCACGAAGAGGCCGAGGAATGTAAGGCCGCGTTCGACCCGTTGATATGTCACAGTATATCCAAACGTTGTTGTCAAAACTAGACCTATGCAGCTTTAATAAGGTGTTTCCATGAAGCAGCCCTGCCAACTACTGGTCTGTCGCCTGCGACTCTGCTATCTCAGCTGTAGTCAAAGATACCGGCATTGAGTGCCTGGGAGTCAGCGCCTCTCCGTCGCTTGGGTCGTGGCTGAGCTCCTAGCGGGCGGGAGTTCATCACCGCCTCGATTCCGACGAGCACTGTCGCCAGCTCTTCGGAACATATAAACGAATACCCTAAGCAGTTTAAGTTGTGACGAAAATCTCTCGATGACATCTACCAAGTCCGAATTTTGTACAGCAGCGGTCAGCCCGACCGCAGTGTTCATCCAGGTCAAAGTGTGCATTTTGGGGCCAGTATTCTTCTCCTTCCATTAGATACGCTGGTCCAGTAAACCATATCGACTGTATGATTTCGTCGACGTCACAACCTCTTGATACAATATCTGCTGGGTTCTGTTTCGTTGGGACATGCCGCCATGTAGCTTCACCTGACCATTAAAATTAAACATTCGTTATCATACACTTTTTTCAAGCTGACCATAGCTTTCTCATAATTGCTCTCTGTGATGTAGGCATTCACCAGAAAGACAAGAGGTTAAGTGATTGAATATTTCAATAACGGGAATGTTATTGTCTTGATGAACGAGAGTTTCGAAAAGGCTAATGAAATTTTTAAACTCCGAGTATTTGCCGCTGAATTTCGGCAATGCCAAGCTCAAGTTGGGGCTACAGAAGCTGACCCAAATATTTTGGTTTCGCTACCTGCCTCCAAGTCCGAGATAAGGGACAATATTTTTGCCTTGGTTATTATTGAAAGCTCTTCCAACTCTTCTCCAAACTCATCGCCATCATCTAAATCTAGATTTGCCTTGTTAGTATTTAATCGGCGGATGCTACATAATGTTTTTTTTGAGCTTGTTTTTAAGGTCAGCAAGAATACTTTTTGGCTTATCTGGACTCATTTGAAATGAAAATTTAGAATAGTTTTTCCAAAAAAACGAAAACCGAAAACTTTAATTTGGGCAAAGGCGAAAACGAAAATAATACGTGTGGTCGGTATAACTCATTTTCAGCGATTCAACTATATTTTTACAAAGTTCTTATAGCCTAGCTTAACGACAGTTGAGGAAGACGGGGCGAATTCGCAGAGAGCCAGAGAGAACTTTATTGTGCACCCGCCTTCGTCCTAAACTAACTTACACTAAACTTCAAACTTCAAGTAACAAATTTAATAAATCTCTAATCAGGTACTGTAGTTTTTATACCCGTTACTCGTAGAGTAAAAGGGTATATTGTATTCGTGCAAAAGTATGTAACAGGTAGAAGGAAGCGTTTCCGACCCTATAAAGTACATATATTCTTGATCAGGGTCACTAGCCGAGTCGATCTAGCCATGTCCGTCTGTCCGTCCGGATGAACGCTGAGATCTCGGAAACTACAAAAGCTAGAGAGTTGGGATTACCTATTGGCTACCTATTGGCTTCCTACCCAGCGCAAGCTTGTTTCCGAGGGCCACGCCCCCACTAACGCCCACTATCGCCTAACGCCCACAATAAACGAGTTTAAAAAATGTCTGACGCCCACATCTTTAAAGATTTCGGAAAAAAAATGCAGTTTTATTGTATTTTTCAATACCTATCGAAATGTAGAAGAAATTTTTCCAATCGGACCATTCGTTAAAAAGTTATGCCAGATTAAAAATGTTATATCTCCATCTCCCTCGCACTCACTTTGGCTGAGTAACGGGTATCTGATAGTCGGGGCACCCGACTATACCGTTCTCTCTTGTTCTCTGTAGAACTTAACTTTTTCGAGAAGAATCCCAGCGACTGCCAACAATCATTTGTGAACTGCTCTAGTACGGCTCCTATTGATGTGTCGGAAACATCACACATTAATGCAGCTTCGGCACATTAATTGCATTCTTCAAAGGACAAAATAAGTTCAGGAGTTCATATGATTTTTCCTTACATTTTATAGCAGCCCTGATAATGGTGCTTGTATAAGTTAACTTCCAGGATATTAAAACCCAAATTTAAGTTTCACGTTGTATTTTATTTGATGTTCAAAACGGGACTGATTCTACTTTACTTAAGAATACCCTGATCTAAGCTGTGGGTTGGGGCAGCGCAGTCGCTGGCAGCGGCGTTGATGTCGGCAGAGGCAACGTTCATATCGGCAGAGCCGAATTGCGGTGGCGGCAGACTTCTGGCTGAGCTGGAGAAACTGCAAGATCGGCAGAATTGGTATTTATGGATTTGCGTTGTGGCAACTGACCGGATGCTCGTGTTTATGTTATTCAACTCTAAGATCTGACTCTGGACGAAATTGTCACAATGTTGCAATGTTGTTGGTTAACAATGTTGCAATATTTCTTGGAAAATTATATAAAATATTGCTGTGCTTAACTCTCCCTCCTCAAAATCCTACTTGTCCTCAAGAGGAATTAGAAATAGGGAATATTATTAAATTCCGGTATTATTGATTTTGGAGTTGATATAATGTTGGTTTTGTTGTTTAAAACTTTTGGGATCGTTTCTTGAATTTGTAGAATTATTTTCTCTTTTCGGTGAAAAAGGTTTTAAATATAATCAGAGTAATGACAATGGCGCAAATAAGTGCAAGTGTGGTTATTCGATTTATATTGGAATCGTTTTCTAGCGTTTGCAAGTGATTTCTATTTTCTATGTGCAGGGCTTTTAATGATTCCAAAGATAAAATTTGCAGACGTTCCGCTTCTAATGGGGTTATTTGGATTCTTGGTATTACTGGTTTCATTATTGAATTTTATCTATTGGTGAAATGTTTGCCATCTATATTTAAAGTGTCGTTTGAAAAGTGTACCATAAATGTGCCCTTCAGATGATAAGAAATATTATTTGTTATTAGTTTTCCGTTAAAGTTGTTTAGTAGTATTATGCCGTCATCCAGTTCTTCTATTGCATCGATGTGGTCCGAGTTGCTATAGTTACACAGCGCTTCCTTTCCCTGAACTAACTTAGGAATACATTGTGATTCTGACAGGTCAACAATTCTGTGTTTCTTACAAATTTTGATGTGGTTTGAATTTTTACAATCTTTGGGCAAGGCTAAAATTACATTGTTTGATACAAAAATTTCGTTAATTTCTAGGTGAACTATTGAGTTGTGTTTAATAACAGGTTTTATACAAAGATGTTCATTATTGTCTGGCTCAAGTTCAGGTATTTTAACCAAATAGATTATGGTGGTTTTATTGTGTAAGACAGACACATCAACAAATTCTAACATTTCCTCTATTGAAAATGAGGTAATATTATTTTTTTGGAGAATTTTATTTATTTCAATTAATTCAAATTCGTTTAACAAGAGAGTATTAATTACGTTAATTTTGGCCCATTGGATTGCAAATTTTATATTACCTATTTCTTCTTTAACGAGTCTAACCTGATTTTGTAAGCTTTAAGCAATGTCGTTACTGAAATGATTGTCTTTCTGAATTGTGTTTGCTAGCATATTTGATATTGTTGTTAAATTATTAATTCTGTCCTGAAGTTGATTGTTTATGATTATTTGGTCATTGCTGTTCGTAATTAAATTGTTAAGATTCTTGCCTATCATAACTAGATCATCGTGATCTGGGCTGTCTGCGATATATTTCCATGCTAAACCAATCATGTTTATAGATCTAGTCTGTCGAGTTTTTGGTGTTAATATGAGTGTACTAAGAGCGGACAGTGATTGTGTTATTTCATGCGTTAGAGTATGTGTTTGGACCTTGTATTTTATTCGAGTCTAATGAGTTTTATTGTATGAAGTTATTTCTTTTCTTGGAACCCATTCCTGTATTATTTCCTCTATCAACATTTATGTAAACATAACCGATTCGCAACATGTATATCTTAATTTGGAGAATTTGGAGACCTTAACCTTCGGCTCGAAGTTAAGGGCTTCCCGATCAATAAACGACTTGAAATCAGACCAGCACGCGTTTTGGATTCACCCTAAATTCGCTAGGGAACGTACAGTATGGTAATGGTAACTGTGTCTAAATTTGGTTATAGTGTGTTCCCTTATTTTCAGTAGTTCGCTTTCAATATGTTCTAAATTAATTAAATGGATTAATTTTATTGATGATATCTGTAGTTTTCCTATACCCTTATAAATTGTTATGGTGTGGGCATCGGTATAGTTCGTTATTTCGGTGGTCGCGAATGCCATTGGTAATAAGATAATTAAGAACAACATCCTGTAATGATAAAGGTGCGACATTAAACAACGGTTTTTTAGGGTTATGGGCCGATCCCTCACGAACGGACTGAAAACCCCAAGCGGACAACATCTGTGAATGTTATGGGTATTTTGTTTTTAATTATTATTATATATTTTTTTTTTATATATATTTTTTTTTATATATTTTTTTTTATTTCGGACCAATATGGACAAAGGTTTTCCCTGAGAATTATCGGACTAATCTCCTTTAATGTTACTTTTGTGGACTACCCTTCCTGCTTCTGTAATAATAGTTGTATTTTTGTTTTCTTTGACAACTTCCTTTTTGAAACGTGGGGATAATTTGGAGCCTAACCTTGTATTTTGCTTAACAAATATTTCTTTTCCTGGAAAATATGTTTTTATGGTTTTTCTTTGTTTGTTATGATTTTCTAAATCGATCATTTGTTTTTTCTTAAGATTTTCTATATTATTTTGACTGCTTTTTTCATATTGTTCTGGGTCAGTGGTTATATTACTACCAAACAAAATTTCTTAAGGTCGTTTCTTTGTCACGGAATGTATTGTATAATTATATTCGTAAATTGCCCTGTTTATAAGTTCCTCAAAAGTGTTGTATATGTCGGAGACAGGGGTCTTTTAGTCGCTTCGCGTGTTGATTTGTCCGTCATGACTTCCTTTTTACACTTGGGTCCTTTTTTAAGATGCTTAGCGAGTTGCAATTGTTCGTGTTGCCCGTTCGAAGGTTCTCGAAAGAATGAATCCTGAACACTCTACTGCTTTGCACAACTCTACGTTGCAACAACAATTGCGCCACACTCGGCTAAGGTGGGTTCCCCCCTAGCCACGCTCTGGAAACCCTTAAACGGTCTAAGATGGTCACATTTCCTTTCCTCAATACTTTATTTAAAATGACAGGTTTCTCTCAGTTAAATTTAACATTGATTTGTATTATTACTAATTCTCTCGACACGGCTATCCTGATCGCACGTCCTCGTGTGCTTGGCTTAACATTGGATTGGCATCACATTTTGCTAATCTGAAACAAATTTGAAGTTACTCATTAACTTAAATCATGACTTTTTTTTTTTTTTTTTTAAATCCCTCAATACACCTCTTGTGTCTTCAAATGACAGTTTGGCAGGATAACTCTTTCTTATTAGTAGCTTGTACTCTTCTGCGCAAACCCGACCATTTGGCTTACAATTTATCACAACACAGTGCAGGCTCTTGCCGCCACTTGCGACGATATGCACCTTTAGTGCCATAATCTCTCATTAGATCAAACTTAGCCTCTGTGTGTGATGTCCTGTGCACCCCTCTTAGGTGACAGATCTCAACTAATCTTCGGCGTTTATTTCAACGCCATCTCTTTAACTCAGATGCAACTCGATTATCTGGTAGTTTTCGCAAGCTCTCATGCGGATACTTGTATGTTCTTTTACTAGTCAATGATTTCAACAGGTAACGATCACCTTCCAACAATTCTGTTACAACAAACGGTCCCTTGAACTTGGGATCCAATTTCGTTTGATGCCGTTCCTGACTTCTTAGCAAGACATGATCGCCAATCCCATGTTTCACAACTTTTGCCTTATTTTGATCAACTCTACTCTTGTCATATTTTGCATTCTTATCCATATTCTCTTTAGCTTCTGCCCTAGCTTCCTAACAATCTATCTTAGGTTCAGATATTATGGGTAACATGCCCAAAGGTCTTGCCTGCGTTCCTATTAGTAACTCTAAGGGGCTGAAATTAGTCACCCAATTACTAGTACAGTTCATAGCTAATTGGATGTCCATCAATGCATCCTGCCAAGAGCGTTCGCTTGTCTCAACTGCCGTCAACATTCCTTTCAACGTGCTCATCACGCGCTCCACTTGACCGTTTGCCCTGCTTGCCCCTGTTGCAATTAAATGTAACTGAATTTTATTTGATGAACAAAAATCTCGGAATCGACTACTGGCAAAGCTCCTACCTTGATCTGCAATGATACGGTTAGGTACCCCAAAAAGTGATGTACCTACCTTTACTGCGTTGATACAATTTTCCGTATCCAAATTCAGTGTGTGATATAGGTAAACATACTTGATGAATGCGTCTATTTGTACTATGATATACTCCTTTAAGTCATTTTTGCCGCTCAGCTTCACACTAATATCAATATGTACGGTATGCCAGGGAATTTCTACCTTGGGAATGGGGTGCAGTTCCATTTGTACCTTGCCTGTTGAGGGTTTGGATAGCTTAAAGGTTATACAGTTTTCCACAAACTTTCTGACGTACTTCGACATACTTTCAAACCAATATTGTTCATAGACCTTGTTTATAGTTTTCTGCCATCCAAGATGCATTATAGCCTCGTGTACATGATTAATGACCGACCACCTAAAAGATCTCGGAATCACTAATAAGCAACGAGTCTTGCCGCTTCTCTGAATTTTGCGATACAACAAACCGGCTCTTACTTCGTAAGTTTTAGCTCTATCAACTTGCATCTCACTTCCATTTATTTGTGTCATGATATCAACTATACCTAAGTCCCTTTGCTGTTCAGCGATTAGCCAATTATCCGTTATCGCTGCCAAGTCAATGCGAACCTCAACTACTTTGTTTATCGTTTTCGGGACATCTGGAATAGGATTTCGGGATAGGCAGTCTACGTGTGCCATTTGAGTTCCCTTTCTATATTCTACGCTAAAATCGAATGCCTGCAAGAACGCCCACCATCGGTGTACTCGTGGTGTCAGTTCAGCCTTTGTGCGACTCGCTTTTAAGGAATTGCAGTCAGTATGGACGACGAACTTTCTAAAAGTTAAAAGTTAATTGATACAATGGTTTCATCTGTTCAGAGAATCGTGGAACAAACTTTCTGAAATATGAAGCCAAACCTATAAATTGTCTTAACTGCGTGGCAGTAGTTGGTTGACTTAATGCGGATAGAGCTTCTATTTTTCTAGGATTGGGTTTAATTTCGCCATCTTTAATATTAAACCCGAGATACTCTATTCCTGTCTTGAAGAATGTGCACTTCTTTATATTGAATGAAAACCCGGCATCTGACAAGGCTTTAAGAACAACTTTCAATCTTGTAAAAGCTTCTTCTTTGGAGTTTGCGACTATTAACACATCATCAATATAGACAATTGCATACGAGTATGCCAAATCACCTAAGGCTCGTACAATCGCTCTTTGAAATACTGACGAAGCGTTCTTCAAACCGAATGGCATAGCAAGGAACTCATATTGGCCTTCTGGAGTCACGAAAGCTGTCTTCTCGATGGAATCAGTGTGAATCGGTATCTGATAAAATCCGCTGGCCATGTCCAAACTGCTAAAGTATTTACTACCACGTAATCTATCTATCTGATCTGCTATTAATGGCAATGGATATTTATCAGACACCGTATTCGCATTTAATTCGCGAAAATCAATGCATAGTCTATCACTGCCATCTTTCTTTTTAACTAAAAGCATCGGACTAGCGAATGAAGAGCTACTTGGGCGGATGACATTGCTTTCAATCATTTGTTGAATTTTGTCCCTGACTCTTAGTTTTTCTTCAGCACTTAGTCTATACGGACGTCTTTGTACAGTCTTATGTTCATCAATTAGACGAATTTCTAATTCTCCTGTAGTTATACGCCTGTGTGGCATGCCAGTTATAAATCGATCTGAGAATTCATTTAAAATATTTCTTAATATTTTCTAAGATACTTATCGAAGTTTCATTACTCACTACATTGACAATTTGATTCCTATACATTGTTAATTTGTTAGCTCAATCATGACACCAAGACCTAGCTGCAATATTTCTCGACCAATTATAATATCTTACTTAAGGTAATTATCCTTTACTTCATGAAATATGACTTCTACATTAAATTCGGAAATATTTACAGTTGCCAATACTTGTAAGTTGCTTTTAACAATGTTGTCACCTATTCCTCTTAGCACTACCGTGTTATAAATCCTTTTTCCAGCCAGCTTGTTGCAAAGTTTCTCCTTGACCAAAGAGCATTCGGCACCCGAATCGAAGAAGAAGATAAAACTCTCACCCATTTGCTTCATAATACTAGTTCTCGTTGTTGAAGTTGTTCGCCGAAGTCGTTCCCTTCATACATACAGATGCAATGTGACCAGGATTGCCACACTTGAAGCAAGTAACTGCTGACCTCTCTCGTCCAGCCAAAGGTTTGCCAGCATGATGATTTGGTTTTGCGACGTTTCTTTCTTCTTCCTTCTTCTTGCGGCACTCAAACGCTTTATATCCTATCTTGCCGCAATAATGACATTTGATTTGCGCCTGCGCTTTAAACTTCTTCCTGTCCGGTCCTTGATCCAATCCAGAGTAGTCGCTCACTTTGCTGAATGCAAACGCCTTTAAGAGCTGCTGCAGTTCATTCCGAGTTTTTATGTTTGTAGTGAAAACGGAACTTTGCAGCCTGGGATCGATTTGGGACGTGTGGGCCAACACTAATGAAACAGCTATCTCCTCTTGGCTCATTCCTTTCCACTTCGTCAGCAGTGACGTCACCAGCCTGCTGCTATATACTGACTGAGAATGTTGAGAATGTTGAGCAATACGGCAGACGGTGGCTCGATGCCTTCATAGCGGTGTAAAAACAAATCCTTAAATTTCAGCCACGACATTCCAGCAAAGCAAATTTGTGACAGCCATTGCGAAGAGTTTCCAAGCAGCGACTTGCTAAGCGCCATGACTAGTGCTCCGCCTTCCAGTGGACGCTCGGATAAGATCATATCCACGGTTTTACACCACGCTGCGGCATCGGCTCCAGGCGCATCAGAATTAAACACTGGCAATGTCACCGAAATATTTTGCAAGGCTCCAGTCGATGTTGTTTGCACAGTTTTCAGCAACTCTAGAAAGTTTCGGTTTTGTGTCTCTAAAATCGCCTGCAACACACTGTCAGAATGTTCTTGTGGCGATGGGGATCCCACTTCTGATGTCGGAGACAGGGGTCTCTTAGTCGCTTCGCGTGTTGATTTGTCCGTCATGACTTCCTTTTTACACTTGGGTCCTTTTTTAAGATGCGTAGCGAGTTGCAATTGTTCGTGTTGCCCGTTCGAAGGTTCTCGAAAGAATGAATCCTGAACACTCTACTGCTTTGCACAACTCTACGTTGCAACAACAATTGCGCCACACTCGGCTAAGGTGGGTTCCCACCTAGCCACGCTCTTGAAACCCTTAAACGGTCTAAGATGGTCACACTTCCTTTTCTTAATACTTTATTTAAAATGACAGGTTTCTCTCAGTTAAATTTAACATTGATTTGTATTATTACTAATTCTCTCGACATATATTTGTTTTGTTTTAAGGCACCTCATTATTTCGTAAAGGGTGGAATGAAATCTTTCAATTTGGCCGTTAACAGAACTTTTGTATGGAGGAGCTTTAAATATTTGAATATTTAATTGATCTTTCATCATAAATGTAATGGTTGCTGAATTGAAGGATTTTTCATTATCAATAACTACGAATTTTGGGACTCCGTAGTAGAATAAGATGTTGTGTAATTGTTTCTTTATATCTTCTGTTGATTTAGATTTTATAATTTTGGCCTGTGCTAATTTTGAAAATTTGTCTATTGCAGTTAATACCAATTTCTTTTCTGTTGAAAAAATGTCAATATGGATTATATGTCCGGGGTACTCTGGGATTGGTGTTTCGGAAATTTTTTGTTTCATTTTAGGGACGTAGTATCTTTCGGTTAATTGGTTTTTATTTTCTTCGGAGTTTCTATGTGCTCTATTATGAATTTGTAATATTACTTCCTCCTGATCTGAATCTTTTGTTAAATCTTCTACTTTGTTTTGGGTAAACCTGATTTTAATGGAACTAAAATGATCTGGGTAAATTTTTTGTATCTCTCCCATTATCTCTTCTGTCGTAAAAATGCCGTTTAAAACAGAAGGGCTTAAGTATTTCTTTAATATTTCAATAAGGATGTCTTTATTAAAGTCTGGTCGAGTAACAGTGTGTCTATGGAAAGTGGGGAATGGAATAGTAAATTTGTAGTCCGGTGGATTTTCTTTATAAATAAAAATTTGGTTCTTAAAGGCATTTATTGGGGCTTCAACGCTAGGAATGAGGCTGTGTCCAGAGCTCTCAGCGCTGTGTTGTGTTGCTGTCAGTGTGTTAATGTCATTACCTTTTGGGATTCTGGATAAGGCGTCTGCTACTACATTTTCCTTTCCAGGTTTGTAAAGTAATTCTTTATTATATTCGTCGAGGTATGATTTCCATCTCTTAATCGCTATTCCTCCCTTCCAATTACAATCATGTGTAAGAGGTTCATGATCGGTGTAAATTTTTACTTTAGTACCACCGTAAAGGTATCCCCTAAGCGATTTTACAGCCCAAGATATGGCCAGCATTTCTTTTTTCGCGGTTTCGTAGTTTTCTTCTGTTTGCGATAAGGTTCTAGAAATAAAAGCTATGAATCTGTCTTTTTGTGAAAGTACGGTTCCTATTGCGTGGTCAGAAGCGTCCGTTGTCAATACAAATTCTTCGTTAAAATTGGGATATTGCAATATTACGTCTTTTGATATGAGGGTATTTTTCAGGCTGATGAAAACCTGCATGGCTTCATCATTTAGGTGTATAGTTTTCCTTGATGAAGTTGCTTTTGAAATTCGCCCATCCTCCCCTCTAAGTAGAGTTGTGAGAGATTTAGCTAAGGCGGCATAACCCATGATAAATCTCCTATAATACCCAGATAATCCAAGGAATGATCTTAATTCCTTAACCGTTTTGGGACATGGGTATTTAGCAATCGCTTCTACCTTTGCGGGGTTAGTCTCAATTCCCTTGTCCGATATAACAAATCCCAAGAACTCAACTTTATTTTTGAAAAATTCGCACTTACCCAGTTGGCATTTAATATTGGCATTATTTAATGTTTCGAATATTTTTTCTAAATTTTTGGAATGTGATTCTTCATCTGGGCTAAAGGCGATTATGTCGTCTATATAAATATAGCTAATTTTCCCTACATGATCCCTAAGAATGTCGTCTAGGGCTCGCTCAGTCCGAATGGAAGGCGTGTAAACTCAAATTTCCCGTTATTCACAGAAAAGGCCGTTTTTTCTATATCGCTTTCCTTCAAAGGAATTTGATGAAAGCCGCTCTTGAGATCCAACACGGAAAACATTCTATTATTTCCTAGTTGTGCAAGCACGCCATTAATGTCCGGTATGGGGTACCTGTCTGCAATAGTTACGCTGTTTAGTTTTCTATAGTCTATTACCATTCTGTATTTTTGTATATTGGATCCGTCTAATTATTTTGGTACTATCCAAACTGGTGAATTATAGGGTGATCGAGATGGTCGTATTATATTGTTTTCTAAGAGTTCTAATACTTGTCTGTCTATTTCATCTTTCAATGCCATTGGATACTGATAAAACTTTGAGTAGATTGGTGTGTCAGTACTGGTGCGGATTTCAGCTTTCACATTTGTCGTATAAGTCAGTTTTTCATTGCGTTCAGCAAAGAGATTTGGAAACTTTCGAAGGAGTTGGTTTAGTTTAAGTTTTTGTGTTTTTGTTAGGTGGTCTGTCCGAGGAATTATTACGTTTACGGCGTCAAATTTTTGGTCCTTTAAAGTTATGATTTTGCCATTTTTCAATGACATAGTTTTGGTGGTTGTGTAAATTATTGCTCCTAATTCTTTTAAACTATCGTTTCCCAATAGGGCATCAAATGGATTAAGTGTGGGTAATAAAAAGAATTTAATTGTTGTGTTAGGGTCATCAAATAGGTTGGCTGTTTTATGGTGAGTGATTCTAATATGCCACTACGTATGGTGGGACAGCTAAGGCCTGGTTGTTATTATTAAATTGTTGACGTGGTTGGACAAAAGCGTTACCAGTCTGTTTAGGCAGCAAAAACGAATTTTGGAACGGGGCATTTGCAGTTGGGAACGACCACTGTGGGAAAGTTGGAATTGTTGGCTGCAATTGAGGCGCAGTTCGAAGAGGTGTATTTCGGAAAGTCGATTGCTGGTTTTTATTGGTGGCGTGGTTAGCACGGAATTCCTGGTTTTCTAACTTCAAGCAAAGGTGGAATGCTGATGGCAAAACTGTTGGTTCCTTCATGCCAAGAAGGCGGGATAAGTCTCCCCGAAGTCCGCGAACAATAGTATCTAAGGCTTTGTCCCTATACATTTTGGTCATAAGTTGCTCAGCTTCCCTTCCTAATTCCATACATCCTATCTTATTAAGTATTAGGGAAAGGTGTTTGTAAACTGCTTGGTGGGATTCCTCTACAGATTGGTGAGCCCCTTGGCATATTGTCGTCATTTGATACTCGAGGGTTCCCAAGTCGCGTTTGTCTGCGTAGTGTAAGGTAAGGCATTTAGAAATGGCACCCCAATTTAGTGGGATATTGTAGGATTCTAATGCAGTGTCGGCATTGCCTGTAATTTTGTTACGTATTGTGTGTAAAATACCAAAATATTTTGCAGTGCCCACTGTGTGTTCATATGTTTTTAAAACCCTGTCAACTCCTTTTTTCCAAGAACTAAATTCCGCTGGATTACCAGAAAATTCTCTTAAGCCTTTTACTATATCTGGTACTCTGTCTAGACCTTCGAGATTAGCTCGATTTTCGGGGGCAATTTCCTGATTTGGGGCACGTGCAAAGTCAAAACCTGGGTTCTGTGCCTGTTGTAACAAAATTGGGAATTGTTCTGCTAGTATCTGCCTAATGGCATCTTGCAATTCATTTAATGCCATTGTAATAGTAAATTAGACAGTTTATTTGTTGTTTTAAATGATTTTTATTTCGAGTTTCAAGGTTGCCACACATTTTTTTACGTTCTGCCTTGCCAGATCGTATACTTAAATTTAGTATTTTATATACTGTCCATTGTTTTAAAATAAATACTTAATCTATCTTGTTTATATGTTTATCTTATAATCTAATTTTAAATATTGGTTGTTGTTTAAGATATTAACAAAGAATTATCTTACAGTTCGGCCATCCTGACATTTAATCGACTCGATTATATCTCAATCAAAATTTTTCGTTTCCCTAAATTGTATCTTGGATAATTCTTTTGTGACCTGTTATTTTCAACATTTCTGCAATATGTATTATTGTTTTCAACCTCTGACCTCGTTTCATTGTATTCTTTTTCTTTAATTAGGTTTTGCATTTCAACTTCATTTTCTTTCTTTTCAATATCATCGTCTAAATCTTGCTTTTCAATTCCATCGTCTAAATCTTGCTTTTCAATTCCATCGTCTAAATCTTGCTGTTCAATATCATCGTCTAAATCTTGCTGTTCAATATCATCGTCTAAATCTTGCTGTTCAATATCATCGTCTTCTATATCTGTCGTTTCACTTTTCTTTTCTAAATCCTTTGTTTCATTTTCTATCCATAACTTCATATTCGCCGGTATTTGTGATAATTGAAATCCTTCGACATCTGATACTGCATATCTATCGTTTTCTAAAGCCTCATCCACCTTGTACGGACCTTTATATTTCGGTATTACCTTCTTGCATGCCCCTGGTACACTAACAAAATTTTTCAAAACAACGTAGTCACCCCTATTAAATTTTTTAATAATTCTACCTTTATTTTTAATTTTTTCATTGTATTTTTGACTATTTATTATTTTATTGCTTGCATTGTTTCTGATTTCAATAAGGTTTCTTTCTCGATTCCATTCGTCCAACTCTTCTTTTAGGAAGTCGATTACCACTCCTCTTTGGCTTACACCAAATAGTAACTCGCTTGCTGTTGTCCCAGTACTTTTATGTGACGTGTTGTTTAAAGCAAACTCTATTTCTGGTAGTACATTGTCTAAAGTTTTCTCTGTTCCTGCACTCGTTAATTTGGCTAACATTGGTCCGAGACACCTATTTATACGTTCCACTTGCCCATTTGCTTGTGGTGAACCGGTGGCTACTTTTATATGCTTTATATTATGGGTTTTCAGAAATTCTTCAAAGTCTTTTAAAGTGAATGCGGTTCCCCGATCTGAAACTATAACCTTAGGACGACTATAAGAAATAAAGAAATTTGATAAACATTTTGTTGCACTTTTAGAATCAGTTGATTTAGTTCCATATAGTTTTACAAATTTTGAGAATGATATAACATTAAAATATTTCTTTCCATGTTTGCTGGCACATAAAATAAAATATTACCTTTAAATTTTCGATAAACAAGACCATTTCTCATCTCAAACGCATTACTTTCTTCTTTCTCTAATCTCTGACGTATTTCATGGATAGCACTGTCTTTGTTTTGGCATATTGAAAGGTTTTGTTCTAACGTGTTTTCTTCTAATACTAATATATTCGAAATTCTATTCAAAGCATCGACATGTTGCATTTTTATACCATCACGGTGTTAAATATCGTAGTCGAAGTTTTCTAATTCAAGCGCCCATCTGGCAATTCTTGGGTTTATTTCTCTTTTATTTAATGTTAAAGACAATGAATTACAATCTGTTATTATTTTGAATTTCTTTCCCTGTAAGTATATTTTGAACCTTCTTATTTATTAACATGTTTTTCAGGTTTTCAAAACACTGAATTTTATCTTCACCAAACTCAAACTTTGCATTCTTTTTAATGATATTATAAAGTGGTTTTGCTTTAATGGAGAATTCTTTTATAAACTTTCTAAAATAGGAACAGAGTCCTAAAAAGCTGTGAACTTCTTTTGCATTTTTTGGAATCGGAAAGTTGGTTATTGCTTCTATATTTTTGTTATCTGGCTGTATTCCTTTCTTTGATACAATACAGCCAAGATATTCACACTGTTCTACCATAAACCTTCACTTGTCAATCCTAAGTTCTAATTTATTCCTTATTAATCTTTGAAAAACTGCCGTCAGCGTAATTAAATGTTCCTCAACTGACTTTGATGCTATCATTATATCATCTAAGTATATTGCAACCTTTCCAGCTCTAATCATATCGTCAAACACCTTATTTACAAATCTTTGAAATGTGGCTGGCGCGTTTCTCAGACCGAATGGCATTTTAATATATTCGAATTGACCCATGTGCGTTACGAACGATTCGATTTGATGAAAAGCACTTTTTAGATCTAGCAGTGTATATATTTCTTTGTTTGCAAGAGTATCTATCAGATCCTCGATCAACGGTAAAGGGTAATTATCTTTGGGAGTATTTTTATTTAATGTTCTGTAGTCAACACATAGTCTAATATTACCTGTTTTTTTCCTAACCAATACAATAGGAGAAGCAAACTCTGACTGACTTGGCCTAATTATTTCATTCCTTATTAACTCATCTAATATTTCTTGGACTTTTTCTTTTTCTGCGTACGATAATCGGCGGGGCTTATAATGGAAGGGCTTTTCGTTATTAAGAATCAATTTCAAATGACATTTAGTTTCCGGCTTCTTAGGGATTTCATTATTTAAATAATATTGCTTAAAGATTTGTTGTAACTTAAAATGATATTTTGAGTGTATGTTAGTATTGTTAATAATTAATGTATTTTCCTCTTTATCTAATTCGATTGCCATTAGGTTTTGCCATTCACTTTCTGTTTCGGACATATGTTCGTCTTTTATGTTCAAGTACATTTCGTTGTATTCACTTACATTTTTTTTGTTGGGTAATTTCTTTTCGTTTTCGTATAGTAGACTAATTAATTCATCCATATTTTGTTTACTTTGGTCTTTACTTACTTTGTTTTCAAATCCTAATTTACTTTCTTTTATTAACACATATCTTTCCTTTTCTTTTCTTTTTTATTTTTTTTTTTTTTTTTTTTGGTATAAGCCGAAGTAGTCACATTCTTTACTAACACGCCTCACAAGAAATGGTTCTTGTTTTCATGTTGTTAATAGTATAGCACAGTAAAAATAATCCCGAAATCTGCGGGTAGGTGAGCCATAGTATGGCATAGGCATGTTACATCCGGGTTATTAATTTACAAAAGTCGCCCGTGTCTATCACGGCCGAGGATCCATAGGTCCGCGGGGTGCCGTCTGCGGAGACGACGTCGGCCCAGTGGTGTCGTAAGACGTCTAGCCAGGCGGTTGGAATGCACCAGGAGCCGATCCCTGTAGCGATTCGAGAGCATAGTTATCATCTCAGTAACTGTTGGTACTCAAAATAAAACGTTATTTTCAACGTAATGATACCACTTCACCCCAAGCATCCTCCGTAAAGCTTTTGTGATGCAAGTCTGAACCCTTCTTAGCGACGTGTCGCAAGCGGTGCCCCAGCATGTTATTCCCCAATTTAGGGTCGGGAGAACAATGGCTTTAAAGAGCCGCACCTTGGCCTGAAGGGATAATCCGCTATCTGAGCGAAGTAGCCAGTCCATTTTGTCTAGTTTCATCCTCGCTGACCCGCAGACACGGTCAATCTGACCCTTCCAGCATAGACGGCGGTCTAAGGTAACACCGAGGTATGTTACTCTCTGCTCGTGCTTAAGTCTATCACCATCCAAGTAAAGACTGCGGGATCGGCCAGGTCGAAGGGCAAAGGTGGCGTGTTGCGTTTTATCAACGTTTAGCGCAATATTCCAACGAGAGGCCCAACATTCAAACTCGTTCAAAAATGTCTGGACACGCCACGAGGCCGAGGAGGGGGTGCTGCCAGTAGCTAGGAATGCAGTATCATCTGCATAGGTGGCAAGGAGAGTACCACGAACCACTGGGTTTGGGAGATCCGAAGTGTAAATTGTGTACAGAACCGGGCCAAGGACGCTTCCCTGTGGGACACCAGCACGAATTAGACGTAGTCCAGAAAGATGTCCACGAATGTCAACGGCAAACATACTATGGTCCAGAAATGACACAATGAGCTTCCAGAGTCCCTCAGGCAGTAGTGGCATTAATTTATAGAATAGACCTTCATGCCAAACCCTGTCAAAAGCCTGTCTGACATCAAGAAAAACAGCCGAGCAATATTTATGACCTTCTAAGGCATCCAGAATGTGGTTCACGACTCTGTGAACCTGTTCGACAGCGGAGTGGTGAGAACGGAAACCAAATTGATGGTTTGGTAGAGCGTCATTAAAGGTGTCAATATCCATAAGCCTGTTAAGTACGATCCGCTCAAAAATCTTGGAAAACGTGGACAGGAGACTTATTGGCCTGTAGGACTCAGGGGAGCACGGATCTTTGCCCTTTTTGGGGACCATTGTATCTAGAGCACTTTTCCATGGTGATGGAAAATGGCCAAGGTTGAGTGACGCATTAAAGAGAAGGCAGAGCTGTGCAATGACAGAGTTGGGAAGTGACTTTGCAACTTTACCATCGACTTTATCCATACCAGGAGCTTTTGTTGGGACCAATCGTTTAATATGATCACGGACCTCTTCCTCATCCACTGGTCGCACAACAACAGGAGGACCGAAAGAGAGTCCAAACCTAGAAATTGTGGCTCGAACTTCCTGGTCAGTTGCGAAATCGAACGGAGTAAATCGGTTTTCCAGGTCATCTGCAAATACATCTGCTATTTCAGAATCACTGTGAGCCCAAGTGCCATCGCTTCGTTTAAGAGAAAACCTGTGAAGGGGTTGTCTTTTCAGATTTCGTGTGCATTTCCATAATGCAAACCCATGATCCTGGTTGGGATCAATGGCACTGAGATGATTCACGAAAAATTCAGATTTTGCCAATCGAAGGACTTTTCTAAGTTCTGACACGGCAGCCCTCCACCTTGCCAAGTCCAGGGTATGCCTTGTTCTCATCCAAACGCGGCGAAGTGTACGACCTCGTCTGGCCAAGACTGCAATTTCAGGTTTCGAAGAAGCCCATGTTGGCGGCGGTATAGGTACACTTCTAGCAGGAGGGGCGGCTTGATGGATCTTGTCTACCAAAACCTGAGCAAACGAATCAACGTCATCCGCAGTGACAAGCGGAGGGTTTTCTTCAGTCAAAGCAGTGAGCCTGGCACTAAAACTTCTAATATCCGAGCCCCGAGGTAGAAGCCTAGTTTTGGTGATGACCTGATAGGCAGCCACAGAGAAATATATCAGGAGCGGGATATGATCAGAAGAAAGGCCCGAACATTCAGAGATGGAAAGGTGGCTGCACGGGATACCTCTATACACTGCAAAATCAATGGCAGTCGGAAGATGATTATTAATCCAGGGAAAATGCGTGGGTCCCCCCGTAGCCAGAATCTGCATGGTTGAGCTAGAGACAACAGACATCAGAGTGTTTCCACGAGGGCAGGACCGTCTGCAACCCCAGAAGCTATGGTGTGCATTCCAATCACCTCCAATAATAAAGCGGCTACCCACAGAGCCGAAAAGGCGCAGAAATTCCGCAGAAATTCTGGCCACAAGTGACGATGACCAGGGGGACAGTAGACAGCGCTAAACGAAATTCTTCCAAACGACGTGACCAAACTTATAGCAATTGCTTGCAGATGAGGCTCAGTTATTGTGGTGCTCAGGTGATAGTCCAGGGACGATTTAATAATGATAGCAGCACCACCACGATTTCTATCATCGGGGTGGTTGGCGCAGTGCACAGCATATCCATGGATTCGAAAGAATGAACGGCTGGTAAAATGAGTCTCTGAGATTAACAAAATATCAATGTTACGTTCCTGGAGGAAGTGCTCCACCTCCAAGGATTTGCTAACTAAATTGTTAGCGTTCCATATTATTATATTTAATCCGTAGTTAGTCATTGCGGCGCGTTGACTGAATGGCGTGCTTGGACATCACGCTCTGTAGCATTTGCAGCGTCGTCGTCATGACTGACATCATTTGATCAAAACGTTCCAGTAGTTTTTCAATTGCCGCCGCTTGGGCATTTACAGCAGCCTCTTGCTGCTTTTGTAAGTTATTAATAAATTCCAAGAGTCTGTCCTGAGCAGGTTGTTCTACCACAGAGGCCTTAGTAGTATTTTCAAAATTAGGCTGACTTAGCGGACTCAATAAATTTTTAAATGAATTTGATGACGTCAATGGCTGACTTGAGGAAACAGGAGGACGCAAAGGGAACCAAGCATTCTGGCTTGGGATCGGAGCAGCAACCGTTTGCTTTAGAGAACGTTGACGTTCTGGAGTGCTATTAGATTTGCGTTTCTCACACTGTTCTAGATAGGCAGGACAACTGCGGGAGGAAGCACTATGATTTGAGCCACAGTTGATACACTTAAACTGATCCTCTTTCTGTGCTGGGCATTTATCCTTCTCCTTGGTGTCATGGTCGCCAGCGCACCTAGCACATTTGGGTGAAAACATGCAAAAGTTTTTTGAATGATTAAACGATTGACATTTAAAACACCTTAATGGGCCCTTTCTTTGAATCTGTGGTTTTATAGTAACCACTTGATAATCAATTACTCGAATGTTATAAACATCTTTGTTATTTTTAGCTGGTTCTAATTCAACAAAGAATATGTCGCGTTTGGCCTTGCCATTTTCACCAGGAGGGTTATATACATTCCGAGGGTTGTGCCCCAATTCTTTGAGTCTGGCAATGATTTCATCAACTTCAGTTGAAGCATTAAGGCCCTTAATGACAATTCGGAAAGCTCTCTCGTTTTTGAATTGAAAAGTGCTGTATGAAATTCCATTGTCCTTGAATAGTTTTTGGACAACACGGTATATACTGCCATCATCCACAGTAATTCTACAGGAGGATCGTCCAGTTGTCTTAAGGCGAAAGCCAGTAGTCACGGGTGATAGTAATCCTATCAGTTGCTTAAAATCCGTGACGCCTCTTAATAAAAAGGGTGGAGGACGAGGTTCTCGCTTCTTATTCTTGCTTTGGGCAGAGGCATTGGCCGAAAACATCGTGGAGTTATCAGATTGGGGCAAGAGTGTATCGCCAGTAAAGTTCATTGTATCTTCATCATCAGATAGAATACCAAAACTATTATTCGTTCCTAAATATGAGGATGAGGGCTTTTCTATATTAGATGTGGGTGACAGTAAGTTCACATTTTTAACAGAAGCCTGAGGACGGTTTTGATCCTGGTCCGACTTTAGAAGTGCAGACTTATGAGTACTACCATTGAGTTGGTCAAGGTTCCTTCTTTTTCTTAGGTACTTTACCTGAGTGAAACGCTCTTCATCAGCAACACTCTTGCTAATCCACCTGGGGCTTATTTGCTTATTCGGCATTACATCAACATTAATCATTTCTAGATCCTCGTAAGCTGATTCATCAGAAACGTCAGAGAGGCACCTATTAGCATCAAAGGCAGTTGCCTTGGCATTTCTGGATGCCTTGAACACGGCTTCTTTTACGACCTCATCGGTATTTACTGGCGGTCGAGATACTTGGTCTTTGGCAGAGACTGAATGTTTCGTTCCATGTGATTCGTTATCCTTCGAGTGAGCTACCTTATTTTCACGACCGTTGGCCGTAGATTCAGCTCGAAATTAATAGACATCTTTGCTCATTGGAGCTTTAGCATCCGACATTGCAATCGTCGTACCGAAACTAATAGAATTCGGAAAAGAAACAGTTAGTGGAACAGCCGACCTGCCAATAGCGTGGGCAAGGCCGGCAAAAGCTACAGAACGCAGAGAAAAAACCAAAAAATGATGAGAAAAAAAAATCAGATTTTTATACAATTTTTATGAAACACGGGATCTCCGAAATAAACACAACCGGTTAGCTTGACACTAAAGTCAATTCCTTTTCTAAAAAATCTGTTGCCAATATTGCAGGATATTCCATTGTTTCATTAGGTACAACAAAAAAATCTTTATTAAATTCTTGGTTTTCAAATATGATTTTACATTTAACTATTCCAATAATAATCAGTTTACTTTTATTTATTCCATAGTAGTTTTTAAGAAAATTATAACTCTCGATAAATTTGGTTCGTACGTGTTCTTCATGTATAAGGGAAATGGGACTTCCCGTATCGATTAGGGTTTCTAATAAGAGGATAAAATTGTTAGTTTGTTTAGTAAATAAATACTCTATTTTTCTTACAAATTAATTTGAATTGTTTATGCTCTCCAGTGGGTTGATATTCTTGCGTTTCGGGCAGTTCATTGAAGTATGCCCCATCTCAGCACAGACGAAACAGGATTCAGGTTCCCTCTTGCTTTTGCGACATTCGTTGGCCATGTGTCCCTTTGAATTGCAATTATAGCACTTAATTACAATTGCAGATTTATTGGTATCTGCCTGGAGCGTAACTTTGTTGTTGTTGCTGACGAAAATCAGCTTTAATTGAATTTTCTTAAAAGCGTCCAATAACTCAGCTGTATTTGAAAATCGTTGCATTTTTGCCTGGTTGCGTAGCGCATAATCCGGTATTCCGTCGATCAAGTGCTCCAGTAGTTCGTCTTGACTTATAATTATTTTATTTGATAATATTAGTTTTTCGTAGAAATTCTCTTGAAATGATTCATCACTTTGCCAAATTCTCTTTTCAAACTTGCGTTTCATTGCAAGTTGAGACTCACGATTATCAAAAATGTTTTCCATTTCATAAAGCAATTCATTTACTGGCATTGTCATCGACTCCGAGCAGCTCTGCAGCCATTTAGCAGCTTTTCCTTTTACACGACTGGAAATTAATGCACGTACACTGTGATCATCAAGTTTATAAATATTTTGCACAGATATAATTTGCTTTTTAAATAGGTGAATGTCGGTATCACCATCCACAGGGTCAAATTCTGACACTAAATCCTTAAGATGAGTAAACGGGATATTTTTGTTGATTAGTGTATCGTCTGGTTTTTCCTTTTTGGTCATATTTAATATTTCGTTTTCTTTCGTTGAAATTCGTAATTCCCTTTTTAATAGTTCTACTTCCCGCATCATTAAATCCCATTTCATGTCTTCGTAGTCCTGCTTAATTTTGTTCAGGTTTTGTTCGTATGAAATTTCTTTATTTATTATCGGCTTAGTTGCAGATGTAGTAATCGAAAGTACTTACTGTATATATTTTTCGTTCTCGCTTTCATATGTCGTCTCGGCGATGAAATTCTCTTGATTATTTCCTTCGTTTACCTTTCGTACCACTTTATTCTCAGTTTTTTTCTCGTTAACATTTGTATTCGCTGCTTCGTTGATCTCGTTTCTTTCATTGTTCATATATCCATCTTTGTCTTGCATTTCATAACCTTGTTGCTTTTCGTTTTCTGGCTTATTTTTGTCTTTCATTTCGTTGTATTGATTTCCTTGTAGTTCATTTTCTTTCGTCTCGTACTCCTTTCCTTTCTCTTTGTTTTCGTCATCCTTACGGCTTGGTGATGCTAATGATTTTCAGTTGCGCCAGCTTCTTGAACTTTTCTTTCTTCTTCATTGTCTTTCACTTCGTCTTCTTTTTGTTCCTCTATGTTCTCGTTGTCCTTACGGCTTGGTGACGCTAATGATTTTGCGATTGCGTCAGCTTCTCGAACTTTTCGTAAACGTTGAATTAATTCTGGTTTATTACCAGTTAAAGGTTGATTATATGTCTTTAGAATACGCTTAAGGCCGTCAATTGTGTACTTTTCATAATCACTTTCATCCATTTTTTTTTTTAATCAAAGTTATTTATTATCAGATGCAAGTCTTTTTTTTTTATTTTTATATTTAGTAGGCACTTTGCTTTTTTAAGTTCTAAGCCACTTCTGATTATTGTAATAGTAAATTAGACAGTTTATTTGTTGTTTTAAATGATTTTTATTTCGCGGTCCTCACATACGTGTGTACTTAGCACAGTTCCGATGAAGAAGTGTCTTTTTTTCGCGTTTCAAGGTTGCCACACTTTTTTTTACGTTTTGCCTTGCCAGATCGTATACTTAAATTTGGTATTTTATATACTGTCCATAGTTTTACAATAAATACTTAGTCTATCTTGTTTATATGTTTATCTTATAATCTAATTTTAAATATTGGTTGTTGTTTAAGATATTAACAAAGAATTATCTTACACCATGTTTCTATTTCTTTGGAATAATTCTTGTCTTTGGGCCTGTCTTTGTTGTTGCTGATCTAAAAGCGCTTGATTTTGATTTATTTGAATTTCTTCCTGCTCTAATTGATTTTCCTGTACTCATTCCTGTTGTTGCTCTAAGATTGCTTGATTTTGTTCTGCCTGGGCTATGATTTGTTGTTGTTCAATACTAAGGATTGGGGGTCTCAATAAATTTCTCTGATTGGCCATTTGTTAAAATTTTTAGAAAAGGGGAATAAATTCATGGGTCTGTCTTAAGGTTAAGTCCATCTTAAAATTATTTTAAATGTTAATAAAATTATGGAAATTACAAATATAAATATTTTAAAATCGTTTTAAATTTAATTGGTAAAAAATTTAAAATTACTTTTAACTATTAAATTGATTTTTAATTTTAAACTTATTTTAATTATTGGCAAATTTTAATATTTTGATATTTAAAATGTTATAGAATTAATCTTTAAGTTTTATTTGATTTAATTTTAAATTTTCTTTAAATTTATTTTTTTTTTAATGTAGATTTTTAATTTTAAAAATATTAATTTTAACTTTGAAATTTTAATATTAATTCTGATAAGCTTAGGTAAAATTTTCTTACTTTAAACTTTTTAATTAATTGGATTGATTTGCATTTCCTTTTGTTGTTCACTTATTCACTATCTCACTTAACTTAGACTTTTGCGAAGAATGCGGAATGCATCGACGATAATAACACTATGCAGCATCAATAATTTACCTCGATGGATGCTATATTTTTGGATTCGTTACGAATTCCCAATCCCGAAATTGATATTTTCCTGGTAATATTGTATTGATTATAATTTTACTATTAGACTAATTGGATACAAAAAGTTACAACATCAAACTTTTAAAAACACAGGGTGGCAACACTACTACTATTTTGACCGCAGCTGTATACATTTATGTTTTCTGACTATATTTTCTAGAATTTGTTTCTGCCTTAAAAAAAATCCTAAAATTATTCTAAGTATGGGGTTTGAAAGATAAAGAGTGTATCTTTTAAAAAAATTTAACATCGAATCAAACCATGCATCCGTTTGCCTCTGAGATCTCTGGAAAGTTGGCCAATTTCAGCATTTTTGCTAAGAATCCTTGCGTCGGGGAACTTTTTGGAAAACGCAGTTTAACTTGGGAATTCGTAACGAATCCAAAAATATAGCATCCATCGAGGTAAATTTAAAAAGCACTAAAATTGCTGCACAGTGTAATTAACGATGGCCAAGAACCTTCCGAGCTGGTTGATAGTGTCTGGGCGAGGGTGGTTTTGAATGGCGTCAACGCGATCCCTTGGTGGTTTTATCCCATCAGTATTAATAACATAGCTGAGAAAACGTACCTCTGATTGTGCTAGCTGACATTCGTCCACGTTGACGAAAAGTCCATATTTCTGAAGAATTTGAAGAACATTGCGAAGATGCTCTTCGTGCTGATTTACGGAATCTGACATGATCAAAATGTCATCGATGTAACAATATATGCCCCGAAAAATGTTATCCATAAATCTTTGAAATGTTTGTGTGGCGTTCCTCAAACCGTCAAGCATGTAAAGAAATTCGAAGAGACGAAATGGTGTGCATATAGCGGTCTTCGGAATATAGGTCTCTGCCATGGGAATCTGGTAATAGGCTTTTACCAAATATTCTTTTTCCATACAGTTGCTCAGTGAAATCTTGCAGGTTAGCTTTCGGATATCGGTCTGGTATTTTGGATGCGTTCAGTTTAGTATGGCACTCAGAAGTCATCCCAACCAAGAAGGTTGATGCCATGGAAACCTTTGTATTTGGTACTATTGTGAAAAACATTAAATATACTCTGGAGGAGCAGTGCGAGATTGGAAAAAAGTTGCAAAATGTTACTAGTAGGCTTATAGTAAAGTGGAAAGCATGTGGAAGAAATAAGGATTTTTTCGAGACCAAAAACAAGGAATGGCTAGATACGCCGCCGGTATTAATGGAAATCTCATCTTCCATAAATGTTGGACCTAACTTGAAGATGTCCCATCAGATGCATTGTTGGTAGCTGCAAGCACCAGCTTGTATAAAGCTGAAAAACGCAGTGCTTCACAGTTGGTTTCAATGATACACGCCGACGAAGAGTTTAGCGGCAATATAATAAAAACTATGACTACCCCACAGCATCTACCGTCAAAATTTTCTGATGAAAAAGCACTGGCCCTATCTGTAGATGTTGGACATACCACACATGGAAATTGTCAAAGAGAGCCTACATATACCCATGCTACGATAAACTGCGTTGTGCGTTGTCCCAGTGTCATCACGGTCACTGATCATTTCGCTGAAGTAGCACTACAAAGCTTAGTGGACCATACGATTGCTAGGATTATTGAAGCACACCCAGAAAGTTTTCCATATTGAAAACAGTAATAACACCCAAATAACTGAAACATACAAATGGGTCTGTGATGACAGCAGCGGCCGTTCAACGTACAGGCAAAAATTTGATGATTTTGATGGAAACATGATAGATCAATATTTATTTTCAATTTTTATGGTGCCATTAACAGTGCAAAACGGACCAATGGTTTTATGGAAAAACAATAGACCTTCTTTTCCTCGATATTGTCGACACATTAAGATACTTTGCGAGAAAGAATCGGCAGACTTAATTCGCAGAGAAAGTGAAAATATTTAAAGCCATATATCAAATATTTTACCAACATTAGTGAGTGGCTTTAGAATTGATCACAAATTTCAAATGACCATGCTTGATGGCAAAACGTTCAGTGTCATATCGGAATCTTCTTCGCAAACTTGCTGAATCTGTAACGCAACTCCAAGGAATATGAATGATCTGAATTTGGGAAAGGGCTTTTCTATTAATGAAAAGCTCTTTGAATATAGCTTATCAAGTCTTCCCGCCTGGATTAGGTTTTTCTAGTGTGTTTTGCACATTGCATATAGAATTCCGATACAAAAGTGGCAAGCTCGAGGTGTTAACAAGGTTGTTGTTGAAGAAAATAAAAGAATTATTCAGCAGAAATTGAGGGAAGAAATGCATTTGCTGATAGATATGCCAATTGCTACTGCTGGCAGTACGAACAACGGAAACACTGCAAGGAGGTTTTTCGAACAACCAAATTTTGCTGCTCGTATAACAGGAGTAAGCTATGATTTAATACATCTATTCAGTGTAGTCTTACGAGCACTAGCATGTTGCTACGAAATAAATTCTGAGGCATTTAAATGTTAACCTAAAAAATTCTATGATTTTTCTCTGATCAGTGGAAAAAAAACCGACTGAAGACATATATTTTCGTTTAGAAGTTATTAATTAAATGCCGCTAGCGAGACCATATCGCCCACTGTGCAGCGCAGGCCGACGAGATTAAGCAGAAATAAAAGGAATTGTTGTGCAAGTCAAAACGTGTCTGTTCTCATGCGGGTTTCTGACACGTGCATGCATTTGTGGACAGAATCCAGACGATCCCCCTCTGCCAACTCGGGTCGATAAGAAATCGTTACAATTTGTACCTCCATGGCATTGTCTTTCAAAATTCTCCTCAAGAATTTGTTCATATTATTTATTTCTTGAGCAATTGTGGTTCATTATTTGTTGAGTCCCAGGCGCACAATTAGATGGAGTTCCACATACTAAAATAAGATATAACTTTAGAATAAATAAGTTACGATCAGGGAATCAAACCGAATCTTATTTCCGAATCTGCTTATTTGGTAAACGGTTATATTTTGGAATTTATGTTTTGGTTCCGATTCTCGTACCGGTACGTACCGGTACAGTTAAAAAAAATTTCAATTAATACTTTGAAATAATTTGTGTGATTTTTTTTTGGAAAAAAACTTGAATGTCAGACCGTTAAAATTAATTCGATTTTTTGATATAAAGATTTTAATTAAATTTGTAACTTTTTTATTTCTAAGAAGAAATAGTGTATCTGCCTTCTTCAAAAAAAAACTCGTAGAATGACGCGAAAAATTCCAGATTTGCAACTAGTTTAGACGAAGAGTGTTTCTGATACAGCGACCTTTTCTTACATAAGCAGTACATGTGCTAAAAAGGGACGAAGTCGATATAGCGGAAAGGGGGAGCTGATACATACATATGGGTATTTTTTTATTCAGGATTTTTAACGAATTTTGTAAATAAGTGTAACGCTTGTATCTGAAGGGTAAAGAGATTTGAAAGAGGTGCGCCATCTAAGTGACAATGGTGGAACTAAGAAGGGGCAATAGAAAGAGTTGGAGGAGAGCAACAGGGTGAAATGTCAACCTAATTATGGGGCATTGTCTCTCTGGACTAAGGCCTCAGAAGGGTTAGCGCCAAAAGTCAGGCGTCCATAGCGCTCATTCCCTTTGCACACCTCTTAAAGATCGGTGGTACGCGAGTATAAGTTCCTCTGTGCAGCAAAGTTACATAATCAGGAGTCAGTGCGAATACCTTGCGAAAAGCCAAGGGCGAAAGTGTTAATATCGGGAGGAAAGCGGATAAAATTAGTTGCCAGCGCTGAGTCCATGGAGGTAAGAAGGAGTGTAGGTTTAGTAAGAAATTCTCGCCAACGTCATCCCATTTACCAGGCTTAGCGCTTATACAAACCATACTGCATCACTGGAGAAGTCAGACAGCCCAAACGGATGAACAGAAAGCTCAATACAGGGCTTGAGGTCCAACCATTAGGCCCAACGTCGAGAGAGAGCCAGTTTCGAAGCGGGTGCTCGGCGACCCTCGCGCGCTGCGTTTAGTTTTCGCGGAGGAGTTCTGCATAGCCAAAGGGCACACGAATGTTGGCCTAGAGGCGTGGCAAAAAGAGTGTTCCAAAAAAAGATGCGGTTCGGCGTTTTAATTTTAAGTTAAGTTTGTTTTTAGTGGATAAATTTTGCTTTTGTTAATTTTTTTCGTGGGCCACAGCAAATTCCGAAAAGAACAAAAAAAGAGAAAAGAAAGGAAATGCAAAAGGAGAAGAAGGAATAAGCGTGGCAAAAAGTGGTTCGAAGTAGTAGTGGTGATTGTCCCTAACCTCTCTAAAAGAAGAGAAAAAAAAAAGAAAAAGAAGAAAGGTTTCCATGTCTCCAAAAGAAAACAAGAGAGAACGCTATAGTCGGGTGCTCCGACTATCAGATACCCGTTACTCAGCTAAGGGAGTGCGAGGGAGATGGATATATTAAAACTTTGATCGGTCATAACTTTATAACGAATGGTCCGATTTAAAAAATTTCTTCTACATTTCGATAGGTTCTGATAATCACAATAAAACTGCATTTTTACATTTCCAAAATCTTTAAAGGTGTGGGCGCCAGACACCTTTAAAAAAATGAGGGGGCGGTTAGAGGGGGCGTGGCACCTTTTTGAAATAAACTTGCGCTGCGTAGGAACTCCAAGAATATGCATGCAAAATGCCAATCCTCTAGCTTTTATAGTTTCCGAGATCTCAGCGTTCATACAGACGGACGGACAGACGGACATGGCTAGTTCGACTCGGCTAGTGGTCCTGATCAAGAATATATATACTTTATAGGGTCGGAAAAGCTTCCTTCTCCCTGTTACATACTTTTGCACGAATACAATATACCCTTTTACTCTACGAGTAACGGGTATAAAAAGTGAAGTATTGTGCGATTTTCCTTGTTTTTTTTAGGGTTCAAACTTTTAGCCACAGGATCCGGGAAAGCGCTTTCTTCGATGGATCGGCAGTTTTTTTTGGTGGTGAGTGAAAATGTAACCCATTTTTGGCAATGCCATAAAGAGAACAAGAAAAACCAGAGAAAAGGTAATATTTGAATAAGGCGGGACTTAAACTAAAATTCCAAGTTAAAACTAAAATCAAAAGAAAAGACAAAGTACAAAATCGATCGAACCTCTTTTTTTCCGGCAATTCCACTCAAGTTCGTTTGCATGTTTGATAGTTCGTTTGCATGTTCGATGGTTTTGCTCAGTCCCATTTTAAAGCTCAAGTTAAAGAAATCAGTTCTATTTATTTATTTATTTTAATTTCCATAATATTATTAAGCATTGTCATTTTCCTTATTTACTTTATTTTACTTTATACTATATACCATTACCTTTTATATCATTATATTTTTTTAATATGTATGTTGTGCGGTTAGGCAAAATTTTATATTTTATTTAGCTAGTAAATAAACCATTATAATGTTCTAAAGAAAACAGTTATTGACCCGAGCTGATATGACCGTCTGAGACCCCCAAAGAAGGGGCTACTATGGATGAGATGAACTCTATAACCAGGATTATAGTAGCCACAGGTTGGGTGGGCAAACCAATCCCAAAAACATCAAAGGGCTTGGACCTTCGGAGGGGCATCAAAACTTTGTTTAGCAAATAAATTCTTTTTTCTTCTATTTGTCCTGTAGATCATTTCCAATTGGCTATTATGAGTGGTGATCCTCTTACCAAGATTAGCTTGTCTTTAGAACGCAAAATGAATGAAAATAGGCACCTTGAGGGAGCGTGGCAAGAACACCACCCTAATTGCTGGCGAGCGAGAGCTGGAAAATTTTTGTATATTGCGTGCGGCACCCCTCCCAATTTAACACCTAGCCTTAAATGGAAAATTCGTAGTTTACGATTGTCCAGATCCCAATCATTATTGTTATATGAGTACCAAAACCTTACCGGTTCTGGTTTTATTCCCTGGTTACGATAGTTAGCTAAGGTCACACTAGGTACAACAGTCAAAGTCATCGTTTACCGAGCAGGTAGATGTCGCAACCACTGTTAAATAACATTTGAACAGTGTTCAAACACCACTATCTATTATCGAATATAACAATCGATAAGAGTTATAGGGCACGCGAAGCGATATCAAAAAGTTCTCTTGTTTCCTCGATCGTGCCAGCGTACGGAAGCGTGCTTCGGGTAAGGTTAGGTTAAGTTACCCCGGACGGCCCTCACGGTCGGGGCCACGCATAGACCAATATGGCCCTTAGTTGTCCGGTTGATGTGTATGAACCTTGAGATAAATTAAGAGGTTTTTGGCGAAGGCCAAAAGCATGTCTGGTTCCCTGCTTGGCTGTCCAATAACAAGTTGACCACATCGTGCGGTCGGTTAATATTTTGAGCCACTTCAGCAGCTTTCCTTTTGGCGAAGAATCCGCCTGGAATATGCTGCAGTCGTTGGGGAGCTAAAAGGACAGCCTTATTTCAGGGTCCGTACAGTATAAGCCCGCTCCTACTTCTCTTTCCATCTTGGAGCCGTCTGTGTATATATTAAGGTGTTAAGTGTGGTCCCGACCCGATTTCCAGTCCTCTGGGCCCATGAACGAGGTTGTTCCAACATTCGAGCACGTTTTGGGGGTCATATAGTCCGATTTGTTGATCATACTTCGGCCGGCTATATCATGTTAGCTAATGCAACTAGACTTTGTGCTGCCTTTCCTGCTGTCAATTAAGCGTGAATATCAATGGGGTCGATTCCCAGGATCGTTTATAGAGCTTTTGTTGGGGTTGACCTCAACGCCCCCGTTATGCAGACCAATGCCTGCCCCTGAGTTCTCTCCATAGGCTTGGTTTAAGTCGTCTTTTCAGTGGCTTGACACCGCATTGAGACTCCACACAGCAGAGTCGGACGCACCACCGAGATGTAGATCCAGTGCATCAGAGTAGGTGACAGGCCCCATGTGCTGCTAAGGATCTTCTTGGATGCCTTGTGGTGTGCCTCTTTACCATGGAAGCAGTGCCGCACTCTGAATGTACACGCCTGCAGCTAAGCAGGTTTATTATCCAGAGGCTAATTGCGGGGTGCGTGATGGTTGCTTCTAGGCGATCCAAGCGCATATTTCTTAATGTGTAGGGCTCTCTCAACGGTTGCTACTAGCGAGTGTAGTGCCGTTTCCACAAATTTCCCTCTGATGTAGGCGTACTGGTTGGATGACATGAGCCTCCCTATAACATTCCTGATAATCCTAAATCCAGCCGCTTTTCCATTAATCTGTGTATGAAAGAGGTAAGGCTTATCGGCCTGTAATCCTTGCGTGACTGCACTTTCCTTCTTTTGGGAGGAAGACAATCCGAGAGGTCCTCTTTGGATTAGGATGTAGCCCGTGCTTAGACATGCCGAGTATATTTCATATAGCCATGGGGTGATCCTTTCCTTGGTTGCCTGTAAAATGGCTGGAAATATTCCTTCAAAGGAGTTTATGACTCACTTGATTTTCGTAGGTGTTATTAGATCGTTTGGGGGGCGTTCTTCACCGTGCCTTTTTGTCGATTTTGAAGAATTCTCGGAGGTTATTTCTTTTGAGAGTGAGTTCCCGATTCCACCATGGTGGCTTGGTTTTCTTCCTTGTTTTTGATTTCGGGTAAGATGCGTTAGTAATTCCTTGGACAGGGCCTCTATGGACGGTTCTATGTCTTTCACGGATTTTACTACGCCTGGGCTAGTCGCGAGTTTGGAGGTTTGTCCCTGTAAACTATTACAAGTTCGTGTTCCGGGGTTTCTATAGACATTTACCTTTGGAGTACTTTTAAAATCATATCTGAACTGAATATATCTATTAGAGCCCTGTATACAAAATGGGTTATTTGGGTACCCAAACCAAATTTCAGGTCAAGTAGTTCGGTCTTTCATCGAAAACAGTTCAAGTAAGTTAGGCTTTTTTTAAATATTACATACCCAACCTGACCCCAAAATGTTTAGGTCATTTGGGTTTGGGTAAAAGTTGACCCATTTACCCAAACCCAAACTACCCAGGTCAAATGGGTTTCAAGTAAGCCAGTTGGGTTTTGGGGTTACCCAAGCACTTTTTGCTGAGGCTAATAATTCCTATGAATTTTGAAAAAAATAGATTTATTAAATAAGTTGTGATAATCATTTTTATAACTCATCGCCTAGTCGCGAATTCTTGACGTCCAGATGGTAATTTTTTATATATATAAAAAAATCGAGAATTAGTTACTTGCGTAGGTGAAGTCTACTCAATAACGGGCTGCGACTTTTTGCGGCCCAAAAGGTCAATAACATTTAATACTTAAATAAAATTTTAAAATAAAGATTAACCGATCCTCGATGTTTAGAAATAAGTTGTGAGCATCATTTTCATAACTCATCGCCTAGTCGCGAATTCTTGACGTCCAGATGGTAATTTTTTATATATATACAAAAATTGAGAATTAGTTACTTGCGTAGGTGAGTAGGTTGTCTACTCAATTACGGGCTGCGACTTTTGGCGGGCCAAAAGGTCAATAACATTTAATACTTAAATAAAATTTTAAAATAAAGATTAACCGATCCTCGATGTTTAGAAGACGCAACATATTGGGAATATTGTTATGAAAAGCATGATAATTTAACAAATTACATTCAGTCGTTTTTTGTAATGTTGTTATGTAAAAAGTTTTTACAGAGCATGTTAAAAACTGTTCACTATTTCTAGCTGTCTCAAAATAACTCTCACTTTGGGACCCTTTGAGCAAATAGTCACATAGAAACTGTTTATTTTGTTTCAAAAGGTTTTCGGTCTTTGCTCAACCAGTAACCGATTTTTTTGTTTCTAAACTGTTTCGGTTGATCAAAGACCGTTTGAACTGAACGGAGAACAAAAACGGTCTTTTGACTTTTTATATCTATTTTTTTTTACAGGAATGTTCTATACACCAAAAATGTTGTTTGTTTTTTCTTAATATTTTAAACAAAATTAAATTTTTAAAATTTAATTTTTTAAAATAGTATGGATTTTTTATTTTTTTAAATTTTAAACAAAGAGTATTTTAGATTTAATTATTGTCTCTTAAGCTTGAACGCGAAGTACAGAACTTTAGCAGACCAATATTTCCAGTTATACTTTTACCCAATGTAAATATGAAAAGCCGCGAATTCTTCAGAAGATGAAGATGATTTACAAATAAAAACCGCGAATTCTTCAGAAGTTGAAGGCCATTGTATATAATTACTCGTATAACGCCATCACTTAGAGGCTTTATCTTACAAGACTTAGAACCGCGAATTGTTCAGGAGATGATGGCCATTGTATTTATTTACTTATATAACAGCATCACCTATGGCGCTTTATCATAAAAGTTGAAAAACCAAGAATTCTTTAGAAGATAATGTTACGTGGGCATATTAGTGCCCTAGTCCTGAAAGGACTTGGGCCGAAGGAAAGACATCCGATGTTCAGGCACCAATTTTGCCGGCATAAGCTCGCCGGATGGGGTGGGTTCTTGGTAAGCCTTTCTCCTCTCCAACATAACGAGAATAAATATTAAAGATGCCTGAAAATAGTAAAAGTTGTAAAGTCCGTCGGTCATCAGTCTACATTGCCCCACAAGCTAAGCTTTTGCTTGATCGTAATACGATCGGGCAATGTTTCGGCCACATTCCCTCCCCTTCACACAATCGTGTGCCAAATGGATCGTCGCGGGCCGCGCAATACGATCCCCTATTGTCAAGGTTGTTCGTCAAAAGTTATGTCATTATTCTTCACCTACTCCACTTATCGCGTCAGCAACCCCTGTCTGAAAACTTAGCACTTCATGTTTTTAAGTTCTTTTTCACATTACAATTTTATTGCATAAAATATTGGCTAGTGCCATTTATGAGTAATATTATGGTTAGGAATACATATGAACTTAATTTTTAATTGACCAACAAAATTTGTTAGCGGAGAGTATCGAATTTACCACCCGTACAGGCTGCACACGTCAGCAAATTGCTGACTATTCACGACTACAAACGTCGCTCTGAGGGCTCTTGTGATTGTTCATACAAACACAAGGCTGATACTCGCCGCTGAAAAGTCAATGTTTATTATATTATAAAAAGTAAGACAAAAGCTTACTGATTAATTATAAAAATATTATAATGCCTTGAAGAGGCCTAAGTTGGAGGATTTACGTTAGATAATTAAAAAAACAAAAGGCACGAATATATATATATATATATATATATATAGTGGATAAAGGAACCGTGTTCCGACAAACTTACCCCTTTTTGTCCTGGGCGATGAGATCTCGACGCACTGGATCCTGGGCTTTTTGAAGAAATTAGAAACAAATATATATCTACGTGCAAAACACTATCGTTAGAACACTTTCCCTAAAAAAAAATCTCGTTCTTAAACACAATCACTAATTGTATATATATATATATATGTATGTATGTATGTAGATCCCTCGGCGGCACACGTCTGTTCCTACGGTAGGGTCTCAGGCAGCGGCTTCTCCAATGTCACTGCACTTCACTTGATATTATTGCTGTTGCACTTGCATTCATAAATGCCTGAGTTCACAATTTGTTTTTTTTTTCTTTTTGTTTTGCTTCACGTTTGTCGGTAATTAAGGCATTTAATTGCCTTTATTTTTCTGTCACTTTTTTATGATTTTTGAATAGGTTTCTTGCACTATATCTTCTTTTCTAGACCTGGCGGCATATCGCCTGTTCCAGGGCGTGCTTTTGGTCCTGGCGTCCTTGCACGGATCGCTTGTACATCTTGACCACTTGCAGGATGATTACGAAAGCAAACATAGCGATGACGATCTTCAGATTATGGTTCACGTCCTGAATGTCGTCCTTGTGATCGATTATTTTGACGGTGTTGATCACATTGGCCGTACTATGGTCCACTTTGGAATTAGTTCCTCCCATGATGAAGTCCTTGATAATAAAAATAATTCTTCTTTAGGACGAGGGTGTAGTAGGACTGCTCTTCCAGGATATGTTGGATGTTCATCGACTGCAAACAGGACTATCTTCAGGATTCCGGTCTTGGCTGCAGTCGTTGGCGGCGTCGGGAGTATAGTGCTCACACTATAGTGCCGTGAGATCAGAGTGAACTCTGTCTGTCTTTTCTACCTGGCTACGGTGTTTTATACGAGTGTAGAGCTTTTTCTAGCCTCCCGTGATATTTGGGTTATTTAGGTGTTCCCACCTATGATTTCCCCTATCTGTAGCGTCAACGCCCGACCGATGCACTTTGCCAGCTGCCGGTGTATGGTTACCAGTAGGTCGATCGCGGTCGTTGCTCTGATCGAAAAGATCGTCAAATTGCACATTCCTTTGCTTGTTTCGGTGAGTCAACGGGTCGATTGCCCCTCTCCCTTTGCCGTGAGATTCGCTGTTGTTTTCTACGTACATCTTTCTCCGTCAAATAAAATGAAGAAGAGGGCGTACGTAACAATAATGGTAATCAGCACAGGTGCTAATAATTACGTTAATTAGTATATATATGTATTTTTATACCCGTTACTCGTAGAGTAAAAGGGTATATTGTATTCGTGCAAAAGTATGTAACAGGGAGAAGGAATCGTTTCCGACCCTATAAAGTATACATATTCTTGATCAGGATAACAAGCCGAGTCGATATAGCCATGTCCGTCTGTCCGTCTGTCCGTCTGTCTGTCTGTCTGTCTGTCTGTCTGTCTGTCTGTCTGTCTGTCTGTCTGTCTGTTTCTTCTCTCTCTCTTCTCTCTATGAACGCTGAGATCTCGGAAACTACAAAAGCTAGAGAGTTGGGATTACCCACACATATTCTTGAGCTTCCTACGCAGCGCAAGTTTATTTCAGCCGAGGGCCACGCCCCCTCTAACACCCACAATCGTCTTAAACGATTTTATGTGTGTGTGTTTCTGTGTCTGGCGCCCACACCATTAAATATTTTGGAAAAGTGAATATGCAGTTTTATTGTGTTTATCAATGCCTATCGAAACGTAGAAGAAATTTTTCAAATCGGACCATTCGTTAAAAAGTGGTGCTCGATCAAAGTTTTATATATCCATCTCCCTCGCACTCCCTTTAGCTGAGTTCAATGAGTTATCAATGCCGACCTCTTTTCAGTTATTATATTGCTGGCTTGGGAAAATGCACGTTCTGAAGATGCGCTGCTCGCCGGAGTTCCCAAAATTTGGCAGCTTGCTTTAAATAAAAGCGGAAATCTCTCTTTGTTTGCTGCCCACCATTTTAGAACGTTGTAATCATCTGTCAGCTTTACAACGGTATTCTGGTACTCCTTCACCTCACTCTCGACAATATTATCATTGGAATCGTTTAATTGGCCAACCCAATCACTGAATAGCGCGTTGCTGCTTGATAATCCGACAGCAATTTGAGGGGGGTTGGTGTCCGTTTCCCCACTGACATATTTGTTGATGTACAATTTGCAGTCTTCCATAATGCTTTGCCTTTCGTCAGAATCAATTAATATTAGTTTGTTGGCAGGAGGAAACAAAAATACCGATAATTTGTGAAAATGTGTTATAAATGGATCTACAATACTGACTAGATGATGGGTAAGAGAACTTTTAAATTTGGATAGAAGGTCCGAATCCATTTCGCTATTTTGGAGATGTGGGATAACCAAATGTAAAGTAGGGTATGAATCTCCTTCCAACTCCTTAGAAGATCGTTCAAATTCAGCCAGAAATTTTGTCACTTCCTTTAAATTCCTTAAGTTTAAATCATTTAAACGTGATTCCTGCTTCTTCATAATCAAAATTGTATTGATTTTACTCCATTCAAGCTCTATAGATCTTATCGTATAAAAAATGGTATTCCAACGAGTTGGACAAAATCTTGGACAACATCTTGGAATTTTCTCCCGATTTCTTGAAAAACTTGACCAACTTATTGCACGAATCCGACATTACTGCTAGCTCCGGCACATTTTCAATTGTTTTTTCTATCACGTTGTTTAAAAGATGATTGACACAATGGATATGGGAGTGGTTTTTATATGCAGCAATCATGTTCGCGCCACGATCGAACTCTTTCAAACAGTTTTGAACACGTTTTTTTAAGTTAGCACCTAAAATAAATAATTGTTATTATGTAAACTTAAATAATCTTAATTTAATACCGGTTGATGGGTCAGCATCCATTGACTCAATTCACGAATATATGTGACCGAAACGTACGATGCCTGCGTAAAATTTTCTGTCCAAGGATCAGTGGTGACGCTATAAGCCATATTATTGGTTCGAATTGATTGGATTTCGATTTTGACTCTAGAAAATTCGGCTTTATAAAGGTCGGACACATTCCTTGATATTGTGGTTGGGTAAGGAAGAATTTGTTTGGCTTCAACCCATCTCCATAATTTGCTCCCAAATGGATTAGGAAATCGGCAAATTTTTCCAATCCTTCATCAGCTATAATTTGAAATGGTCTACAGTTTCCTGTTGTCCACTCCATCACTATTTTGGTCAGTCGTTGCTTACTATCACGATCCAGACGAACATTATTAGCATCTCGTGCTTTTTACGATGCTCTGTAGCATTTGTGGCGCTTCAGGTTAGACGTACCGTGATATTGGCGGATTGGACTTTGTAGCACCTTTTGCACACTACTAAATTTTTAACGATTTCGTCCTTTTCATTTATAATACTTAAAAAAATATTCCAAACATTACTTCGTCCGCGCTTCTTACTCATCGAGTACTGTCCCGATCTTGTCTTATTACTTATAAAAGTAAATTCGTCTATCCGTTTGTCGCCAGAAGAGGCACTTGAGTCCTAAAATTATCCATAAAAATTACGACACTTATGTGCATAAATACCGTGAAATACTTACACTTGTGGATTCCTCCATTTTTTTAAGTTGCTGCTCACTCAACGTACAAATATTTCGATTCAATAAACAAATTTAATGTAACTCAAGTAGAAAGGGTTACTTAAAACCCAACCCGAACCGACCTTACCTATACTATTGTTTGACCTGACATACTTGACCTGTTTTTGCTTTGGGTATTTGGGTTTGGATAAAAATGGACCCATTTACCCAAACCCAAACGACCCAGGTCAAATGGGTTTAAAGTAGGTCAGTTGGGTTTAAGGTTTGACAAATAAGTCAGGTTACTTGTGCAGGGCTCTAATATCTATGGTCTTATAAGGATGGCGTTTTTAGGACCCTCCATTCGGAGTCGAAAGTACTCTGTCCATTTCCAAGTGTTATATCTAGCACGTTCGACGAGGTAGCACCTGTTCTACCCCACGTTTGATATATATAAATAAGTAGAGTGCTGTGCATTGAAATCTTCACCAATGAGGAGCTGGTCTGTCGTGTGGCATGTAGCGAGTGGCTACCAAGTGGCGCTGCTCTTCGCTTTCTAGTATCACCGTAGTAAAGTCGTCAGAACTTTAATAAGGCATAAGAATAGCACCCTTTCGCACAAGCACGGCGCTTCTGTTCCTGCTTACCGTTGGTGAGTAGAATGTATTGTAGTCTGAGAACTTTAGTCCGGCCACGATATCGCCCGAGGCATGGATTGCGATGCGGAAGAGCACTTTCGCCTTCGGTATGGATGGGATTAATTCGCTGCTTACAACGCCTCCAGTTGGCAGACCATTGGCGTCAGCCACTTCCTCTTCGGATCGTCATTGCACTTCAGGATTTTGACACCATTCAACCATCGTGCACCATCGTATGTGGGCATGGGGCCTGTGGGTGCCTCCTTTATCCGAGCAAGGAGAGACTCAATGAGTCGCGCATGGACGATCTTTTAACGCACCTCCGTCATCTTCCCATTTTCGTCCTTCCTGTAAATGAGTGCCACGATCAGGTGCTGGTTGACTACATCACTGACAGGGTCTTTCTGTTGTGCCGCCCTGTTACTTTGGGTGGCTGAGGGCCTGCTCCCTTGGGCAACGAATTCCGCTTGCGCACTGGAATGTCCTTGGCAAGCATCTCCTCCACCTTGTTTGCAAATCCGCCCGTTGACGCCATCGCGGGTTTGCTTGCGAAGTGCAGTCTTCGTCCTCAATCCTTTGCTCTGCCCAGGCTAGCCTTTCTTTCTCCTCCTGGGAAGAGGTCGCTTTGTCCTGGAGCCGGGTCTTGATCTTGGGGGCTGCTTGTATTGCACCTTGGCCCTCATCCCATCGCTTGTACACGTCGTCCCTTTCCTACGTGGGGAGTTTGAACCTGGTTTAGGGTATGGCTTGATTTGGGTTTGTGTAGCACGCTCCGAGTCCGAGTCTACTTCAAGAACGGCACCTATGTGGCTTAACTTTGCATGAGATGTCATGGCAGTAGCATTACCACTCAGATGACCTGCTCCCGTCATCCAAAGGGTTTGAAACGCAGAGAGGATTGCTGCTCTCCGTGCCCGCCGATTATAGTAGTCGTACTTCCCATCGACGTTATGGCTGAAATCCCAGCCCTGATTTCCTCCTTCTCGCCATCCATATTGGTTCGTTTTTCAGGGAAACCACCCACTTGCGTTTTATGCCTACCGCCGGGCACCTCCAACCATGGCTACTGGTTCAGGGGGTTGAACCAGTCGCCTTAGCTAGACAATGCATTGCCCCGGGCAGGACAAGCGACAATGTATTACCAAAGAGTATACATTATACAGAGAGGGCATAACTCTGACGTTCTGTTCAAACTGTTGTCGGCAAGGGGAAAAGGGGGAAAGAGCTTGTTCTATTTTTAGAATTCGTTTATTGAGTACATTGAGTATGCATAAGTGTAAGTGGGCTTTGTGTGTATGTGTGCGAGAACGTGGCAACACATTTTCGACAAAATTTCATTTTAGTCATTTTGATAATCGAGGGCCAACAACATTTAAAAGTCGAAAAGGGTTTTCTGTCCAACATTTTCAACTCGGTCTATGGTCGTGCTGGTTAAAGCGTTGATCAGCGATGTTGATGCGAGTTCGATCCCCGCAACGGGCAGACGTTTTCTAATATTTTTTTTTTCTTTTTTTGATGTCTCGAAATATATATATATTTATACCCGTTACTCGTAGAGTAAAAGGGTATATTGTATTCGTGCAAAAGTATGTAACAGGGAGAAGGAAGCTTTTCCGACCCTATAAAGTATATATATTCTTGATCAGGATCACTAGCCGAGTCGAACTAGCCATGTCCGTCTGTCCGTCCGTATGAACGCTGAGATCTCGGAAACTATAAATGCTAGAGGATTGGCATTTTGCATGCATATTCTTGGAGTTCCTACGCAGCGCAAGTTTATTTCAAAATGGTGCCACGCCCCCTCTAACGCCCTCAATCGCCCTAAACCATTTTTTTAAAGGTGTCTGGCGCCCACACCATTAAAGATTTTGGAAAACTAAAAATGCAGTTTTATTGTGACTATCAATACCTATCGAAATGTAATTTTTCAAATCGGACCATTCGTTAAAAAGTTATGCCCGATCAAAGATTTTATATATCTATCTCCCTCGCACTCCTTTAGCTGAGTAACGGGTATCTGATAGTCGGGACACCCGACTATAGCGTTCTCTCTTGTTTTTTTTATTATTTTAGTTAAAAGCTAAACAATAATTAATGGTAGGGTCTTGCAAAAAAAGAAATCGAATTTTTTTATATATCTTTTCTTGTAGATTAACATCTTAAGATTATACAAAAAAGTTTTAAGTCAATCTAAAAGAACTTTGGAAGTTAGGATGTAATTAGTACTAGTAAAATTTTTCTAAAAAAAATAATTTTTGATTTTGCACGGCGTAATAAAATATTTAAAGTAAAAAAATAAAAAAAAAAACTTCCCAGGGGGCGGGTTTTTTCTATTCTTTAACGAAATGTAAAAGCAGAATGGAAATTCGTCAATTTTTGGCGGAGATACAGTGAACACCGCAAAACGTCTTTTTAAAGTGCTCTATACGTGTTTTACATGTGGCATGTTTTTCTCGAAACCACGTTTTTAAAAGTCCGTGTTCCTCGGCATTTCTAAACGGCTCAGCCGATCGTTTTTAAATTTGTCGCATATTTTTCTGCATAAAAAAACCCGTCCCCAGGGAATCGTTTTTTTTTTAAACTTTAAATATTTTTTTGTTAAGCCCAAAGTCAACTTTTTTAGCTGAAAAACGCATTCTTAACTTTGGAAAATTAAAAAAAATTTCTTAAAATTAAAAAAGTAAAGAACGGGCTTCCCAGGGGCGGTTTTTTTTTAATTCTTAAGCGAAATGTAAAAACAAATGTACAAATTAAAAAATAGAAAAAAAACAAAAAAAATACAAAATATAAACGAAACAACAAAAAAAAATTGCAAAATAGAAAAAAACAAAAAAAATTACAAAATATAAACGAAACAACAAAAAAAAAAATTGCAAAATAGAAAAAAACAAAAAAAATACAAAATATAAACGAAACAACAAAAAAAAATTGCAAAATAGAAAAAAACAAAATAAATACAAAATAGAAAAAATCAACAAAAAAATTGCAAAATAGAAAAAAACAAAAAAAAATACAAAATGGAAAAAATCAACAAAAAAATTACAAAATAGAAAATCAAACAAAATAAATACAAAATATAAAAGAAACAACAAAAAAATTGCAAAAAAAGAAAAAAAAACAAAAAAATACAAAAAGGGAAAAATCAATAAAAAAAAAATTACAAAGTGGAAAAAAATAACAAAATACTTTTAAAAAACAAAACAAAAAAAAAACCCCCCCAAGAAATTTAAATTCTTCAACGGGATTCGATCCTCGTACCGCTTAGATTGACAGTCAGATGTCTTATCCACTAGGCCAAATGGCAAGCAGTGCCGCGGCCGACTAGATTCCAAGTAGAATCGAGCAGTGCGGGTTCTACGGTTAAACTGCGGGTTCCACCGCTAGAACCCGCCATACGACAGACTTTTTTTATATGGGATGTCCTCTCTATGTATGTATACTCTTTGGTGACCGCTCGGTCACTGAGCTAGCGTGCTTCGGAACCATCTGACTAGTTCCTCAGACCGAGTTGTTTAATATTTAAGAGTAAGGAACTCAAATTTCCAAAATCAGATGTCTTATCATATAGTTCCAGTTCCTATAGAAAAGATCGGATATTATATGGCTTTGTTATTTTTTCTTGCTCCGTGAAAAATGGCCGCGGCAAGAAAATGAAATAAGACCGCGTGGTCTTAATTCATTTTAAAACTTAAATAAAGCAGCGACTAAAAAATGAAATAAGACCGCGGTCTTAATTCTTCTTGGAAAGTGAAATAGATCAGCGATTCAAAAATGAAAATAGGCCGCGCGGTCCTTTTTAATTTTCTAAAATAAAAAATGACGCGACACAAAGATGATATTAGGCCGCGCTGAAGTACACGAGGTGATGCGGTAAGTAATTTTTTCTCAGTAGCTGCGAGCAAGACATACATACAGTGAGTAACATTAAAGTTCGGTTTATTTTGTTCAACTTCAAACGTGAATGAAAGGTTTGAAACTAATGAAACCAAAAATTAAATAATGCAGAAATAAAGCTTATTTGTTTACCTTTTCATATATATATATATGTTAATAATTTATTTTGTAATTTAAAGGAGAAATATGCATAACCGAAAATTAAGGCAAAATTAACATTCGATTTTTTCCTTTTTGTACTAAAGATCACAAAATTTATTAAGGAAATAAACTTAATTTGACATTTGAAATGCTAGCCATTATTGTCTAACGTGTCCAATAAATATTTTGGCATACTTTGAAATTTTTGTTTGCATATTTTGGGTCAGTTTTACCAACTTATAAAAATGATGGGCAGGATAAAGTTAAAGAAGTTAGCAAAGGCACAAAACATTCTATATTTTTTATGTAGAATGGACTGCTAAACCCTTCGCCTACAACTAGAAATCCGTTTCAGCACAATCCTTTCATCCGGCCAACAAAAATGGTTGGGTAGAAAAGCAAAGTCGCTCGAAAATGCATTTTTCCTTAAGTTTTGTATGGAATCAAGCAAAAAACGCGCTCTTCTGAGCGCTTATTTTCTCTGCCTAAAAAACAGCCTTTAAATCCCCTAATGAGGCCTCAGGCAGCGATCACAAATTCTGCGAATTCGTAATGATTCCTGAAAAAAGACGAGACAAAAAAGAGCTGCATTCGATCACGGAGCACCAACTTTATGTTCGGAATAAAGTTTTGGTAAATGGTTCGATTGCATATAGTTGTCAATTAAAATCTTGTAAGGCACGTGTCTATGTCAAAGACGACAAATACTTTTTCAGCGAGCCCTTTGTGGAACATAATCATGGAAACCGAGAATCGGAAATTACTGACCAAAAACTCCTGGCCCAAGTAAAAGACGAAAGTGAAAAAGTTATAAGCTCACAGACTACTTCGCAAATTTCTGAAGTTAGAGAAATTTTCGATGCTGCCGTTTTTAAGTAAGTTGTACAAAATATATAAAAAAACCAGAGAGAACGCTATAGTCGGGTGCCCCGACTATCAGATACCCGTTACTCAGCTAAGGGAGTGCGAGGGAGATAGATATATAAAATTTTGATCGGGCATAACTTTTTAACGAATGGTCCGATTTGAAAAATTTCTTCTACATTTCGATAGGTATTGATAGTCACACTAAAACTTCATTTTTAGTTTTCTAAAATCTTTAATGGTGTGGGCGCCAGACACCTTTCAAAAAATGGTGTAGGGCGATTGAGGGCGTTAGAGGGGGCGTGGCACCATTTTGAAATAAACTTGCGCTGCGTAGGAACTCCAAGAATATGCATGCAAAATGCCAATCCTCTAGCTTTTATAGTTTCCGAGATCTCAGCGTTCATACGGACGGACGGACGGACAGACGGACAGACGGACATGGCTAGTTCGACTTGGCTAGTGATCCTGATCAAGAATATATATACTTTATAGGGTCGGAAAAGCTTCCTTCTCCCTGTTACATACTCTACGAGTAACGGGTATAATTAACTTAATAAAACTGATCTATTTTACCATCGAAGACAGCAAGATTCTGATTTGAACTTTAACAAACATCGTCGTAATCTACTACAAATCAGAAATGCAAATATGCCTAAGCCTCCAAAAAATGTGAATGAGGTGATAATGGCTTATAAAAATAAGACTGTCTTGGAAAATTATAGCTATACCAAACATGAACATTCATCTTTCGAGTTTTACAAAGGATCATATGAATGTGCTGAATTTTCGTACAGTTATTTTGCTTCTGATCATATAATGAATAACATCCGAAAAAATATTCCGGAGATCAACCGTAATTTTCTAATGGACGCAACATTTAAAATATGCCCTTTTGGAGAGTTTTATCAGTTTCTTATAATTTATGTGGCCTTCTGTGACCAGGTATTCATACAGATTTATAATAAGTCAACTATTTTTTAATCAATTGTAAATACATTTCATAAAGGCTATACCATTCATTTATGTGTTCATTTCAAGAAAGTCGGAAAAGTGCTATCTTCATTTATTCCAAACATTGAAAGAATTCTTTCCATTGAGTGGGAATTCGGTGATGACTGACTATGAAATAGCAATGCGTAGTGCGTTTTGTCAAGTTTATCCCAGTACTAAATCGTATGGATGTTGGTATCATTTTAATGTTTATGTCAGTTAATGAATCTTCCGCACTTTATAAAAACTAATGCAGACATTAAAATCGCATATTATAAATTGTTATGCCTTCCGTTATTACCAGCTTCGGAGATAATTCCCTGCTTTGAAATGGTAAAATCAGAGGCGGGTTATGATAATGATTTTCATATCTTTCTCAAATACTTTGAAAATCATTTCCCTTCTTTTTTTGATTATGCTAAATGTAATACATTTCAAAGTTTTATATCGCCATCTCCCTCGCACTTCCTTTAGGTGAGTAACGGGTATCTGATAGTCGGGGCACCCGACTGTAGCGTATTCCCTTGTTCGTAAATAGAACAAGTTCCGTTTTTGAGGGATTTACTTCGAGTCCGATAATGTTTTTAGCTTTGCGGTCATAAGTTCGCAGAGTGTTTGTGAATACTTACCGTTAACGATGATAGCGACATCATCTGCATATGCCACTACTTTGCAGCCTCCCCCTTCTAGAATTCGCAGTAGTTTATTTACTGCGATATTCCACAGGAGGGGGGATAGTACACCTCCTTGCGGGGTTCCTCTGTTCACTAGTCTAGTCTAAGTTGAGGCCCCTAGTGCGCCATGACCATTCTGTTTATCAGCAATTTATGGATCAGACCCGCCACTTGAGCCTCAACCCTTAGCTCTGTCAGGGAATCTGTTAGTGCTGTTGGAAGCACGTTGTTGAAGGCTCTCTCTATATCCAGAATGGCGATCAGTGTGTATTCCTTGTTGTTGCTGCTTACCACTACGTGTAGCGCCGATTCGGTTGATTCATGTTGTGCCTCTGACCCATGCGCGGATCCACAGGGGGTGATATGGCTGATATATCACCCCCCACTCGGGTGAAAAAGGAATTTTGGTATTCAAAAAGTATGCAACAAAATAATTGTTCTGATATCACCCCCCACAACAAAATCCTAGATCCGCCACTGCTCTGACCTTTGTGTCGGGTCGATAGTGGGTCTCAGGTGTAGGCTTATCAGTCTTTCAAAGCTCTTTAGCAGGAATGATGTCAGGCTTATTGGCCTGAAGTCCTTTGCTGTGGTGTGGGTGGCCTTCCCTGCCTTGGGAATGAAAACGACTTTTGTTTCCTGCCTTGCGGTTGGTAGTTCTCCTACTGCTAGAATGGTGTGGAAGATTTTACTGAGCCAGTTTATAGCCAGCTTTGCTGCTTGTTGGATAAGTGCCGGTGTTATCCCGCCTGGTCCCGGTGATTATGGTGTGAGTATAACCTCTTAAATTTAAACTGCCTGAAATGTAACGTAAAAACCTTTTATAGGGGAACTCCTACGTTTATAAGTTGTTCGCTTCTGAACTCTCCACGTGACCGTATATATTCAGTAAATGATTTAGGCGTTCTTTTGGACCCGAAGATTAAATTTGACTGCCACATAATGTCGACTGTCAACAAACCTATGAGTGTTCTTGGGTTTATAAAGCGTTGATCAAAAGAATTTGATGACCTTTATATAACCAAATTATTATTTACCTCTTTTGTCCGTCCTATATTGGAATATTGTTCTTCGGATTGGAGCCCACAATACCAAGTGCACAATTGTTTGCATCTTGAGTACATAGCTTTACATGCGTCCAATCTATGGCTCCTATGACTTTCAACAACAATTTCTTCAAGATCTTCAATACCCGGGATATTAATAAATTGCTTTTATAAGGACGATATAGCAAAAAAAAAACCTCCTAACACTCGACTGGCTGTGGCCACGCTAACACCACAAAATTCGCCTACAATTATAAGAAAACTGCCGCTTGCATAGAATCTAAGTGCTATTAGAAGCTAAACCCATGGCTGTATTGCCGTTTCCTTATAATAATTATATAATAATTTAATTTTTACCGCGAAACTTTTTATCTGCCGCCATTGTTTTTTTATTTGTTTGCAATTTTGCTTATATCGTCAGCTGTTAGTATGACTGTTTTATGGTATTTTTCGATAGTTTTTCGACTAATTTTTGACAATTAGTTAACTCTTCTGTTAGTGCTCCTTTTATTTGGAATTTTAAATGACGGACGAGAAAAAGAAAAACGATTTACCGCCTGGAGAAATTTATCCTTTCATTAGCTAAATTCTACTTTGCAGGACGGACGAGAAAACGGCCCTTAATGTACCAAAAAAGGGAAATGCCATAATTTTTATACCCGTTACTCGTAGAGTAAAAGGGTATATTGTATTCGTGCAAAAGTATGTAACAGGGAGAAGGAAGCTTTTCCGACCCTATAAAGTATATATATTCTTGATCAGGATCACTAGCCGAGTCGAACTAGCCATGTCCGTCTGTCCGTCTGTCCGTCCGTATGAACGCTGAGATCTCGGAAACTATAAAAGCTAGAGGATTGGCATTTTGCATGCATATTCTTGGAGTTCCTACGCAGCGCAAGTTTATTTCAAAATGGTGCCACGCCCCCTCTAACGCCCTCAATCGCCCTACACCATTTTTTTAAAGGTGTCTGGCGCCCACACCATTAAAGATTTTGGAAAACTAAAAATGCAGTTTTATTGTGACTATCAATACCTATCGAAATGTAATTTTTCAAATCGGACCATTCGTTAAACAGTTATGCCCGATCAAAGATTTTATATATCTATCTCCCTCGCACTCCTTTAGCTGAGTAACGGGTATCTGATAGTCGGGACACCCGACTATAGCGTTCTCTCTTGTTTTTAAAATGTAAACTAACTTTTCATTTAAATACAAAAATTTAGAATTCATATATTATATTTTCTTTACACCTTAAATTTAACCTGATTCTAAGAGATCTTTAGAGATTTCTTGGAAGAGCTGTGTGTCGCCGATTTTATATTTTACTAAAAATAAACTTTTAAATGTGCAAAAATAGAGGTGCTGTTTTGTGCTCCTTTGAGAAAACTTAATAAAAGAAACCTAACCTACAAAAATATATATTTTTTCCAGAAACGGTTTTGTTTGCTGTTCTTGGACATATTTTAAGCAAGTAAAATACACATTTAGTAAACTTTTGGCAGCAGAGTTGGAATCGTTTGTTCCTTTATCTCTATCGTTTGTAGCTTGTAGATATTTTCACATTTGTAAGCCCAAAATGTGCACTTATTTTTTTTGCTTTTGTCGATGAATTATATGACCCATCCGGATCAAATTTGGCTCTAAATGCACATAAAACAATGGGATAAACGAAAAAAAGACAATAAAGTTAACAGTCAGTTCAGTCAGCCCCTAGACTTTGACTGAAGCCCTCATATGCCGATGCAAATGACTCAGCCCCAATCGAAAAATGTTGGACAACATAAGAAATGTTTTTATTTAAAATATATTAACAATGACAGGCTAATCTGGGTCAAATCTGAGAATCAATCAAAACTTTTTTTTTCGATAGAGGATTGAAATATAACGACCCGTTATTATACCCGTTACTCGAAATGTAAAAGAGTATATTGTATTCGTGCAAAAGTATGTAACAGCTAGAAGGAAGCATTTCCGACCGTATAAAGTATGTATATTCTTCATCAGGATCACTAGCCGAGTCGATATAGCCATGTCCGTCTGTCTGTTTTTATGAACGCTGAGATCGCAAAACTACAAAAGCTAGAAAGTTGGGATTACCCACACATATTCTTGGGCTTCCTACGCAGCGTAAATTTGTTTCAGCCGATTGCCACGCCCCCTCTAACGCCCACAATCGCCTTAAACGATTTTATGTTTGTGTGTCTGGCGCCCACACCAATAACGATTTTCGAAAAGTAAAAATGCAGTTTTATTGTGTTTATAAATACCTATCGAAATGTAGAAGAAATTTTTCAAATCGGACCATTCGTTAAAAAGTTGTGCTCGATCAAAGTTTTATATATTCAACTCCCTCGCACTCCCTTTAGCTGAGTAACGGGTATTTGATAGTCGGGGCACTCGACTACAGCGTTCTCTCTTGTTTTTATCTGTTATCGTTTATTTTTTAAAAGACTTTTTTTAATTAAGCTTTTCATTTATGCTGCACTTGAGACTCGTTTGAGTTATTTTAATATTTGGTATTCACCTTTGTGGAATATCTTAATCTCTATATTAATAAAGGAGGAATAATAAAAAATGTCCAGTAGCAAATTCCACCCAGAACGGATTGACATAAAAATCTAAACAAAATTACATTAATTCGGAGAATAATTAGGAGCCGCGTGTGAGGTATACATTAGAAACAAAAACGACCCCCAAAGGCCCCAAAATTCGATTTGTTTTTTTTTTAATTTTTTCTTTTGCCATTTTTCTGTTATAAATGTTGTTAAAATGATTTGATAAAATAAATGATAAAATACCCGCAAATAACTGCATTTAAATTTTTTGGAAATTCAGCCTCCTTTACCAAGTGCCCAATATTTTCAAATTTTGTTTTGCCTTCTGACGTCACGGCCTCCACATATGTATGTATGTTCTGCTGGCGCACTTTGCATAAAGTCGTACATGTATGTGTGTAAGTCATGCTGTCGCACTTTAAGTGTGACCGCGCAAGGGGAATTTAAGTGTGACCGCGCAAGGGAAAAAAGATGAAAATTCCACAGTCACAGCACAATTATCGATTATATCGAAAATCGATTCTTTTGCACCATTTTTTTTAGGTAAACGTTTAATTTTAAAAAAGATTTTCCTGTATGCAAAATCATGCTGCTCCGATCAGCTTTAGAATTTGGAAACAGTTATACAGTCGAAGTTTTCCTTAAAGTTATTATACCCGTTACTCGTAGAGTAAAAGGGTATATTGTATTCGTGCAAAAGTATGTAACAGGGAGAAGGAAGCTTTTCCGACCCTATAAAGTATATATATTCTTGATCAAGACCACTAGCCGAGTCGAACTAGCCATGTCCGTCTGTCCGTCTGTCTGTCCGTCCGTATGAACGCTGAAATCTCGGAAACTATAAAAGCTAGAGGATTGGCATTTTGCATGCATATTCTTGGAGTTCCCACGCAGCGCAAGTTTATTTCAAAAACCGCCTTTAACCGCCCCCTCATTTTATGAAAGGTGTCTGGCGCCCACACTTTTAAAGATTTTGGAAATGTAAAAATGCAGTTTTATTGTGATTATCAAAACCTATCGAAATGTAGAAGAAATTTTTTAAATCGGACCATTTGTTAAAAAGTTATGACCGATCAAAGTTTTAATATATCCATCTCCCTCGCACTCCCTTAGCTGAGTAACGGGTATCTGATAGTCGGGGCACCCGACTATAGCGTTCTCTCTTGTTTTTATTTTTAAAATCCAAGAACCCGATCAGCTAAGACGAAATGTTTCCAAACTATCTATTAGTTTTCAAACGTTGAGTTATTGACAAACTGTAGATTTGTAAAAAACAAAAAAAAACATGAATTCGCTCCGCTGCGTACACACACGCACTAAATGTGTATTAGCAAAAAAATGCGTATTTAACACACATCCACTAGATATGTGCGTGTGTGTGCGCATTGCAGCTGACTAAGGAAGTGAGATTCGCTTAGATTCAAATTCATGATAATACAGATATCCTTTTGCTAAAAGAATATTTCATTTACATTCCCCAACAGGTTTAAAACATTTTTTTGCAGATTTTTGTGTTTTAAAATTCAAATCGCATTAAAAATATTAAAAGAACACTAGATATTCAAATCAATTGATTCTCTTGCTCTTCCTTACACGTGCCTCAAATTGTTTAAACAAATGGAAATGTTTAAACAATTTGATTCACGGCACCCCCTTCCACCTGTCTTCCTGTCGTTATTAATATAATTATAATTAAGGTGAAAAATGAATGATAACAGAAATAATAATTCTAAAATGCGGCTAATATCCAATTGATTTTTTTACATTGCTTCGCATACATATTTGTTTCCTTTATAAGAGTTGTCTACTGTGTTACAAAATCGCCAAGAGTATTTGGTTATTATTACCTTTTCGTTACTTATGTGCATAAAATTACCTTGGCTTCATCTTAGGTAATTAATTAATTATCAGGAAATAACATCTTTAAAAGAAGTAAATGTAACTCGGTTTAAATAGTTTTAAAATTTCGTTTTGATAAACAAAAAATACAGGGACAATGAACAAAGGCGAAAAGGTAGAAGGAGGTAGCAAGGCCAAGATCAACAGGATTTGTTTTGAAGGACCGATAAAATAAAATCCAGCCTAAAATTTGCATTCCTTTCAAAAATGTTCTTAGACTTATAATATGAGTGTCCGTCAACTTAAGGGCAATAGTATTGCTTCAATTTATTAAAATTAGAATTGGAGACAATAATTTTTTCAACTGCGAAAATCTTAAATCGTAAATCTTAACCAAAATTATCATATTTGTTGTGGGAGAGCTATGTATATCTTTAAGCAACTCCTTTTCATTTTTTTAAAAGAAATTAAGTTTATTTATTCCTTAAGAAAGATTTAAAAAAAACACATAATGGGGTTTTTCAAGTTTTTGTATTTTCCTTAAGTAGTTTGTATAGGACAAAATACTGTTCTTTTTACCGAAATTAAGGAAAAAAGTTCTGATAAACTCTTTTCTCGGTTTATAGGCTAAAAATTAGTCATTTTTTAAATTTAAAATAAGTAGCTTCATTTTCAATTTTAGTTTCCGCAGGCGAAGCTGCGGGCTACAGACCCTGCTAGTTATTTATAAAATCATAGAATTCATATCATTTACTATGTTTATACGATGAGAAAGAGCAATCTAGAAATAACCCCTGTTTATACGACACATCCAAAATGCATGCTTTTCTTCACTCTCAGCTGATAGGAATGTCGGACCGGTAAAAATAGGTGATAGTTTTCATCTTTTAATACCGCTGAGTGGAGAAATAGCCTATAAAGGGCTTTAAATTTCTAGCGATCGGGCAACGCTGATAATTTGTAACAGAGTTACCAGAGCTGGGCACCACCAATTCATGCTTTGAGGCTGAAATCATAGTCAACTTTCGTGTGTTGCTGAATTCACGAAATGGCGTTTATACAGACACGAATCGAATTCGGCATCGTATAAACACAGTAATTTTCACAATTTATCACTATGGACGGCAGTCCATGTAGTGACGAAGCGCACAAGGAGAAAGTGCGAAGGCGACTACTATATATAGCCGCAGAATTGAAAATCTGCTGTGATGGTCCGATCATAATGAGTGATACAACAATGGAAAGTTATCGTAAAAACTAACAGGATTGCATACCAAGACTTTAAGAAAATCAATTGGCTTGGGAGAGAGGGCAGAGAAAGTAAAAAAGTGAATATTTCGAATTTTTGAGCTGTTGGGGCCGGTGGGGATAAATGCCTCCTCGCATTTTAGTTGTGTTCCAATTAAAAATACGCGTCGAATGAGGGGTCATATGATAAAATCCGATGCTCCGTTCATAAGTTATACCGAAAACAAATTTGTGAGGGTCTAGTCCAAATGAAAATTTAATTATGTTTGTCAGTTTGACAGTTTGTCTGTGTGTCAACAGCTCGATATAAGAAACTTTAGTTCTGCCACTTTTGGAAAACCCCGCTAGTTTAGCGGGAAAACAGCTATAAATAGCTTCAATTCGGAAGGCCATATCTTGTACTGTACCTCGTTTTAAAGGTATTTTGAAATGCTATAAACGCCTTCTTAATGTAATTTGTGCAAATGTAATAGTAAAAAAGTTATGCACAAAACAAATTTTTTTAAACTTAATTTTTAGCTTTGTGCGTATCCAAAGTGTATTTTAGGGTAATGGAATCATTTCAATTGTTTTAAGGTGTTACAAATGGGAAGCTATTGTTTTACGACTTTTGGAAAAACCCGCTGATTTAGCGGAAAAAAAAGCTAAAAATAGCTAAATTTCTTTAGATCGTAAGTTCTACACTACTATAAGAGGAGCACCGCGGGCTACCAGAAGGCAGTCAAGCTCCGGCCCTCAATAGGGGAACATCTTCGTGCACAACCAAGCACCAGTGAAATCTCAAAAAGGATCCCAGTATCCTTCTCGTGTAAACCAAGGATCCCAGTATCCTTCCCGTGCAAACCAAGGATCCCAGTATCCTTCTCGTGTAAACCAAGGATCCCAGTATCCTTCCCGTGCAAACCAAGGATCCCAGTATCCTTCAAAATATTCGGCAACCTCGCTCCGAATTATTTTCATCGTGCGCAACCAGGACTATAGTCCTGCAAAATATTCGGCAACCTCGCTCCGAATTATTTTCATCGTGCGCTACCAGGACCCTAGTCCTCTCGTGCGCAACTAAGCGGCAGTTTTTTTTTATATAAATTCTTCCCCCCCGTTCCCTCTCGTTCGGAAACCATGGGTATAAGGTGGATATCATATCGCCGCAAGGATGAGCTACAACTCCTCTCAGCCGAGTTCGGGTTATCCCTAGCAGGAACGGTCGAGGAACTGCGCAGTCGGCTAGCGACTTTCCTCACCCGTGAAGATCTTGAGCCACTCCAGGACCGAGCCAATGAGCTGGCTGCAACATTTCCAGAAGCAGCCACACCCAGGGATAAATCACCGAGTCCTTTGGGAGGACAAGAACCCAGGGAACAGAAGATAAACACACCGGGCATCGACACCGGAAGCACCGCCCTCAGACTGGAAGTACCGCCAGGCAACCGACCAGCGATGAACACCAACTCAGACTCTCCCGCACGCGAGGAAATATCCTCCGCGGCTTTGGCGGAAAAGTTACGAAACTGGGGTATTTCGTTCGACGGACGAACCGACCCGCTCACATTTGTCGAGAGACTGGAAGTACAAGCCGAGGCATACCGACTCAGCACCACACGACTCCCCAGGGTAATCTCCGGATTGCTGACGGGAAAAGCGGAAAGTTGGTACCGCCCCTTCCAGATGCAGGAAATCTTTAGGAGGGAATTCTTGGAGTTCTTCCTACCACCACAATACTTCCAGCGATTGGAAGACACGATCCGGACAAGGTATCAGCGACCGGACGAGAGCTGCAAGGAGTACGTGGTTGAACTCCGTCTCCTGATGCAGCGGGCAAAGTTTACACCGGCGCAGGAACTGGAGCGACTCTATCAGAACCTTCGACCGGAATACCAGTTGATCGTGAGACGACAAGACTTCGAGAATCTAGCCACGCTGATCCAACGGGCCACCGCCTACGTGATCACACGCGACCGCGACCGAGCGCTTCACGTCAACTACCTAGCAGCGATGCCACACCGACAAGCCAGACGATTCCAGGCTCCACCACCACCCACAGGAAGCACAGGTAACCCCCTGGGATTTTCCAGTACCCCGGCGACCAATCGGATGTTGGCACAGGTACCCGAACATCCTATCGATGTACGGAACGCTTGTCACCGCTGCGGAGAACCCGGACACTTCAGCGAGGGGTGTTCCAATCCTCAGGTCCTGTTCTGCTGGGAGTGTGGAAGGAGGGGAGTGAGGACCAACACATGCTGTCGAGCTCGAAACCCGGGAAACGGACCGAGTCCTCGCCCATCCGGGGAGCCAGCGAGGACCACACACCAAGGACCCCAGAACTAACCCCACCTTTACGGTTTGAAGGGGGGCGCATCGTGGCGACGGTAACCATCGAGGGAAAAACATTTCACGCTACCCTAGACACCGGGGCGTCCAGGAGCTTCATCAGCGCGAAGGTAGCCAACGACATTGAGAGTGCCGATAACCGCCGGGATGTGAGAACCAAGATTGCCCTGGCAGACGGATCCACCACCGACGTCACCCACGCCCTGACCACCACCGTAACCCTAGGACGGGACACCGCTAAGACCACACTACTAGTACTACCGTCCATCTTGGACGAGATCATCCTCGGAATCGATTTTCTCTGCGGGATCAAGACCACTATCCGGTGTGGAAAAGCCCAGTTGTCTCTGTCCTACGATAGCCCGCCGCCAACAAACAGAAGCCAGCCACCTACGGTCACCCCACGAGTAGCTGCCATCGGTCCAAGCACCGTCGGACCGACGCCATCACCACGCTGCACGGTATCACCCGTAGCAGCCCCTCGACAATCGCCGCCCCGACTACCAGTCAGCGCGCCTACCGCAGCAGCCCCTCGACAATCGCCGCCCCGACTACCAGTCAGCGCACCTACAGTAGCAGATCCTCGGCAATCGCCGCCACGACTACCAGTCAGAGCGCCTACCGTAACATCGCGACCCCGACCTACGCCAGCACCAGCGAGTAATTCCTGTTATCTAGAACCCTTAGCCGACACCGCCGCAGCACGAAAGAACAACGCCTTACGAAGGTCACCCACGACTACCCATCCACCGAGACAATCCCAGGAGGCCACAGCCAGCCTAGCAACGGTCATCACCGAAGGACCCGAGGAATCCCGGATCAAAGCCTTTCTCGAGGCAGAACTAGCGCCATTTGATCACATGACCGGTACCTCGCACATAGCCGAGCATAGTATTGTCATGAAGGACGACAAGCCCATCAAACAGAGGTACTTCCCGAAGAACCCTGCCATGCAGAAAATCATCAACTAACAAGTTGATGAGCTGCTTTGCGACGGACGCATCGAGCCATCCCGGAGTCCTCACAGCGCACCCATCGTCCTCGTTGGTAAAAAAACACTCGGTGCCCGACGCCTATCCATTACCGCGGATAGGAAAGACTGCGTAATGCCAAGTTTATATCGACGCTAGATCTAAAAAGCGGGTACTGGCAGATCCCAGTGGCCCCAGACAGCCGCGCCTGTACCGCGTTTACCGTGCCGGGCCGCGGTAAAAAAACACTCGGTGCCCGACGCCTATCCATTACCGCGGATAGGAAAGACTGCGTAATGCCAAGTTTATATCGACGCTAGATCTAAAAAGCGGGTACTGGCAGATCCCAGTGGCCCCAGACAGCCGCGCCTGTACCGCGTTTACCGTGCCGGGCCGCGGGCTCTTCCAGTGGAAAGTAATGCCATTTGGCTTGCATTCGGCTCCGGCTACATTTCAGCGGGCATTGGACAGCGTGATAGGACCCGACATGGAGCCTCACGCCTTTGCCTATCTGGATGACATCATCGTCATCGGGACCTCATTGGACGAACACAACTTGAAGCTGAACAAGGCGAAGTGTAAGTTTTTCCAGCATAGCATAACTTACCTAGGGCACGTCATCAGCGAAGACGGGATCCATACCGACCCAGAGAAGATAGCCGCGGTAAGAGAACTCAAGCCACCCACTAACTGCAAGGAACTTCGACGATGTCTAGGGATAGCCTCCTGGTACCGGCGATTCGTGGAGAACTTCGCCACAATCGTCCAACCAATGTCCGCCCTACTCAGGAAGGGAAGGAAATGGACCTGGAGCGACCCTCAGCAACAGGCATTTGAGGACCTGAAACAGAAGCTCACCGAGGCACCAGTACTGGCCTGCCCGGATTTCAACCTCAGATTCCAGCTACAAACCGACGCAAGCGACTTCGGCCTTGGAGCCGTTTTAACCCAGCAAGTCGATGGAACCGAACGAGTCATCGCCTATGCCAGCAGGAGGTTGCTTGCAGCGGAAGAGAACTACTCTGCTACGGAGAAGGAGTGCCTCGCGATAGTGTGGGCGATCAGGAAAATGAGGTGCTACCTCGAGGGATACCGATTTGATGTCATAACAGACCACCTTGCACTAAAGTGGTTAAATTCCATAGATAGCCCAACAGGCCGGATCGGATCAGGTGGGCCCTAGAGCTCCAACAGTTCCAGTTTGACATCTCGTACCGACGGGGAAAGCAGAACGTCGTCGCAGACGCCCTGTCCAGGCAACCCCTAGAAACGCTTCAGCAGGTGAGTGAGGCTAACGAACCATGCAAGTGGATCGCAGCCAAGATCAAACAGATCGAGGCCAATCCGGAGAAGTTTCCGGACTACACTCAAGAGAACGGGCAACTCTACCGACACCTCGACAACGCGTACAGGAAGGAAGAACATGGAGCATGGAGACTTTGCGTACCCAGCAGCCACCAGCGCCGGGTCCTAGAAGAATGTCATGATCACCCCACTGCAGGACACCTCGGGATCAGGAAAACGACCACCCGAATCTGCCAACAATATTATTGGCCGGGTTTGTTTCGAGACATCGCCCGTTACGTAAGACAATGCCCAGTCTGCCAACAATTTAAGGTGAGCCAAAGCAAACAAGCGGGGAAGATGCTGACCCGGAAATCAGAGGGACCATTCTCAACCCTGTGCGCGGACTTCGTAGGGCCTCTCCCCAGGTCTCGCAAAGGACATACCATGCTTCTGGTATTTTTGGACCATTTCACCAAATGGGTCGAGTTAATACCATTACGCCGAGCTACCGCCGCCAGTCTAGAATTAGCCTTCCGAGAGCGAATCTTAGCTAGATTTGGCACTCCAAAAACGTTCATCTGCGACAATGGGACCCAGTTTACCAGTAGGGCTTTCAAAGCATTCTGCAAAAAGGCAGGAATGGAAGTGCAGCATACTGCCCCATACTCCCCCCAACGGAATCCTACCGAGCGAGCCAACCGGACCATCAAAACGATGATCGCGCAGTACGCCACTGAGGACCAACGAACGTGGGATAACCTATTGCCAGAAATCACCTTGGCCATCAACACGAGTGTCTCCGACAGCACCGGATTCAGCCCAGCGTATTTAGTACAAGGCCGGGAACCCCGATTACCCGGAAGCTGGTTCAACGAAGTTACGCCAGGGACCAGCGAAGCGCCCAGAGACCCCCAGAGTAAGGCAGAGCATCTCAAGAACATCTTTCAAACAGCCAAGGAAAACATGGAGAGAGCCGCCAAGGAACAAAGCCGCTACTACAACTTGCGTCGACGAGAATGGAGACCGACCATTGGAATGTGGGTTTGGGTCCGAACTCACCACCTGTCCAACGCCGCGGAGGCGTTCAACGCAAAACTAGCTCCAAAGTTCGACGGCCCTTATAAAATCATCAAGTTTCTGTCACCAAACATCGCCAGAGTCCAACTTCGAGGGACGCGCAAGCGTCGCAACGCAAGTCTAGCCGACTTGAAACCCTTTGAAGGGGACCAGACCACAGAGGACCCCGAAGAAGACTCCGAGGGGATTCACGAGACCACCCGAGTCTCACCAAGTCCGCAAAACTAAATTAAGCCGCGGAACCCTTGCTACGACAAGGAGATTCAGTGGGGCCACTTGAGCCTCAGCGCCTACGCCCCACAACCCTCCCCACCGGTGGGGGGTGTTTAACTCCTTAGGGTACACCACGCCAAAGTAGCCACGCCTAGTAACCGCCATAGCCACAGACGACAACAGAACGACCCACGAACTCGAATCTCCCTCCCATCGATGAGTATTCAAGCTAACCCATTCTTTTCTCCGATCTAGCGACCGCACAATGTCCAGCTGTGGGTCTTCGCCGGCCGAGACCCCTTGGACACAGCCCATGAGCCCCCGGCCTTGGAAGCCGTCACGGTCCTGGCCCAAGTCAGCCAGTACGCTGCTCAACACGCCCGTCGACACGCTGGTGCTCAGCAGCCACAGCAACCACCAGGGATCCACACCCCCGGCAGACGACATCCCAGGATGCAGCCAGGCCGATCCCCTGCTGTGCTCAACGTCACGACTGGCCACAGTTCGCGTCCTGGAGCCCCCGAGCGAGGAGGCCCAACAGGTCGCGTGCGCGACCAGCAGCTGGGTGGACATAGACGGACTAGGTCCACACACAGGGGATGACATCCCACATGGGGCCAGATTGACCCCACGCTACTCACCGCGACCCGGTTGGCGCAGTTGCAGGCATTGGAGCACGGGAACGAAGCGACCCAACCCACCATACGGGCCGTCAGCCGCTGGGTCGACGAGGTGGGACTGCCATCCTTTGGCCCCTCCATGCTGGAGGACAGCCTACGACAAATCCGGGTCATAGGATTTGCCGACTCCGACCAGGAGAGCTCGTCCGAGTCCCTGAACGAATACCCGAGTACCCCGTACTCCCTCCAGTGGCCATGCGCCTAGCCGCAGCCAACGCAGCGTGGGACCAGTTCCCCATCGCAAACGATAGCTCGGGCGAGGAGTCAAGCCAGGACTCCGCGTTGTCGACGGAACGGAGCTCCAGCAGCAGTCAGGCGGAAATCGTCCGCGACCAGGAAGGGTCCAGGGAATCGGACGACAGCAGGCGCAGCGGAGCGTTTGCACAAGGCAGAGACGACCTCAGTCCCCAAATGGCTGCACCCCTACTGGACGACCGCTACAGATGAGGAGCTACCGCTGCCATGGATCGCCGAAGTAGCGATGGAGACGATGGCAACGCTCGCCAACAACGCCAGCGAAGAACTCCTCAGCTGCAGCCACGTACAGGACGAATCCCCAATACACTGGGACCTCTGCCTCGACCCGGAAGAGGAGAGGGAACTCCTGCGTGCGTTGGAGGACGACCCACTACCGCCGGCCACCCCGGAGGAGGACCAGTGGTCAGAAGCCCCCGCGGAACGCAACGCTCTGATCACCCACACATCAGCATCTGCACGCTCTTAGCATCCACACATCGGCGAACATTCTCGCTTCCCCTTATCACCACACCTCAGCACCCACATGGAACTCAACGCTCTCATCACCCACATCTGCACCTGCACGCTCTTAGCATCCACTCGATCGAACCAAATGGCATCCAACTCGATCGATGTTTACGAGCAAAGGGGAAAAAGCTGAAGCGCAGCGGCAGCGACGCCGAGGCAATGCCAAAAGAGGGGTATGTCAGCAGATATGGAGGAGAGGGAGTTTCAATTACTCCTGAGGCTTCGCGCGCGCCAGTCAATTTAAATCGTGAGAAACTCCGCAACACCCCGAAAACCCGCCCCGCCGTGAAATCTAACAAGTGCTAAAAACCATACGAGTGAAAAATGTCAAGTGTTGTGGAGAAGGAGTCTACAACAAAGGTGCCGCAGAAGGAGTATGGGACATCGACTGGTGGAATTTGCTGTGGGAGGAACCGTAAGCGCCCGCTTTATTCTCCCAAAGATATTTTTTTTTTAAACATTTCTTCGACCGACTGACTAGAGTGGCGTGCCATAAGACTGTGTAAGCCCAAATTCGAGCTTTAAAAATGTAATAAATGACCAAAAGTGCTTCGCACTAAAAATAAACATCGCCTGTTATATTCTGTGTGTGTGTGTGTGATTTTAGAAGGGGAAATTAAATTCGCCACTCCTTTATTTTTTTCCCTTACGCCGATCGTGGTCGAACCGTGTGATGGCCGTGGATCACGATGGAGTCTTGAACTCGTTTGTCGGATCCGCAGCTATCACCGGTCCTGGGGCACGCAGTGGCCGTGGATCACGATGGAGTCTTGCACTCGTTTGTCGGGTCCACGGGCAGTGCGGATCCCGGAGCGTGTGGCGGGTGGAGATTTCAACGGAGTCCTGTACTCGATTGTTGGAATCTAAACCCGCTGCAGGTTTCGGCCCATGGTCGGCATTTTTGGGAAACAACTTCCAGCCACAGGGCCCGTCTAGGGTTGGTTTATCTCGCCCCTCCCTGAAGTCCTTGAAACTTAAACAAATTATTGTAAGTGACCCTGGGAGCCCTGAGTAACTATCCCAGCCAAAGAGCTTCCCTACAACACAAGGGATATCATAACCATTGAAAGAATCAAATGGGCGATAAACTCTTTTGATCAATACAAGAGGCCGGGGCCAGACGGCATTTTCCCGGCAATGCTTCAGCATGCGTACCGAAAGGGCAGATCGACAGAAACGGCACTACACAAAGTAGTCTGCCACATAGAAAAATCGCTACATTTTAACCAATATACGATGGCCACCTTCCTAGATATAGAAGGTGCGGTCAATAATGTAAACGCAGAATCCATACTGAGCTCCCTCAACTCGATCGGCATTGAAGGAGACATCAGAGCTTGGATCGGAGTTATGCTCACGAGCAGGACGATAACAGCCGAAATGAGTGGCACTTACCTCACACGCTTTGTGAGGAGAGGCACACCTCAGGGCGGGGTTCTATCGCCACTACTCTGGCTTATTAACATGAACGACATATTGGGAGAACTCAATAGCGGAGGAGTAAAAGTAGTAGCCTACGCAGACGACGTAGTGTTGCTAGTATCAGGACCATTCCCAGATGCCATTAGTAATATTATGACGGGGGTCCTTACCCGACTCAATGAATGGGCAAAAACCTGCGGACTAGGTATTAACCCGAGTAAAACCGAACTAATACTCTTCACGCGAAGAACAAATATCCCAACATACAGTAAACCGAAAACTGATGGAAACGAACTCGAGCTATGGGCTAAAGCTAAGTACCTAGGAGTGATACTAGACCCGAAGCTCTCGTGGAAACTGCACATCACGGAACGAGTAAGAAAGGCCAGCATAGCATTCTACTTGTGCAGGCAAATGTTCGGCAAAAACTGGGGTGTACACCCTAAGATAATATTATGGCTTTACACAGCAGTGGTAAGGCCAATTCTCACATACGGGGCACTAGTCTGGTGGCCAGCCCTGACAAGAGCATACAATATTACCAAGCTAACAAGAATACAGAGATCAGCTTGCGCAGGAGCTTCAGGGGCAATAAGATCATGCCCGGCTGCCGCGTTGAACACTATTCTGGATGTAATGCCCATAGAAAGGATACGGCAGCGCAGAGTGCGGCCAGACTGAAGGCAAGTAAATGTTGGAAAGGCTACCACACAGGGCACTGCCGTATCCTAGAGGACAGTAACTATCTGGCAAAGAACAAAACGGATTATATGACAGCGGAGATACGATTTGGAAACGGATTCACGACTAACTTTCCATCGAGGGAAGACTGGGAGAATGACAGAGTAACCAAACAAGATGAGGTATCACTCTACACTGACGGATCCAAGATGGACTGTGGTGTAGGGGCAGGAATTTTCGCTGAAAGCTGGGGGATAGAATCGAAATTCCACCTCCCAGAATCAGCGACAGTTTTTCAGGCTGAGGTACTTGCTATTTTGGAAGCATCCAAGCTTTTGATTCAGCAATGCCTCAGGAATACCAAGTTAGGGATATACTCTGATAGCCAAGCGGCTATCAAATCTCTCGCAGCAGCAAGAACCAACTCGACACTAGTAGCCGATTGTAAGTCGGCTCTTAACATACTAGCAACAAACAACCATGTACAGATACCATGGGTACCAGGGCACAATGATATACCAGGAAACGAAAAGGCGGATGAACTTGCACGAATGGGGTCGGCAGACGACTCCTACACAACTAGACTAGTTGAATCCCTAAATATAGTACAAGCAAGGAACACTACAAAATACAAGCTAGTAAAAGTTGGTCGGAAAAGCAGGGTCTCAGAAGATCAAAACTCTGCTGGCCAACCGTCAATAGCAAGAGAACTCGAGAGCTTATAACCAAAAGTAAAAGAACCTTAGTAGGATCACGGCACTCATCACAGGCCATTGGGCCATTGGCACGCAAGCCATGAAGATGGGGCTTCCGTACAACGCTAATTGCAGAAGCTGCAAAGAAACAGATTCATAGGAGAAACCTGAGCACATGATGTGTCATTGCCCAGCACTAAACCTTATCAGGGCGAGATACATCGGGGCATATCAGCTTGAATCATTGGGAGAAATAGGAAAGCAGAGGATAACTGCAATCCTAGGTTTTCTAAATGACGCAGGCTAGTACTGAAGAGACCGCGGACACTTCAATTTACGAAGGTGTGGATCAAAACGGAGCTCAGCTCTACTTGGAGGTCCTCAGAGCGGACCTCACCACTTCTACCTACCTACATACTTTTGCACGAATACAATATAGGGTATATTCTATATTTATTCTACGAGTAACGGGTATAATGAAGACGAAAGAATTTCTACAAGCTCTTATGCGAGTCCCTTTTATGATATCTTTATGAGCCATTTGTCTCAAAACTATTTATTAGTTTTCAAACGATGAGTTATTGGCAAACTGTGGATTTATAAAAAACAAAAAAAAACATTAATTCGCTCCTCTGCGTACACACACCCGCACCAAATATGAATTAGCAAAAAAATGCGTATTTTACACACACAACCACTAGATATGTGCGTGTTTTTTTTTAATCCTTTATCAACAACAATGATAACTAACAATATTAGCTATGCGTGATTAGGGGGCGACATCGCACGGTACCGCCGCAAGGCATTGCTTTGAACGCTGCTGCTGCCTCCTACGTCCTTTGGTTCCCTATCATCAGGGGAACGAGGGTTTCGGGTAGGACTCTTGCCCCGGCTATCTCCTCCAGCACTTGGCGCTTGTGATTGAACCGGTGGCACTCAAACAGGACGTACTGAGCGTCCTCCGCAATTCCGATACCGCACTCTGGGCAACCATCCTCCGTCTCGTGTCCGTACTGCTTTAGATAGCTCCGGAAGCAGCCGTGCCCGCTTAGCACCTGCGTTAGGTAGTAGTCTACCTGGTCGTGCCTGCGGTTTACCCACGCCTCGATGCAAGGGATGAGCTTATGGGTCCACTGTCCTTTGCTCGAGGTATCCCATGCTTTCTGCCAGTTGCTGACGCTCTGCATTCTGGAGCGGGTCCTAACCTCGGCTTTGGCCCTCGGATCTTCCTGGGTGAGACTCAGGGTGGTGCGGATGTCCTTGGATTCCCGTACCAGTTCTCCCAGCGGGACTTGGCCAGCGATGACTAGAACCGCATCGTCAGAGATGGTTCTAAAGGCGCACGATATTCTGATAGCGCACATTCGGTATGTCGAGTTGACCTCTCGCTATCGTAGCTATCCTTAGCCGTGGCCTCCGCCCACACCGGTGCAGCCTACAGCAATTGTGACTTGACCACTCTCGCGAGGAGTATCCTCTTATCCTGTTTCGGCCCTCTCGTGTTCAGCAGGATCCTGCAAAGCGATCTTGTCGTCTCCCTTGCTTTCTTGTTCGCGTAGTCGAGGTGCTCGCGGAACGACAGGCGTGTGTCCAGCATGACTCCCAGATACTTCTGGGCACGCTGAGACCGAATTGTGGTCCCGCCGACCAGGATCTCCGCCGTCTCGACCACTTTCCTGCTTATTTGCTTAAAGAAATATTTCATTTACATTTCCCCAACAGATTTAAAATATTTTCTTACAGATTTTTCTCTTTAAAAATTCAAATCGCATTGAAAATATTAAAAGAACACTAAATATTCAAATCAATTGATTCTCTTGCTCTTCCTTACACGTGCCTCAAATTGTTTAAACAAATGGAAATGTTTAAACAATTTGATTCACGTCATCCCATTCCACCTGCCTTCCTGTCGTCTCTTCTCTATATTAATATAAGGGAAGGCATAAAAAATGTCCAGTAGCAAATTCCACCCAGAACGGATTGACATAAAAATCTAAAAAAATCACATTAATTCGGAGAATAATTAGGAGCCGCGTGTGAGGTATAAATTAGATCAATAAACGACCCCAAAGTGCCCCAAAATTCGATTCGTTTTTTTTTTAATTTTTTCTTTTGCCATTTCTCTGTTATAAATTTAGTTAAAATGGGTTAAAAATGTGATGTTCATAATCTTATGGCATACCCGCAAATAACTGCATGTAAGTATGTATGTTATGCTGGCGCACTTTGCATAAAGTCGTACATGTATGTGTGTATGTCATGGTGTCGCACTTTAAGTGTGACCGCGCAAGGGGAAAAAGGAAAATGAAAAATGACAGCACATTTAAAATGCGCGGTTCAAAAAGCGAATTTATCGAAAATCGATTCTTTTGAACTTTTTTTTTTAGCTAAACGTTAAATTTTAAAAAAGATTTTCCTGTATGCAAAATCATGCTGCTCCGATCAGCTTTAGAATTTGGAAACAGTTATACAGTCGAAGTGTTTCTTAAAGTTATTTTTATTTTTAAAATCCAAGAACCCGATCAGCTAAGACGAAATGTTTCCAAACTATCTATTAGTTTTCATAGAGCCACACTGCTCAATTTTTGTAATTAGTCTTTTTTTAATCACTACGTCTTGTTAATTTTTTACCATGGGTGAAAGTGAATTAAGTTTCACATAACACTCTCCAATAAACATATTGTTATGCATATCGAAAAAAAAAAAAAAAAAATATAATTAAGGTGAAAAATGAATGATAACAGAAATAATAATTCTAATTCATACATATTTGTTTCCTTTATAAGAGTTGTCTACTGTGGTATCAAAATCGCCTAGAGTATTTGGTTATTATTTACATTTTCGTTACCTATGTGCATAAATTACCTTAAATTACCTTACCTCATTCTTAGGTAATTAATTAATTATCAAGAAGTATCATCTTTAAAAAAAGTAAACGGAACTCGGTTTAAATAGTTTTAAAACTTAGTCTTTGATAAACAAAAATACAGGGACAATTAACAAAGGCGAAAAGGTAGAAGGAGGTAGCAAGGCCAAGATCAACAAGATTTGTTTTGAAGGACCGATAAAATAAAATCCAGCCTATAGCGTTCTCTCTTGTTTAAATTTAAAATAAGTAGCTTCATTTTCAATTTTAGTTTCCGCAGGCGAAGCTGCGGGCTACCGACCCTGCTAGTATATTAATATAATTCAGAAATATATTTAAAAAAATGTTAAATTCAAAATTAAGTATTTTTTAAGAGAATTTAAAACTAAAAAAATCTGTACACACGATTTCCGAAAAAAAACAATTATCCTCATGTTGCTACATTAATTCTTCACGGGGTGGTTACAAAATTTTTTTTGTATTTGCAAGACCAACTAGTAAAGAAAACGAATTTACTTTAGCAACTTTGTATCAAGCGACCACAGCGCATCAATAAATACTAACAATAATATAAATGTTCGAGTTTTGATCACAGGATTTTATTATTCACTGTGTCGAACGCTTTACTGTTGTCCAGCAATAGTAAGAAGGTGACATAAGAGTTGTCCGTCTGGAAGGAAGGAAGGAGGTGCAGCTACGATTTTTTATATTCATTCAAAAGGCTATTGACAGATATAAACTTATTTATTTGTGATGAGACAATATTTTCAAACACCTTCGAGAGGTATTGAAGAATAGATATAGGCCGGTATTCTTTGTTGGCTTTAGGTAGTGGGATAGTTTTGGCGGTTTTCCAGTAATCCAGTAAACTACGCACCGCAGAAAGACTGCGTAATTACAAAAGGATAGCATCCTAGAAAGCCCTAAGGGCATTCCCCCCCCCCCCGGCGAAGTAATACCTAACTTTTGTACCGCCGGGGAAGCAGGGAGGGGGTTGAGTTTTTACTGGGTTAAAGTCCCAGACTTCGGCAAGATAGCTCAGCTCCGAGTTGGCTTTCAATGCTTTAAATCACCACTAACAAAAAAAAAAAAAAAAACAAATAGTTAAACATTGAGAATGCCATCGACTTCTGTGCTAATGACATGGAGTCAGTACTCGTTGCAGCAGACAAAATCTCAACTTCCGAAGAGACAATTGTGCGTAGCAACCAATACAAAACTAATCTGCAAATCGAACAACTGGTTCGGGGAAAACGACGCCTACGACGCGCTTGGCAATCCTGCAGATCGCCCCATTCGAAGCAACTCTTTAATGAAGCCACACGCAGACTCACCAAAACCCTCAAGCAAGAAGAAGAGCTTGCGCAGCGTCGGTACATCAAGAAATTGTCGCCGACCAGTACAAAGCATCCTTTGTGGAGAGCCCACCCAAACTTAAGCTCTCCGATAGAATTAGTCAATCCGATTAGAAACTCCTCGGGTACGTGGGCCCGCAGTGACGAAGACAGATCGGAAACATTTGCTCTACACCTACGAAATGTATTTCAGCCAAACGCCGCCACAAACTCTTTTTAACTACCCCCGCTTAGCTCTGAAATTGCAATTAACCCGATTTTGTTTCAAGGGCCTGAAATTTCTAATGTCATCAGGAAGCAACTAAAACCGAAAAAGGCTCCAGGGGCGACCTAATAACCCCAAAAACGATAATTGAACTTCCAAACTGCGCAGCGGATGCTATATGCAAGCTATTTAACGGGATCACAAGACTTGGCTCCTACCCCAAAAAATGGAAAAAGTCTGTGGTTATAATGATACCGAAGCCTGGGAAAGACCACACAATTCCCTCATCCTATAGGCCAATAAGCTTACTATAGTGCCTGTCCTAATTACTTGAAAAATGCCTGCTCACGCGCATAACACCATATTTAAGAGAGCACATCCGTTCGGGTTTTGTGAAAGCCACGTAACCATCGAGCAAGTCAACCGGATAACTTCTGAAATTCGTACAGCCTTCGAACATCGGGAATATTGTAGTGCGATATTCCTCGACATTTCTCAGGCATTCAACCGAGTGTGTGTTGAAGGCCTAATGCATAAAATCATAACATTAATGCCAGAAAACACGCACAAGTTACTTAAGTCGTACCTCTACCACCGAGTCTTCGAGGTGAGATGCAATGCAACAACATCCAACAAGTATAACATTGAAGCCGGAGTTCCACAAGGAAGCGCACTGGGCCCTAACCTATTTGTGCTATACACCGCAGACCTCCCTACGAATGAGAGGCTGACTACGTCCACATTTGCTGACGACACAGCTCAACTAGATCATTTGCTAGGCGTGGCGAAGTCAGGCCTCGCGAATCAAAATTAATGAACAAAAGTGTAAGCATATAACGTTTACCGTTAACAGACAATCGTGGCCCCCGCTATCTTTGAATAATACGCAGATCCCCCAAGCCAGCGTTGTAACATAACTCGGCGCCCAATTCGACAGATGTCTAACCTGGCGGAGGCACATTCAATGCAAGAAAGAACATCACAGACTTAAAGCTAGCCGCCTACACTGGATTATAATTTATTATTTTGTTATTATTATTATTATAATTAGTCTTGTGTCTGGACTTTAAAGTTTTTCTCTACAACTCCACCCTTAAGCGCATTTGGACTTACGGCTCCCAGCCCTGGGAAAACGCGAGCAACAGCAATGTTGACATTATCTAGCGCTCACAATCAAAATCCTACGAACAATCACTTGGGCACCATGATATGTTCGAAACGAAAACATCCACAGGGATCTGAGCATTCCAACGGTGAAAGATGAAATATCAAAGCAGAAAGCAGCCTACCATAACAAACTTACCCTGCACCCAAAAATTCTCGCAAGAAATCTAACACGGGTTTCGAGCAGAACTCGTCTTATTGTTTGTCTCATTAAAGGGAAGATTGAATAAATAAAGCATTATAAAACTAGAAAGGAAGTTATCTTCGGCCAGCCAAAGCTATTATACCCTTGCAGGTATGCCAATTTAAAATGTTGATTTTAAATTGTCAAAATTCTAAACAAAGTCCAATTTTCTCACCCCGCCTAACTAGGACGCAGTTGCTGCTTCGCGATTCTTCTATGACGCAAGCATATTCTCATTTTCGGAAAATATAATTTTTTTCTTTTGCAGGTGAAATTGGACAGTTTGATGGAATGTTCTATTAAATGTGTTTACTTTAATCCCTCGGTCTACTAGCAAGGCAACATGCTGATTACGGCTTCTAGCGTCAGCTGTTGTTCGTTTGAGAGAGTATCAACTTTCGAGGCTTCTACTAAATCTTCATTTCGACCTTCTACGAATAGCTTTTTCCGGCTTTGTCGCGCGTTTGACCAAAACTGCCGTATACGTGTGGTAGAAAGTCTGGGTTCTCAATATAAAACAGCTGCTAACGTCTCCCTTAAACTCGTTTTCTAGCAGCTGTATATAGTTAAATATTGTAGTAGCCAGCTGGACCAACAAAAATCCTAATGCGCTCCACTGTACTCACAAACCGAACTGAAAGCAAACAGCACGTTAGGCGGCCAGCGCTTTTTTTTTTTTTTTGTTCCGTCTCTTTCTCGTTTCCTTGCTCGCGCCATTCACCGTTTTCGACAAGAAACACACGGTGCGAAGCCAGAGAACGAAACAGAGCAGAACAGATCAGGCGAGTTTACCGTTTACTCGCCGTGGTGAGTTTTCGGTTTGCCTTTCTCACTTCTGCGTTGGTGTGTGTGAGATTTGACACAACGTGGTCGTTGCCGACAGTTCGTTCCATTTCAACTCGATCGCTACCCAGAGTCAGACGTGAAACAATAAAGTGCGTAATAAACCCAGAGTAAAGTCACTCCAGTACTAGAAGCGTTCGCTTAATATATATATATCAACGTAATTCAATACATTCTGCTGCAGGTAAATATTAGCGTTGAGAAAGCCAGACAGAGTATATGCTAAAACGAATGTTTTCTGTGTACAAGGTGTTGACTGCAATTAAGGCAGAAGTGGTGTGACGTCATTTTCTCGGCCCATCGGCGTCGTGTTCTATTCACGGTATTGGTAAATCTGCGGCAGGTATAATTTCCACGGACTTATCGCCCTACGCGCAGCAATATCTGCATCAGCCTGTGAACAGCCATAACCTCAAATCAAGCGCACCGCGCACGTGTCCACGAAATACCTATCGCAGCTACACCAACCGCTACCTCCTGTTGGGAGCTTCATCACGCACACCTCTCTGCGCAATTGCCCACGCAATTCAGCCACCGGATCGGATTGCAACGTCTAAATCAGGAAACCATTGACCAGCGCCGAATCACGCCAGCGCCACGCGCGGCATACGGAAACGGTTGGCAGCCCTGATCGGCGCTGCGCTCAACACGCGACTGGAGGAATCCATCAGCCATCCGCTGCCCCGCCGCAGGAATTTGTTGACAGGACGATCAGTTTTTTTGTTAAATTTTCCTTTTATTTTTATACCTTTCAATTTATCATTTAGTCATTAGTTAAACAAAACATGTGAAGTTCAATTCGATAGCAGCTGTAGGGAATAGTGAGCTGTTTTCAAAGAGAATGCCGCAACAGCTCTCGCTTTTCTAAAAGCGATAACAGTGGCGTCAGATTACATAAATAGAATCTTGTAAAGTTTCTTTCAGTCTAGATCTTCGTCAACAGCAACGATGGGCCCAGCGTGCTAGTGAACGGATGGATATCATGTGAGTTTTGAACACTTCCATTTACTTGATTCCATATACGTATATCTGAACCCCTACCTGTCATACACTTAAATAGCCGTTAATTTCGACGCGCCTTTAAAAGCCGCATTCTATGTGAGCCTCACTCACTATTAAATACAGCTGCCTTTCGCGAGTACTTATAAGTCAAATCACAATCTTGTCGGGAGCCATGTAAACATTTTGTTTTGAGAATAATTGAAGTAAAGTTAACTGTAACCATGGACTCCCAGTCTAACTTTAAGTAAACGACCGAATAGTGGTCAATTCTGGAAAAAGTAATAAGTTGTTGTGAGAATATATGAAGTATCATTTCCGCGAAGGAAATTAGGAATAAATTTGTAATATCATGAAAATAGTCATGGACTAAATTTAACAGTTGGATCGTCGCGATTACAGAAATCAATTCCAGGTCATGCGTTAGGTAAACTTATATACTAAGTCTGAGTAAGGGGTGGCCGATCACATCATGCGCGCGTCACCATGGTAGGGAGGGTAAAGACATGGGGTACAACAGCTCACACACCCCAAATTCGTTCTAAATCAGTACCGCTCATCATAATTCCCGTCGTTTTTGCCTACATCTTAGTCCAATCTGTAGTTTTCCGCATACTGCACTTAATTTGTGATGCAGTGTAGAATAGAAGGTTGAAGGAAGAACCCATACCCCATCCGGCGAGCTCAGTCAGAAGAAAAGCAAGAAGTGCACGACCTCTGATACCCCTATGCACGAGTAAGTGAAATTCGTTTTCGATTCTCACCAACGCACACGCTACACAATGGCGCCCAACGTGGGGCCCGAATGGAGTTTAATTTCGCCATAAGATCCTGCGATCTCCAATCTGGTGCTCAACCAAATTTCTTCTGTTAATTTCAATTAGTTTATGAAGGAGACCTACTATTCTTTTCCTTTATCAAGGCCATAGGTATCTGAAATTTTGACCGTGGAGATGCGATAATAGTTCGTTTATCTTCTAACGGAATATTCGACCACGAAATCAAACCGGTATTCTATAGGGAAACAATTCCGAAAGAGTAGACTGGAATAAAATGATTAGACGATTTTATGACTAGGAGTCAGAACCTATCTTTTAGGAGCAGCGAACTAGCTTCTGCTACACGCATGAACAGGTCGACCAGGATAGGCTGTCTACAAATTCTTTAGTCGTTTATATCTTTAAAACTAGTGTAGTACACAGCGCTAGGAGCAACAAGTATCGGCAAATACGTTTCGGTATTTGACCAGCACTGCAGCCGCTGCACAAAACATATAATATTTAGTACACTTTAATGAGCTGGTACGAAAATGGACGAATTATCTACGCATACCAAGGATTTGATTTTTGGAAAAGCGACGAACCAAACAAACATTATCAAGTCAAATACATATACGTAAAACACCAACTAAAATGTCAGTTCAGCATAGTCCGGTGGCTGGAGCCAGCAACTCTCGAGAGCGAGAAAACATTTGTACAATTTGTGACCAAATAATCAATTCTACGGCTCTCTTCGCTACATTACCCTGTCAGCACGTGTTTCACCATAACTGTATTACTCAGGTTTTAACAGACACGGAACGTTGCCCAGTTTGTAGTCAGTTATGTACCACAAATAACATGTCACTGTCAAACAATAACCTTGCTGCAGAAATAGTAGATGCAAACGGAGACAGAATAGTGTCCGATCAGCCGGCACCACAGAACCGGTAGAAATCCCCGGGGTAGAGGAAACAACTTGCGGAGAGGAATGTCAACTAGGAGCACCAACCGTGAGACAAATAACACTGCACATAATATAAGTCAGGCCAGCACTCACATCAGGGACACAGACGTCTCGGGCGATCAAAGTCAGAATGAGATCGTCAGAACTCTTCAAGCAGCTATCCAAACTCAAAAGGAACAGCTTTTGGAGCATTTAACCTCTTTTATTCAAAGTCAGCTCGCTAGTATTCAATTAGGTAGGGACAGTATGAACCCATCCGTTTCCGACTCTGTAAGGCAACCCAATCCTTGTCTAAACTCAGTATTGGCAAGCAACAACTTATTAGCCGCGCGTAGCAACACGAGCAGTTCGGGTCACGCTTTGATCACTCCTGAAAAGGTCGCGAATATCATGCAAAGTTGGCGTATAAAATTTGAAGGCTCTAAAGACGGTCTGCAAACCGAGGAATTCTTATATAGAATTCGCGCACTAACAAAGCAAAATCTACACAGCAATTACAATCTTTTGTGTGACCACTTACATTTACTCTTCGGAGGTAAAGCCAGTGAGTGGTTCTGGAAATTTCACCAGACAAATCCCGGTTTCACTTGGGAACACTTTTGTCTGAACTTCAGACGGAAGTTTGAAGACATCGACACCGATATGGATATATGGGAATCAATCAATTCAAGACGTCAAGGAGATAGGGAACCATTCGAAGAATTTCAATTCACAATCGAAAAACTGGTAGGACGTTTGCGTAATCAAATTTCTGAAGACTCGTTAGTTAGATTGTTGATTCGCAACTCTAAAACCTCACTACGATATGAACTTATGCACTTGGGTATAAGTAATCTATCAAGGTTGAGAGAGGAGATTCGCACACACGAACAGTTCTGCAGGCAACAGAAGCCAGTGATGCCAAAGAATAACTACGCATTCCGCTCTGGGGTAGCCGAACTAGACGAATCAGAAGAGATATCAGCTATTCAACGAAAACCATTGAAGTGTTGGAATTGTGGTCAGCCTGGCCATCGCTTCGATGATTGCTTAGAGCAGCGGTCCATTTTCTGTTATGGCTGTGGAGCAAAGGATATCTTTAAACCGAAGTGCCCTAACTGTAACCCGACGGGAAACGGATCAGCGGGTGTGCCGGGGAAAGCTTATCCAGCGCACCCGAAGTAATAAAGACAGATAGTTTCACTCAGACGGATGGTCGTCCAACATCCACACTGAACCCAGAGGACACACTGGAAAATAACACCATAAAGTCTCAAAGCAAAGACAAGGTATCGGAACCATTTCACGTTAGGTTAGCAAAATATTCTGAGGCGCGAGCACGTATCTTTGGAGAGGTGAGCGATCTCAGTAAACACCCAGGAGGTAAGCGATCTACATTGCGGATAAAATCATTCTGGAAAAAAGTTTGTTCGGAACGCCAGAAGTTAGTTTCGTCTATATTTTTAAGTACAGACAATCGGATATACACCGATGTTCAGGTGGAAGGTCTTAGTTTCATAGCATTACTAGATTCTGGAGCTACCGTCAGCTGTTTAGGCGCAGAAGCAGCCAAAAGTCTGATGAATCACTCCAACGTCAAAAGATGCTCGGGACGAATCAGAACAGCCAATAACTCGGAATGTTCAATAAAAGGACGTCTATCGACGAACATAACATACCGAGGCATCACCAAGCAGATAAACCTTTATGTTATCCCTGAATTAAAACAAGATGTTTATCTTGGTGTCGACTTTTGGAAGGAATTTGGATTGTTAGGAAAAATTCTAGACTTTGGGGAGGAAATAAATGAACTTGACGTTGGTAGGGACGATGATGGCGAGGAAGATCCAAAAGTGCACGTCCTAGATGAAAGTCAAAAGAAAGCACTTGAGCCGGTTATTCAAAACATTCCCTCCTTCGAAAGAGAAGGTCTTGGACGTACCGAAGTAATCGAACATGTGATAGATGTTGGCAATGCTGTACCCATCAAGCAGCGGCATTGGCCAGTGTCTCCAGCTAAAGAGAAACTGATGTTTGCGGAGATCGAGCATATGTTAGCTTTAGGTGTAATTGAGGAGTCAAAGAGCCCATGGAGTAGCAACTGCGTATTGGTGCAGAAAGGACCAAAAGTCCGACTGTGCTTGGACTCACGTGAGGTGAATAAGTGCACCCGAAAGGACGCTTATCCGCTCCCACATATCGATGGCATCCTTAGTCGACTTCCTCCTGCCCGATTTATTACTGGACTAGACATGAAACACGCGTTTTGGCAAATTCCTTTAGAACTAAAATCGCGAGAGTGTACTGCGTTTACCATACCAAATAGACCTCTGTATCAGTACAAGGTTATGCCCTTTGGTTTGTGCAACGCTGCACAGACGCTGTGTCGATTAATGGATCGAGTCGTTTCGCCACATCTGCGTACGAGAGTGTTTGTCTACTTAGACGACTTACTTGTTCTATCAGATGATTTTGAATCCCACTTATCTCTCTTAACTGAATTATCTTTATGTTTTCGAAAGGCAAACTTAACCATTAATATCGCTAAGTCAAAATTTTGCATGAAGGAAATCAAATATCTTGGTTTTCACGGACAACTTCGCACCGATCCGGAAAAGGTTAGCGCTATTCAACACTTTCCCATTCCTTCTACGACCAAGCAGCTTCGAAGATTCTTAGGACTTTCAGGGTGGTATAGACGTTTCATAGATAACTACGCCAGCGTATGTGTACCATTAACAGATCTGCTGAAGAAGAATCAATCTCTCGTTTGGAATGAGTCAGCTCAGACCGCGTTCGATCTCTTAAGAAGTAAGCTGATCTCGGCACCGGTTTTGAACACCCCCGACTTTACGAGCAAGTTTCTGTTGGTATGCGATGCTAGTCAGCATGGACTCGGCTGCGTATTGTCACAAGAAAAAGAAGGCGGTTTAGAAATGCCAATAGCATACATGTCAGTAAAACTAACGAAAGCGCAACGAAATTATTCCGTGACGGAGCTTGAATGTCTCGCGGTCATAAAAGGCATACAAAAATTCCGAGCGTACATAGAGGGCCAAGATTTTGTAGTAATCACTGATCACGCGTCGTTATTATGGTTAATGAGACAAAAAGATTTATCTGGCAGACTGGCCAGATGGGCCATTCGCTTACAGGGATTTTCGTTTGAAATGAGACATAGAAAGGGATCACAGAACACCGTAGCCGACGCTTTATCTCGCAGAGATGAGGAGTGCATTGAAGAGTTTATCGTTGATTCAGAACCTATAGTAGATTTACAGAATTTGAATCAACTGAGTACCGCGACCTAAGAGATCGCGTAAAGCTATCTGAATCCCGACTACCAGACGTTAAGGTTTCCGATCAATTCGTGTATAAACGTACCGAGCACGCTAGCGGTGAGGTTGTTCAAGAATCCAACTCTTGGAAGTTGTGGATTCCACCTGGATTGGTCAGTGGAGTATTACATCGAGCTCACGACCCACCAGATGCGGCACACCGAGGCACAGGCAAGATGATTCAGTATCTCAAACGTTTTCTATTCTGGCCAGGCATGGTTACACAAATCCGAAACTTCGTTTCAAACTGTTCGACGTGCCGTTCTACTAAAAGTTTCAATGTAGTTTTGAGACCACCAATGGGTAAACCAATGACGTCTGACAAACCGTTCCAAAAACTATACATGGACTTATTAGGACCCTATCCGCGTTCCAAGAAGGGACATATCGGCCTGTTAGTAGTGGTAGATCACCTTACGAAGTTTCACTTTTTACACCCCCTCAAGAAATTTACTTCCGTCCGGATTTGCGAGTATTTAGAAAATCATGTATTTTACACATTCGGCGTTCCCGAAACTGTTTTGACCGACAAAAGGATTACGTATTACACAGAAGTACGGGATATTCGCCTCTAATTAATCTTGTGATGTTTCTGGGTCAAAAGCATGATTTCTGTGCAACGGCAAAGATTTCGAGCTTTTGCGCAAGCTGAGTTTGATTAGCGACGACGTGTTCCTCAGCCAACCCGACACACTACAACTAGCTCGTGGGCTTGCAAAAGAAAAGATAGCTGAGACACACGAGTACAACGCAAAAAGGTACAACCTACGGAGCCGAGTGAAAGAATTGAAGGTCGGAGACGAAGTCTTCGCCAGAAATTTTGCACAGAGCAACGCTCAGAAACGTTTCAACAGTAAGCTAGCCCCAGTTTTCAACAAGGCTAAAGTAGTTAGAAAACTAGGTCCTTCTTATTACGGACTAGCTGACGAATCAGGAAGACAACTAGGGGTGTATCACCTAAAGGATATTAAAGCCTAATCCACCTGTCTTTTCTTCAGTTACCGTCCTTGTCAGGCAGCATTGGAATGACGTAACTGTGGTGTAGTAGCCAGCTGGACCAACAAAAATCCTAATGCGCTCCACTGTACTCACAAACCGAACTGAAAGCACACAGCACGTTAGGCGGCCAGCGCTTTTTTTTTTTGTTTTGTTCCGTCTCTTTCTCGTTTCCTTGCTCGCGCCATTCACCGTTTTCGACAAGAAACACACGGTGCGAAGCCAGAGAACGAAACAGAGCAGAACAGATCAGGCGAGTTTACCGTTTACTCGCCGTGGTGAGTTTTCGGTTTGCCTTTCTCACTTCTGCGTTGGTGTGTGTGAGATTTGACACAACGTGGTCGCTGCCGACAGTTCGTTCCATTTCAACTCGATCGCTACCCAGAGTCAGACGTGAAACAATAAAGTGGGTAATAAACCCAGAGTAAAGTCACTCCAGTACTAGAAGCGTTCGCTTAATATATATATATCAACGTAATTCAATACATTCTGCTGCAGGTAAATATTAGCGTTGAGAAAGCCAGACAGAGTATATGCTAAAACGAATGTTTTCTGTGTACAAGGTGTTGACTGCAATTAAGGCAGAAGTGGTGTGACGTCATTTTCTCGGCCCATCGGCGTCGTGTTCTATTCACGGTATTGGTAAATCTGCGGCAGGTATAATTTCCACGGACTTATCGCCCTACGCGCAGCAATATCTGCATCAGCCTGTGAACAGCCATAACCTCAAATCAAGCGCACCGCGCACGTGTCCACGAAATACCTGTCGCAGCTACACCAACCGCTACCTCCTGTTGGGAGCTTCATCACGCACACCTCTCTGCGCAATTGCCCACGCAATTCAGCCACCGGATCGGATTGCAACGTCTAAATCAGGAAACCATTGACCAGCGCCGAATCACGCCAGCGCCACGCGCGGCATACGGAAACGGTTGGCAGCCCTGATCGGCGCTGCGCTCAACACGCGACTGGAGGAATCCATCAGCCCTCCGCTGCCCCGCCGCAGGAATTTGTTGACAGGACGATCAGTTTTTTTGTTAAATTTTCCTTTTATTTTTATACCTTTCAATTTATCATTTAGTCATTAGTTAAACAAAACATGTGAAGTTCAATTCGATAGCAGCTGTAGGGAATAGTGAGCTGTTTTCAAAGAGAATGCCGCAACAGCTCTCGCTTTTCTAAAAGCGATAACAGTGGCGTCAGATTACATAAATAGAATCTTGTAAAGTTTCTTTCAGTCTAGATCTTCGTCAACAGCAACGATGGGCCCAGCGTGCTAGTGAACGGATGGATATCATGTGAGTTTTGAACACTTCCATTTACTTGATTCCATATACGTATATCTGAACCCCTACCTGTCATACACTTAAATAGCCGTTAATTTCGACGCGCCTTTAAAAGCCGCATTCTATGTGAGCCTCACTCACTATTAAATACAGCTGCCTTTCGCGAGTACTTATAAGTCAAATCACAATCTTGTCGGGAGCCATGTAAACATTTTGTTTTGAGAATAATTGAAGTAAAGTTAACTGTAACCATGGACTCCCAGTCTAACTTTAAGTAAACGACCGAATAGTGGTCAATTCTGGAAAAAGTAATAAGTTGTTGTGAGAATATATGAAGTATCATTTCCGCGAAGGAAATTAGGAATAAATTTGTAATATCATGAAAATAGTCATGGACTAAATTTAACAGTTGGATCGTCGCGATTACAGAAATCAATTCCAGGTCATGCGTTAGGTAAACTTATATACTAAGTCTGAGTAAGGGGTGGCCGATCACATCATGCGCGCGTCACCATGGTAGGGAGGGTAAAGACATGGGGTACAACAGCTCACACACCCCAAATTCGTTCTAAATCAGTACCGCTCATCATAATTCCCGTCGTTTTAGCCTACATCTTAGTCCAATCTGTAGTTTTCCGCATACTGCACTTAATTTGTGATGCAGTGTAGCATAGAAGGTTGAAGGAAGAACCCATACCCCATCCGGCGAGCTCAGTCAGAAGAAAAGCAAGAAGTGCACGACCTCTGATACCCCTATGCACGAGTAAGTGAAATTCGTTTTCGATTCTCACCAACGCACACGCTACAATATATGATGGACGTTGATGCACTACGAGCAGTACAAACAAGTGGCCCAACGATACCAAGCACGTGCTTGTTACGCGCGGGACCCTTTATCAATTAGGGCTAAAATGCGAGTTCGCGAGGAAAATATATGAAACAAATACTACAAATACTACAACTAAGATTGAAGCAAATGAGATAAAATTTTAGTTTTTAATACGGGGATAGATGTTGATGATAAAGATTGTTATAATTTTTACATAGAACACGAAAGGGCTCATGCAGAGTAAAATTTGATGTACATCGAGGCAAATTAAGAGGGTAATAATTTCGTGTTAGTCTAACGGGAACATTAAAAGTTAAACGGTTTACCAGTTCTACGGAGTCAATATCACCTTTTATAAGAGTTTGCATAAAAATAGTACCAAGCCTTATTCTACGGTCAAGTGTAGGTAAATTAAGCAATAGTTATCTACTCTGGTAGGAAGGTAGCCTTACGTTTTGATCCCAGTTCAAACTACGAAGGGCAAAAAGAAGAAATTTTTTTTGCACCGACTCAATACGGTCGATGTGCACTTGATATTGTGGGCTCCAAACTGAAGAACAATATTCCAAAATAGGACGGACGAGGGAGGTATATAATAATCTGGTTGTATAAGGGTCATCAAATTCCTTTGACCAACGCTTTATAAACCCAAAAATACTCATAGCTTTATTAACAGTGGCCATTATGTGGCAATCAAAATTAAGTTTTGGGTCGAGAAGAACACCTAAATCGTTAATTGAATATATACGGTCGAGTGGTGTATTTTGAAGAGAATAACTAATAAACGTAGGAGTACCCCTATAAAAAGTCATAACGTTGCATTTAAGGCAGTTTAGATTTAAAAGATTGTACTCACACCATCCCTGAAAACAATCAATATCTGACTGTAAGTTGAAACCGGACCCTACATCTTTATATGATAAACAAAGCTTAACATCGTCAGCGTACATTAGTACACGAGAATGAGCTACGATAGAGGGAAGATCGTTAATAAACAAAGTAAACAGCAAAGGGCCTAAATGACTACCTTGAGGAACTCCAGATGTCACATTGATCATTTTAGAAACAGCGCTCTTAAATATAACCCTCTGAGTCCTGCCATTCAAGTAACTTGAAATCCAAGTTAATAGATTACATGGAAACCCAAGCTGATCTAATTTGAATAAAAGGAGAGAGTGGTTAACAGAGTCAAAGGCCTTACTAAAATCTGTATATATAACGTCAGTCTGCATGTTATTCTTATATCCATTTATTACAATAGATGACAATTCAAGAAGGTTGGTGGTGGTCGATCTTCGCTTAACAAAACCATGCTGACACGGTGATATTAGCGAGGAACATAAATGCTGCAAATGAGAAGTAATAATACATTAAAATGCTTTAGGAATTGCCGACAATTTAGAAATGCCTCTATAATTCTGGGCATCCGCCTTCGCACCCTTTTTGTGGAGTGGAATAATGAAAGAGTCCTTCCAGATAGTTGGAAAAACTGATGATGAAATAGACAAATGAAAAAGTTTAAGAATCGGTTTACAAATGGTTGAAGCACAAAACTTAAGCACACTCCCAGGGAGTCCATCAGGACCGGGAGAATACGTTGGCGTTGTTGTTGCTAAATCCTTTAAAAGAGAACTTTCGGTAATTACAGGGGTAAAAATACAATTAGCCCTATTTAAGGGGTTATAGGGTAGATAGGGTTTGACCAAGCAGCCGAACTATAAGTAGTTTGGAAAAACTCAGCAAATAAATCCGCAATTTCAGAATCCGACGATGCCTCTTTTGAGTTTAAACGTACCGATGAAGGCAATGCCGAAGACTTACGCTTGGCATTAACGAAGTTATAAAACTGCTTCGGATCATTTGAAAACTCGAATTTACATCGATTTAAATACATGGAATAGCAATGACTGTTGAGAACATTAAAATCTGACCGAGCCACAACATATTTCGCAAAATCAAATGGCTTACCCGTTTTTTTATACTTTTTATAAGTGTTGGCTTTAAGATTTTTAAGTCTTTGAAGCGCATTGTTAAACCAAGGAGGCCTGTTTAGCTTCGGAGGAAGACTGTCAGGAACGCATTCGTCAAAAAAAGTGTTTAAAACGCTATAGAAAAGTTCAATTGCACTGTCAATATCCATGCAATTGTACAAATCAGTCCAATTATATGGCGAAATCATGTAGTTTAGTTTATTATAGTCACATTTACGAAAGCATCTCCTTTTAGTTTGAGGAACTAAAGGAGAAAGGGTATCAGTACAGGGGAGGCCAATTGTCAATTCCAAAGTTGGATGATATCGGTCTTCAGGTACAACAAGTGCGTCAATTCTAGCTACAGTGACTTCATGCGGATCTAAAACAAATACTAGATCTAATTGTCTATTTAATGAATTTCGTATAAAGCTTACTTGCTGTAACGATAATTCTAAAAGGCCATACACAAAATCATGGGCGGATAAAGGAGTAGCGACAAGTGAGTCAGTGGGAAGAGACCAAGAGATATTAGGGAGATTAAAGTCACCCAAAACAATCAAAAGGTCTCTGTTGGAAAGAAAGGGTAGAACAGATTTTATAGCAGACAGATGGTGCTCATAAATTATTAAATCAGAGCCAGGAGGAATATAAGAGCAGGTTACAAAAATAGATAAGGATTGAATGGAAACTTTGACACTAACAAATTCAATATCGGCCTATTATTAGGCACAGTGGAAAGCCGATTATTAGGCACAGTGGGAGGCCTGTTATTTGTTCTCGGTTTATTGGGAACAAATTCTTTTATTACCAAATCATCATTAAGCCAAAAGCTTTCAGAAAGTAGTACATTAAACACATCAGGCGGAGCAAATATTTTAAAAGAAGATATCCTACGGGCGTACGAAAATCGAAATTGTTCAACTTCAATGTCCTCGGATGGGAATTTTTCACGTATGAATTCCATAACATCCTCAGATTTGGTATCCGGGGTTAAGTTTAAGGCTGGTGAGTTTACATGTTTGAATTCTCCGCCTTGATCTCTCAAATAGATCGGTCTGTGTACCACAGTTCTTTGTTAATGGTTTAAATGCAACTTTTATCGACGCATCACGTTGACGGTTTTCGGCTCGGTTTACAGTTCGAACAATTCGGTTTGAACGGATTTTTAGCTTTGTCGCCATAACAAAGATAGGTTTTCAAGACACTCGTCAATACAATGTCCCAACTTCTCGCAATTCCACCATTTTATTGAATTTCGCGGCAAGGCGGAAACATCTCCTGAATCAATGTCCTCGGTCTCCTGTTCGAGTTGAAAAAGAGAGCCAAAGAAGGTTTCGCAACCAGTGCCAGCACAATAGAATGAAATGCTGCGTTAGAGGATTCCATAAAACTATTCGAGCGCACAGACAAAATTCCAGTCGAGTTTGAAGACCAAATTTTACTCGTTGGAACGAATTGCAAAAGTTAATCTTAGATCTTCAGATCGAGAGGGAGCAGAAAAAAATACACACGAAACTTGAAAAGAACAAACAACGCGCAAACGAAAGTGTGCAAGAACACACAGGTCGACAAATCCGGACTTTTTATTGCTCAAGACTAAGCGCTACAAAACCTGAAAGGATTTTAGCTTTAGATTACTGCCCCATACTTGGAAACTTTCTATCACGTCACAGTTTTAAGAAATTGGTGGTCAAAGTTCAAAATTTTCGATTTATAGTCACTTTTTCTGGCCCAATAAAAACTAAACCCTTTTTAGCCCAGTGCCACATTTTGGTGGAAATGGTACATGGTATGGTAATGAACCTTTAACTTCAACCGTGTTTAACCAGTAAGTTGGCCGACCTCTACTTCTAGAGTTACAATGCATTTTATAAAGTTAAATTTGTCACTTTTTTCTATTTGTAGTAGCCTGATATTTTTAATGTATTGTGTGTGTACGGGCCTAATTTTAACAAGAAAAATATGGGTCTACTATAGATAGAAAAAAGTTACAAAACTTACCTTAGTAAAATCCATTGTAGCTAAAGAGGTAGAGGTCGCCCAACATGGTGATTGGACACTGTTGAAGTTAAAGGTTCAAAGTAACTTTTCCGCTTAATTGTGGCTCTGGGCTATGAAGGGTTTTCTTTCTATTTAGCCGCAAAAAGTGCATAAAAATCGAAAATTTGGATCTTTTACCACGGATTTCTTAAAACCGTGGCGTGATAGAAAGTTTCCAAAAATGAGGTATTTTTTTTTTGTCGACCAGTGATATTTCTAGCTTTGATCGATACAGGCAGTAAATTTAGTATTTTGCGCGAGGACTTACACGATAAAATGGCTTTGCCGAAGTTAAATGAAAGTGCAGTGTAAACTAATTGGATTTGAAAAAAAAATTTAAATGCCGCTGGCGACACGCAGAGAGGATGTTTGAAATCCCAGCCCTGATTGGATCCTTCTCGCCGTCCATACTGGTTTGTTTTTAAGGAAACCACCCACTTTCGTTTTTTGCCTACCGTCAGGCACATCCAACCATATGGGAACACTGATTAAAGGGGTTGAGCCAGTCGCCTAAGCTAGACACTGCATTGCCTCGGGCAGGACAAGCGACATTGCACTACACAGCTCTTGGTAATGCAGTGACCAATGCCCAGCCGGCACCCTCGTGGAGGTTTCAGCTGTATGATTTTCAAGAGAACAAATTTTTTCTCCCATAAAAAAATTTTAAAGGTATTTTGAGTATGGGACTTAAAAGATAAAGATAGCACTTTTAAAATGCTTTGACAGCAAAACTAAATCGAATCTAATCTATAAAATCTATTTTAAATGTATACCTGTACATAAACTTACCTCTCACAATCAGCTAGAGGGTTTGTGTGGATGGTGGTAAATTGCTCACACATTTTATCACGTTTTTTCATTTCATCATCTACTCGTCTCATTTCTCTTAATGCTGTTGCTACCTATAATGTTAAATATAATACATAATTAGAAAATCAATTGTAGCCAGCTTATCAGAATATAATCGTAGTTAAAATTGGCTAAGAATCCCGATGTTATGGCGGGATATGCCGGTTAAGGCGGGCAGAGAGTCTTTTCTCTGCCCGTCTCTAAAAGACGGTGAATGCCGCAATTCGAAAGTTTTAAGTTACTCAGAAATGATTAAAAGACTGAAAACTTAACTTTCTGTCATTAAAAATTGTAAAAAGACTGTTAAACGATAAGAAAACATTAAATCCATTAGGATCCGATAAGTGTGACCGGTAAGCTCTGCCTGCTAAAAATGGCTCCACCTTTGAAACAAAAACCGATTGTAACTAACAATATGGTGCATATATTAAAATTAAAAACAAATTTTTTTTGTAGGGGCACTGTTTTAAATTTTTTTTACATTTTTCTTTTTCAGAGAAGAGGTTTTAAAGGAATTAATGCAAAAGACACGACGTCACAACGAAAAATTTTGATCGCAAAAAGACAGTGACTTTATACGTAATTTGCATAATTACAATACAATCTGACGTTTGCGTGTTTGCTTTGTCGCTCTACTCTGTTCTTGAGTTTACCGCAAACTTCTACACTTGTGTTGTTGATAGTGCATTGGCTCTCTTAATGTTTCGTCGCGAACATCACACGCGCTTATCTCCGAACAAACTGCAAGCTGCGCTTTCTACATCTACGTTGTTTGTGTCTACACGTATATGTATATCAGACAATAACTCAATAATTTACTATGACTACCTGCTGCTTTAAACCTTGCCTTTTAAATAGCAAAATCACCTCTCGACAACCCACAATTAATTTCTGGCTCATTCATCTACTGCTCCAACTGCTGTCAGCTCCGGTTACCGCTTGGCTAACAGTAATGCCTCTACTGCTGTTGCTGACGGCTGCGCTACAGACGCCTCCCCTTGACTTACACCTGCCTCCGCCTCTTTTGGACCGCCCTATCATCCGCCCAGGCATGGCTACTGATTGGAATTAACATAAATGACTTGCCTCAAGTAGTTCTCTCTGCTCATGTTATGATGTATGCTGACGACGTAAAATGCTGTTTGCCGTTATCGAATCCCGATTCCCATGCACTTTTGCAAGCTGATCTGAACAATCTGCATTCTTGGTGCATCCAGAATTTGCTGTTTTTGAACAACTCTAAAGGTAACTTTATGTCCTTTTATCGAAAGAAGCTTCTCCTCACTACATATTCTATTGGGTCGAATGAATTTGAATGCATAAATTCCGTAACAGACCTTGGAGTGGTATTCAACCACAACTTAAACTTCTCTAATCACATTGGCATTATAGTTGGTAAAGCGAAACTGGTTTTTCCCTTTGTTAAACGTTGGTCGAAGGAAACACTTATACATTTCCTTGGTTCGTCCAATTCTTGAATACTGCTCATGTGTTTGGTCACCCCAATATACCAATTATCACTACTACTAAATTCAAGCTATCCACTTGGTCAATTTCGGTTCTCCCTGTAGGTCTACGCGGCACTTTCGACCTTTTGCCCTCGATATTTGTATAACGAACTTTCAGTTACATGATCCATTTCGCGTTTTATATTCGCAATATAATGAACAGTATTTTTTGATATTTTCGGAATGCTCTGTTAATTTAATTGTAACAAACATCCCAACTTACCTGCGCTTGTGAGTGGGGTACTATGTTTATGTTCGCAGATATTTGCTAATTTTAATGTAATAAATAAAGAAATTTATTATTTAAATAATAAATAATGTAAATAATAAATAATAAAATAAACTTTCAAATAACTTATTAGTAATAAATACACATTCATATGTATATTTTTCTAGGATACTCAAAACCAAAGTATTGTGACAATTAAACATTTCGACATAATTTTTTTTTGGCCCAAGACTAAACGCTTCAAAATCTGAAAGGGTTTTAGCTTTAGATTACTACCCCATACTTGGAAACTTTCTATCACGTCACAGTTTTTTAGAAATCCGTTGTCAAAGTTTCACATTTTCGATTTATAGGCACTTTTTGTGGCCTAATAAAAACTAAACCCTTTGTAAAAACTAAACCCAGAGCCACAATTTGGTGGAAATTATATTCAACCCTGAACTTCATCAGTGTCCAATCACCAAATTGGCCAACCTCTACTTCTTGAGTTATAATGCATTTTACTAAGGTCAATTTTGTCACTTTTTATACCCTTGTAGGGGTATTATAATTTCAGTCAGATGTTTGCAACTCAGTGAAGGAGACATTTCCAACCACATAAAGTATATATATTCTTGATCATCACCAATATCCGAGTCCATCTAGACGTCCATCCGTCTGTTTCTACGCAAACTTGACTCTCAGTTTTAAAGCTAGCGTGCTCAAACTTTCCCAAAAGTCTTCTTTCTATTGCAGGTAGTATATATGTCGGAACCAGATGGATCGGACATATATATCATATAGCTCCCTGTTGGAGTATCACTCCAACAACAAAGAATTTAAATCAACTTGTATTATATTAAGATTAAAAACTGAAGGACGTATACCTAATTTACACTATGAAAACCCTTATAATTAGTTAAGAGAAAAACTGAAGACTTATACTTAGTTTACACCTGAAAAAGAAACGAACGTGAAATGGAAACATAACATAACTTTAAGTCTTACACAAATACTAGATTTATAGATTGTACGATTCAGAATATGCGGTCACACAAAAAGCCAGCTTTTCCGGCGGCCATTAAAGCCGGCTCACTTTTGCCTAAACCCTCGAACCGACGTGCATGTGTTTCATTTTATCTCGGCTATCTACAAACGTGGAATTAAGAAGCAAGCGCGCCTCTTGTACATGGTCCTTCGACGTCAACAGAACTGGACATCTATCTGGAGAGGGTTTTTGTGCTGGCCCGAGAGCGAAAGAAGTGGACATTTCTTCTGGATTTTTTTCTTTGCTGCCCACAGAGCGTGTGAAAAAAGGTGATCCACGTGGCTGACCCTACAGACACGTTTAACTCAATCACTTTAGCTCTTTTTTGCACAAATAAACGGAAACCCTCACATACATACATACACATCCCGTGAATTATCTCGGAAATAATTTTTAGCTCTTTTTTGCACAAATAAACGGAAACCCTCACATACATACATACACATCCAGTGAATTATCTCGGAAATAATTTTTAACCCTTTTTGCACAATAAACGCAAACCCACACATACATAAGTACATACTCAGTGCAATTCTCTTAATTATATTGGTTTTCACGAATAAATGCAGACCCATACATACATACATACCCCAGTGAATGTGCTGTGCAAATAACTACATACATACATACATCTTAATAAAAACTGTGTTTTTCTTTCTCGAAGAAACCGCACGCACGTGCATAAGTACTTACATAAATCGAAGCAAGTGCGAGTACATACATACCTTTATACATATGTACGTCGGTCCGCTTATACACTAAATTTTTGCACGTCTACATACACACATACATCGAAGCTAGTGCGAGTGCGTACCTTTATACATATGTACGTCGGTCCGCTTATACACTAAATTTTTGCACGTCTACATACACACATACATCGAAGCTAGTGCGAGTGCATATCTTTATACATATGTACGTCGGTCCGCTTATATACTACATTTTTTGCACGCCTACACACACACACATACATCGAGGCTAGTGCGAGTGCATACTTTGCACAAATTTTGGCACACGTGCACACATATCTCCGCTGTTGCATATGTACATTTTAAATTAATGTCGGTCCGCTAAATCGCCAAAACATAAACCGCAGTTGCAAAAATAAAAACTTAACTTTGTATTTAAACTTTAGAAACACAAGGAGACATAACCCTACTTTGTTTTTTCTTTGGCTTATATACACCCCATTTATTCACCTTTACACACACAAGGAGACATAACCCTACTTTGTTTTTTCTTTGGCTTATATACACCCTATTTATTCACCTTTACACACACAAGGAGACATAACCCTACTTTGTTTTTTCTTTGGCTTATATACACCCCATTTATTCATCTTTACACACACAAGGAGACATAACCCTACTTTGTTTTTTCTTTGGCTTATATACACCCCATTTATTCACCTTTACACACACAAGGAGACATAACCCTACTTTGTCTTTTCTTTGGCTTATATACACCCCATTTATTCACTTTACATACACAAGGAGACATAACCCTACTTTGTCTTTTCTTTGGCTTATATACATCCCATTTATTCACTTTACATACACAAGGAGACATAACCCTACTTTGTCTTTTCTTTGGCTTATATACACCCCATTTATTCACCTTTACATACACAAGGAGACATAACCCTACTTTGTCTTTTCTTTGGCTTATATACACCCCATTTATTCACTCTTACATACACAAGGAGACATAACCCTACTTTGTCTTTTCTTTGGCTTATAGGCACCCCACTTATTTTAAACTCTACAAGCACACGGCGACATAACCCTACTTTGTCTGCTAGGACTTAAAATCAACCTTTTTTTATAAATACACCCCAGATCACTTCCCAAACTGACGAAGTAAAATAACCGCACTTTGTCTGGTATCACCCTCTGGAACTCTATACAATTATAATTACCATATTTCAACTATTGAGTATAGTAACGCTTCAACTCCCTATCAATAAGTCTGCAGCCTTCCCCTATTGGGGATCAAACGTTCCCCAAACGATCAGATTCTGGTTGTTTTTACTTAGCACATAATTTTCATATCCGGTTTTCCCTTTGGGTTGAGTTCAACAAAAATTCGTTGTATCCCATCCGATTTTTCACAATGTCTGCCCAACGACGTTTTGCTTTTTCCACGAGCCGAGTGCTTCAGTTTTGTGCTAAATCTCCCGCCTTCAAAATAGACACCAGGGAATCCCTCGTTACTGAGAGATAACGTCGTTTGGACACGCTTTTTGCTGAAGCAGATCAAGATTTTCGAAGCTTGATGGTATCCACTGACGAAGAGACCTCTGCTGAAAGGGAAGAGCAAATCAGCTTGACCTTTTCCACATGCGAAGACGAGTTTTATAGAGTTAAAACTCTTTTAAAAGATCTATGTCGCGGAAACCAAGGAGAGCTTCAAGTTAATTTAAGCGGGGACCCAAACTCCTCAGCTCTTGCCGACACATCGATGAATTCATGCCATATTAAGGTCCCTCCCTGCGACACCGAACCCTTTAGTGGTTGCTACGAAGATTGGCCCGCTTTTAGGGACATGTTTACTGCTGTATATAGCAATCACCCCAAGCTCACAGCAGCTCAAAAATTGTATCACTTAAGAAATAAAACCCGAGGAGAAGCTGGCACTATCGTCAAACAGTTTCTACTGTGCGATGAGAACTTCGCTCCCGCGTGGAACGCCTTGTCCAAGCGTTTCGAAAACAAACGTTTGCTAGTAGACACGCAGTTAAAAAAGCTCTTTTCCATGGATAAGGTTTATAAGGAAGATGACGAGGGGATCAAGAGCATTCTCTCTACAGTGACACACTGTCTTTCAGTACTAAAGGCTCAAAAAGTTCAAACTGAAAATTGGGACCCCATGCTGGTTCATCTATGTTCATCGAAATTACCCGACCAAACGCTCTCCCTTTGGGAACAATCTCTCGACTCTCGAAAGGATTTGCCGACTTGGCAACAAATGAATGATTTTCTAGTGATTCGAGTAGAGGTACTAGAACGTCTTTCTTCCATTAAGCCTGCGAAATCTTTTTACCAATCACCCCCCAAGTCATTCAACAAAACTAGTGCAGTAGCACACACCACGATGGCAGCAGATCCATGAAAACATTGTAAGGAATCACATCACCTACGACAATGCAGTCAATTTAGAAAACTTAGCCCGAACGATCGTTTCAAATTTGCGAAGTCGGCTAATCTTTGTATTAACTGTCTCTCATATAGTCACACTGCAAAGGAATGTAAAAGTGGGAAAAGTTGCAATACTTGCCACAAAAACCACCACTCCTTATTGCATTTTCCTCCGAGACCAAGACAAAGCCCAGAATTAGCTCAACCATCCAATGTTGTAGCACATCATTCCACTCAAAATCGGAATGTTATTCTCCCAACGGCGTTAGTCCGTGTCCTTCATAAAGGAGAACTGTTCTGCCTCCGAGCCCTGATCGATCAAGGGTCCCAGCGCACCTTTATCACAGAAAAGTCACAACGCAGACTTAAGCTGCGCGCTCTTAAACACTACACAAGCATCTCCGGAATGGGAGGAAAACTTGTTAACTCGTCCTCTAAGATATGCCATCTGGTACTCACAGACAACCAAAGAACTAAAGATATTTCGGTAGATGCGATTGTACTCGAGAAGCTCACAAATCTGATCCCGGCAATAAGTACTCCCAGACCCGCAGATAGCTGTCTCATTAATCTCGACTTAGCTGACCCAAATTTCTCAACCGCTGCTGAGATTGATCTCATAATTGGGAGTGATATTTCCCCTAAAATCTTTCTAAAGGGCATTCGAACTCCTCTCTCTCAAAACCTACTCGCTCAGTGCACCATATTCGGATGGATCGTAAGTGGCTCTTTAAGCGAGGCTACTACATCCAACGTGTGCACATTTTCCACTTGCGTAGAGGATAATTCCGAAAACCTCGGGAATCTCCTTCAAAAATTTTGGGAAGTGGAAGAGATATCCGTCCCAAAACAAACTTCTCACTCGGACCAAATTTGCGAAAAATTATTCGCCGAGACGACCCAATGACTGCCTGATGGACGCTATATGGTCCGTCTCCCTTTTAAATCCGAGTTTCCCAACTCACAACACTTTGCTCTAGGGTTGCTCTAGGGTCATTGCTAGATCTCAATATCATCGCATGCAAAACACTCAGTCCAAAAATGCGTCTCTTAAATCGCAATATGATAAAGTACTGTCAGAATATATTAATCTTGGTCACATGTCAGAGACTCAGCCCTTCGAAATTGTGCGGAAGAATCAATATTTTTCATACTACTTGCCACACCATGGAGTAGTAAAGCCCTCTAGCACGACAACTAAGCTTAGAGTCGTATTTAACGCATCTAGATCCACATCTTCGGGCAGATCGCTTAACGATGTTTTACACAAAGGCCCTACTCTACAGACCGATTTACTTGGAATCCTACTCAATTGGCGATTATACAAGTATGTGTTCAACGGGGACATTGAGAAGATGTACCGCCAAATTCTTGTCCACCCCGACGATAGACCCTTTCAACCAGAGGGCAGTGTTCTTTTGAAAGATTTTGAGCTCAACACCGTCACCTTTGGAGTTAATTGTGCCCCATATCTAGATATCAGAACCCTTCAACAGTTAGCCAAAGACTGTGAACGCGAGTTTCCATTAGCCTCCAAAATTTTACTCTACGAAACATATGTGGGTGACATACTTTCCGGCGACCATACACTCGATGGTGCCAAGAAAGCCCAATCTGAAATTCGAATGGCATTGCAATCCGCGGGTTTTCTGCTCAAGAAAAATACCGCAAATCACGACGCCTTGCTAAGTGAAATCCCTCGAGATCACTTATTCAATGACAATTTTATCAAAGTGTCCGACTCTAGCGTTACACAGACATTGGGCATTAAGTGAAATGCCAATGATGATTGTTTCTCATACGACATCAACCCGCCTAATTCAGCCACTCAGATATCTAAACGTAGCATTTTATCCTACGCTTCGACGTTGTTCGACCCGGCAGGCTGGCTAACACCAATAATAATTCAAGCAAAGCTACTGCTTCAATCCCTATGGCTGGAGAATCACGGCTGGGATGATAATGTCTCCCAAAACACTATCGATAAATGGAATGCCTTTATCCAAAACCTTCGAGAACTAACCCACATACACATCCCTCGCTGGATCCAGTACGATCCAGATCTGGATGTACAACTACACGGTTTCTGTGATGCATCCGAAAAGGCGTACTGTGCTACAATATACATACGAACTGTATACCCCTCGGGAGTTATTCAATCCCATTTACTTCTGGCAAAGAGTAAAGTAGCCCCCTTAAAAACCCTAAGCTTACCACGCCTCGAACTATGTGGCGCAGAACCGCTCGCTAAATTAGCAAAACACGCGCTCCACGAGACACGTCTTGAAAAACTGAGTCCTCTGTTATGGTGTGACTCTGAAATAGTTCTTGCCTGGTTAGAAAAACCTCCTCATACGTGGAAAACATATGTCGCAAACCGCACAGCAAGCATTCACGCAGAAAGTCCCAATGCGACCTGGAGTCATGTCAGGTCAAAGGACAACCCTGCAGATCTGGGAACGCGAGGATGCTCAACAAATGAGCTAAAAGAATCCACACTTTGGTGGAATGGGCCACAATGGCTATCCTTACCAAAGGAAAAATGGCCAATCTCGTGCAAACCAGAATGTTCTCCCCCAGAATCGCGAGTCCTAGTTCATTGCTGTACTCAGTCGGACGACGAGGATCAATGTCGAAAATTCACCTCGTACTCTCGAGCCCTAAGAGCCACAGCTCGCATTTTAAGTTGGCACCCAGGGCATAAACGCACTGCTGTCAACATAAATGCACTTACTAAACTAGCTAAAACTCGACTTGTTATCGCAGCTCAGAAAATGCATTACCCAGAGGAATACACTCGATTATTAAAAAACAAGGTGATTTCCTCCAAAAGCTCGCTCAGCCCCCTTAACCCATTTATTGACAACGATGGCCAAATTCGCTTCAACAGCCGCCTAGTCAACTCAAATCTGCCAAATAACGAAAGCCACCCAGTGCTCTTACCTCCAAACTCTGCACTATGCACTCTATTCATAAAATTTGTACACCAAATCTTACTCCACGCAGAAAACAGACTCATGCTCCGATGCATTCGTCAAGAATTCTATATTCCTCGCTTGACAAGCAAAGTCAAAAACTGCATCCGAAGATGTGTTACCTGCACCCGATTCAAGCGGAGAACTTCGAATCAGATAATGGCAGCCCTCCCTTCTAATAGAGTCACATTCACTCCGGCATTCACAATTACTGGTGCTGATTTTGCAGGGCCTTTTGACTTAAAAACGTCAGCGATTCGTTCAAGCCACATTCTCAAGGGTTACGTAGCGGTTTTCGTATGCTTTTCCACCAAAGCCGTTCATCTGGAATCGGTGTCCGAACTGTCCACAAAGGCATTTCTTGCGACTTTCGAGCGCTTTGTAAGTCGCAGGGGACTTCCCAACAAGATGGTTTCCGATAATGGGAAAAATTTCCTTGGAGCCAGCCGAGAACTCACGAAGACATGGAAAACCTTTCTCAAAAATGCTAACTGCAATTTTTAGTAGCCGCTCGTTCGAATGGCAATTCATACCTCCTCACTCTCCGCACATGGGTGGTCTTTGGGAAGCGGCTGTTAAATCATTTAAAAAACACTTCAAGCGCGTAGCAGGATCCCACGCCTTTACTTTCGAAGAGTTTTCTACATTACTCGCAAAAATAGAAGCGGTTCTCAACTCTAGACCGCTGTCAACTCTGAAATCAGATGCTGACCAACTACTCCCTTTAACCCCAGGTCATTTTATCCGAGGAGCCCCCTAATTGTGTTTCCCGACAATCCGGGCGAGAACCTAGGCCTACACAACCGCTGGCAGAAACTCAAAATAATGCATCAAGAACTGAGTAGACGTTGGAGGGATGAATATCTCTCAGAACTGCACCGTCGCTATAAATGGAAGTATCCTTCTCGAAACTTAGCTCTCGACGGCATCGTCATTATTAAGGATGATGCCTGCCCACCAACAGAGTGGCGTCTAGGGAGAGTTATCAAGGTTCATCCGGGACCCGATAATCAAATTCGCGTCGTAGATTTACAAACCCGCACGGGTGAAATAACTCGTCCGGTCGTCAAACTTATCGTCCTCGAAACCAAACCCGATTCCTCCCAGTAATCACACACACACATAACACAAGTCCCAACACCACGGCTAACATATCATATCTAACTGGAGGTCGTATTTTTTTGGTTATTTTCCAGTATACCTGCTGAGTAACAGAACACAACAAATCAAGTTCGGTGGCAAAACATTCAGCCGTTTTTTTTCTAATTACAGTGCAAGAACACTGACGCGACAATTACGGACGCGACATGTTGCTACTAAACAAAAAGTTGCAACTTTTTATTTTGTCAAAATGTTGCAGTGCTATTTTACGTGTTACTAAAGTTCCTACTGTAAAGTTTGGTTAAATTATTTTAGCGTTATCCACCTCTTTTTAATAGAAACATAGTTTTTATATAGCTCGTTCTATGAAAGCTATATGACGCACTGGTTAGAATTAAATTGAATTCTGCTAGTAAACGCAGAAATTTATTCAAAACATAACTGGTAAAGAATATATCCCTATATTAAAAAATTAAGTTATTCTTAGAATTAGAATTATCTTTTTAGTTGAAAAGGCTGTAGGACGTATACAAATTTCGGATTTTTTTTTATATGGATGCATGGTGCGTTTTGGAATCTGTGTAACATTTTTTCACTTTATCTTGTAGTGGTAATGCAAATTCCTCCACTTCTTTGTCACCAATGTAAAGAAGCTGTACTCCTTGTACATTTTCTTGAGCATATTGAATCAATTCTAAGAGACTGGATAAGTGTTTTCTCTTCCATAGCAAAATTGTTTGTGCATAATACAAATATTAATAAATAAAGTATATGACAAGGAAAAGCAAGGCCTTCAACGTTTTTCATAGCTGCAAAATAGACAATAAGCTTCACCAAAAAATTATGAACAATTATTTTCTAATAACTAAAAATTTAAATTGCGGACGCGACAGACTTAAATATTTCTTTAAAAATATTAATAAGCTCATTTTTATTGTCAAAAAATTATAATTAATTTGCTCCAACTATTCTTGCTTTAGCCATAAAAGGTCGTATATATGTGTCACAAATTGGACAAGTGAAAAGAAAAAATTAGGTTTTTTGATTACGGACGCGACATTAAAAATGTTAAAAAAATAAATAAATAAAAAATAAAGACATCTGTATAGTCATTTCATATGCTTATCGTATTTTTCATAGTATTCTGAATTTTTGTACAGCTGATACATGTTGCGCCACAGATAGCTGTGAGGCGGGGCACAGCCTGCTGAAATCGCTAATTAAAACACCCCCAACGGCTCGACATGTAACGGCTTTCTTTTGAATTTATTATCATGTTAACCAACCCAGTAAACCTATTATGTTAAGTTGCACTTGAAGCAACCCTGATCGCTGTTAGCTTTTTCGCCCCACGGCGAATTGGCTCATACGGCACTTGGAATAAAACTGCGCAAAGGAGAAGATCGTGTGTCTCATTTTTTAAAACGCTAAGTTCTGTCAGTGTCTACAAGTTGCATTAAAAACTCATTTGCTTTAGGCAAACATTATGGCGCCCCCGGGTGGACATTGACAAGAATTTAAGCGTTTTTTTTGTATACAATTGTTCGATCGCCGCAGCCCGCAAAAATCTGCGTGGACTGCGCACTCTCACTCAACTCGTGAACTCTTCAAGTGACACCGCGTGTGGGTGTTGGAATCATCGCTCCTGCCGACTCCAAGTCATCGTTAGATCTCAGCCGGCTGTAAAGCCGCAACTTTACGTAAGTGGAAGCCGCATTATACATAGCTGCCGTTTGGGCACAAACTCTCGTTGGATTCGCCGGCTCCACTCACACACACACACACGTAAGCGCACGTTGGAAGTCATCATTTCGCCGTTAGAATTGCTTAAGTATAAAGTATGTAACAATCTGCTAATAAGCAGCATTTTCGCAAAGAAATACTTCTATTCGTGGACATAAAAGTGGCATCTCTAGCACGTGGTCGCTACACCAATACATAAAAGCAAATTTCACCGTTCTACATTCGTTGCTTTGTCGCGATATTCGTCGGCAAAGGTTAGCTGCGCTGCAAGCGCACACAGACACCTGCATACGTGAAGCCACACTAATACAACGACACCAGCTATATCTGCGCAGATAAGCTGTACTACAATTTGCATTCCTTGGCTTTCTCATCTTCGTTGGGAACCGCGTGTTCTTATTCACCTCTTTTGGGCCGAAATTTCATCGCTGCTCTTTACTTCCATTGCTGAGTGCATCAAGCTTAATTGATTTCGTTTTTGTTTGGGTCTATATACATACGTATACATACGTCGGAAGTAGCAGTGCATTAGTGTAAATAAAATTACCATTTATTCTCTCATCCCTTCGCAGTGCTTGTACGTACAACTGCCAACATCTTCTTTTTCTTAAATATGGGCAAAAAGCGTATAGGCAAAACTTCTTCCGTCGAAGAAGATCATACCGATACAAATGATCTGCTTGAGCAGCTGGACCGCGTTAGGCGAAACATTGAACGGATTAATAAGGCAGCTCGCACGCAGACGCGTCCCTTCGAGCCGTGCGAAATGGAATGTCGATTAGAAATTCTCAACGATTATATTAAAACGGCATTCACCCTTCAGCAGGAAATCGAGGAAATCAGCTTGGACATAGCAAGTCGTGCGGACCTAGAAGAATTATGCATTTCCGCGAGGTCGTTTCTTAAGTCACTTTGCAGTAGGTCGGATGCAGATAGGGAACACTCGAGATCGTCTTACAACTTGGGACTAAATACGTCCATGTCGCACAGTAGGTACCTCCCGCACATGAAGTTGCCGAAGTTCGATGGTAATTATGCGGATTTCAAAAACTTTATAGGACTCTTTAAAAGCTTAGTTGATGCAGATCCCCAATTAACAAACGTAGAAAAGTTCAATCACCTGCTGTCGTGCTTAGAAAAGGAAGCTCTAGGTACTGTCAAGGCATATCAAATAACGGACGATAATTACCCAAAGGCCCTGGAGAGTCTTAGTCGAGTCTATGACAATCCTTGCTTAATCTTCTTCGATAGCGTAGCGCGGCTGTTCAGTATTCCCACAATTTCTTCGCCGTCTGCCACCTCGTTGAGATCGCTCATCGACACAGTCACGGCAATCTATGAGTCTCTACTATCTCTTGGTGACGACAAAACCATAGCGAACGCTATGATTATCCACATCGTAATGACCAAAGTAGACCCAAAAACGCGTACTAGGTGGGAAGAACAAATAGACTATCAATCTATTCCCTTGTGGCAGGAATGCGCTGACGCATTAAACAAGCGGTATCAGCATCTTGCAGCTGATGAATCGACCTCCGGGAGGGTAAAGCAAACTAAGCCCAATCGCGACGGCAACAGCCGAAAGGCTAGTAAAACTTCCCTAACTGTGTCACAGTCTACCGAAGCTGCGAACACAAAATGCTACTTCTGTAAAGCAAAGGAACATTACCTTCAATCGTGTCCGTCCTTCGCAAACGCATCCGTGGAATCGCGTTTAAAATTTGCCAAAAGTTGTCCGCTTTGCATAAATTGTTTACGTAAAGGACATGGCGTCCCTCAATGCAAATCCTCATTTTGCCGAGTCTGCTCAATGCCTCACCACACACTGCTACACAGGTACAATGTGGTACCGCCAAGTCAAACTGGCAATGTGGAAGCAACTGCACAGATCATCGATACTCAACTAACTCAGCAATCACTCAACGCATCATTGAGCCATAGTTATCAAAATGGTGTCAATCAGGTTTTGTTAGCCACAGCTCTGGTTGAGGTAAAGAGTCAATCAGGTCAAAAACAGACGGCGAGGGTTCTTTTAGATTCGGGCTCACAGGTTAATTTCATAACCGAAGAACTGGCAAAGGGTCTTCAATTGAAGAGGTATCAACACAACACGACATTATCAGGCATCGGCAATTCACATTTCACAGCTCGCCATGCAGTTCAAACTACCATTTGCTCTCGTGTCAATTCCTTTGAGGTCGTGGTTGAATTTATTGTGTTAAAAGCCATTTCATCGTATCATCCGGTGCATTCCACAGCACCCACTGATTGGATTCCCGAAGACATTCGCCTTGCTGATCCCATTTTTAACACCCCGAAGCGCATCGACCTTCTCATAGGGGCAGACGTGTTTTTTGATTTGCTGACAACAGGAAAGATTCGACAAAGCGACTCCGGTCCCACTCTTCAGAACACAGTATTCGGTTGGGTAGCTTCCGGAAGTTGGACGATTCCGCGACCCTTAGCATCATCATCGTGCTGCATGTTAGGGACGGTTGACGAGCCCCCGGCAGTTGACTCCCTTCTAAAGAGATTTTGGGAAATCGAGCTAGTACCAGAACTTACAAAATCCCAGTTGTACACACCCGAGCAGGCGGCGTGCGAAAAAGCGTTCGCTGATACAATACGTCAACATTCTTCTGGCCGATTCATAGTAAGCCTTCCCTTCAAATCGAGCCCCAATAGCTTAGGGCACTCGTACGAAACAGCCCGCAGACGATTCTTAGCGCTCGAGCGACGCATGTATGCCAACCCTACAATGCTTGAGATGTATACAGATTTCATGCAAGAGTATTTGTCATTAGGACATATGTCAGCAACAGACAATGTCATTCCCAGCAAACCTCATTACTTCATCCCCTACCAGTGCATACTCAGACCTCAAAGCTCGTCTACAAAGCTTAGGGTGGTGTTCGATGCTTCTTCAAAAACAACCTCACAACTATCACTAAACGACCTCCTTATGGTGGGTCCAACAATCCAGCCTTGCGTGTATGCAACCTTGCTGAGATTTCGCTTACGGCCATTTGCCATGACCGCCGACATCACCAAGATGTACCGACAAGTGTTAGTAGAGGAGAATCATCGAGTTTTTCAAATGATTGTCTGGCGGCGCAGCCGGGAAGAGCCATTACAACTGTATCGACTTAACACAGTTACATATGGCACCGCTAGCGCTCCGTTTCTCGCCATACGTTGCTTAAACCAATTAAGCAAAATATTTGCCAAATCGCATCCGAAAGGATCGCAGGCAATAGTCGACGACTTTTATGTCGACGATCTCCTATCAGGAGCAGATTCCCTGGACGATCTTAAATCACTCAAACAGGAAATTTCACAGATCCTCGAATCTGCTGGCTTTGTGCTGGCCAAATGGGCAGCGAACTGCGACCTTAGCGAAAGTCCGTTGCAAGAAGCAAAAATTCCTCTTGGCGACACTGGAGACACTAAGACTTTAGGGCTTACTTGGAGTCCAAAGCAGGATGTGTTTAAATTTAATACTCTCGAACTGGATGGAAACGCCCCACCAACAAAACGTTCGATCCTTTCATTCGCTTCTCGCCTGTTCGATCCATTAGGTTTGATTTGTCCTCTCGTAACGCTTGCCAAAATCTTAATTCAGAAACTTTGGTCGCTGAAGATAGATTGGGATGAAGAAATTCCGCCAGAGATGTATAAGCGTTGGAATGCAGTCGCTTCCTCCTTTCAAGAGATAGGGTCCATTCAGATTCCCAGATACGTCGGCACAAGTCAAACAGGCAGCTATCAAATACACGGATTCGCGGACGCATCAGAAGATGCATATGGTTGCTGTATCTACGTCCGTGCTGTGACTACAGAGGGCATCAAAACATCTTTATTGACAGCAAAGTCGAAAGTCTCGCCAATAAACCGCCTATGCATACCGAGGTTAGAACTTTGCGCAGCCCATTTACTTGCTAAACTTTGGAGTGATGTCCAGAAATTGATCAATTTTAGTGTAAACAAAGTAGTAATGTGGTCAGATTCCGAAGTAGTTCTTTTTTGGTTACGCACAAGTCTCTCAACCCTCAAAACCTTCGTAGCCAACAGGGTCTCAGCCATTCATGAACTCGCCCCAACTGCAACTTGGAGACATGTTCCAACTAGTTGCAATCCTGCAGACCTGCCATCGCGAGGCTGTACGGTCAAGGAGCTAGACGCGTCCTTCTGGTTTGATGGACCACAGTTCTTGAGTGCTGACCCCAGTACTTGGCCAATCAATGAACTTTTGGCGAAGGCTCTAAGAGACGCCCAGGTTGAAATTCGAGCTAATGCTGCAACACACACCACCTCAACGGTTGAGTCGAATCCAATTCTTCGCGTCGTTGAAAATTTCTCCTCGTATCTAAAAACAATACGAATCGTCGCCTATATTTCTCGCTTTACAAGAGGCCGAAATTGGATTCTGTGGACTAGCACTACACTCTCAGCTTCCGAATTAGCTTTCTCGTTTTTAACGATCGTTCAGTCTGTTCAACGTAAATCATTTGCAATCGAATTTGAAAAGTTGTCTAAGAACCAGTACGTACAAAATTCCTTACAAAAGCTAAACCCATTCATTAGCACTGAAACAGTTGGTAATTGTACGTTACAATTAATGCGAGTTGGTGGCCGCTTGTTGCACGCTCCATTAGAACATAATGCTAAATTTCCTTTATTACTGCCGAAGGGAAATTATTTCGTAAGGTTGTACATCCAGCATCTTCATCGCACCAATTGCCACGTTGGGCCACGCGCACTTGTCGGCTTGCTTCGCCAAAGTATTTGGCTGATCAACGCCCGTCGAGAATGCAGCGCTGTTGTACGGCAATGCACTCACTGCTTTCGATACAAGCCTAGGTTGTATTCGCAAATAATGGGCAATCTACCGGCTGATCGCATTCAAAGCAATCGGCCATTCCGAGTTAGCGGAGTAGATCTTTTCGGCCCAATTAGAGTGTCATTAGGAATCCGCGGCAAAACCCCACTTAAAATGTACGTGGCAGTTTTCATCTGCTTCTCGACAAAAGCGATTTATATGGAACTCATAAAGGATCTTACGTCTAACTCCTTTCTACTTTGTCTCAGCAGATTCATTGGTCGCCGCGGACCTCTCGAAAAATTGTACTGCGACAACGCAACAAAGTTCGTAGGTTCGTCAAGAATGCTTCAGGAGATCAAAGCCAATCTCGCAGATAACAAGGAAACGCACAGCACTCTCGGCGGCTCTCACCACTTCGATTTCATCTTTATACCCCCTCGAGCACCCCATTTTGGGGGCTTGTGGGAAGCGGCTGTGAAGTCCGCCAAACATCTTTTCATCAAAGCAGTCGGAAACGCTCTGTTGAAGAAAGACGAAGTCCAGACTGTGCTCGTCGAGGTCGAAGCGGTGCTAAACTCACGTCCATTGGTCGCAGATAGCAACAGCCCTAACGATGGGGAAGCTATCACTCCTGCACACTTTCTCGTTGGCACCACCCTCGCTACATTGCCACCAGTACAGTTACCTCCATCGATGGAGGATAAGCTTAGTTGCCTGAAGCGGTGGCAACTCGTATCAGCAATCAAGCAACGTTTCTGGCTAGATTGGTCTCGCGACTACCTCACAAGCTTGCAACAAAGGGCCAAATGGACAAAGGATCTCGCAAACATCAAGACTGGAACCGTCGTCGTTATCAAAGAGGATAATTTGCCACCCCAGATGTGGTTACTCGGCGTTATCACAGAAGTGATCGCTGGGACCGACGGCAAGGTGCGAGTGGCAGTTGTCAAGACTAAATGCGGAACCTACAAGCGAGTAATTCACTATCTAGCCCCATTACCATTGGATTGAAGATCTGGAGCTCTTCAACGCGGGCGATGTATAGTCATTTCATATGCTTATCGTATTTTTCATAGTATTCTGAATTTTTGTACAGCTGATACATGTTGCGCCACAGATAGCTGTGAGGCGGGGCACAGCCTGCTGAAATCGCTAATTAAAACACCCCCAACGGCTCGACATGTAACGGCTTTCTTTTGAATTTATTATCATGTTAACCAACCCTGTAAACCTATTATGTTAAGTTGCACTTGAAGCAACCCTGATCGCTGTTAGCTTTTTCGCCCCACGGCGAATTGGCTCATACGGCACTTGGAATAAAACTGCGCAAAGGAGAAGATCGTGTGTCTAATTTTTTAAAACGCTAAGTTCTGTCAGTGTCTTCAAGTTGCATTAAAAACTCATTTGCTTTAGGCAAACAACATCTATTCCATTAATATTAAACAAGTCTTAATTTTTTTCTGATAGCATTTGCCTTAAACTAAGTTGTAGGATTGGTTGCTTGATCTTGAGACTTCCACAGAAGGCATAGCAATTTTACGAAAGCACAACAAAATGTTGCTGAGATAAACAGTACGTGTTGTTCGTGTTTGAAAGCTGCATATCTTCGTGTAAAAAATTTATTTTGGAAGGAAATGTAATTCATTTACAAAATATAGATACCAATGCTATTTTTAAACCAAAAAAGAACATTTTTCGCCAACTTTTAATTTTTGGGGTTTGGTTGACTTTTTCCTGGAAATGCCCATGTTTAATCTATTTTCTTGTCTTTTTCGTATTTATGCTAAGTTTAATTATTGTTTAAAGTTAGATAAAACCTATAGGTATTTGGGTTGCAGCCTCCTATTGGTTTTTTTCGTTTTAATTCATTTTACAACTTCAATTCATTAACTTTCTGTTGTTTGTTTAAGTATAGATTAAAGGGAGCTTAGTTTGACTCAGCATAAAAACTAAGCTTTTGCCCCGATCATGTGTTGGTTACGTAATCATTTGGTCTCACTTTCGGCCAATGTGATTTTATATGGGAATTGTTCTAATTTGGTGTCTTCTTCACTACGTTTATAATTTCGACCTGCGTGTAACTTAAGCTATTTAGTTGTGAGGCCGAAACGTTGCTGGCTATTTTCCCGTTTGCACTGGTTAGGTTAGACCGCACGCGGGTAAAGTCAGTTAAGGTTTATTGTTTCACATGGCGGCCAAAATTAGAAGATATTGAGTACGATGTTCCTGATGCGGCTGCTGGGGGTGATTCGTGCAAATATCTCTTAAATTCCTTAATCTTCCAGCTAACCGAAGCTATCTACGTGTAGGTTAAATTGGTGGCCTTAATAAAGTTTTCCCTTCTGACGGACTCGAACGCAATACTAGGTGCCAATTATCTGATAAAACAGAAATATTTCAGCCCAAACTCAAAACAGATTAGCTTTTAAGGGTTTCGTTGGCACACAAAAAAAAACTTGAACAACATTTTGATCTCGTACAGCCAAATTCTGTAACTGCTAGTCAAGAGTTTAACACGAAAAAAGAGGTCGAATTGGGTAGGTGCGGCCTTTTTATACCCCAAACTGATTCTTCTATGTTCTTTCGGTCTCTTTTGGTAACCACGATGCAATTTTGACAGTCGTCAGCTGGTATGTTTTTCAATTACTTACTTGAAACAAACTGGATAGCGGACAGATGATTCGCATATATTGGGAATTCAGATGAGAATATAAGAAGAAGGTTTGTATATAGAAATACCCGTAAGGGATAATTTTATACTTAGAAATCAAGCCTGTAAGTTGTATACTTGCTTGGAAAGACTTCGGAACTAAGAATTTCCGGTTTTAAGTTTTAAGTTTCTGTGAACACAATAGCATGGGAAGACAAGGAAAAACTATCAGTATACAATTTGGTCAGCATACTTTGTAAACCTCTTGTATTCTGATAGAAAAGCACAAGGAAAGAATCTTGTTTTTTTAGATAGGTAAATATGAAGATGTGGATGCCTGCAGGGTAAAAATTGGATGAGCACATAGTTGTAAAATTAGCACAGGGAACACCGATCTTAAATGATGATACTTCCCTAGCATATGGAAAATTAAATTGTTTAACCTTTAAATCATCAATCTGAACTTTCCCTGCAGGAAAAAAGCGAACTAGTCTGAAAATCAACTAGTTGTAGAACTAGTAAAAAGGTTACCGGAATTTGTCTGGATGCATTTGGACAACACAAGGCTTAGAAAATTTGTGCTAGTCGAAAACATTAATAGTACAAAACTAGTAAAAAAAACAAATTGTCTGGGATTGGTACCTTTCTGACAAGAAAAAACCCTAAAAACATTTAATTGGTAAAAGAAATACATGTTAAAGTATAGTTAAAAGGCAACTGGAGTTTAACTAGTTGCAATTGAACTAAATATGATTCAAAAATATAGCCCAGAGGGTAAATGTCTTGGGAAATTTTACACCAGTCAAATCAAACAGACGAGGTCCTCGGTTTAATCCCAAGTCTTTGAAAAATATTTTTTTGTTTGCTAGGTGATGCTTTAGTTTTATTTTAAACTTAGTTTAATTTTTCGTGGGTTAAGTATATGTGAAAAATTACTGTTTTAAAAATATATCACACTAAAATTTATAAACCTTGTAAGTGCATTACAAACTGTGATGCGTGTATGGCTCAGTCAGTGTGTCTAAAAATCCAAAGGTCCCCGGTTCAAGTCCTAGAGAGGGCGATTTGCCTCAAAAAAAAGTAAGTTTGTTTTAATTTCATTTATTTATCATTTACCGTATTTAATTATATAATAACAAGCAGAATTCCGCGCCTCTCAATTAGCTACCAATTAGGAGAGCGTCAAATTAAACACCTTCAAGTACAAGTGAAATCCAATAAATTAATAGTTAATAGACAAGTTTTTCGATTTTTCGAAAAAAAATATTTGTTAGTGTAGTTTAACAGCTGTAACCGTAAATTGGTTAACAGCAACTAGTTAAAAACTAGTAACAAATGAACTAGTTGTTTCCGATGACAAGCCTATGAAAAATGGACCAGTTCGTTACAAGGGAATGGACATAACTTGAACTAGTTAACTGTCCTACCCCAAGTAGTCTTTTACTGGTCCAAAACTGGCCCCGTTTCCTGCAGGGTTGTTACGGATATAGACCCTAATGTCCAAGGAAATTTGTTCCCTCTGCGGTACACAGGTGACTCTTTTAGGCACCACGCTTGTGACAGGTTTTGGTACTACAGCATTTATGGCTGCACTAACAGTTCTAGTCTGTACTCCAAACGTTAAGTCAACATGCGGCGTTGGAATTTGTATTGTATTTATTTCAACAGATTTTTCGGGTGTCTCATGCGGCAAAATCTCACGTCCTTTACATTCGGAAGCCGAATCTTTTTTAGCTTTCGACCTCAGTACCATTTGTGCGGCAACTGAAATCGACTGCTGTGCTGCAGACCCCGGATCGCCAGAGACAGTTTCACTGGCGACTACCGTGGGTTGTCTATCGACCGCGATCTTTTTACGCTTAGGAGAATCGGGCTCAGATAGCATACGGCTAGTGAGATGCGACTCAAGCGCCACAAGCAGATACGTATTTCTACGGCTGTTTCGAATTAATTCCGTTACAGTGCTTTTTGTGAGCCGCCTTATAGAGATTGCCTAGGTTTCATAAGCAATACATTCTTCACAATAGTAGCGCAAGCCACTTCTCATGTCGATTGCATGAAAAATACTGTCGTACGAATGGCACGGAATACTCTGTTGCCCAGCCAAAATCAACGACTTGCATTTCTTTGAACAACAGACAGCCATTATCGCGATATTCCGAACCACAGTGCAAAGAGAAATAAAGCTACGTGAGTAAGAGAGCGGGAGAGAGTTAGCGGGAGTGAGTAAGCGGGGGGAGCTTTAGTTTCAGCTGTTCCAACAACAACGTTTTATGCGGGAGTGCGGGTAACTACCGTATAGATTCTTACCGCTCCAAGCAGCGTTTGGTAGAAAAGGAGAAGGCAATTGGATAAAAACAATAACAACAATCACTGCAAAGAGACTGGGCGTGCAAACTAATTTTGTTAATTTAAACACAAAACAATCACTATGCACTCGCGAAACGAACGGATGTTGTTAGGAACATAAAAAGCAATATAAATGAAAGAAAATTTGAATTAAGCCCCGATGGGTAATTGACAAAAAGAACAAAAATTCGGAGCGCAAGACAAAAACACGACCGTTCACTGAAAGAGCGTTCACTGATGATGATTTTATATTAAATTGTAAACAAATTATAACGCTTACTTCCTACAAAGTTACAATGCATTTTCATTATATATTTTTTGAGATTATTCCTATGGGAGCCATAAGATATAGTGTTCCGATCCGCCTCGTTCTGACATATGTACTACCTGCAATAGAAAGAAGAAAGGGGAAGTTTCATCGCGATAGCTTTAAAACTGAGAGACTAGTTCGCACAGAAACGGACAAACGGACATGGCTAGATGGATTCGGCTATTGGTGCTATAATACCCCTGCAAGGCTATGAAAACTATATTCTTAAAGAGTTCAACTGCATAGGAGATTTTATTGACGAAAGCTATTTTGGACGTAAGAGGTACCTTCGGCAAGCAGGGTACTGGATTTGGAGAGGGAGAGAGCAGACTCAGCAGCGGATGATGTGGATGTCATCTCTCTCACTGCACTTCACGTGCACAATCCGACGGCGCGTAAATACTGGCTTCTTTAAAGATAATGAATTTCGAAAGCTTGTCGTTAACATAAAGAGCGGCCGGCGAGTCAAAGCCCAACAGGTGTATACTCAGTTGTTGTTTTGTTGTCCGTCGGTATTCAACTAGTACGCGAAGAAGAATTTTATTAGAAATGGAGGGTCCACCATGAAAATGTCGCGAACTCTCGGCGCAGAAACAAGGTTCGTCGAGAAGCACAACTCGTTAAACAGTGGCCATAGTTTGTCGCCTGCCACAAAGTGGACTCCATATCTGCGTGAACCCAAAATAATTGCCCAGTTTCCAACGGTAATCCAACATCTTTACGTAAATTAATGATTTCCGAGTCAAAATTACTTATATCACATGTAAATGGATAGTTAATAACTATTAGTTATGTAAATCAAAAATATTCTCCGTGTTTACTGAAGGTTCCATTAAAAATTTGAGCTTAAAGCGTCATCAGTTGAAGAATTACGAACCAATTTCCGTCAATGTCAAATTTGTGAAAATAGTCTCATTCTGTTCAGGACACTATTGGACATTGGTCGCTCGCGAAATTTTTTGAAATATTTATTTTTTGAAGCCAAATTTCGTTCCAAACGCGTACGTAATTTTTTTTGTTTTTTATTTTATCGCCATTCCTGGTAATATTATGCAAAAACTCAACACACTCTGTCTGGGGCTGTAAAAGTAGATGTAGTAATTCTAAATCAAGCGGTTCAAAACGCGGTCGGGGAAGTCTAAAAAAAAATGACACCTAAGTAATCTCTTAAGATTATAAAATGAAAGACCGATTTTTAAGGGGATACGACTACAGCCCAAACCGTAGGAGCTAGAGCAGCCAAATTTTTGCACAGTATTCCATTGGGGATCTAACCGCCCACTAAGATCCGACATGTCCCCCCAGAGGCCCCAATCAGCTCCAACATTAATATTTGGAAGTTCAAAATTTGGTCTCTTTGATTGCTTAACTTCTAAAGTGGTTGGAATTTTGAAATTTGGATTTTGCCGAATTTTAGGCTTTGAAAAGACCTAATTAGAAACGTAAATGAAATTTCGATATCCCCCATAATTTTAGGGCTATATTTAATGTTAGCTTTTCGATTAAAAAAATCTAAACCGCTGCTCCGATCAAGATGATTTTTGGATCATTAGTTATTCTATGGCCCAAATGCTTAAGTTTGATTTTTCAAGTTTTTAACATTTTTTTTTTATTTTTAAAGAATTTATTTCGATTTTCTAATTTATTGCGAAAGCGTAATACAGAGAGCGGATGCCAAGAGAGCGACGGCCGAGAGAGCAACAGCCAAGAAAACTGATGAGGGGGAGGGGGAAGTGCTGTGTGGAAAGGGAAGGGGAAAGGGATAATTTAAGTTAAAATTTGTTTTGGAATTTAAAATCTAATACTGCTGCTCCGATCAAGATGATTTTTGGATCATTAGTTATTCTATGGCCCAAATGCTTAAGTTTAGTTTTTTAAGTTTTTAACATTTTTTTTAGTATTTTTAAAGAATTTATTTAGATTTTCTAAGTTAGTGCGTCGCATTTTGCGGGAGCCTGCCGAGATAGCGAAACGCAGAGAGCGAATGCCCAGAGAGTGACGGCCGAGAGAGCAACAACCAAGAAAACTGAAGAGGGGGAGAGAGAAGTGCTGTGTGGAAAGGAGAGAGGAAAGGGGCAATTTAAGCTAAAATCTGTTTTGGATTTCAAAATTTTATACTGCTGCTCCGATCAATATGATTTTCGATCAATAGTCAGTTATGTGGAGTAAATGCTTAGGTTTTTTTTTTCAAAATGTATTGTTCATTTTGTAGCAGAAGTAAGAGCACTATTTAAAGTCGGCCATGGAAGAAAATAGACAAACTTACTACATAGCAAAATCTTAAGATTCGAATTTCTGAACAAGTACGGAAGTTTGATCTGTAAGCAATCAAATACGTTACTTCTTCAGATATGTTTGCATGTAGGTATGTATATTTGGATATGTTTTGATTTGTACTCTGTGTGTGTGTGTTTCTATTTGAAAGTGGATGATGTGTTTAAATACAAATAAAATGAAAAGGTCGTCATAAGAATGTAATCGAAGCAACAGTATTTACGGGATCCGCGAAGGGGAAAACAGGATTCTATTAATGTCGTCCGGTCTGCCGTTTCAATTTAAGAGGCTACAATTCCCTCTAAAAGTTTGCTGTGCAATAACTATAAATTAATCGCAGGGGCAGACTTGGAAGCTGGCTGGACTAGATCTTAGAGAAGATTGCTTTTCTTATTAGCTCTGCCAGTTGCCTTATTCTCGATCCTTAAAGATCTTCTTAAAATGTTGTTTACATATAAGTTTTAAAGTAATTAAATTTTTAAAAAAACGCGCCAAAGTCCTGACAACCGTACTCCAAACTAATTTTAAGCGAACGAAGTCGCTTCGGGTATCGCTAGTATCATATATTCTTTACATTACTAAAAATACAAATAAAACAAGAGAGAACGCTATATTCGGGTACCCCGACCATCAGATTCTCGTTACTCAGCTAAAGGGAGTGCGAGGGAGATGGAGATATAAAATTTAATCACGCATAACTTTTAATCGAATGGTCCGAATTAAAAAATTTCTTCTACATTTCGATAGGTATTTTTAAACACAATTTGTGGGTAATCTCAACTTTCTACCTTTTGTAGTTTCCGAGATCACAGCGTTCATCCAGACAGACAGGCAGACGTACATGGCTAGATCGACTCGGCAGTGATCCTGATCAAGAATATATATAGGGTCGGAAACGCTTCCTTCTACCTGTTACATACTTTTTCACGAATACAATATACCCTTATACTCTACGAGTAACGGGTATAATTAACATAAATGCGGTCCTCCACATCAAAAAACTATAACCGCATTTTTATATCATGGGAAAAGGTTAAAAAGAAAAACACAAAATTCAATTCATTTTATATTAAAAGACTGGTTGCCAAAGAGTCCAATAATATTTTATAAAATTATCTCATTTACCTTATACCGTTAACAGCGAAAGTAATTTTCGTACTGTTATTACTCCAGTACTGGGTCTAGTTTAAAAAGTATGTTGACATTTTGCAACGTTCCTCGAAGGCTTTGCAATTTACTTCAAAATGATATAGCGAAAGTAATTTTCGTTCTGTTATTACCCCAGTACTGGGGCTAGACTAGTTTAAAAAGTATGTTGACATTTTGCAACGTTCCTTAAAGGCTTTGCAATTTATTTCAAAATGATATAGAAAAAAGTTATAGCCAAAAGAACAGCCTTTCCAATGATACTACTAGATTTTGGCCAAGGGGAATTGTTGCAGAATTTCAGAAAACTTTATTTTCTATATTTAGTTTATTTGGAATTTCCTTTACTACCAAGAATTTCGAATATGAATCTATACAAGTAATGAATATAATTATATATATGGTGGAATATATTCTTTTAAGATTGATATTAAATTTTCTGGAGTATTATACTCTATTATATGTCTGGTATTTCCGAAAACGTTAATCGACTCATGTATTGTATACCTCCCGGTTGCTATTAGCAATTGTTGCTTAAACTGGTTTAAGGGTTTCTTGTATGACATTCTCAAAACTACTGTCGGCCTAATGCTGAGTATTTTGATCTGAGACCGATTTGTTACTTTTCTTTAAGTTATTTATTTGGATCCTTGATAAAATGTCCGCAACAACATTTGTTGATCCAGGCTTATAAATAATTTTGGTTGAATAACTTTCAATAAAAGAATACCATCTCTTTATTTCAATATTCGGGTTTTTCTGAGAAATAGAGAAGGACAGGGGTTGATGATCTGTATAGATCTCGATGTTATTAACTCCATATAAATAGTTCCTTAAATTTTTAAATGCCCATACTATGGCTAACAGCTCCTTCTTATTTGTTGCGTACAATTGTTCTGTTTTACTTAGGGTTTTGAAAATAAAGGTAATTGGTTTTCCATCTTGAGAGAGAACAGCACCAATAGCTAAATCAGATGCATCAGTGGTTGTACTAATTCTATTTGTGCGATTAAATTATCTTTGAGCTCGTTTAAAGCTCTTACAGCCGAATCGAACTTTATTGAAGCTCAACATGAAGCCTTTTTTGATACTTTTTGACCTTCTAAATATTTTGTCAAAAGTGTCGCGATCTTTGCGTAATTTTGCACAAATGTTCTGTAATATCCTTTAAGGCCTAGGAAGCTTCTAAGCTCTCGAATATTTTTAGGAATTGGGTATTTTAAGATTGTAGAGATTTTCTCGGTATCGGTTTTGATCACATTGTAAGAAAAAAACGTAACCGAGAAAGTTAGTTTCTAATTTGAAGAATTTTAATTTTTCAATAGAAATATTCATATTTGCGTTTAGCAAAATTTTAATTATGACAATTAAATCCTTGTGATGTTGTTCAATAGTTTTTGAAAATATTATAATCTCATCCGTATAAACATGGCATGTTTTTCCGACATATTCTCTTAATATATTATCCATTGCTCGTTGGAAAATTCTAGGAGCGTTAACTAACGCTGGGTTAAATAACCCAAGTGGCATTCTCAGGAATTCGTATTTTCCATTGTATATTGAGAATGATTTTTTTTTTGTACGTCTGTTTCACTCATGAGAAGGTTTGACAAAATTACCGAGGGATCCTGCATTGGGAATCTATCCGGAATTGTATTATTATTTATAATCTATAATCTATAGATCTATTACAAGTCTGAGTTTTGGCGTTCCATCTTCGTCGAAACCCTTTTTTTAGTACTAATAGTACTAGGGAATTATAAGGGCTCCTGCTTGGCCTTATAATTTCTTCTTTCAACATTCGATCTAATTCTGAGCTCACAAAATCTAAAGCTGATAGAGCATACGGATATTGTTTGCTATATATGGCCCTATCGTTTATTTCACCGCTAATATCTGTCCTAAATGGAATCTGCATATTGATTTTTAAATGTTCTTTATTAATATTGTTTTATTGTTCAGGATTTTTATTTCCCAAACTTTAATTTTTTCGGATATCCCAAACTAAATTCGCTTTGATTTCCCATTTCGGAATCGGATCCGATTTGAGTCTTTTCATCAAAGTATTTCTAAAAAATAAATTCCTTTAACGGAATAATGGTCTTTTCTTCGGACAAGGAATGTTGATTTAAAATATTTCCGTTATCGTAATTTAATTTTTCTTCCTTTCCATTATATTTTATAGTTCATATAGAAAAATCAATCACAGCTCCGATTTTCTTTAATAGGTTATACCCTATTAGTAAATCTAAGTCTAAACCTTCTATTATGTAAAATGTATATCGCGTATCAAGTATAGTTATCATGTGATAATATTTTGTTATTGAATATCCGTTAACTGTGAATACTCTTTTATATATTGGGAGCTCATTTATATTTTTATAAATTCTTGTTTTTATATAAGAAGAGGTTGCTGACACAGGTCAATTAATATTTGTAATTATTTATTTAATTTTTTATCATTTATAATTAAGTAGGTTAATCCTACTCCTGACCTTGGTCTTAAAAATGATCTTCCTCAAAATTATTTAGTCTCATTGTCTTGTTAGGCGGCTGGTTAACAGTTCCAGTCGGTACTCTTTTATTTTGGACCGGATCTTGCTGTGTATTTAAAAAAAACATCCCAAAGTGTGATCAGTCTCTGGATCTCGAATTCAGCAAATTTTCCGATGCCACAATAAGGACATTGGGAATTATATGGAACCCCAAGAAGGACAAACTTCAAGGTCGGGTGACCCCATATGAACAAGGAACAGTCACAAAGCGAATTGTCTGTTCAGAGCTTGCAAAAATATTTTATCCATTAGGATTGCTGTGTCCCATAACCACAACAGCAAAAATATTTATGCAACAATTATGAAAAAGGCTCTCGACTGGGATACGGGTCTGGACAAGGAAGATACAAATCATTGGCAAGCATTTCGGAAAAACACTCAAATTTTAACGACAATCGAATTACCTAGATGCCCACTACCAGATGACAAACCGAAAACTATAGAACTGCATCCGAAGTCGCGTACGGAACATCCGCATACCTACGCACAGTCACAGTCAACGGATCAATAGTGAGCAATCTTCTCTGAGCAAAATCTCGCGTAGCACCAGTAGGAAAACAAACATTACCGAGATTAGAGCTATGTGCAGTCGTACTGGGAGCAGAGCTCGCAGCAAGAATTCAAAGGGATGTAAAAATAAGTTTTGATACGGTGCAGTATTGGACCGACTCTACAATAGTGTTGGCATGGATAAATGCATCAGCATAGAATAGAATAGCCAGAACAACTTCGAGTCACTGGACTGACATATCATCAGAAGACAACCCAGCAGACCTAGTATTTAGAGGATGCTTAGCACAACAATTGAGACATAGAAGTTTTTGGTTCTGTGGTCCGTCCTTTTTGACAACAGAACAGGAGACATGGAAGCAGTCAGCCAAGCCGAGACACGAAAAAACATCAAGGTAATGACATTCACGACAAGCAGTGATTGGACGAATGACATCAATCATCATGGATCTTTCAATACGTTGATAGCAATCATTGGCTGGATGCTGCGTTTCATAAATAACTGTAAAAAGGGAAAACAAAGTAAAATAGGACCAATAACTACAGAAGAGCGGGAACAAGCGAAACAACGAATAATGCAAAAAATACAAGGAATAGGATTCCAGGCAACAATCGCTGAATTAAAAAAGGGGGGGGTGTGTAGCAGTATCAGATCCGTAGCGATCGTTGGAACCACTTCTAGATGAAAACAATCTGTTGCGAGTAGGAGGACGATTACAAAACTCGAGTTTAACATTTGACGAAAAACACCCCATGATGCTTCCAGCGAATCATGAGGTAACTCGACTCATGTTTGAAAATAAACATAGGCTATTCAATCATTGCGGCCCCCAAGCATTCTTGGCAATTACGAGGCAACGTTTTTGGACAATAGACGGAAAAAGGTTCGCATCAACAACCGTGCGTTATTTGCTGTCGGGCTCGGCCAAGACTATTAAAACAAATTATGAGGGCATTACCAGGGGATCGAGTAAGGGCCTCAAGACCATTCAGAATCAGCGGAGTAGATCTGGGTTCACTACAAAATCAGAGGAAAATGGCCGCACAAGGTGTATTTAGCCATTTTCTGCTGTTTTTCTACCAAGGCAGTACATTTGAAAGTGGTATCAGATTTAACCACTCAAGCCTTCCTTGCAGCACTCAAAAGATTCAACAGACGCAGAGGAATAGCCGAGAAAATATACTGCGACAACGCCACAAATTTTGTTGGCGCTAGGAATGAATTATGCGAGATAAAAAAAAGCATGTACTCAACGGAAGCACAAGAAGCAATCAAAAAAACATGCTCTCAGCTAGGGACGGAATTTCATTTTATTTCTCCTAGGGCCCCTCATTTTGGTGGACTCCGGGAAGCAGCGGTAAAATCAGCAAAGCATTTGCTAATACGCACTGTACCAACGGCGGACTTAACTTACGAGGAACTGGAGACAGTCGTCATCGACATTGAGGCAATATTAAATTCCCGACCTCTCACTCCTGTCTCTTCCAGCCCTCGAGACTTGTCAGCCTTAACGCCAGGACATTTTCTAATCGGAGTACCACTTACCGCGTCTCCGGATATTCATAACAGAGAAGTTCGATCCGGCCAGGTGACCAGGTGGAAAAAGATCGACAAAGTCTGACAGGATTTTTGGAAACGTTGGAGCCACGATTACCTACACGAACTCCAAAACCGATCGAAATGGACCAGGAAGGAAAAGGCAGTGTCAATAGGAGATTTGGTGATCATAAAAGAAGACAATGTAGGAAGAATTATCGAAGCACATCAAGGAAAGAATGGAGCAGTACGGGTGGCCAGTGTGCGGACAGCAACAGGAGACTGTATTAGAGCAATACATCGGTGATATTACCGGTGGACAGCCAAGGGAAGTCAGAATCCGCAGAGGGAACCAGAAGGTCCCCGAGGCTTTGTTCCAAGCCTTAACATTGATGGCCTGCGTAGGTACCATCCTTTTATTCTCAATTACACCAGATGCACCGGTGAGGGTGGTACCGTTACCCAACAATACTGCGTCGTATATAGAATTAAGCAATAGTATTCTATTGCGCTAACATCAGCAGAATGGACGATAATTTCATACTTTGATTTACGGCTACTGGCCCAGGAGATCGCAGCCTTTAAGACCAGCGTAAAGGAAGGAAGGAAGATGGTGAATCAGAAGCGAAGCGTGTCCAACAAAAATACACGCTCTTCATCAGGAGGCCAGTGAATTGTATGATGTACAGCAATTGTTTGAGCATCATAGACGAAGAAGAGGCGCTCTGGATCTAGTGGGAAACTTAGCCAACGGCCTATTTGGGGTGTTAGACTCACAATACGCAAATAAAATGGAAGAAGTCTTACAGAAAATCAAGGCGAAGGAAATTTACAACACCCATTTACTAAGGAACCAGACGTCGATTCTAGACAGCACAATCAATGTCATGAGGACCAGTAACAGTGCAATGGAGCAGAGGATTAACCATATGGAAGCGCAAATCGAGGGACTTGAGAATGCGATACAAACAGGAAACCTGGGTCAGATGTCAGCAGAACTGACGTTGGTGGCAGGTCATATTAAGCGAACTCAAGAGGCAATTTTTAACATCATTAGGACCGGAACATGAACAGTTGCAATGCACACTAGCAGCCGTACAGAGTGAGCAAAACAAACAATGCATATCAAAAGAAGTCAGCACGTCATGCGTATGGTACGCGGTCGACGCACACTGGGGTGAGAGACCCCAATAGTGACGATCAAATCAGCCGTCAAAAAATTTGAACATGTTATAATTTTGTATTTTGTATTTGAATAATACAAGTAAAAAAAAATAACATTTGAACTTTTTGTTGAGTATTTTTTTTTTTTTATAATTATTTTTCTTCGGCGCATTTTTTGGAAATTTGGGTTTTTTTACCAAAAAACCGGTAATGTTTCATTAATAGCGCTGAAAATTTACCCGAATCGTTTATGTATTAATTTAGATAACATTTATTATGAATACTAAGAAGCGATGGACTTTATAGTAAATATGCGCTAAAAACAATATACTGAAAATGAGAAAAAACCTTGTATTGCTTGTATTTATAAAATAAAAAAAGTTTATATTTATAACTTCGAATTTATTAGTGGAATCCATAATTTTACAAGAAAATCAAAAATCAAACTCTGCTTTTAACAGAGTTAAAGCTTCCTTCGGAAAGGTGTGCACCTTTTTTTTCGGCAACTTCCGTTTGGTAGATATTATTGGATCGGAGCTAATCAAAAACATATTTAAAATGTCCTGGTTGCTCTTCACCCTATCCATTTTTCTCAAAAAACATTCTCTGTATTTTTTGAAGTCTTTGTTCCGAGCTTCTTGAGCTTCCTCTGACAGTTGGCCTATCGGTAACAACGCATTCGAAATAATTTCAGCACCGTGAATTAAGAACTGGTGTATTGTTGGTGGCATATAATACCACGGATACAATTGTAAAAAGTATCTAGCCGTTTCATGAGCGTATTCTTCGAATAGCTTACCAACACCTGACATTCAAAAATAAAAAAAACGTATTTTTTCGTGAAATACCGTGCAACTTTGAATTAAAATAACTCTCTTATAGCAGAGTGTTGCACGGAACCCCTTGGTGAGGACTTAGGTACATATCACAAGAATTTTTAGAAAAAAAAATGGTTACGTTTGGTTACGTTTGAAGAAACTTTTGACCTAATTTACTTAAAAAAAACGTCAAATTTTACAGACTATTTTTTAATACATTTTTTTTTATAAAAATTTTACACAAAAAAAAAATTAAAAATTTTTAAAAATAGTTAAGAGTTTCAATTTATTATTCCCATTTTCAAAAAGTTGTTTTTGCCTATTTTTATTGTAAAAATCGTCACTCAAAGTGACAAAAAAAATATTAATTTTTCGTATTTTTGAAAACAAGAAAACAAAGTTTCAACTTTGGATTTACATTGTGAGGTTTCTTTAAGACCTAGGACCATAATTTTTTCACTTTCTAATGCAGATTTTTATCTTCTTTCGCCACATATGACCCTCATTGCGCAACTCCGAATTTTGTATTTTGAATTAATCGTCACTTTTGGGGTCGCTCACCCCAGTGTGCGACGCTCCGAACACATGGATTTTCGCAACGACACATGAGATAACGCTAACGTATGTGTGTGGCGAAAGTCGGGGGCAAATCCAGGTCATCAATAACGGTAAGCTGACCATCAATACGGATTTCATTGCTCGAAGTCAAATGATCACTCTGCAAGGCCATCCGGTAGGAAGATCAACAATAACGGAAGCAGTGACAACAAAGTTTATACATCCCGTTGAAAGGTTAACGGCAGTGGACCACAACCGCCAGAGCAAGGCAAATGTGAGCGACACGGAGAAAAACCTAGTTCAACTACAGGAGAAGGTCCATCACTTGAAGGAGCAAGAAAACGGGAACGCTGAAGATAAAGAGAAGGTGTTCGAAAGGTACCCTACACTAGTCATCATTGGCGTAGGGTCACTAATGATATTATAATTGGCCGCGATAATGATACTCAGACGACAAGCCAAGAACAAAAAGGTGAAGTGTCAGGAAAGAACGCCAATTCCAATGACCAGAGTAAAAAAGCTGACATAAAATACACTAAGAAGCAGTACAAATTAAGACGATTTATTAAAAAAAAAAAAAAAAAACCAAGACGAGGTAGAGGTTACTCGTGGCCAGAATCACTATCGGTACTACAATATAGATCGAAGACATCAGCAATCGGCACTGGAGGACCAGTTGAAGAGACAGCAAGGACAGCCAGCCGGACGACAGCAAATCGGTTTTCAGGAAGGAGTATAAAAGAACCCGGGCGAACCGTTACAAGCTGATTTGGAGGATAGAGCAGCCCGTTTACAATGGGTCCAAAATCAGATCGGAGCAGAATGATGTCTTTTGATGAAGTATCCAGGAATATTATCCAGCAAGGACCAATGATGCGAGACACGGGTAGAGGTCAGCGAACCGTCGAGGTCCAGAACGATTGCAGAGTGCACAGTAAACACCATGGTTGAAGACTAAACAGCGCCACGACCAAAACCCGCAATTTATACATACAAATTGCCAAGTCAGGAAAAAAAACCAACTCAGGGTGACGGTAAACATAAGTAAGCATTTAATAATTAAGCGACTGACCACGTAGGATCGGAACCGCATTTCGAAATCAATACAATCAGAATCATCGGCCCAAGGAACATCAGCACGTAAGGTGGGACTAGAACTACGATGCAAGGCCAAAACAGCACGTCGGAAGACTAGAACGGGTCCATCGTCCATTATAACGACGGAGTCAGGATGAAGCCGGACGGCATGATTAGCAGGATATGGCCGATCCCAAGTATATCAATTCACCGCAACACTTATTTAGTGATTCAGCGCCAGCGCAGTGCCGTATTCCTGACAGTCGGGACGAAGTTCCAAAGCGTCTCCGTTCCAGCAGTGCGAATTATCACTGTTCGGCGTCAGACCCATTCTTGTGTTTACATTCGCGTTGGCATAAACATAAACGCGTAGCATTAAACGTGTATTGTTTTGTTGCGTTTATTTATACCTATCGAAATGTGGAAGACATTTTTCAAATCGGACCATTCGTTAAAAAGTTATGCCCGATCAAAGTTTTATATCTCCATCTCCCACGCACCCAACTATAGCGATCTCTCTTGTTTTTTATACTTTAGGAAAGTTTAATTAGGAAAGTTGTATCTGCGTCCGAGTGCGTCCGCGGTTTTCAGAGCCAAAAAAGGTAAACAAGTCATGGTCCCAGATGTTGCATTTGTGTCGATCCCTGGTAAAATCAAGTTCTGCTCTTAGGAAATTCGTTACTGTGTTGTTATTTTTTAATAAATAAAAGTTATATTTTTTTTTCTTAAATGTTTTGACTGAATTGAAAAAAAAAGTTAAACATTTTTATTTTATTTTTAAATAATTTTTAAAAATTTAAACATAAAAAAGATATAAAAGACTTCAAAACTGCAAACAATTTTCAATCTGTCTTGATGAAAGCACCGATATAAATAATATTTGTAAACTTATAATATGCAAGTTATATGACTCATTACTTAGGGGCACTTACCCAATTCATAAACAACTTTTATCCCAGAGCTAATTTCCAAATAACTCAGACTGACTCCGAGATAAATCCGTGGTCAGCTATTTCTTTCAACTACGCCTCCAAGTTATTCCCACCCAGATCAGTTTCACACATCCTGCATCAAACGGATTCTTTAAACATCCAAGCCGATACTGTAAACATCGGAGCACCAAAGCGAGCCCCGAAGTCAGCTAGCATAAACACCAATTTCCGGCAGAAATTCAGTTGCCAAATTTCATCATCCTTTTTTCCGACTCTCTTGAGTTATTCTCTAAATCAGTTTTTCTGAGATAAATCTCTTAAGCCGAGGTTTAATTATTGATCATCCAACTCGAATCAAGGCAGTCCGTTATTGAAAATCGAATCGAGAAGTTCAAATAACTAAATAAGTAAAATCAGTGAGCCTTTTACTTATTTTACTTGAGAAGCAAAGAAGTTCAAATAACTAAATAAGTAAAAGCAGTGAGCCTTTTACTTCTCAAGTAAAATAAGTTCGACCTATGAAACAATTGTAATAGTGAAAAAGTAAAGCTAAAAATAAAAAATAAATTTTTTTAATCAACTCACTAAGGAAAAAGTTAATTGGCGCCCAACGTGGGGCCGCGCGTTTTAAAATTCTAAAGCAGGGGTGCTCAAAACTGCATTTACAAACACAAATAAAAGAAAATCACACGCACTCGAGTAACGACTCACAAGCAGTCATGAAAAAGACAACAACAAGTTGTATTGTGAGTTGAGACGAAAAAAAAAGTTCAATGGAATTGTTGTTGGCTTGGCTCGTTACGGACAGCGACCCAAAGTAGAACCGAAGTGTGCTATAGCAAAGCATGGTATGTGCCAAGTATGTAACAGGGAGAAGGAAGCGTTTCCGACCCTATAAAGTATATATATTCTTGATCAGAATCACAAGCCGAGTAGATATAGCCATGTCCGTCTGTCCGTCTGTCTGTCTGTCCGTTTGAACGCTGAGATCTCGGGAACTACAGAAGCTAGAAAGTTGGGATTAACCACACATATTTTTGGGCTTCCTACGCAGCGCAAGTTTGTTTCAGCCGAGGGCCACGCCCCCTCTATTTTTATTGTGTTTATCGATACCTATCGAAATGTAGAAGAAATTTTTTAAATCGGACCATTCGTTAAAAAGTTATGCGCGATCAAAGTTTTATATCTTTATCTCCCTTGCACTCCTTTGAGTAACGGGTATCTGATAGTCGGGGCACCCGACTATAGCGTTCTCTTTGCATTTTCAATATTCTTAATAGGCACTCCTCTCCTTTTACCACTCCCGACACCTCACTCTCGCAAGTACACAGTTCCTTAACTAATAAACATTTTTTGTTGAAAAATCGTATTTTATCATTACTTATTGCTACAAATTTTGTTTGCAAAAAAAAAAAACTATTTAGTACTATTTTTTTATATTTTCCTAAAACGTTTTTTGGACTTTCTCCTTGATTTTAGGAAAGTTGTAGCTGCGTCCGAATGCGTCCGCGGTTTTAAAAGACAAAAAAGATCCCTGGTTAAATTAAGACCTATTTTCAGGAAATCCGTAAATTTATTCTACTTTTAAGGAAATATAAGTTTTATTTTATTTTTTCTTAAATGTTTTGACTGACAATTAATTGGATTTTAACAATAAAAAACACGAACAAAAAATGTATTTATTTTGAGTATGTATTTTTGAAAAAATATTTTTTTTCCAATTTTTTTTTTTTAATTTTTAAAAATTAAAACATATAAAAAAAAACTAAACAAAACGAAACCTTAAAAAAATATTTTTTTTTGTCGGAAAAAAACGATTTTTTTATAAATTTTGACTTGTCCGATTTATAAGTACTCCCCTGCCACTCCCACTTTCTGTCTCAAACATTAATTTCAAAGGTAGATCAAGTATCTATCATATGCCGTTTACATCATTAAATTATCTCTACTGGTTCAAAAGTTATGATTTATTACCAAAAAAAAATCAAAAGGCGCCACTGTTCGTCGGTCAATGCTTTTACCATCTGCTTCATGTTCCCCTAAAAATCCTTTAGATTAATGACATGATTAAATACCTTATACCCTACAACGACACTCGCTCTTTCCAACTCCAACTTTGCGATCGTCTCTCCTTCTTCTAATTTTCGAATGTCCAAGGTCTGTCTGTTGGTCGAAGTATACCAAATCGTTATTATTATCTCCGAATTCTCTTCCTTAATTTAGATTTGTGTATTTTCTGTTTCCTCTTTGTCCTGCAAGTAACTCCCGTGTCCTACTCAATTTTCTGTGTTGTGAACCTAGGTGTTAGCTTATTGCTTTTATTCTCCTTTTTATATACTATATCTTCTTCCTGCAATTCTACTGGTTCTTCTCTTTCCTTGTTCAAATTATATGTTCTCCTTTGTTTTGCTTCTTCTAGCTGTTTCCAGAATTTAAATTCCTTCCTAGTCTTTAAGACGATTCTGTATATTTCGGTCAGTATCGAGTGAAGTCTTTCTACCGTTGAATTGCTGGACGATTGCTGGAAGGACGTCACATGCAACTCAATTCCATACTGCGTACAAAAGTCTTTAAACAAACTTAACTCATATTCGGCCCCTTGGTCACTAATTTTTTTTTGGATTACAAATTTGTTCATCGTCTTTACGATGTTTATGCCATCCCTGGTTGGTATTGTATACCCGACTGCGAACCTAGAAAACTTATCTATGATTGTCATTACGTAGTTCACTTCATTGTCGGAGTTTCGACCAAATGGTATCAGCATTTCCATTTCTACAAAGTCATTCTTGTCATATGGTATGGCTCCCAATGGTGCCTCCAAGTACAGTTTTTTCTTACTGTCTGTAAAATTTTGCCACCTCTAATTGTGCCTGTCCTTTCTTTGGTTGGTAGATCCCGCCAGTAATCTGTACTTCTTCTTTGAACACCGTTGTGTTTAACAAAAACGTCCCGTTATTCATTGTGGCCGGTAACGCTATAAGTGTTTTTGATGCCTCATCTAATAGGTGCACCTCTATAACCCTATTCGGTCTCGGCTGAACCTTAATCATTCTATTTTTAGTTTCTAAAAACAAATTTTCTAAAGCTAACTTAGCATCTATTCTTCTAAGTATATCCATGCCCAATAATCCGTCAAAGTCAGAATGGAATTTAAATAAGTAGAAATGAAAAAGTTTATTGTCAAATTCCTGAAATTTAACCTCTTTAATGCTCCCGTTTACGCCATAATTTCCAAAGGTGTTTTTATTATAAATGTCTTCTTAAGCCTTACTTTCCAATCCACCTTTATTGTAGCCCCAGAGTCAATTAACAGTTTCAGTGCTTCTTTTCCCATTCCATTGATCGCAATGTAGGGCATCACAGACTTATGAGTATCCTTCCTTATGAACCCCGTTTGCCTCCCGACCCGCTCTGGCAAAAGTCCTCTACATCTACGATGTTACTGAGCTCTTGATCAGGCTCCCTCTCTAATGTATTAATCAGTCCTTTCAAGAATTTGCCGACTGTCATTGTCTTGCATTTCTTGAAGTCGACGGCGAGCATTCTGCTATCTCTTGCTTCGGCATAATTGCTCGTCTGTTGACATTCGAACTACTTCTCCTACTATCTCTTTTGTTAGCCCGCAACATTCCTTGTTGCCTGTACCGGTCATTAAAGCCATTATTACCTCTTGAGTAGGGGAGTGTAGGGTAAGGTGACGAACGATTCGCTTTTTAATGCAACTTCCCCAAAAATGAATATTTTTTTAAAGTGTAAAAAGAGAACGGTGCAATCTACTGAGCATATTTCTGTAAAAGTACGATTCGAAATTCCAACGGAGCCAAATCCCAAAGCGTTTGGCGTGATCCATCCTTTCCAACTGACGGCACAACTAAAAACAATACAAAACAAAAGAGAACGCTATAGTCGGGTGCCCCGACTATCAGATACCCGTTACTCATCTAAAGGAAGTGCGAGCAAGATGGAGCTATACAACATTGATCTCGCATAACTTTTTAAGGAATGGTCCGATTTGAAAAATTTCTTCTACATTTCCATAGGTATTGATAAACAGAGTAAAACTGCATTTACTTTTCCGAAATTATTAAAGGTGTGGCCGCCAGACACCTTCCAAAAAATGGTTTAGGGCGATTGTGGGCGTTAGAGGGGTCACCTTTATGCGCTGCGTAGGAACTACAAGAATCTGCATGCAAAATCCCAATCCTCTAGCTTTTATAGTTTCCAAGATCTCAGCGTTCATACGGATGGACAGACAGACGGACAGACGGACATGGCTAGATCACACGGCTAGTGACCCTGATCAAGAATATATATTCTTTATAGGGTCGGGAAAAGCTTCCTTCTTCCTGTTACATACTTTGGCACGAATACAATATACCCCTTTATTCTACGAGTAAGTTTAGTTTAGTTTAGTTTTTTTTACGCAAAATCAACGATAACAATTAAAATTCTTGAAAAACAAATTCCTCACCATTCCATACAAAAAGATCTTCACAATACCTTACAAGGTACACTTGCAGCAAAAACTTTGTCACTTTCAAACGGCGCAAAAGAAAAAAACGCCAAGTACCAAAAACTGTTGATAAAGATCTCATTTATACGTAGCACTGCTGAAACACAAATAAATTAAATTGGTTTGATAATTTGCGCACCACCTTTTTAGAAAGAATTACCTCACGAACAAATTACGGGACTTCTTATTAAAATTACTGTAAATCAATTGTCGACACGATAAGAGGAGACGACTACATTTATTTGGAATTTTTGTCATGACATCATATGTGAGATTCGGCGAGTTCGTCACATTACTCCCCTAATTATTATTGTATACCCTGTTCCTATTATATCCATTATATTGTTGTCTGCCATAGTTCCCAGAGTTAAAAGGATTACTGGATCTATTTACCTCCTTTGTTCTCAGACAGATGTCCCTCTCTCGAATAGCTATTTTATACGCCTTATGCAATGTGTTTGGTTCTCTACTCCGAACAGCACTACCCAGGTTGGCCTTTGGCCCTGTAACGAAGGCCTGCAAACACGCTGCTTCATACAATTTGTTCTTCGTCTGAAAGGCCTTCAGGTTAGTCGTAGTCTCGTCGTAGAATGCTTCTACCGACAATTTTTTGTTTTCTAATTGATTCAACTCCCTCAATAAATCTGGTTCTGAGCTTTTGTCTGCAAAGTGGGTAATTATTAGCTGCTTAATCTCGTCCCAATTTAAGCGCGAGTTAGACTTTACCAAAACATCATCTGCCTTTTTTTTATTTGTCTTAACACTAAAAGTCCCATGGGATTCTGATATACTCCACTAATCATGAAAATAATTTCTTCCGCATTTAATATAAATTCATTAAGTTTTACTGCACTACCCTCGTAGATCTTATAACGTCAGAAAGTTTAAGTCCTCCTAACATATCGATCGTCGGGTGCTGGGTTACCACTTGTTCCTCCATACTTCCTGCTCTATTTATATTTCCTTTTGTACCTGTTGTTGCAGCCTCTGCCTGAGTCTGCTCTACAATTGTCGGCAAGCTCGTGGCCTTTTCTAAACCTTTACTCCTAGTCAACGGCCTCAGTGACACCTTAACCCTGTTTAACTTTGACATTTTTTTTTTCTTTCTTTAATTCCTATATTGATTTTATCTCACTTAATTTTATTGGGTATTACTTAAAAATATTTTCAGATATCCTATCTTATCTTATCTTATCTATGTAATCTTTTCTTCCTCCTTAAGTGTATAGTGTCCCCTCGTAGAATACTGTCAGATTCCTCGAGGTATTCTTATACATATCTTCTTCTCCGTGTGTGGTGTTGTACAATAGTATCCTCTTGGAAAGGAGGTGTGTTGTTACTAGCTTCTGAAAAATTTTCTGTTAATTTTTTGTTTCAAAAATAAAATTTTTTTTTCTTTTCTTTAAAAATTATAAGAATTATAACATGTGTAATATCGCTGCTGAAGCTAACCAAAATTCCTGCGATATGCAGTTATTTTGGGCATGAGCGGACAGCCACCCTGCGATTTGTATCCAATTTTGCATTATTCACATCTTCATCTCACAAATCACTGTGCTGAAGTTAACCAAAATTCCTGCGCGATGTAGTTATTTCAGCCGAGAGCGGACAGACACTTCGTGATTTTTTCATCAACGCAGTCTTGTATTATAAGGCGCACCATGAAATTTAGGGTATTCACTCGGCAACTAATCTTCGTCACCGTTTCCATCTCGGTCCAACCTCTCGTTGCATCAGATCTCCAACTCGAACCTGTTGTTTCGATCGGGTTGCACCGAACCTCCACTCAAACCTGCTGCAACGACCAACTCAGTTTGATTGAATTGCATTACAAGGCTCGATGCCTTGTCTCGAACACGCTGCACCACTCTTTTCGGTTAATCTGTGTCTCTACCCCTCTCCACTCATTTATCATTTCTGCTAGCCTTGCACTTTTCTCCTATATATTTAGCATCTTTGCTCGAGCGGGTGTACGTCGTACATTCTGCCTGTTGCTGACAGTGCGATTCTATGTAGGGCGATGAACGGGAATGGCTAGCTCATCTTCCATATACGAGGTAGCACGGGGAGGTTTAGGTGGCGGTACCGATACGGTAACTCGCGCTGCCTTTGCTGGACAACACTGCTTTATAGGGTCGGAAATGCATCCTTCTAGCTGTTAAATACTTTTGCACGAATACAATATACCCTTTTAATCTACGAGTAACGGCAGCCGTTTTCCTCTAGTCGCCCCACAGTCTGCTTGCAAACGGGTCTTAACTCCACTCTAACTTCGTTGTGTTAATAGGTTAATAAAATATAGGTATATAGCGCCGTTGGCGGTTTATTGTTTCATTCACTTATTTTCCCTGCACACTTATACATAATACATCAATCAAACGACCGAATTGTACTTTTCGCAATGCTTTTATTGTTTGCACGGCGATAAAAACGAGAATTTAGGTCAATTCAACCATCTGCAGAATCGGTGTTTTAATCAGTAATAATGTCAAGGACTTGCCTCCCATCCTGCATATTTTCAGCAAATTAAAAACTGTTATATAAGTCCTAAATCTATGCAGCGGTTGACCCCCAGTCCTTTTGGACAGAAGTATTTTCGGCTTAGAATGCCGTTTTAGGCAAGAAAATTTCCTTACGTTTTTTTTTAAGAATAGCTGACATATCTGTCCTTTTAAGGATCAAAAAACACTTAGCACTTTACACTGGCTGTCGCTCGGTTTTAGATTTATTCTTTATCTCGATCTCCCAAATTCAGCTTTTTATAAAGGGTTTTCGAGACTAGGAATGAAAAAACGCCCGTTTCATACAGAATCTCCTTTCATCAATGCAGCTCGAACTTCTCATAGTGAAGTTAGAGTTCAAAGCCACATGCAAAGTGTCCAATTTCCGTGTGTCAGTCTCCCTCAGGCCCGCCGCGCTTACCTGGTCGAGCACGAGGTAAGCGTGAGCGCACCCAAACGGGCAAAGGACGCTCAGGGGAGGCCAAGACTGACCTCCTTTTTGAAGAAGGCCAAGAATTTCAGCGACGTAGCCAGAGACAGCCTCGCGATGGCACTGGTGGACGACCTGCACGACGACGGACGCCTGCTGTCGGAGAAGTGGGAGGAGATTGAGGTCAAGGTGGCCGACATGATAGCTGAAAGGCTATCAGCCGTACCAAACGGTCCGATCCCCTCCTTCGACTCGTCGGACAAGGTCAGGGGCACCGGCCTACGGCCTACAAAAGGCCAAGATCAAGGTATTCTTGGCAGAGCCGGATGATGTTCTCGAGGAGGTCGATGACACCAACAAGCTGTTGGATGACCTGGTCATCAACGACAAGACCCCAGACGTAACACCCAACACCGATGCCTAAAGTCGTGCAGATTAACCTGAAGCACAGCACGCATGCTTCAGCCAATCTTGCAGTTCTACTCAGTGAGAGGAACATTGACGTAGGCATCGTTCAAGAACCATGGACTCGAGACGGAAAAATCTCGGGTCTAACACAACAAGGATATACACTCTTTTATACTAACTCGACAGTTAGGCCGAGAGCAGGTATTATTGTAAAGAATAACTATAACGCACTTCTATGCCCCAATCTTAGTACACCGGATCTAGCAGTTGCCAGATTCGTGGCGGCGGATGGGACATCGATGGTGATAGCATCATCCTACATGGCCGATGATGTACCGGCTCCACCTGAGCCAGTCATCAAGCTGCTGCAAATGCGCCGCTAACGCGAGGCACAAACTTGGACAAATTCGGTGAGATAGTCTACTCGAATGATAGTAACAGAAAAATACGGGTATAAACCTTTACGACGACCCTGGACAAGGAAGTAGAGGACCTAACAAACATTCTAGACAATGCATAATGTAACGAACCGTTTTCAACTGTTTGATCGCTACGTAAACGCCGCGACTAGCTCAGAGATATTGTGTGTTCGTCCCACCAAATTTGTATTACGTGACTGCCCGTGACCCAAGAAAATGCGGTGATATCCGATTGGGACAAATCGGAAAACTTTATTAAGTTTTCTTTTCGCTGGAATTGGGTTCTACGTCAGCTGGCTGTTGCGGCTTGCCTGGTCGGCGACTTGCCTTCCTCGGCTCAAGATTCACCTCGTGCGTTTCTCGGCGGCTCTCCTCGACGGCGTCGCTGCTCTCGTATCTCTTCGTGCTACTTGTGGACTCCTGCGGCGTCGTTCTCCAACGGCGTCTCACCAGTTCCACCCGGCACGTAGGACTCAAAAGTCTGCACAACCTTCCTTTCGGGTCCGACCAAAATGATCCTGGGACCACCTGTTTCGTCGTGTTCCCTGAGGGCGGTCTGGCTCTAGCCTGAGAAACAAATGTCCCGACAGGTCAAATCCGAGGATTCAGCCTTATCGTCAGTCCACTGCAACCCCGACGCCTGGCACAAACTCTTGATCCGCGCTTACCCTGCCGGTAGCTCGTCCTTCTCTCGACTCTGCTCCTGTCCAGCACTCGTCTCCACTCCAATCTCTGTGTCCTGCAGATCTCACCGTTGCAGTCTCAGCCTTGTCCTAGCGTCTTGACTCTGGTATCTTGATCTGGGCGTTGAGCACTCGGTTACTCGGTACTCTCACGGTCACGCACTCGATTGAATCTTCGCACTTGAATCTTGATATCGGGTTTTCTTTTCTCACTTGTACTTTCGCTCACGTATCTCGGTTCACTGTCCCGAGCTGCGCCTGCGCCCTCCTTTTATAGGCTGCGGCGTGGTCCCGTTATTTCCCTTTTTGCACACGGCTCGCTAGGGTCCAAGGGTGTCCCGTTAGTTCCCTTTGCACACGGCACGCATCGGGTCCAAGGTCCAAGGGTGTCCCGTTAATTCACGGTGCCTCCTCTTTGCGCCGGTTCAAAGTCCACGGCTTTACCGTTCGACATCATTGCCCTTTGGCGGCGTGGGTCCAAGGTCCAGCGCGGCACCGTTATTTCACGGTCTCTCCGCTTTGGCCGGGTCCAAGGTCCAGTATTTACCGGTGGACCTGGATGCCCTTGGGGTCTGCCGCATTCTCGCTGCCTTTGCTGTTGCTAGGTGCTCTCCTGCCTCGAGATTTGTGGGGAGTTTTACGACTACTCACATCTCCCCCTTTCTTCGGAAATTTTTGAAGAAGGTGCTTTCTCCTCCCGGCGCACTCCGTCGACGCCTCTCAGCTCCCTCGTTGTACTCCTCGTCCTCTCTGATTCCTGGTTCCCTACTCCTGTTGTTGGCCATCAGTCCGGACGCAGCGGCGCAGTCTCAGCCGTGTCCTGTAGGCGTCTTGACGACCGTGTCTAACCCTCGCTGATGCCTTTCTCCTGCCGTTTGGCCACCGGTCGGATCGCAGCGATGCCAGCCTCAGCCGTGTCCAATAGGCATCTCGACCCCCGCGTATAGACCCTCCCGGCGCCGTCCTTGTTTCTGCTCCTGACGATTCCTCCTCCTTGGTCGCTGATCCTCGCCTCCGGACGGAATTTTTGAATTTCCACGCCACTCCAACGTCGAAATCCACCACTTCTCTCTCCGCAGTCTGGCAACTCCGCTTAAACTCACAATTGCGTTAATCGATCGTGGTGAGCGGCGTTGCCACTTCCATGTCTCCAATTCCATATGTTCCGTGTCCAGCGTTGCCATTTCCATTCCGGTTCGTAGTGTGACCAATAGTGTGGCCACTGTGAAAAATCTAGTATTTTTCCATATCGTGTTCCCTATCGATCGCACTATTGATCGACCGCCGCTATCGCAGCGCCCCCATCCCGATTTTTCACTCCCGCGTGGCCGCTTTGCAATGGTAAGTGTTTTTTTGTTGTTTTCCTCTGTTTTCCAGCCATCTGACCATTTCATCTCCTTTGCAGCTCCATGGCGATGAATGTATGAATGCCCCTGGATGCTCCGGCGTGCGAATCCTGGCCCCCGCGCGCCCCGGAAGACAACTTGCGGCTGCAAGTGCCCCCGTGTCCCGCGCCTGCGGCAGCCTCGCGTCGTATTTGCCGGCCCGCGCGCCTGGCTTTCGCGCCCCTCGATCCGCTCCTGGCATGGCTGTCGCAGAGGTCGTTAACCCCTTTTTGTTGTTGTGTTGCCGAGCTACTGCTTGTGTTGTGGTTGCTTTGGTTGTTGTTGGCGCTGGCTGCGCCTGCGCATATGTTGCCGCGCGTACCCTCCCCTGTCCCAGAACATATCTTCTCTCTGTTGTTCTGGGGCTCCTTTATGGTCCGTCCGATGACGATAATGTCGTCTTGATACGCAAAAACGTGCGGCATCATCTCGAGCCCTTTGACCTGGTCCAACGCTCTTTGGAATGTCGCCGATGCCGAGTGTAGTCCGAATGGCATGACTCTCCATTGGAATAGACCTTTTCCCGGGACTGTGAAGGCTGTGTACTGCCTGCTGTCCGTCTCCAAGGGTATCTGCCAGTACCCGTCCTTTAGATCCAAGCTGCTGATGTACTTGGCATCGGATACGCGTCCTTAACGGACTTTGCGTTTATTTGCCGGAAATCTACGCACAACCTCCATTTCCCTGTCTTCTTCCTGACCATGACGATTGGTGAGCTGTAGGGACTTTTCGATGGTCCTATGCAGCCTTTTTCGAGTAGCTCGTCGACCTTGGAGTTAATTTCCCCTTGCATCTTGGGATTCTTGGGATAGTACCTTTGTTTGACCGGCTGATCACCTTTCGTGGTGATCTTGTGTACAGCCACGGTCGACGTTCCTTATATATTCTCCAAATCTGCCAATTCTGTTTTCAGGAATTCAGCTACGTCCTCTTCCGTGAATTCTTTTGGCGTTTCCGTGACTGCGACGGACAGTCTTTCCTCTGTGCAGTTTTGTTTCCTGTTTCTTGGTGGTATTGCCACCCGAAGTCCAGCGCATTCCACCAGGGCGTCTATGATTCCAGGAAGGTTCAGCAACTGTATTACCACAGTTCTCGTGCCGAGTCCTATTCCTATTTCCAACTGCGAGGTGATGCTCCCGCACCGTCCGTCTGCCATCCGTACTTGCCTCCTCGTGGGCCTGACCTGTCCTGCCGCCTGCAACCTGTCCGCCAGCTCCTCGCTTATTGTCTATTGTGAAATTGTCCTTTTCTTTGTCCGCGATTACGTTTACTCGCCCAAAACGGTGTAGGGCTCCGCGCGTTAACAAGCATTGCTTGGTGTCGTAAGGGCCACTTGTTTGTACTGACCATAGTGCATCAACGTCCAAGAAGATATTGATATCGTCCCACCAAATTCGCCCCAACGGCGTCGCTGCTCTCGGCTCCCTTCGTGCTTCTCGTGGACTCCTGCGGCGTCGTTCTCCAACGGGGTCCCACCAGTTCCACCCGGCTCGTAGGACTCAAAAGTCTGTACAACCTTTCTTGCGGGTCCGACCAAAATGATCCTGGGACCACCTGTTTCGTCGTGTTCCCTGAGGCCGGTCTGGCTCTAGCCTGAGAAACAAATGTCCCGACAGGTCAAATCCGAGGATTCAGCCTTATCGTCAGTCCACTGCAACCCCGACGCCTGGCACAAACTCTTGATCCGCGCTTACCCTGCCGGTAGCTCGTCCTTCTCTCGACTCTGCTCCTGTCCAGCACTCGTCTCCACTCCAATCTCTGTGTCCTGCAGATCTCACCGTTGCAGTCTCAGCCTTGGCCTAGCGTCTTGACTCTGGTATCTTGATCTGGGCGTTGAGCACTCGGTTACTCGGTACTCTCACGGTCACGCACTCGATTGAATCTTCGCACTTGAATCTTGATATCGGGTTTTCTTTTCTCACTTGTACTTTCGCTCACGTATTTCGGTTCACTGTCCCGAGCTGCGCCTGCGCCCTCCTTTTATAGGCTGCGGCGTGGTCCCGTTATTTCCCTTTTTGCACACGGCTCGCTAGGGACCAAGGGTGTCCCGTTAGTTCCCTTTGCACACGGCACGCATCGGGTCCAAGGTCCAAGGGTGTCCCGTTAATTCACGGTGCCTCCTCTTTGCGCCGGTTCAAAGTCCACGGCTTTACCGTTCGACATCATTGCCCTTTGGCGGCGTGGGTCCAAGGTCCAGCGCGGCACCGTTATTTCACGGTCTCTCCGCTTTGGCCGGGTCCAAGGTCCAGTATTTACCGGTGGACCTGGATGCCCTTGGGGTCTGCCGCATTCTCGCTGCCTTTGCTGTTGCTAGGGGCTCTCCTGCCTCGAGATTTGTGGGGAGTTTTACGACTCCTCACAATATAAGGAAACATGTAAGGTTTCATACTCTAAAAAACAAGACCCTTTATGGTGGACCAAAGAGCTTTGCACTCTGAGAAAGATGGCAAGAAAAGCCTATAACTCCAGCTATGCTACCAATGAATGGGAGCCATACAAAGAAGCACAAAAAGCATACAAAAAAGCGATATACGCAGCCAAGAAAGACTCTTGGAGGACTTACTGCGAATCGCTCGAAGGTATAAAGGACACAGCTAGACTAAGCAAGGTCCTTGCTAAAGGGTATAACAGCCCAACTCTATTACACAAACAAGACAGATCAGCGACTACAACTACAACAGTGGAAGAATCCATAGAGACACTAGTGGATACACACTTTCCAGGTAACCTTCGAGAAAAGCCAGCACCTACTGAAGGTGAGAGGGCTCATCAACCAACACACACTGTGAGGAACCGTAAAACGGCCCCCACAATTGCCCCCACAATTGCCCACAATTCCATTAATTTTATAGACACGTAGGAATTTTTTGTAGACATGTAGGAATTTTTGAAGTCATATAGGAATATTTTATAGCCATGTAAGACTCATGAAGAGATTTAATATTAGTTTAGCTTCTTAATAGCCAACCTACCCAACACCGGCGAACACTCTCGCTTCCCCTTATCATCCACACATCAGCACCCACATGGAACGCAACGCTCTGATCACCCACACATCAGCATCTGCACGCTCTTAGCATCCACACACCGGCGAACACTCTCGCTTCCCCTTATCATCCACACATCAGCACCCACATGGAACTCAACGCTCTCATCACCCACATCTGCACCTGCACGCTCTTAGCATCCACTCGATCGAACCAAATGGCATCCAACTCGATCGATGTTTACGAGCAAAGGGGAAAAAGCTGATGCGCAGCGGCAGCGACGCCGAGGCAATGCCAAAAGAGTGGTATGTCAGCAGATATGGAGGAGAGGGAGTTTCAATTACTCCTGAGGCTTCGCGCGCGCCAGTCAATTTAAATCGTGAGAAACTCCGCAACACCCCGAAAACCCGCCCCGCCGTGAAATCTAACAAGTGCTAAAAACCCTACGAGTGAAAAATGTCGAGTGATAGTGGAGAAGGAGTCTACAACCAAGGTGCCGCAGAAGGAGTATGGGACATCGACTGGTGGAATGTGCTGTGGGAGGAACCGTAAGCTCCCGCTTTATTCTCCCAAAGATATTTTTTTTTTAAACATTTCTTCGACTGACTGACTAGAGTGGCGTGGCATAAGACTGTGTTCGCCCCAATTCGAGCTTTAAAAATGTAATAAATGACCAAAAGTGCTTCGCACTAAAAGTAAACATCGCCTGTTATATTCTGTGTGTGTGTGTGTGTGTGTGTGATTTTAGAAGGGGAAATTAAATTCGCCACTCCTTTATTTTTTTCCCATCTAGGAAAAACCCTTCCGCCGATCGTGGTCGAACCGTGTGATGGCCGTGGATCACGATGGAGTCTTGAACTCGTTTGTCGGATCCGCAGCTATCACCGGTCCTGGGGCACGCAGTGGCCGTGGATCACGATGGAGTCTTGCACTCGTTTGTCGGGTCCACGGGCAGTGCGGATCCCGGAGCGTGTGGCGGGTGGAGATTTCAACGGAGTCCTGTACTCGATTGTTGGAATCTAAACCCGCTGCAGGTTTCGGCCCATGGTCGGCATTTTTGGGAAACAACTTCCAGCCACAGGGCCCGTCTAGGGTTGGTTTATCTCGCCCCTCCCAGAAGTCCTTGAAACTTAAACAAATTATTGTAAGTGACCCTGGGAGCCCTGAGTAACTATCCCAGCCAAAGAGCTTCCCTACAACACAAGGGATATCATAACCATTGAAAGAATCAAATGGGCGATAAACTCTTTTGATCAATACAAGAGGCCGGGGCCAGACGGCATTTTCCCGGCAATGCTTCAGCATGCGTACCGAAAGGGCAGATCGACAGAAACGGCACTACACAAAGTAGTCTGCCACATAGAAAAATCGCTACATTTTAACCAATATACGATGGCCACCTTCCTAGATATAGAAGGTGCGGTCAATAATGTAAACGCAGAATCCATACTGAGCTCCCTCAACTCGATCGGCATTGAAGGAGACATCAGAGCTTGGATCGGAGTTATGCTCACGAGCAGGACGATAACAGCCGAAATGAGTGGCACTTACCTCACACGCTTTGTGAGGAGAGGCACACCTCAGGGCGGGGTTCTATCGCCACTACTCTGGCTTATTAACATGAACGACATATTGGGAGAACTCAATAGCGGAGGAGTAAAAGTAGTAGCCTACGCAGACGACGTAGTGTTGCTAGTATCAGGACCATTCCCAGATGCCATTAGTAATATTATGACGGGGGTCCTTACCCGACTCAATGAATGGGCAAAAACCTGCGGACTAGGTATTAACCCGAGTAAAACCGAACTAATACTCTTCACGCGAAGAACAAATATCCCAACATACAGTAAACCGAAAACTGATGGAAACGAACTCGAGCTATCGGCTAAAGCTAAGTACCTAGGAGTGATACTAGACCCGAAGCTCTCGTGGAAACTGCACATCACGGAACGAGTAAGAAAGGCCAGCATAGCATTCTACTCGTGCAGGAAAATGTTCGGCAAAAACTGGGGTGTACACCCTAAGATAATATTATGGCTTTACACAGCAGTGGTAAGGCCAATTCTCACATACGGGGCACTAGTCTGGTGGCCAGCCCTGACAAGAGCATACAATATTACCAAGCTAACAAGAATACAGAGATCAGCTTGCGCAGGAGCTTCAGGGGCAATAAGATCATGCCCGGCTGCCGCGTTGAACACTATTCTGGATGTAATGCCCATAGAAAGGATACGGCAGCGCAGAGTGCGGCCAGACTGAAGGCAAGTAAATGTTGGAAAGGCTACCACACAGGGCACTGCCGTATCCTAGAGGACAGTAACTATCTGGCAAAGAACAAAACGGATTATATGACAGCGGAGATACGATTTGGAAACGGATTCACGACTAACTTTCCATCGAGGGAAGACTGGGAGAATGACAGAGTAACCAAACAAGATGAGGTATCACTCTACACTGACGGATCCAAGATGGACTGTGGTGTAGGGGCAGGAATTTTCGCTGAAAGCTGGGGGATAGAATCGAAATTCCACCTCCCAGAATCAGCGACAGTTTTTCAGGCTGAGGTACTTGCTATTTTGGAAGCATCCAAGCTTTTGATTCAGCAATGCCTCAGGAATACCAAGTTAGGGATATACTCTGATAGCCAAGCGGCTATCAAATCTCTCGCAGCAGCAAGAACCAACTCGACACTAGTAGCCGATTGTAAGTCGGCTCTTAACATACTAGCAACAAACAACCATGTACAGATACCATGGGTGCCAGGGCACAATGATATACCAGGAAACGAAAAGGCGGATGAACTTGCACGAATGGGGTCGGCAGACGACTCCTACACAACTAGACTAGTTGAATCCCTAAATATAGTACAAGCAAGGAACACTACAAAATACAAGCTAGTAAAAGTTGGTCGGAAAAGCAGGGTCTCAGAAGATCAAAACTCTGCTGGCCAACCGTCAATAGCAAGAGAACTCGAGAGCTTATAACCAAAAGTAAAAGAACCTTAGTAGGATCACGGCACTCATCACAGGCCATTGGGCCATTGGCACGCAAGCCATGAAGATGGGGCTTCCGTACAACGCTAATTGCAGAAGCTGCAAAGAAACAGATTCATAGGAGAAACCTGAGCACATGATGTGTCATTGCCCAGCACTAAACCTTATCAGGGCGAGATACATCGGGGCATATCAGCTTGAATCATTGGGAGAAATAGGAAAGCAGAGGATAACTGCAATCCTAGGTTTTCTAAATGACGCAGGCTAGTACTGAAGAGACCGCGGACACTTCAATTTACGAAGGTGTGGATCAAAACGGAGCTCAGCTCTACTTGGAGGTCCTCAGAGCGGACCTCACCACTTCTACCTACCTACATACTTTTGCACGAATACAATATAGGGTATATTCTATATTTATTCTACGAGTAACGGGTATAATGAAGACGAAAGAATTTCTACAAGCTCTTATGCGAGTCCCTTTTATGATATCTTTATGAGCCATTTGTTTCAAAACTATTTATTAGTTTTCAAACGATGAGTTATTGGCAAACTGTGGATTTATAAAAAACAAAAAAAAAACATTAATTCGCTCCTCTGCGTACACACACCCGCACCAAATATGAATTAGCAAAAAAATGCGTATTTTACACACACAACCACTAGATATGTGCGTGTTTTTTTTTAATCCTTTATCAACAACAATGATAACTAACAATATTAGCTATGCGTGATTAGGGGGCGACATCGCACGGTACCGCCGCAAGGCATTGCTTTGAACGCTGCTGCTGCCTCCTACGTCCTTTGGTTCCCTATCATCAGGGGAACGAGGGTTTCGGGTAGGACTCTTGCCCCGGCTATCTCCTCCAGCACTTGGCGCTTGTGATTGAACCGGTGGCACTCAAACAGGACGTACTGAGCGTCCTCCGCAATTCCGATACCGCACTCTGGGCAACCATCCTCCGTCTCGTGTCCGTACTGCTTTAGATAGCTCCGGAAGCAGCCGTGCCCGCTTAGCACCTGCGTTAGGTAGTAGTCTACCTGGTCGTGCCTGCGGTTTACCCACGCCTCGATGCAAGGGATGAGCTTATGGGTCCACTGTCCTTTGCTCGAGGTATCCCATGCTTTCTGCCAGTTGCTGACGCTCTGCATTCTGGAGCGGGTCCTAACCTCGGCTTTGGCCCTCGGATCTTCCTGGGTGAGACTCAGGGTGGTGCGGATGTCCTTGGATTCCCGTACCAGTTCTCCCAGCGGGACTTGGCCAGCGATGACTAGAACCGCATCGTCAGAGATGGTTCTAAAGGCGCACGATATTCTGATAGCGCACAGACGGTATGTCGAGTTGACCTCTCGCTATCGTAGCTATCCTTAGCCGTGGCCTCCGCCCACACCGGTGCAGCCTACAGCAATTGTGACTTGACCACTCTCGCGAGGAGTATCCTCTTATCCTGTTTCGGCCCTCTCGTGTTCAGCAGGATCCTGCAAAGCGATCTTGTCGTCTCCCTTGCTTTCTTGTTCGCGTAGTCGAGGTGCTCGCGGAACGACAGGCGTGTGTCTAGCATGACTCCCAGATACTTCTGGGCACGCTGAGACCGAATTGTGGTCCCGCCGACCAGGATCTCCGCCGTCTCGACCACTTTCCTGCTTATTTGCTTAAAGAAATATTTCATTTACATTTCCCCAACAGATTTAAAACATTTTCTTACAGATTTTTCTCTTTAAAAATTCAAATCGCATTGAAAATATTAAAAGAACACTAAATATTCAAATCAATTGATTCTCTTGCTCTTCCTTACACGTGCCTCAAATTGTTTAAACAAATGGAAATGTTTAAACAATTTGATTCACGTCATCCCATTCCACCTGCCTTCCTGTCGTCTCTTCTCTATATTAATATAAGGGAAGGCATAAAAAATGTCCAGTAGCAAATTCCACCCAGAACGGATTGACATAAAAATCTAAAAAAATCACATTAATTCGGAGAATAATTAGGAGCCGCGTGTGAGGTATAAATTAGATCAATAAACGACCCCAAAGTGCCCCAAAATTCGATTCGTTTTTTTTTTAATTTTTTCTTTTGCCATTCTGTTATAAATTTTGTTAAAATGGGTTAAAAATGTGATGTTCATAATCTTATGGCATACCCGCAAATAACTGCATGTAAGTATGTATGTTCTGCTGGCGCACTTTGCATAAAGTCGTACATGTATGTGTGTATGTAATGCTGTCGCACTTTAAGTGTGACCGCGCAAGGGGAATTTAAGTGTGACCGCGCAAGGAAAAAAAATGAAAATACCACAGTCACAGCAGATTTAAAATGCGCGGTTGAAAATCGATTATATCGAAAATCGATTCTTTTGCACCATTTTTTGTAGCTATACGTTAAATTTTAAAACAGATTTTCCTGTATGCAAAATCATGCTGCTCCACACACAATCACTAGATATGTGCGTGTGTACGTGTGTGTGCGCATTGCAGCTGACTAAGGAAGTGAGATTCGCTTAGATTCAAATTCATGATAACACTGATATCCTTTTGCTAAAAGAATATTTCATTTACATTTTCCCAACAGATTTAAAACATTTTCTTGCAGATTTTTGTGTTTTAAAATTCAAATCGCATTGAAAATATTAAAAGACCACTAAATATTCAAATCAATTGATTCTCTTGCTCTTCCTTACACGTGCCTCAAATTGTTTTAACAAATGGAAATGTTTAAACAATGTGATTAACGGCATCCCCTTCCACCTGCCTTCCTGGCGTTATTAATATAATTCTAATTAAGGTGAAAAATGAATGATAACGGAAATTGATTTTTTTACATTGCATCGCATACATATTTGTTTCCTTTATAAGAGTTGTCTACTGTGGTTGCAAAATCGCCTAGAGTATTTGGTTATTATTTATTTCGTTACCTATGTGCATAAATTACCTTGGCTTCATTCTTAGGTAATTAATTAATTATCAAGAAGTAACATCTTCAAAAGAAGTAAACGGAACTCGGTCTAAATAGTTTTAAAATTTAGTCTTTGATAAACAAAAAATACAGGGACAATTAACAAAGGCGAAAAGGTAGAAGGAGGTAGCAAGGCCAAGATCAACAGGATTTGTTTTGAAGGACCGATAAAATAAAATCCAGCCTAAAATTTTCCTATCTTTCAAAAATGTTTTTAGACTTATAATATGAGTGTCCGTCCACTTAAGGGCAATAGTATTGCTTCAATTTATAAAAATTAGAATTGGAGACAATAATTTTTTCAACTGCGAAAATCGTAAATCTTAACCAAAACATATTTGTTGTTGGAGAGCTATGTATATCTTTAAACAATTCGTTTTCATTTTTTTTTAAGAAATTAAGTTTATTTATTCCTTATGATAGATTTAAAAAAAAAACACATAATGGGGTTTTTCAAGTTTTTGTATTTTCCTAAAGTAGTTTGTATAGGACAAAATACTGTTCTTTATACCGAAATTAAGGGAAAATGTTCTGATAAAATCTTTAGTTTCCGCAGGCGATGCTGCGGGCTACCGACCCACAGTGGGGCGAAAATGCCAAAAGTCTGCCTTAAATCAGTGGAGCCCTATAGCGATTATCTTTTAATGGGGTATTGTTAAAGGCAATTAAATATGTAAAAAAAACATCATAAGGTGAATTATTTTACTGAAATTTTTTAGTTGTAGGAAATTTTTAAGAAAAAAAAAAATGTTTTTTTTAAGAAAAAAAATATAAATAAATTTCGTATATTTCCCAATATTTTTTTTTAATTAACTTGATTTTTAAAAAAAAAAATTATTCAAATCGGTCATCTTTATCTTATAGCTTCCATATAAACGCTTAGAACAAAATAGAATATCTCGGTTCTATTTCAATATTTGTTCACATAAATCGAGATTAAGTCATTATGTATCAATTTAACTCGATGTTTACCATTTTTTTTAATCGATCAATGATATCATATAGATGTCATAGAATCGATCGAGGAAATATAGCATATTTAAAAAAAAAAAATCTGGTAGAAATCGATATTTATTTCATATCTATGTTTTTAGGAAAATAACAAAATTTTAAATTTAAAACCTAAATTGGTTTATCATTATCTTCATCAATACCTTTAGATAAGTCAAATATCTTCATAATGTAATGGCGCGCGGATGAACCAGGGCTGACAATATTTCAAATTATAAACATTTCTTGTTAACTTAAACTGCGGTTTTCTCAGAAGAGGCACAAAAGGGCAGGATAATTTTTTCAGAATTTCTAGTTAAATATCTAAACTTAAAAAAAAAAAAAAATTAAACGGGGATCTAGGGTGTAACACTACTTTACGTCCAAGAATATAAAAAAAACCCAATTTTTTTGACCACTTTTAAAAAATTAAAAAAAAAGTAATTATGCACTTACAATTTTTTTTCTTTTTGCAATATTCTAAGGATTGGTTGCTCTTAAGATTTCAATTGTTACATATACAACTTAGGTCCTTAGGCGCTTTCAGAAAAATTTCACAGATTTATAAAAATACTTTGTTTTCTTATTGGCTAAAATTCTATTTCGAAAAATCAACTTTAAAAATCTGTAGTGGGAGACCCACTCATCACAGATCACTTTTTTTGTTTTGTATAGAGAATTCAATTGTTTTTAAAGTTGCATTGCAACATTTTGGAAAATCTTAAAAAAAAACCATTTAGGTAGGAGTTTTGTTCCAGGCGCCCCAGTGTGCGCCCTAGCAAACTATTCGTCTTTTTCGTCTTCACTCTTCACAGGCATTTTCTATTGCAGCGTTCCGAATGAAAAAATTTTAGAAAGTGTATTTGATGACGAGTGTAATAATTTTTCGTCACAATTGTTGATATTAGAACTTTTGTATGTTGCCGAATGAGAAAATTTTAGAAAGTGTATTTAATGACGAGTGTAATAATTTTTCGTCACAAATGTTGATATCAGAACATTTGTATGTTGAAAGAGCGATCGTCACTAGTTTTTTTACCTAGCTAAGAGGTGTTTTTATTTGATTTCAGAAGTTGTTGTTTGTTTACATTTGCTCTCACAGGAGCTAATATATTCATTTAAATTTAAATGGTTTAACCATAATTCTGAAACTATTGGATTTAAACGAATTAACTTAAAAAGGCGTTCAAGTATTTTAAAATAACTTTTAAACGAGGTATAGCACATGTCTGTAGCTTTAGTAGTGTAGCTATTTTTAGCATTTTTCCCGCTAAAGCAGCGGGTTTTTCCAAAAGTCGTAAAACAAAAATTTCCTATTTGTAACTCCTTAAAACAATTGGAATGATTCCATGACCCTAAAATACAGTTTGGATACGCACATACAAAATTTAATGCTTGGGCAGCATTAATTGTTATGAGCTATTTTCGTTTCTTAATAACTTTTAAACTTGACTTTTTATAATAATGTGTTATATACCTAAATTTAAGGTATCTCAAGGGCTATATAGTTTAAAGTTTTAAAGAAAAACGTTTGAGCCGATTTTGAAAAAAAAAAAATAAAAGCTAAAAATAACCTTTAAAAAAAAATGGTTTTGTGCATAACTTTTTAGCTGTTGCATATACATAAATAGTGTAGAAAAGGCGTTTATTGTACTTCAAAATACCCTTTATATGAGGTAAAGCACAAGTCTGTAGCTGAAGTATATCGCAAGTAATGGGCCTACGAAATTTAGGCATTTTTAGCTGTTTACCCGCTAAACTAGCGAGTTTTTCCAAATGTGGTAGAAGTGGTGTTTCTCATATCGAGCTGTTAAAAACCATGTAAAATTTCCACGATTTTAAACCAACGTTTTGGGACAAACACACAAACTGACAAACAGAATTAAATTTTCATTTTGGGAAGAAGAAGAAAATCTTATTTTGGCTATAACTTTTGAACGGAGCATCGGATTTTATCATATGACCCCTCATTCGACTAAAATAATGCGAGGAGGCATTTATCCCCACCGGCCCCAACAGCTCCAAAATTCAAAATGTTCTTATTTTTACTTCCTCTGCTCTCTCTCCCAAGCCAATTGATTTTCTTTATGTCTTGGTATGCAATCCTGTTAGTTTTAGCGATACCTTTCGATTGGTGTATCACTCATTATGATCGGACCATCACAGCAGATTTTTAATTCTGCGGCTATATATAGTAGTCGCCTTCGCACACTCTCCTGGTGCGCTTCGTCACTACATGGATCCTTCCTATGGGAGCTATAAGATATAGTTGTCCGATCCGGTCGGTTCCGTCATATATATATACTACCTGCAATAGAAAGAAGACTTTTGGGAAAGTTTGGACCCGATAGCTTTAAAACTTAGAGACTAGTTTGCATAGAAACGGACGGACAGACGGCCAAACGGACAGACGGACATGGCTGGATAGACTCGTCTAGTGATGCTGATCAAGAATATATATACTTTATGGGATCGGAAACGTCTCCTTCACTGCGTTGCAAACTTCTGACTGAAATCATTATACCCTCTGCCAGGGTATAAAAAGTAGGCTGTGTAGATCCGATTTTTTATTTTGTTAAGAAATAATGTAGAAACTGTCTGAACCTAACTTACATAGAATATCTCAAAAACTCTGGTAGTAACACTCTTTCAAAGTCAAAAATTAATTTTTGTAATATTTATGTTTTTGCTTTTACCTAACAAACAATACTTAAACGTACAAAATTCGACATTAAGTAGGTTCAGACAGTGGGCAATTTCATTACAAGCATTTCTGTAAAAGCAGCGTGATGATCGAAGCATTACTTTTTGAGATACACGATCCGCAGCTGAGAAAAACATGGTTTCGAGAAAAAAGCATTTAAAGTAATGAAATGTATCTCCCCCTAAGCGTCTTCCGCGAAAAATGTGTAATTTAGGAGATGGGGTTGGGTATTCTTACGTAATTAACGACAGTGTGTGACACGTGATGTTCTTGGTCTTACACCTGCTGTCTGCCTGATAAATTACGTAACGGATCATTTTCGAATGAGTTTCTTTGGATGATGGCAATGCTGTCACTCACGGTAGATGTAACAGAATATACCATGAAATCTTATTGTAAAATATGCAAAAATCAAAAAAAGAAATACCAAAAAGTAAAATAATTGTAAACTATCTACCAATTCATAATTGAAAATGTACCTCAAATTAAAAACTAAATATTCGGAATGAGCCACCAGTGCACAGTTCCACAAATTGTTCCCACAATATGACAGAGAATACCCAAAAATTTAGACTAATATTTAGATGAAGCCGCCGCCACATTATTATTTTGTTTCAACACTTTTGGACATTCAATTGTAAAACATCCAAAGGGCACCAGGATACACAAATAAAGCTAAGTCCGCTTATAGAAAGCTTAAATCCGAGGTATGATCGTCAAATAAGTTGCAATTAAGAAGCGTGTTAATTAAAAGATTCCCAATAGAAAAACGGGATTCTTTCAACATATAAATTAAATTATAACTAGTTTAAAAATAAATTAAATGTATTTTATTTTACTTATAGTGCAAACTTGTAATTATATTTTTATAGTCTTACCTCTCTAGCAAAAACTCCGCGTAAACGACTTTGGATGACAATTGCACTACGCCTCATTCTGATAAAATTAATTCTTAATATCCAGCCTCTATACGCATGCTGTATTTTCAAAACAGCAAGTTTAATGCGTAAAAATGAAGAAAAGCAGTAAAATCGTTTCCAATATTTTTGAATAATTACGGCACTCTTATATACTTTTTTTGTCCTTTTGTCCTCCAATAGTTTATGAACCATACTTCGCAAAAATATTTTGCTTTTTCCGATTTGCCATTCTGTGTTTGGCGAGTCAATTATTTCAAATATTTTGTTTATATATTTATGTGGGTATTCTACAGACTTATCTTTCATCAAACATTTATATTTAGCTATAAAATCTTCATGTTTTAAGTGTATAGGAAATCCTTCCCTTCTTATTCGAATTATATCCACAACTCCGAGATATTTTAATTGGTCAAGAACTAATGAATGGCTGTAGCTATTTGGTCGCTTCAATAAGTTTGGTTTTATGCAACGAACGTACCTAAAAAGATAATATATCATATAATTAAATAATAATTATATATTACTTTAATGTTGATAAATATCAATTTTGTTTTACCGGTCTTTTGGACCAATTGAGATAATTTAAAGGTCTGAAAGTCGGCTGTAAATATCGTAAAAACTCGTAAAATTTTTTCACAAAATCATTATGCGTTCCAACCCTAGCAAAGTTTTTAAAATTGTTTTGGTCAATAGGCTTTAAATGTAATTTTTATCCAAAGAAATAAAATGGTGGTGAGTTATTTTAATATTTGGTATGTAACTTTGTGGGATAGCTCAATACCTTTCAGAAAAAAATTTTTAAATTTATAATTAAGTAATTTTTATGACACCTTAAAAATTAAAAAAATGCTGTACTATGGAATACACGCGGTTCCCGAAAAAAATGTATTCTCATGTTGCTTCATCAATTTTTCACAGGGTGGATAAAACAATTTTTTGTATTTGCAAGACTGTGAGGTGTTGAATAACTCTAAACAAATATAAGCAGGAATAAGAGCGGATGGCCGGTCGCGAAGTAGCGGCACGGCGAAGAGCGGGTGGAGAGAAACTCACAGATAGAGAGTTTGGAGAGTGAGACTTTGGAGACTGAGAAGTGTAGAAGAGAAAGCGGAGACTTCAAGGTGGAGAGAAAGAAATCTGAGTGAGAGTTTGGAGAACAAGGATGGATAGAGAGAGAGAGTTGAGACTAGGCGGGCAGAGCGAGAGTGCCGTGTGCGAAGGAAATATCGGAACTGCACCGGAATTTGGACTCTGTCGTGAACTTTGGACCAGGAGGACAAGTGCCATATCAGTCGACCACAAGGAGTCAATCCATTAAGATCAGTTAAGATATCAAAGTGAACAAGTCAGTCAACCAAGTGAGCTACAAGTAAACAACAAGTCGAATCGTCGGAAGCAGCGCCGTGGGAGCCTACAAGGAGCAAGATCGCAACGTCGAAACCTTCGAGATTGAAATACCAGGAACCTCCGATAATATAGAGAAACGTCACGGACGATAAGCCAAAGGGTGAGGATAGGGTGGAACGATCGTTTACACTAGGTGTAGAAACGAACCGAAGCGCTAGGCAGCCTCCCTGCATAACTTGGACTACCAGCGCGAACTGAGTGAAACTCTAGTGGGACCATCCGGGACAGAGCAAGGGACAGGCTGTGGTGTGTGGAGAGATTCCTGGAGATTGCGGCCTCTGTTCACCCTAGTCTGAGAACGGTGACGCTTCTATAAGCCCGCGCAGCGAGTCCAAGGCGCTACAAGTAATTGTGGATTCAACGCGTCAGGGATGAGCCGACAAGCATCTTCGGGGAGCTTCAAGGAATCTTCGGGGAGCTGCAGGGAGGCACAGGACCGGTACGAGCCACAGTAGCCAACGCGTGTCGACCCCAAGGCCAGCATAGCCAGCAAGACCGATAAGATTGCACCTGCCATAAAACCCACTAAGATCCCGTGAATTCTGCGCATTCTCACTGATCTACTGGGCGGTTACGTTTATATAAATTTGGTGGGACGAAAACACGTTCGTTACGTCTGGCGCTCAAAACGTGATTATCCCAGCACTGAAAGCGACTTAAAGCAGAATGGGGAAGAAGTGGATTTTTATATTTGAACATCGATGCACTGTGGTCAGTACAAACAAGTGGCCCTTACGACACCAAGCAAAGCTTGTTACGCGCGGAGCCCTAAACCGTTTTGGGCAAATAAGCGGAATCGCGGATATGAAAAAATAGGATCTAACAATAGACAGTTTAAGAATACATGCTTACAAAGAATTTGCAAATTATTTGACGACAGAAAATACATAAGTTTATTATAATTAGTAGCATTAGGGGTATCAAACAGTAAGACGTGGCACAGTGAATTATAATCGTCACACAGAACACGAAAAGGATCATGCAGAGCATAATTAGATCTACATATTGGTAGCGACAACGGACGAAAACGGCGAACTGTTCTACAGGGTACATTCCAGTTAAGTGAACTAAGAAGGAAAGGGGAGTCGACATCACCATTAATAAGTTTGTGTAAAAACATAACTCCATGACACTTTCTACGATGGCAGAGGATTGGTAAGTCGAGCAGGCGCAACCTCGCAAGATAAGAGGGCAATCGACTACCTGTGTCCCAGTTTAATCCTCTCAGAGCAAATAAAAGGAATTGTTTTTGGACAGACTCTAACATATTTTGGTAACAGCTAATTTGAGGAGACCATATACAAGAGCAATATTCCATAGACGGACGAACAAGAGAAACATGCAAAAGCTTTGTTGTGTAAGGATCATCGAACTCCCTTGACCAACGTTTCATAAATGCAAGAAGACTTCTGGCTTTATTGGATATAGTAGATATTTGGTCTTTGAAACTAAGTTTATGATCAAATAAAACGCCAAGATCCTGAACTGAAAAAATTCGTTCAAGGGCGTTATTTCCGATAGAATAAGAATACAGAGATGGATTACAACGATAAAAGGTCATAAAGTAACATTTAGAATAGTTTAAATTTAACATGTTAATCATGCACTATGTATACAAACAGTCAAGATCTAATTGAAGGTCATTATATGAGCTAGGTAAACACATGGAAAAACATAGCTTTACATCATCTGCATACATTAATACGGTAGATGATTTTATAACATTAGGTAGATCATTAATCATTAAGCCAAAGAGTAAAGGACCCAGGTGGCTACCCTGTGGCACTCCAGAAGTAACATTAAATTTTTTGGAAATTCTATTGTTAAAACAGACCATTTGAGTTCTATTAGAAAGGTAGGAAAGTATCCACTCAAGTAGATTAGGAGGAAAACCTAAAAGGGATAATTTATAAATAAGAAGCCTATGGTTCACTGAATCAAAAGCTTTAGAAAAATCTGTATAGATCACATCAGTCTGATGACTGTAATTAAAGTCGTAAATTCCAGTAGGTTAGTAGAACGACATCTAGTGAAGCCATGTTGACAAGGTGAAATAATAGAACAGCTATGATGCTGCAACTGGCAGGTTATAATTTTTTCAAAAAGTTTAGGAATTGAACTAAGCTTAGCAATACCACGATAATTTGAGATATAAGACTTGTTCCCTTTTTTAAGGGGTTATATACCTTTTTGATCGAAAAAATTGAGGAAACTTTTGATTTTTTTTCAGGTGTGTAGCAATTATTTTATGAAACTGAAGTTATTATTTATTGATAGTACATGTTTTTATCGAAACAACAAGCGTTTGATCTTAAAAATATATGAATAATTTACAAAGTTATGGCATTTCTCTCGGAACACTTTTTTTTTATAGCGGCTTGCGGTGACCACGATTGCACAAGAACTATTTGATCGATCTTCTTCATTTTTTTTTTAATTATTCGTAATGATTGTGCCGAATTCGTGAACGATTATTTTCAAGAATATTTGCTTTTTTCTGCATACAGTAAACATTTTTCCAAAAAGTTGATTTTTCGAGTACTAAAAATTTTATTAAAAAATTTTTTTTCTGCGAAATCAAAATTGACGCATAAAAACTGCTAAGGAAGAGCATTTTAAGAGATATAGGGCATAGAGTAGGGCAGATGACTTACATTTTTCCCAGCATGATTGGCCACCTCTTAAGGATCATGTGATTGGCGAAAAAATGTCCTTTAAGAAGCCCTTGTCCTTAAAGAAAACGTAATTCTCCCCCGCTGCACATAAAACTGGGTCTTATGAAAAATTTTGTGAAAGCTTTGGCGAAAGATCCGCACAGCAAGGGAATGTCGTACTTAAGGACGATATGCATTTCCTTAGCAGTCATTTCGACTTCTTTCCATTGAACTTGGGAGTTATGAAGTTATGTACAGGGTGAACGATTCCATCAGGATGTGGCATCGTTTGAAAGTCGCGAAAAACTTCAAACAATAAAGACTTCTTCCGAGTCTGAATATTTGTATGTTTTTAAGGGGGGCTGGGTGTTAACCAAAAACCATATTTTTGTCAAAAAAATTCAACAATTTTCCTTCTCGATTTTTAAAAAAAAATAAATTAAATGTCTTTGAATCAAGTGTACATACATTACATGACACTATTTTGATCGTTTCGCGAAAACAGGCGACTTCCCTTGAAAAAGATTTTTGGTACCACTGCTGACTTGTGATGACTTTGAGTCATTTTACTAAACTATGCATATCTCCTAGAATGTACATCCGATTTGCAAATATTCGGCCTCAACTTTTTGGGACTAACGGCCCTTTAGATCTGCATACTCAAAATAATTTAAAAATATTTATTAATATTATTAAAAAATTAATAAAAACTAGCTATGAAAAAAAAAACGCCAAAAATGAAACTTTTTTGGAACTTTCAGAAGCTATAAATCCATCAATTTCCGATCACAAAGCGCCATACCTTTTCGGAAAGGTGCATCTATTTCCTTTCGAAGGGTGCCAGTTAAAAATTTTTTGGACCATCGGTTTTTGAGAGGTGTTACATTGAATAATACAAGTGGTCAAACATCTAGCTATTTCAAATATCTCCAAAACGATTCTTTGGAATTTTTTTTTTTTTTCATCGTGATCAGTGACCCAACAGTAAACGAAAAAAATGGGTCCCAGCGTTTATATATAAAAAAAATTAAAAATTGTAAACTAGTGTAATCTAAATTAGTAACACTTTTGCATTCTGTATTTGTCGATTGAAAAAAATCAGCGAATAAGTTGGAAATATCATTGTCATTAGATGCTACATTATTATTGAAGAATTGACAAAAGAAAAAAAAAGTTTATGATTGCTTTTGAAATTACGCTTACAACGAGACAGGTAATTTTTATAACAGTCAGAATTACTGAATAAATTCCGCCTTAGCCGAACTATATTTAGCAAAGTCTGTCTGCAAGCCGGATATTTTAAACCGTTTAAACAGTCTAGTTTTTTTATTCTTTAGATAAGATAGTTGCCCGGTAAACCATTGAGAGCTGTAAGAATTCTTCATGGAGGCGAGAGGGACATGTACATCAAATAGACGGTAAAGGACTTCATAAAAGTACCCAGCCGCATCATCAACAGGAAGGTCAACTAGATATGACCAGCTTACTGTAGATAAAGATTGCACACGTTTAGCGTAATCAGTCCTTCTAAAACATAAACTGCGCTGTTCATTTATAACAGTCCTAGGGATATACAAAAATCCGAAAAATCAGAAATATAAACAAGCTCAGAAGTTAAATTGGATTTGACTCCAATAAGAACGCCTCAACCTCTACGGGTCAGACGATCCTTCCGATAAACAAAAAAGTTATTAGACAAAATCTCACTATAGTGTACGGATTGGTTAAGCCAGGTCTCAGTGAATACTATAACATTGGCTTCAAAAATTGAGCTATTTTTATAAAGCATAGAAAGCTTACAAAGGAGCCCCCGAACATTCTGATAGGAAATTTAGTTTTTTGAATTTAAAGCTGAGCTTGGTGTTAACGAGGAAGTCATGAAAAGGGAGCTATTTTTATACCCGTTACTCGTAGAGTAAAAGGGTATATTGTATTCGTGCAAAAGTATGTAACAGGGAGAAGGAAGCTTTTCCGCCCCTATAAAGTATATATATTCTTGATCAGGACCACTAGCCGAGTCGAACTAGCCATGTCCGTCTGTCCGTCTGTCTGTCCGTCCGTATGAACGCTGAGATCTCGGAAACTATAAAAGCTAGAGGATTGGCATTTTGCATGCATATTCCTGGAGTTCCTACGCAGCGCAAGTTTATTTCAAAAAGGTGCCACGCCGCCTCTAAACGCCCCCTCATTTTTTGAAAGGTGTCTGGCGCCCACACCTTTAAAGATTTTGCAAATGTAAAGTTTTATTGTGATTATCAAAACCTATCGAAATGTAGAAGAAATTTTTTAAATCGGACCATTCGTTAAAAAGGTTTGACCGATCAAAGTTTTAATATATCCATCTCCCTCGCACTCCCTTAGCTGAGTAACGGGTATCTGATAGTAGGGGCACCCGACTATAGCGTTCTCTCTTGTTTTTTATATACTCATGAACAATTATATTAGCAGGCCAGAAATTGGGGTCAAGAAGTTTGGGGAACAGTCCATCCGGAACAAGTATTTTAAATGAAGAGTAATCTCTTATCTGTTTAAAATTAAATTTGGTGATGTCAATGCTATTTTGATTGGGAAGGGAGAGGTTTGTGACAATATAATGCATCACGTCATTTACTGTTAGTGCGGCATTCAACCTTGACACAAAAATCGATTTCCTAGGTACTATAACAGTGAGTGGTACCGGAGAAGAGAGAGCTGGGCTATGGCTATTCTTCCTAGGGATCATGCTAGAAAGTGGGACAGAAGGAGGTGCAAGGGTATTAGCTAGAGGGAGAACAAGGTGCGGCAGAGCCCCCGAAGTGGCAACAGCCGGCGACCGGTTAGTAGGCCCTAACGACTCAGGCGAAACTACGTTCAGCGAATCTGGCCGAGATTGCACCCTGGCATCGGTCGTTGATGACTTGTTCCCAATGGGATCGTCCTCATCGCACGACACATAGCTTGCAGTGGGGCTGGGAAGAGAGAGGTTGCTCGAGAGATCTGGAACATGTAAAGAGACATTAGGCAGTGAAGGACTACGATTTATATTTAATGATACTTGATTTAGAAGGATCCGACCTTTAAAGTTGGAGTCGAAAACATTAAATCGACTTAATAAGTCCGTAAAACCAGCACGTTAAGCTGGGAACTCCAGCTCCGTTTGCCTCATAAATGAACTAATATCAATTTTGATATGTAGGCATGTAGGGCACGTCCAGTCCAGGTTGGCATTAAACCTAGTACGATCAGCCATTTGGGCCGCACTATGCCCAAAGTCTGCACATTTGGCGTGCGCAATGTTTTTGCATAACCAGCAACTAACAGTATGCTGCCGAGAAGTTATTTTGCCAATAAATTGGCAACCAACAACACAGCAGGCAGACATTGTTTACAAATCGAAGTAAGTTAAATGTAGAATGTAGAAAAATGTAAACAAAAAGCTTTAGATGAGTGCCAGCAAACAGCTGTGTGGCTAAGAAACACAGAAGAAAGAAAGGAGCGCGAAAAGACCAATTCAGCAAAGACCCGTTAACTCGAAAATGAGAGCCGGTGACTGAAGTTGGGAGATGTAGCAGAGCAAAACGGTGCGAGAGAGCGCCAAAGAACAAAGTAAATAAGAAACAACAAACAATGCACAATGCACTCGCGTCGTTAACTATTTTTCAATATCTTAATAAAGAATGATGGTTTAACACAAATCAATAATTTGCATATAAACGGCGGGCTCAACCGAGTTGAGAATGAAAACTTTGGGAATATAAAAATCACAAATTCGACACTAAGCAAATAAATGTGGGAGCGAATGTAAAACACGTCCGTATACAACAGAGAGAGACAGTTATTTTACCGCCCTAAGACAGAGGACTTTGTCTTCGTCGCAAAGAGGCTAAACATCGTTTTAGAATGCAAAGCAGAATACAAGAGAATGGCATTAGCAGAATACTATTTTGAGCCGGACCCAAAACTTGCCGGGATCTGGGTCAAGCTGGAGGAGGCATACCCCGAGAAAACAGGCCCAAGCATCACGTTGACAACCGCAGAAGGGGAAGACCGAGTGGCAAATCTGAGCGTCGACAACATGAAAAATAGAGTCAAAAGAGAGAGCCAAGCCAGGAGAGAAAAACGACAGCACCGATACCGACACCCAGCGAATGGTCGTTCAGATTCGACGGTGTTGAGAAACCATTTGAGTTTCTAGAGCAAGTGGAATGATCCAACAACACATACGGCTTGGACTTGGATATGATTCCCCGAGCTATGCCAGAATTACTTAAAGGGAGGGCATTAAAGTGTGACATCTCCAATAACAAACAATGAATTTTCACACCTACCTCCTGCCAAAAGATTTATTTACAAAGCTTACTGATCAGGTCAAGCAACGGAAGCAAGGCTACAGCGAGTCGTTCAAGGACTATAAGTTAAAACAAGAGAGAACGCTATAGTCGGGTGCCCTGACTTTCAGATAACCGTTACTCAGCTAGCAGGAGTGCGAGGGAGATGAAGATAAAACTTTGATCGGGCATAACTTTTTAAGCAATGGTCCGATTTGAAAAATTTCTTCTACGATATACCTATCTTCGATAGGTATAAATAAACGCAACAAATTGCATGTATACTTCTCCGAAATCTTTAAAAATGTGGGCGTAAGACAAATAAACTTGCGCTGCGTAGGAAGCCCAAGAATATATGTGGGTAATCCCAACTTTCTAGCTATTGTAGTTTCCGAGATCTCAGCGTTCATACGGACGGACAGACGGACATGGCTAGGTCGACTCGGCTAGTGATCCTGATCAAGAATATATATACTTTATAGGGTCGGAAATGCTTCCTTCTAGCTGTTACATACTTTTGCACGAAAACAATATACCCTTTTACTCTACGAGTAACGGGTATAAAAATGGATTTTATTTGAATATAAAAAAACAAACCTTACTTTATTGAGTTATGTTAGCCACGTGCGCTGAGCTTGCACCTTTTGGTCAGCGATCGTGGGAATGCAGAATAGCATATTTCCAAAGTTGATCGAACCCATTCGGGTGCATACAACAGAACAATATTTAATGCATTGGCCAGAAATGCAGGATAGCATATTCCCAAAGTTGATCAAACCCAGCCAAGTGCATACAACAAGAACAATACGTAATGCATTGGCCAATAATCGTCTTACTTATGTAATGTTGGGTGTTAACTTATATGTGTACGACATGCAGACGCTGATGAGACAGCTAGGGTATTTTACAAAGGAAATACATTAAAATTTCCCTCAGTGCGGCAAAATGGGTGTCAGGGGCGTAGAGTGCTGCCAAAGAGCGGGAAATGGCCAGCGATCTCAGCTGCAGAGAGGCGTGCGCGGATCAAAAAGTGCTACCAGCAGTTGTCCGCAGCGGTAACGATTGGTGGAGGCACGTATAAAGCCACAATCGACACCGGGGCAACAGCGAGCTTTATAAGCCAACAACTGGCGGACAACCTGGCTGCCCTCGGAAAGATCACGAGGACATAACGACAAGTTAGGTTGGCAGACCGGAGATGCGAAACCCCAAAAATCCAAGGGGAAATCAATGCAAAGGTAGACGAGCTCCTTCAAAAAGGGTTCGTATAGCACTCGAAGAGCTTATACAGCTCCCCCATCGTAATGGTAAAAAAGAAGACTGGCAATTGGAGACTGTGCGTAGACTTCAGGCAGATCAACGCCAAGTCTATAAAGAATGTCTACCCAATGCCACAAATAAATTATATTCTCGACCAACTGAGGGAAGCACGGTACATCAGCAGCTTGGACCTGAAGGATGGGTACGGCCAAATACCACTGATAGAAAGCATTTGCCTACCAGGATGACATTATAGTATATTTGAAATCAAATAAAAACACCTCTTAACGTGGTAAAAAACTAGTGACATTCAACATACAAAAGTTCAGATATCAACATTTGTGACGAAAAATAATTACACTCGTCATTAAATACACTTTCTAACATTTTCTGATTCGGCCCGCCCTAGCAAACTATTCCAGCCTTTTTCCCTTCACATGCATTTTCTATTGCAGCGTGCCGAATGAGAAAATTTTAAAAAGTATATTTAATGTATTTATTTATTTTCGTCACAAATGTTGATATCAGAACTTTTGTATGTTGAAGGTGCGATCGTCACTAGTTTTTTAGCTCGTTAAGAGGTGTTTTTATTTGATATCAGAAGTTTTTTATACCCTTGCAGAGGGTATTATGATTTCAGTCAGAAGTTTGCAACGCAGTGAAGAAGACGTTTCCAATCCCATAAAGTATATATATTCTTGATCAGCATCACTAGACGAGTCTATCCAGCCATGTCCGTCTTTCCTTCCGTCTGTCCGTAGTGCCGTCTGTCCGTCCGTTTCTACGCAAACTAGTCTCTCAGCTTTAAAGCTAGCGGGCCCAAACTTTCCCAAAAGTCTTCTTTCTATTGCAGGTAGTATATATGTCGGAACCGACCGGATCAAACAACTATATCTTATAGCTCCCATAGGAAAGAATCGAAAAAAAACGTAAAAAAAATGCTAGCTTTGGTGTTTTTTGAAATATTACCTTCTACTTTTGGGAATACTATTTAATAATATTTCTAAATTTCGAATAAAATATTTTAAAAATCGGATGACTATATCATAAATCTGCCATAGGAACGGTCGGAAAATTAAATGGAAATTAATAGGAAAAAAATTATATATTTGATGATTTTTATTATACCCTTGCAGAGGGTATTATGATTTCAGTCAGAAGTTTGCAACGCAGTGAAGGAGACGTTTCCGACCCCATAAAGTATATATATTCTTGATCAGCATGACAAGACGAGTCGATCTAGCCATGTCCGTCTGTCCGTCTGTCCGTCCGTCTGTCCGTCTGTTTCTACGCAAACTAGTCTCTCAGTTTTAAAGCTATCGGGCTCAAACTTGCCCAAAAGTCTTCTTTTTATTGCAGGTAGTATATATGTCGGAACCGACCGGATCGGACAACTATATCTTATAGCTCCCATATGAAGGATCGAAAAAAAAAACGTAAAAAACGTAAAAAAAATCTAGCTTTGGTGTTTTTTGAACTATTACCTTCTACTTTTGGGAATACTCTTTTTTAAATATTTTTGAATTTCGAATAAAATTTTAAAAAAATCGGATGACTATATCATATAGCTGCCATAGGAACGGTCGGAAAATTAAATGGTAATTAATAGGAAAAAATTATATCTTTGTTGATTTTTATTACATTATTTTCTTCTCTGGGATATGGCTTTTCTTTAACATTTCAAAATTTCGAATAAAATTTAACAAAAATCGGACGGCTATATTATATAGCTGCCACGGGAAGGATCAAAAAATTAATGGCAAAGTAATACGAAAGCAGCTAAAATTTGAATTGTTGTAACATATACGCAAGTTAATTTAAATGTAATGTTTTTTAAATGAATAGGAATGATCTGCAAGGGTATATAAGCTTCGGCTGGCCGAAGCTAGCTACCTTTCTTGTTACATTTTTTTCTTCGCTGGGATATGGCTTTTCTTTAACATTTCAAAATTTTGAATAAATTTAACAAAATTCGGAAGGCTATATTATATAGCCGCCATAGAAAGGATCAAAAAATTAATGCCATATTACTTGAAAGCAGCTAAAATTTGGATTATTGTAACATATACGCAAGTTAATTTAAATGTAATGTTATTGTAAATGAATAGGAATGATCTGCAAGGGTATATAAGCTTCGGCTGGCCGAAGCTAGCTTCCTTTCTTGTTATACCCTTGCAGAGGGTATTATAATTTTGGTCAGAAGTTTGTAACGCAGTGAAGGAGACGTTTCCGACCCCATAAAGTATATATATTCTTGATCAGGATCAATAGGGGAGTCGATATAGCCATGTCCGTCTGTCCGTCTGTCCGTCTGACCGTCTGTCCGTCTGTCCATCTGTCCGTCTGTCCGTCTGTTTCAATACCGTTTGCGAGCTCAGTTTAAAAGCTAGCGCCTTGAAACTTTCACAGTCGTCCTTAAACATGTGTACGCAGATCAAGTTTGAAAGCCGACCCGATCGGACGTCTATATCCTTTAGCCGTCTTTAGACGTCTATATCTTATAGCTCCCATAGGAACAATAGGGTGAAATCGGTCAAAATTTGTCGTTTTTCAGGATATTTAGCGCAGAATATAAGCTATTCCCATGAAACTTTCCAAATCGTATTTTTTTGTGCGTACCTTGATCAGGGTAAAAGCGCGTGCCGATCGAACGTCTATATCTCATACTTTCCATATTAACAATTGTTCACACATGAACACTGTTTATAATAAATCTAATACTTTACGAGTTCGATACATGTCAATATGTTAATTGATCTAGAGCCGTAAATAACGATCTGTAACTCAAACCCTACAAGGGAGCAATGCTAACACTTGTAATCTAAAGTACAGGCCACTTGAGTCTGAACCTAAATATAGATCTAACACTGTACAAAGGTCGCCGTGCGGGAGGCCGTTGATAAGGCTCCCGCTCAGGCAAACAGATGCGGTCTCTGCGTAGACCATAGATAAGTATATCATAAGAATTTCATGTTAGTTTTGTAAGCGAAGACTTAGAAAAATAAAATCAGTTTTAATACAGAACTCAAACGTGAAAGTTGTTTTCCTTTTTAAAGGATTCCCTTTCATTTTGGTCCTTCGAGCTAAACTTTGTAGTCATCCCCCACCAGTGGTAAGAGGCTCAGAGTTGTAGCTGGCACCTTAAAGTCTGATTTGTTGCAAGCGCACGATCAGCTACAGGCTGCAAAAATAAAATAAAATAAAAACTTGTGTCTTTCCCCACCAGTGGTAAGAGACCAAGTTAATAATAAATAACACAAGTTTTACTTGTTAAATAAAATAAGCCAAACGGGCAAGTTTTCTAAAATCATTCTCGGGTTTTGTTGCGTTACGGTGGCGTTACCAAGGCCAAAAACATTGGTAAATCGTTTTTAAAATTAAAAAATAAAAAGAGAAAGTGTTCGGCGTGACAAAAAGTGTTAAAAAGAAAAAAAAAAATAAATGCAGTGATACACAAAACCAATTCAACCCAAACTTTAAAATTTTTGTAAAATATAAAAACGAAAAACAAGGCCCACGAACAACACCGAAGCAGTAACAACCATAATTTTTAAGAACAACAAACGACATCGAGGCGGCAACAAACAACAAACGACATCGAGGCGGCAACAAACAACAAACAACATCGAGGCAACTATCTACATCGGAGCAGTGATAAAAAGAAGAACTACGTCATCTACGACAACATCACAGCGGCATCAACATAAGCGAGCTCAACGGAGAACATCACCAACTGAAGCAGCAGATAAGATAGTTTTTAAATTTTTTCACATTTAATATCAATTACATATACACTTTATTTACAAAATCCAATTCATATTCACATATACATATATATAAATATATATTATATACAGATTTTTTGATATTTTATACATAAATTTTTAAATCATGTTGTCCGAAACAATTTTAAAATTCTTAGAGGCTCAGGCAAGCCTAACAAAAGAGGTTAGAGTGATTGAAGCTGATCAATTAACCAGTGACGCAATCCTCAAACTTGATAGCATAAAAGCAAAATTCACCGCAAACCACACAAATTTGTTAAAACTAGGAGTAGTCAATCATGATTTGTAAAGTAATTGAAACTCTTAAAAATAAATTTAGCAACATGAAAGCTATTTCTGGAACCCAAGCTAAAACTAAGAAAACTGAAACAGACCCAGTAAAATTGGCAGAGGTGTTCGATAAAAATGTCGAACAATTAAGGGATTATTTGAAGGAAACCCATCAGGAGCTCAGTCAGGCTAGCAGGGAAATTTGCAGCCTTAGAGCTAAGAAAATAGAATTTTTATGGAGTAGAACTGATAATAAAATAAAGGAATTCTACAAACTCTATGAGAATAATTTATCTTTCGACGAAAGTGTCGAAGATTTAGAATTTGACGTCAAAAACATTTTGGACATCCTGCAAGAAAGGATGAATGCTTCCGAAGCAAAAACGGAAGGCAATAGTGGGGTTATGGTAAAGGAAAGGGCTGATAACCTTCCTGTGTTACCAAAAATAAAAGTTCCCACCTTCTCCGGAGAAGGCAAAGAGTGGGACCTATTTTCGGAATTATTTAAAGAAATAATTTTCAATAGAGACGATCTGAGCACATCTCTAAAATTTAATTACTTGCAAACCGCTCTCAAAGGCGAAGCAAGGAGTATGGTCGCTCACTTGCTAATCGGTTCTGCCGAAAATTATAACGCCGCTTGGGAACTATTAACCAAGAGGTATGAAAACAAGAGACAAATATTCTCTGATCAGCTGAATCGGTTGATCGATTTGCCCATGCTAGACAACGATTCAGCTAAACAAGTTAAACTGTTTATTGACTCAATAAATGAATCGATTCATTTAATGAAGTCAAAAGCAAGTTTAAATGAAGATGTTGATGTGATCTTCGCGCACATCATCATTCGAAAATTTAATAAAGAAGCGTTACAATTATATGAAACGCATATAAAGAAAACTAAGGAAATCCAATTACTAGACGACGTAATGGACTTCTTAGAACAACGTTATAGTTCTCTTGCCTCATCAAATGGTGAGGAAAAGAAGCCTTTTAAAAGAATGGTAAATACCTCTGTAAAAGAAGGGTGTCTACTCTGTAAAATGGTTGGCCACTTTGTGTCAAATTGCTATAAATTTAAGGGAATGAGTCCGGTGGAAAGAGGGGAATTTATAAAAAAACAGCGCTTGTGCAATAGGTGCTTTAAGCATTCTTCATTTAAAAAGTGTAATTCTGAATATTTATGTTCAGTTTGCAAAAAACCACATCATACAATGCTCCATGTCCCAACAGATAAAAGGGAGAAAGTAAACACTTGTGTCACAAAAGAACAAGCGTTTTTAGCCACAGCCCTAATTAAAGTCAAGTCAAAAAATGGTGGCTATGAAAGCCTTAGAGCATTAATTGATAGTGGGTCGCAGTGCACTATTACATCGGAAGAAGCTGCACAAATATTAAATTTAACCAGGAAAAAGAGCTTCACTGAGGTTAGTGGAGTCTCTGACACTTGTATCTAAAAGCATAAAGTAAATTTAAGTATAAAAATGCGCGACAATAAAAAAGAGTCTCTTAGCATTGAAGCCATCATTCTTCCCAAACTAATGAAGGCTTTGCCAAACCAAACATTAAATATTGATAAATCTATGTGGGCGAAATATACGTTGGCGGACCCTCACTTTAATAAACCAAGTAGGGTAGATCTTATTATAGGAGTGGATTTATATCCCCATATAGTTAAAAGCGGAGTAGTTAAAATAGACGGACTACTAGGTCAAAATACGGAATTCGGGTGGATTGTATCCGGGTGCACCAAATCAAAAGGTGAAAAATTAATTGTGGCTACTACTCTGGAAGTAGAAAACTTAGACCGGTTTTGGGAAATGGAAAATGAAAATAATGATATTGAGGAAGAAATTTGTGAAAAACGTTTCTTAGAGACCACTAAAATAGATAAAAATGGGAGATATGTGGTCAAAATTCCATTTAAAAATGAAAAAGAATTAGGAGACTCCAAAGCGCAGGCCATAGCGCGATTTTATAATTTGGAAAGAAAATTAAATAAAAATATAAAACTTAAAGAAAATTATATTAAATTCATGCATGAATATATAAACTTGGGCCACATGATAGAGTCCAAGAAAGAAGGAAAATATTATTTACCCCATCAAGGTGTTGTAAGAGAATCAAGCCTTACAACAAAATTAAGGGTAGTTTTCGATGCCTCAGCGAACACTACAAACGAAAAAAGTCTAAATGACATTATGTGGGTTGGACCAAGAGTCCAAAAAGATATATTTGATATCATTGTCAAATGGCGTAAATGGCCATTTGTAATATCGGCGGACATTGAGAAAATGTACCGGCAAATAAACATTGATGAAGAAGATCAACAATATTTGCACATTATTTGGAGAGATTCCCCAAATAAAAAATTAAAAGATTATAAATTAACAACCGTTACATACGGAACAGCATCAGCACCCTATTTAGCCAAAAGAGTGCTTGCTGAAATTTCGAATAGATGCGAAAATCTATCGATTAAGGAAATAATCAGAAATGATTTTTATATGGATGACCTAATGACAGGTGGTAATTCCATAAGAGAAGCCAAAGATCACGTTGAAGATATAACCTTTGAATTAGAAAAGGTGGGTCTCAACTTAAGAAAATGGATCTCGAATGTCTCAGAAATTGTGGAAGCTTTGGAAAGCAAAGAAGAAAATAAAATATTAGAGATTCGAGAAAATGAATCCATTAAAACTCTGGGGCTTCAATGGGAGCCAATTAAAGATGAATTTAAATTTAATTTTAATTGTGAACACGGCGCTAATATTAATAAACGAATAGTTTTATCAACATTAGCAAAAATGTATGACCCCCTAGGCTGGTTGTCTCCAGTAACCATAGTAGGAAAATTATTTATGCAAAAGCTATGGTTGACAGAGCAAAAATGGGATCAGAACTTGTCAGACCCAGATGCCAACGAATGGAAAGCCTTTAAAGAGAACTTAACATCTCTTGAAGGTATTAGAATCCCCAGGTGGGTTAAATCCCAGAAAGATATGCCAGTACAAACTCATGGATTCTCTGATGCGTCCGAAAAAGCGTACGCAGCCGTAGTATATGCCAAAGTGGGATCCTCCTCTATGATTATAGCTAGCAAGAGCAAGGTTAATCCGAAGAAAAATAGAAAAACCATCCCTAAATTAGAGCTATGTGCTGCACATCTTCTATCAAAACTAATAGATAGAGTTAGGACAGCAATTGGAGGGGAAGCAAAGGCATATGGATGGAGTGATTCAACGATCACACTAGCATGGATTAAAAATGGGAAGAATAAAGACAAATTTATTCGACGGCGAACTGACGAAATGAGAACATTTAAGAACATTGATTGGAGACACGTTAGATCAGAAGACAATCCAGCATACGTAGCGTCCAGGGGAATAACACCAGAAAAATTGCTAGAATGTGCAATTTGGTGGAACGGACCTCAATGGTTGGCCAAATCAAAAAAATACTGGCCGAAAGAGGAACAAGTAGATGGTATAATTGTCAGTACCGCCTTAGCAGGGAAATCAAACCAGTTAATACTATCACTAACAGAAAGATACTCCTGTATGCAAAAATTAGAAAGAATTATTGCATATACCCTAAGATTTATTGAGGTAAAGTTAAAAAAGAAATCGTTTCCCACATATTTGTCAGTGAATGAATTAAAATTGGCAAGAATTTTAATAATAAAACAGCAACAGGAAAGTCAATTTAGTTCAGAAATAAATTGCTTAAGGCACCAACAGGATATTGGAACTAAAAACAGGATATTGGAACTAAAAGCAAAATATTATGATTAAATCCATTTTTAGATAAAGATGGATTATTAAGAGTTGGAGGTAGATTACAGAACTCCAGCGCAGAATTTTCGATAAAACATCCCTTAATTTTAGATAAGTGTCATTTAACCTTATTAATAATCAGAAATGCACATAGGGAAACATTGCACGGCGGAATTAACCTTATGCGAAATTATATTCAAAGAAAATTTTGGATATTCGGATTAAGGAACAGCCTGAAGCATTATCTAAAACAATGTGTTAAATGTGCAAGATACAGACAAATTACAGCTGAACAAATCATGGGAAATTTACCAAAGCATAGAGTTACTATGGCTCACCCGTTTCTAAATACTGGAGTGGACTATGCTGGCCCATATCATATAAGATGCTCAAAAAATCGAGGCCAGAAATCTTATAAGGGTTACATTGCTGTATTTGTATGTATGGCAACCAAGGCTATCCATTTAGAAGTTGTAAGTGATTTGACTTCAGATGCCTTTTTAGCTGCACTAAGGAGATTCTTTTCCAGAAGAGGAAAATGTGCTAAAATGTTTTCAGATAATGGGACAAATTTCGTGGGAGCCGCCAGAAAATTGGATGAAGATCTACAGAAGGCACTCAACGAAAATATTAAAATTATTCCAACATTAGAAAACGAACAAATTGAATGGCATTTTATTCCCCCGGCAGGACCTCACTTTGGAGGTATTTGGGAAGCTGGGGTGAAATCTGTTAAATACCACCTAAAAAGAATAATTGGGGATAATAATCTAACTTATGAAGAGATGGCAACTCTATTATGCCAAATTGAAGCGGTATTAAATTCAAGACCATTATATACAACTAATACTGACATTGACGATTGGGAAGTTTTGACACCAGGTCACTTCCTGATAGGAAGGCCCACATTAGGACATATTGAGACCATTTCCGAGAAAAGAATTGGAAATTTAGATAGATGGAAATTAATTCAGAAAATGAAAAGAGAATTTTGGGTTAAATGGAAGAATGATTATTTAAACACTCTTCAACAAAGGAATAAATGGAAATTAGGAATGCCAAACATTAATAAAGGTCAAATTGTATTACTAAAAGATGAAAATTGTCATCCCGCTAGATGGCCCTTGGGAAAAGTAGAAGAAATACATAAGGGAAAAGACGACCGAGTCAGAGTAGTAAAAGTAAAACTACAAGATGGTTCAATTTTAAGACCTATCACAAAAGTTTGTCCTGTAAATGGAATTGAGGCTGAAGAGAGCGAATCACCTATCTCGGTCAAGCAGACTAAGGGTAAGGGTACTCGCAGTAGCCCTAGAATCCATAAACTTGGATTAATGGCGATAATGTTAATGCTAATGTTATTTTGCCAGGTTATAATTGTATATTATAACATGGATCCATATTTCGACATGATAAGAAAGGGAAAACTGTTGAATGGAAAAATGGGAGTGGTGTGTGACAAGCTTCATGGGTTTGAAGATCAATGTAATATTGTTCTTGATAATACTCAACGACAGATTACAGATTTAGAAGAGAACAATAAACTGTTTATGACTCAGGATAGGAAAAGATATAAGTGAGCTCCATTCGAGTTTATGGGCTCTCTCTATCACATACTTTTTGGTATAATGGACGCTGAAGATAGAGATAACTTAGAGGGTAATATGAAGAACCTCTTAGATAACCAGCAAAATACTGCAGAATTGGTTAAAAAGCAAACCTCTGTAGTAGAATCTACAATAAATATCCTGAAAAGAAGTACGGATGATATAAACTCAAATTTTCGAAGTATGACTACGCGAATAGAAAACATAATAGAAGTTTTGAAAGAAAGTTACTATGTCTATAAAGAGTCAATTAATTTCTTTATGGTAACAAAACAATTAACTTCTTTAATTGAAGAATGTGAAAAGATTCAATCAGGTGTAATAAGCTTACTCAAAGATATAAACCATGGTAGATTGAATCCAAATATTTTAAAGCCAATGCAATTAAAAAAGGAAATTTCCAGAATTAAGGATGCATTACTAGAAACCTTAGTACTACCAGGTAAAAGAACAGGAACTGAGTTAAAGGAAATTTACACATTATTAACAGCTAAAGGAATTTTTGTGGATAATAAGTTAATTCTGAATGTCAAAATTCCCTTATTTGGTAGACACCCTTCCCATCTTTTTAGAATAATTCCTATGCCAGTCAAAATTAACAATGAGGTTATTATTGCAGACTTCAATTCTAAATATTTAGTTTACAATTTTGAAATAGACTCCTATCATCTAATGTCGGAAGCTACCTTAAGTAGGTGTCAAAAATGGAAAGCTAATAACGAAATATGTGAAGGTAATTGGCCTTGGAGTAGCGCTAATGACAATACTTGCGAAATAACTCCCTTTAAACCAAATAGTCCCTCTAATTGTATGTATAAGAAAATGACTCAGATCAATTCTTACTGGGTTGAGTTGCAAAAGAAAGGTAGTTGGCTGTTTAAGGTTCCAGAAATAACTAAAGCTAGAATTCAATGTAATAATTTACCGCAAGAATTAATAGACCTGCCTGAGCAAGGAATTTTAACGATTGTGTCTGGTTGCACTATAAGAACAGACGACAAAATATTAATAGCTCATCATAGTATTCAGTCAGAAGCTTATGAGCCAATATCAGTTTCATATGTAAGTAATATAAGTAAGATTCCAAGTATTGTTTGGAATCCATTAACATTGCCGATTATTGACCACAATAACGAGTTAGCTAAACTAAAGAATGAATTAAAAGAAATAAGAGAAAATCACTATGAATTAAAAGGACTGAATTTTCATCACCTGTCAGGTCATGCGGCATTAATCGTAGGTTTAGTAATTATATTAATTTTAATTGTTTATATGATAAGACGAATAAGACGTATGCAGGCCATAATTCTTCCTGGCCCCTTGCAGAATGTTCACACATGAACACTGTTTATAATAAATCTAATACTTTACGAGTTCGATACATGTCAATATGTTAATTGATCTAGAGCCGTAAATAACGATCTGTAACTCAAACCCTACAAGGGAGCAATGCTAACACTTGTAATCTAAAGTACAGGCCACTTGAGTCTGAACCTAAATATAGATCTAACACTGTACAAAGGTCGCCGTGCGGGAGGCCGTTGATAAGGCTCCCGCTCAGGCAAACAGATGCGGTCTCTGCGTAGACCATAGATAAGTATATCATAAGAATTTCATGTTAGTTTCGTAAGCGAAGACTTAGAAAAATAAAATCAGTTTTAATACAGAACTCAAACGTGAAAGTTGTTTTCCTTTTTAAAGGATTCCCTTTCAACAATAGTTAAATGCTGTAAAAATATCCCTTTTTTTATATTTTTACATGACATTTTTGCAGTACTAAAGCTATTGACATGAAACTATGCAAATCTAATTTATTTATGTATACCTTGCTCAGGGTAATAGTTCTTGCCAATCAGACAATTGTATACTAAAGCTGCCGTTTAATAATTAAATTGGTTACATATAGGAAATATTTTTATACCCTTGCAGAGGGTATTATAATTTTGGTCAGAAGTTTGTAACGCAGTGAAGGAGACGTTTCCGACCCCATAAAGTATATATATTCTTGATCAGGATCAATAGGGGAGTCGATATAGCCATGTCCGTCTGTCCGTCTGTTTCAATACCGATTGCGAGCTCAGTTTAAAAGCTAGCGCCTTGAAACTTTCACAGTCGTCCTAAAACATGTGTACGCAGATCAAGTTTGAAAGCCGACCCGATCGGACGTCTATATTCTATAGCTCCCATAGGAACAATCGGATATAGCTTTCACAAAATGAAGATATTTCGCTCAGTGTAAGAGCTATTGACGAGAATCTTTCTAAATCTTATTATTTTTCGCATACCTTGATCAGGGTAAAAGCGCGTGCCGATCGGACGTCTATATCTTATAGCTCCCATAGGAACAATAGGGTGAAATCGGTCAAAATTTGTCGTTTTTCAGGATATTTCGCGCAGAATATAAGCTATTCCCATGAAACTTTCCAAATCGTATTTTTTTGTGCGTACCTTGATCAGGGTAAAAGCGCGTGCCGATCGAACGTCTATATCTTATAGCTCCCATAGGAACAATAGGGTGAAATCTGCAAGGGTATTAAAACTTCGGCTTGCCGAAGTTAGCTTCCAACCTCGTTTTTGTTTACATTTGCTTTCATAGGAGCTAATATATACATTTAAATTCATAATTTTTTAACTATTGTATTTAAACGAATTAACTTAAAAAGGCGTTCAAGTATTTCAAAATAAATCCTACGTTTATTAGTTATTCTCTTCAAAATACACCACTCGACCGTATATATTCAATTAACGATTTAGGTGTTCTTCTCGACCCAAAACTTAAATTTGATTGCCACATAATGGCCACTGTCAATAAAGCTATGAGTGTTTTTGGGTTTATAAAGCGTTGGTCAAAGGAATTTGATGACCCTTATACAACCAGATTATTATGTACCTCCCTTGTCCGTCCTATTTTGGAATATTGTTCTTCAGTTTGGAGTCCACAATATCAAGTGCACATCGACCGTATTGAGTCGGTGCAAAAAAAATTTCTCCTTTTTGCCCTTCGTAGTTTGAACTGGGATCAAACCGTAAGGCTACCTTCCTACCAGAGTAGATTACTATTGCTTAATTTACCTACACTTGAAAACCGTAGAATAATGCTTGGTACTATTTTTATGCAAAATCTTATAAAAGGTGATATTGACTCCGTAGAACTGGTAAACCGTTTAACTTTTAATGTTCCCGTTAGACTAACACGAAATTATTACCCTCTTAATTTGCCTTGATGTACATCAATATTTTTGTTTCTCAATAACTTTTAAACGTGACTTTTTACATTAATGTGTTAAATACCAAAATTTAAGAAATCTCAAGGGCTATAAATTTAAGAAATCTCAAGGGCTATAAAGTTGTAAGTTTCAAAAAAAAATCGTTTGAGCCGTTTTTAAAATAATTTTTAAAATGTTGTTTTTAGACAAATTACGTTCAAAAGACGTTTATAGTATTTCAAAATACCTTTAAAACGAGGTAAAGTGCAAGTCTGTAGCTTAAGTAGTACAGAAGTTACGGCCTTCCAAAATTTCACTATTTATAGATGTTTTCACGATAAACTAGCTAGTTTTTCCAAAAGTGGTAGTACTAACGTTTCTTATATCGATTTGTTTAACACTATATAAAATTTTCAAAACTTTAAAGCTAGGTTTTGGGACACACAGACAAACTGACAAACAGAATTATATTTTTATTTTGGGGAGAAGAAGAAAATCTTTTTTTGGGTATAACTTTTGAACGGAACATCGGATTTTGTGGTATGTCCCTCATTCGACGCGTATTTTCAATGGGAACACAACTAAAACAATGCGAGGCGGCCTTTATTCCCACCGGCCCCAACAGCTCTAAAATTCGAAATTTTTCCTTTCTTACGTTCTCTGCTCTCTCTCCCAAGCCAATTGATTTTCTTAAAGTCTTGGTATGCAATCCTGTTAGTTTTTGCGATATCTTTCGATTGGTGTATCACTCATTATGATCGGACCATCACAGCAGATTTTCATTTCTTCGTGTATATATAGTAGTCGTCTTCGCACACTCTCCTTGTGCGCTCCGTCACTACATGGACTGCCGTCCATAGTGATAAGTGTTCCGGTGGCTTAAAAAAACAATTCTGAGGCTAAACCCGGAAAAGTTCATTTTTTTCTAAAAGCGAATAGGTGTCTCCTAACCAAGCCGAACGCTCAACGGCGCTGACAAGACCGAGAAGGAGTATTTGGAAATCGTCTGGGCGATCCGAAAGCTCAAGCCATATCTGGAAGGTTACCACTTTAAGGTTGAAACCGACCATATGGCGCTGAAGTGGCTCAACAGCATACACCCAGAAAAGTGATGGACAACATTTTAGGTCATGCATAATCTAAAAAATTTAAAATAGACTAAAAGTTCCTTTTTAGGTTATGCCCTGCCTAAAAATTGTAATTTTCGGACTATTTGCCCTACATTTTAGGGAATATATGGCCTAATTTTTTAGGTCATCGTAGACCTTAAAATTACGGCATTTTACCTAAATATATTTGACAGTTGAAAAAATATATCTCTTATATATTGATGCTGTACCCAACCAAACAATAATTGTATAGCCTTTTTATTATACCCGTTAGTCGTAGAGTAAAAGGGTATATTGTATTCGTGCAAAAGTATGTAACAATGAGAAGGAAGCTTTTCCGACCCTATAAAGTATATATATTCTTGATCAGGATCACTAGCCGAGTCGAACTAGCCATGTCCGTCTGTCCGTCTGACCGTCTGTCCGTCTGTCCGTCCGTCTGAACGCTGAGATTTCGGAAACTATAAAAGCTAGAGGATTGGCATTTTGCATGAATATTCGTGGAGTTCCTACGCAGCGCAAGTTTATTTCAAAAAGGTGCCACGCCCCCTCTAACGCCCTCAATCGCCCTAAACCATTTTTAAAATGGTGTCTGGCGCCCACACCTTTAAATATTTTGGAAAAGTAAAAATGCAGTTTGATTGTGATTATCAATATCTATCGAATTGTAGAAGAAATTTTTCAAATCGGACAATCCATTAAAAAGTTATGAGAAAAAAATGAAACAGCCACTAGATGGCGCTAGTAGCTTTGACGCGTGCATATATTAATCTCTCTCCCACTCCCTTTAGCTGAGTAACGGGTATCTAATAGAAGTACTCGACTATAGCGTTCTCTCTTGTTTTAATTACATTCGTTTAAGAAAAATTATGTTGAATTATTATAAGGTGAGTGATAATAGAGGTGCCGTGCAGTTCGTATTGCACAGTTAAATATTTCAAATAAATAAGAAATAGCAAATCCACGAGACTTATGGCAAGCATATAACCAGCAAGTCCATTTAGTCTTTGAATTTGTATGGGAGAAAAATTTTTAAGTCCATGCATAGCCTTATTTAGACATTTTTAGTCCATCGTTCCTTACTTTAAAGCCAGTGGACTTAAATCAGGGTAATTTTTTTTCTGGGTGTATTTACGCCGAGAAGACTGACGAGGACATTAAAATCACTTCGGAGACCCTATATACAAAGATGTCCAAGCTGGATGGGGACGCCCCCTACCAACACACGCCCCAATGCGGTGCAGTTCCTTACCGGCAAGCCGATGAACTGCGACCGAAAATGTTATAACAATTGCGTCCCCGTGCACATGTTTTTAGAGGAGCGACTGAAGGAGGAGAAGTGGTAGAAGGCCTGTAAAAGCCTCTATCGCAGGAACTCAAATAAATAGTAAAGATTAGATAATATAAAAATACAACAAATTCCATAAATCTGTATTTATTATTTAATAAGGTAAGTTTTGCAGAACACATTTTTAGGCGTAAAATTTTGGATTCGGGGTTTTCTCATATTTTTAGGCAGCCAATTACCTTAAATCTAGGCCAAAAATAATCCACAACTTAGGCCTTTAGTGACCTAAAATTGTAGGTCATTAAATCCTAATCCTCCAGATTATGGCCAATTTTACCAAAAGGCTAGGCCATTTTTTGACATTTAAGGACATTTTTTTTCTGGGTGTAGAAAGCCCTTTAGGAAAGGATCGCCAGATAGGCCCTGGAATTGCAGCAGTACGAATTCGAGATAGCGTACAGGAAAGGACAGCCCAACGTGGAGGCCGCGTCGTCTTTTTTCGATATGCATAACAAATGTTTATTGGAGAGTGTTATGTGAAACTTGATTCACTTTCACCCATGGTAAAAATTAACAAGAAGTAGTGAATAAAAATAAAAGACTGATTACAAAAATTTAGCAGTGTGGCAGTCTATGAGTCTAAGTCTGGAATCAGTTTCCCACTAGCGTGCCGTCCAAGTATCCAATTGTCTGATGGGTGCAATCTTTTTAGTCTTCTTCTGTTCATAGGTCTGGAAAGTGGGCAAGTCTGTTTGTGTGGGAGATGAGTCTTGATCTGTAGCGAATGGCAGAATTGGTGATAGATTTACAAACAGGATTAATTTTGAGATCTCGAAAAATAGTAGTGCTTCATGTATAGTATGGGGCGTTTGTCATATGTCTTAAAATTTTGATTTGGCAGGATTCAACTCTTTTTATAGAAGTGTTACAGGCAGTGCCCCAGAAGTGTATACCCCAATGAAGACTAGGCATCAAGGTTTGAAGAGTTGGGTTTTCGCCGTGATCGACAGTCCACTGCCCGGACGAAGAAGCCATCTCATTTTCCCCGTTTTTTGCCTTAGCTTCAGTAAGGTTGCCACAATGTGCTGCTTCCAGGTAAGCCACCTGTCCAGAGTAAGCCCAAGGTACTTAACCGTGTCCGAGTGCTTTATTGGAGTCCCGTCTAAGGTTAGGCGATAGGTGTTTAGCCTGTTTAATGAAAAGGTGGCATGAGATTTGGCAGGACTAACTGCGATGTTCCACCTCGACGCCCAGGCCTCAAACTCATTTAGCATGTCCTGCACCATATCTGTCGCCTCTCTTTGCAGAGCACTTGTCGGCAGAAATGCTGTGTCATCTGCATAGGTAGCTGTTAAACCATTCCTGCCTCTGGGCGACGGAAGATCCGAGGTGAATATTGTATACAAGACAGGACCCAGCACACTTCCTTGAGGGACTCCAGCAAGAATAGGCCGTGAGGCAGACTTGGATCCTCGAACTTCCACCTGGAAGGTTCTACCAATTAGAAATGAGCGAAGGAGATCAAATGCTGTCGGGGGAAAAATGGGTTTCAGCTTATAGAGCAAGCCGCAGTGCCAGACTTGATCGAAGGCTTGCTTGACATCTAGAAATACTGCGCAACAAAACGTTTTCGCCTCGAATGCTTTAAGGATATGGTTGACCACCCGATGCATTTGCTCAGCAGCGCTATGCAGACTCCTGAAACTAAACTGATGATTTGGAATTGCATCCTGGAACATATGAACACTAAAAAGCCTTTTTAGTAAGATTCGCTCAAAAATCTTAGAGAAGGTTGGCATTACGCTTATTGGCCGAAAAGAATCTGCACAGCGGGGAGAGACGCCTTTCTTGGGGATCATAACAACATTCGCATGCTTCCACTGCTTCGGATAATATGAAAGAACAATCATAGCATTAAAGATAGGCGTATGGAACGAAATAGCTGCTATTGGCAAAGCTTTAGCTACTTTTCCGTCAATGCTGTCATGGCCAAGGGCTTTGTTCGTCTTCAGACGCTTTATTTGGTCTTTAACTTCTTCTGCATCAATAGGTGAAGTTTGAGAAGCTGGACCAGAGGGAAGATCATCAAAGGCTTCTGTAATAGCAGTCTCTTCATCTGTGACCAAATCAAAAGGCTTAAATCTTTCTTCCAAAGAATCAGCGAATTCCTTAGCTATTTCATCATCTTTATTTGCCCAGGTACCGTCCGATCGAAGCAAGGGAAACTTCCGGAGAGGCTGCCGTTTAAGCCTGCGAGTGCATTTCCACAGTTCGAAGCCTCGATCAGCATCCGGATCGATAGCACTAAGCTTCCGGACGAAAAATTCGGACTTAGCATCATAAAGTGCTTTTCTTAATAAAGTATCAGCTATCTCAAAAATTTCGAAAGTCTTCTGGCTGACGCGTTTTCATCCAGCATCGCCGGAGTGATCTCTTCTGCCTAACCAGCGTCGATACTCTGGTGTTTAAAAGGGCATTATTTGGCTGTGGAACAGCAGAGCGGTTACCGATAGCAGTGGATGCGGCAGCGGCAGATTGAATCTTTAGAGTCAGGTCACTAACAGCTGTATCAATATCCAGAGGACAGTTCAGATCAGCAGATTCTTCATTCTCAATAAGGATTGTAAGGCAATCCTTAAAACGTCCAATGTTAGCCCGACGAGACAGCAGCCTTGGTGTTGTAAGTCTGGGTGAAGTAGAAGCGCATAAAAGTATTTCAAGCGGAATGTGATCAGAACTTAGTTCATGAGATTCATGTACAGTCAGAAAGTTGGACGAGATACCCTTATAAATAGCAAAATCGATTGCCGTTGGATTTCGCCTTGCATCAGAAGGAAAGTGAGTTGGTCCTCCTGTAGCTAAGACTTGCAGACTTGAAGACGTAATAAGATCTAAAAGCTGAACACCTCTTGGTGAATAGCGGATACAACCCCAAAATTGATTGTGAGCATTTCAGTCGCCAGCTATGATAAAACGGTTTGAAAATTCACTAAAAATTTTCTAAAATCTTGAGCAGTCCATAAAAAGGAGGGGGGCAGTAAATAGAAGCAATCACGATGTCTCCCAAATCCGTGCTTAAGGTAATTGCAGCAGTTTAACATTTTACAGTAGAGTTTGTATTGTAAGGGGAGTACTGCAAGTGAGAGCGAATTAAAATAGCAGCACCTCCTCGAAGACGGTCAGAGGGATGATTAGCCGTCAATAAATCATATCCAAAAATTCTGAAATGCGAGCGGCTGTTGAAATGCGTTTCGTTAATTAGCATCACATCAATTGAATTAGCTGTAAGATAGTGCTCTAACTCGAGATTTTAGCTAGTGACACCATTGGCGTTCCAAAATGATAAACGAATGCCTAAACTAGACATGTCTCCTGATCTTAGACGCATCAGAAGGCGAACTGCCGGTAAACTGGTTCATAAGAAGCTCCATCATTTTCATCATCATTGACATCATCTGGTCAATACGGAAGATATGTATTTCAAAGCCAGCACTAGGCGGAGGAGGCTCAGGAACGCGTTGCATGGGCTTGGAAGTGCTAGATCCAGTAGACGGGGAAGGTAAAGCTGGGCCCCAAGCACTTTGGGAAGGAAGAGGGGCAGGTACAAATTTAATTGATGGATGTTTTTTGATTGTTCCCGATTTGCGACGAGCAATTGCTTCTAGAAAAGCTGGACATTTGCGGTATCCTGCACTGTGGTTGGAACCGCAATTAATGCACTTAAATTGATCCTGAGACATAGCAGGGCAAACAGGACTTCGAGACTCATGATCACCACCACATTTTGCACATTTGGCAGTTATAACACCTAACAACTTCATCTCGGCGTTCAGGAGGGACGATAGTAATTGACTGATAAGCCAATGTTTTAATGTCATAGACTTTGACATTATTTGTCGATGACTCTAGCTCAAGGCAGGAAGGTTCTGCGGCATGCAGCTTGATTACGGAAATGCGCGAAAAATAAGGACCTAACTGCAAAAGTACACGGGAAATGTACGCTCCGAAAGCTCTGCGGGAAACGGTACTGGCCATGTAGGAAGCCACAGGAAAATAGCACGTCTGGCAGCCCAATACTACTGCCCAGGGATGAACAGAGACGCCCGAGCCCACGTGAGAAGATGCGAGACATGTATGAGATTCAAGCCAGGTGCCAGAGGAACCCTGGGATAGACAGCTTCTCCAAGTGGACAGTGACAGAGTGGACAAGATAGCATTCAGGGAACGCATAATCGCAAGGTATGGGGTCCCGAAGGTGGTCATAACGGACAACGGAGTACAGTTTTCCAGCCGAATTTTCAAGGGTTTCCTAGCCGATATGGGTATTAAGCAACAGTTCACAGCCCCATACACCCCGCAAGAGAACCCGACGGAGTGAGCGAATAGAACTGGGAAAACAATGATCGAGCAGCTCGCTGGGGAGGACCAAAGAAACTGAGACGAGAAATGGCCAAACACCAGCGTTTTAGAATCCACTGGCTACACCCCGGCGTTTCTTACCCAAGGCAGAGAGCCCAGACAACCGAGCGCCCTATACGACCGAGAAAACTTGGGGACCGGACGAGCAACCGAAACCCCAGACGAAAACGCCATTAAACTCAGAGAGATCTTTGAGATCGTAAGGCGAAATCTGGAAAGAGCATCCCAGGATCAAGCTAGGCATTGTAATCTAAGGAGAAGGCAATAGACACCAGCGCACAGTGGGGCGAAAAAGCCAAAAGTCTGCCTTAAATCAGCGGAGCCCTATAGCGTACTTTGCATAAAGTCGTACATGTATGTGTGTATGTCAAGCTGTCGCACTTTAAGTGTGACCGCGCAAGGGAAAAAAGATGAAAATACCACAGTCACAGCAGATTTAAAATGCGCGGTTGAAAAATCGATTAAATCGAAAATCGATTCTTTTGCACCATTTTTTTTTTAGCTATACGTTAAATTTTTAAAAAGATTTTCCTGTATGCAAAATTATGCTGCTCCACACACAATCACTAGATATGTGCGTGTGTACGTGTGTTATGTCTCGACTGGTTTTCGGGGATCCAACCATCGGATTCCGGCTAGCAATCGGATTTCTCGGGTGTGAGTATGACCACGATAGTTGGATCTGTCGGCACACAGTAAATATTTATTTTTTTTCAGACTCGATGACTACTTAAAAAAGGAAAGGAAACAAGGACTGCGGACCTGCTGTCGATGGCCTCGGAATATACCCTCCCTTCCTCGAGCTGCTGCATCTTTCAAGCAACTCCCCGACACTGGCTACTGGGTCTGTTATGCGTCACCTCACCCCATTTTTTTGACACTCTACTCGCTAATTTCTTTTCTCATTTTAATTCACAAAAAGGCTTATAAATAACATTCATTTACCTTCACAATTCCCTAACCTGGGTACCACAGGGACGATTACACAACACATGAATAAATAGTTATAAGTATAAATAAGTCAATAAATATTATATATAGGGTTACATGGGTATATTAATTTATGTAGAAGTAGATTTGTAGTTTGTAGTTTGTAGTGGGTGGTTATATTTGACTATATTCGTGGTTTTATTAACTTTAAAACTAAACTTAAAATAAAAAAACCTGGCACCACCCAGATGTGGGCGGCGATAATCAAAATCCCAATCGATTTCTTTCAGTTTTAATCCCTTCCTCGCAGACTCCCAGATTTCGAATTTGGCGCCGGAAGCTGCGAACACAAAAGCACTTTAATTTATATTTTCTATCTATAAACTTGCACTCTCACTTTTGGAATTTTTTTCCCAGAGACACGACTACCTTCCTCCGCTTCTAGATGGTTCTGATTTGCCCTTTAGTTGCCCTTCTTGTAAGTCGGCTCAATTGTCTTTTCGAGAGAGAGTTTTCCGAAATTTGAAACTATCTTGAGCCCACTATTGTACTAGTTCCGCCACGAACCAGCACGACTCCGGAACCAGTTCTCCATTCCCAGGCCATCTCTAGTATCGGCATCTGTTGCTCCTCTCTAACCCAGGTACGCGGTCGTTTGGTATGTTTTGATTTTATATATGTTTATTTTCTTTATTCTGGCAGACCATAACACCACACTACGGTTCCGTTTACTTGTTAACGGAACAGGAGTACAATTGAGGCTGCCAGTAGCCCAACGCAGGCCACGCCCACGCCCTGAGATATATTCGTCCTGCCGCTTTGAAAGGGTTAACCGGGCCATTAACTGGGTACGTTTTTGCACGCATGTACCTATGCTGACATTATTGTTTCAAATCTTTCGCATGAAATACCCCCAATCGTTTCCCTTGTAATGTTTCCAGCTCATATAGGTTATTCCCTACGGGTCTTACTATGCGGCACTTAGAGTACTTGCGACAAAACTTGGCATTTATGTTGTTCTTGAAATCGCTGAGGATGAAGTTTCGCTTAAAGATTTCTTGGCCAGGTAGCTACCTGATTTCTTTAGCTCTTCTATTATATTGTTTGGCTGATCTCTCATATGTTTCATTAATGCGTTCTGTTACCTTTTCTCTTATTAGTTGAAGCCGATCCGTTCGAGATAGACTCTGTATCTGGGCGTCGCACAGTGGCGCCTTTTGACTTTTTTTTGGTAATAAATCATAACTTTTGAACCAGTGAAGATATTTGAATGATGTAAACGGCAAATGATAGATAATTGATCCACCTTTCAAATTATTGCTTGAGACAGGGAGTGGGCGTGGCAGAGGCGTACTTACAAATCGGCAAAGTCAGAATTTAAAAACAAATCAATTTTTTTCCGACAAAAAAAACTTTTTTTTAAAAAGTTTTTGTTTTTTTTTAGTTTCTTTTTTTATGTTGTAATTTTTAAAAATTATAAAAAAAAAAAAAAAAATTGGGGTTTTAAAAAAAAATTTATTTTTTTTAAATGTTGTTTTGTTTAGTTTATTTTTTTATGTTTTAATTTTTAAAAACTAAAAAAACAAAAAAAAAAGTTGAAGTTTTTTTTAAAAATAAAAATTTTTATATATCATGTTTTTTGAAATAATGGTCACAATTTGGTAAACTTGGTAAATCCAATAGACTTAACATTTCTGGGCTATAATTACTAGATTCTAACTCTTTTCCTGACTTAACATGCCGCAATGAGGAATCATTTTCCCTCTTTCTTGATGTCTTAAATGTATTCAGCAATCTGTATTTTTTATAAAATTTTTTTAGCGATTCCTGCGCTTCTTCGGAAAGCTCTCCAATTGGCAAATACTGGTATTCGATTATTTCTTTTCCATGCGCCAATATCTTATGGACTGTCGGGGTCAATTTCTTTTGTGGATACAATTCCTCTAAAAGTGATGCCGTTTTTGAGGCATATTCTCCGTATTTTGTAGAGTTAACCTTTTCCTTGCAGTTTAAAACATTAAAGATGGTTCCCAACCTTTTAACTATTTCATTGTTAATTCCAGTGATTCGAGTAACAACTTCATGTTGTTCAAAAAATCTCCTCGAAGTATTTCCATCATTTGAGTTTCCGTATCCGTATTTAGGGAAATCTACTTTTAATCCAACTTCCTTGAAAAAATCGTTCTGTATTCTCTTCTTTCTGATGCTTTCCTTATCCTTATTTGATGTGTTTTCTTCAAAGTGTTCATTTTCGTTTGGAATAATATACGCTAGTTTCAGCAAGAACTCCATACACCTTATCCGAGCATGTAAGGGTGAAATTCCATATTCATAATTTTCCTAATCTGTAGGATCGTTCAAATCTTTTCCAAAATTCTTTTGCGTCCTTTTGCAGATTGGGCATGACTTCGTTGACTTAGTATTTGTCAGTTCATTAACGACTTTTCCGTCAACCATGGTCAGGTGAAATTCATAGTAACATTTAACATATTTTCCTTCACTAATTTCCAGTTTTACGGGCTTTATCTTGCGAATTTGTTCTTTAATGTCATTCACAGTGTCTTTTATCAGTTCCGGTGATTCCCTTGCGAATTGAAACATAATTGGTCGGCAATAATGTACTGATGACGGGCGAGGGTTTTTCCAATATTCAAACTCATCAGTTAGGAACAACGGATGCCATAAACATATTTCCGTCCGATACTGTAGGGTCATCGGAAGATATCCTTTGTTTATAAACGCTTTGTCCAGATGATCCATCGCAGCCCCATTTACTGATCAATGTCAGTTTTTCCGGAAGATTTTCCATCTCATTTACAGGAAGACTTTCCAGAATTCGTTTTGCTGTGTGATTCATAAATATAGAGATGGTCATTTCACAAGGTAGCGCCATATGCAATTTCTTGGACCATGACTTTTTTCCCTTTTTTGGCTCTTAAAACCGCGGACGCAGGCGGACGCAGCTACAACTTTCGTAATATCAAGAAGAAAGTCCAAATAACGTTTTACGGAAGTATAAAAAAAATAGTATTAAATAGTTTTCTTTTATTTTCCATCAAAGTTGAAAAATATGGAAAAAATGGACGTTTCGTAAATAACGCATAACTAAGAGATGCGGATGGCAAACTGCAATATGTTTTACTTTTTTTTACTCTTAACTAACACACCAATCCGTGGAAAAAAGAAGCAAAGCGATTCGATGCCTAGTTTTTAAGAAAAACCCCCCGGAAGTGCGAAAAATTACCTAAAAACGGTGTGTTTTTAAGTGAAAAATTGTTCAACTTTGAAAGGGCATATCTTTTACAAAAATTTTGATTTGAAAAAGGGTTACATATTTGTAATAGTGGATCAATTACCTGTCGATTGGTATGGGTCGCAACTTTCTAGGACAAAGTCGAAAAAGTGATTTATTGCACGTTTTTTGGCCCAAGGCGCCACTGTGCGTCGTTTACGGCGTCTAGGTTTCGGGCTATCCTATAATCTTGCCCGCTCAGGAACATGTGTTGACCAAACATGGCAAAGTATGGGGAGACACCAGTGCTATTGTGGACGGCACTCCACAGAGAACCTTGAATCTCGACTATCTTGTCATCCCAACGTGTGTGGTCTTCCCCTACATGGATCCTAATAGCTGCAAGAACGGATTAATTTACGCGCTCTGAGGCATTCGACTGTGCAGCATACCTGCCGGTCCTCTTATGGCGAATTTGATATTTCTCCAGGAAACTTTGAAACCAATTTGCTACGAATTGGACTCCGTTGTCGGTGAGTATTATCTCTGGAACACCAAACTCATGCCATATTTCCGACTCCAGATATCTGACGACTGCGTCTGCTGTCGCTTTTGGCATTGCTTTTAACCAAACAAACTTCGTCAGATGGTCCAGCACTACCAATATGTAGCAGTTGCACCTTTTGGACCGTGGATATTTTCCAAGGAAATCCATATACAGCTGCTGCATGGGTCGTGAGGTAATTGTTTGTTTGCCCATTTTCGGCCTAGTCATCTGGGTGGTGTGTTTGGTTTCCTTGCAGATGTTGCAGTCTTTAATATAGTTTTTCACCTGGACTGCCATCTTGGGCCAGTAGTAGAACTGCCTAAGCCTGTTAAGCGTGCGACCTATGCCTCCATGCATCGCGATATCGCTGTCGTGTGCTTGCTGGATTAAAGTATTTGTTAACGCTTCCGGAATCCACAGCTTCCACGGAAATTCCTGTGTGTCCCCGGTCACAAATTCTGCTCGCTTAAGCAAGAGCCCGTCCTCCACCACTAAATCTGGAAACTGCTCCGCATTTTCCTTCACCGTTTGGATTCTTTCCAGATACTCGGGACTTTCAAATTCAATGGTTTCAAAATCGAACACCTCAATGGCTTCTACCTCCGGGATACGGGACAACATGTCTGCCACCACGTTATCTTTTCCTTTCCGGTGCTCTATTTGGAAATCATATGCCTGTAACGCCAACGACCACCGCGCCAATCGTCCGTTTAGGTCTTTTAGCGTCATGAGCCATTGAAGACTGGAATGATCGGTGATGACTGTGAATGGTAAGAGTTCTATATATGGGCGAAATCTATTCACAGCTTTCACTGCGGCTAAGCACTCTTTCTCTGTCACCGTATAATTCAATTGAGCGCCTCGCAGCTTCTGAGAGTAAAACGCTATTGGTCTCTTATTTCCTTTCCCTTGCTTGCTGATAGTCGCGTTCCCTCTCTTCAATAGGTCTGGCCACGTACTTTTTTCCTATATTTACATTGTTTACCTTTTTATCTATTAATATCTTCTTAAACACTGACTTATATTTATCTTTTATTCTATGTTTCATATCCTCGGAGGCAGTTAATTTGTCGTTTTGGGATGGGAGTGGGACTCCTCCGGTTGCGTCAAGCTCCATCTCGCGTTTCCCGACTGACATTTCGGACACCGAGTAAAACGTACTCCCTGTCGGCCGCATCTGTAGCAGAACTTATTAAGGACCTCCGAGTCGCACGTGTAATATGTGTGTCCCGGCATGGAGCAATTGTAGCAGACCAACGTACTTTGCGCTCCGCCTTCTCTGCCCCGGGAAATGGCCTCTACAAACTCGGAGTCCTCGTCTGGCTCCTGGGATACGTACGCCTCGTGAACCTGGTGCTTCTCCCTTCTCTGGTGCTCTTGCAACCCGGATGTCCGCGACCAGCGATTGGCCAAAACCCTCTCGGCTTCATGGCATTCCTCCCTCAGTTGCTATAGGTTAGTTATCCACATCGGATATATTATCCTCGATATCCCGTCTCTGATGTTCACTTTAATTGTCCTTATTAGGTCGTGGTCGGATATGTTGATGTCCAACTGGGATCGGAGGCTCAGCATCGCCTGAAGATGATGAGTATCCACGCTCTCTCCTGGTCGTTGCTTTCGCTCGCGCAGTTCTCGCTCACGCTCGAAGTTCGAACGCAGCGTTTGGAAACGTTGTTGCAGCGCGTTCTTTAGATTTGGCCAATCTCTCAATCCCGTTGTGCGTATGTGCATCCAAAACCGCTCCTTGACCTGACCATCTACCAGGCAGTGAAAAGATCGAAGGACCTCTTCCCACGTGACTTGGTAAGCCATCTGTAGATGCTCTATCCGGAATATAAATTCACCAATTGGCATCCCTCTAGGTCCCCCATCGAAGGATATACCCCACTTCCTGGGATGGCTCATCTCGGGTTTGTAATCCCTATGCCCGCCACTTGGATTCCCATCCACTCTTCCGGCCGCAGCAACTCCTGGCCTAAACAAAGGCGGTGGTTGGTTATACTGATGCCAACCCGCCCATACCCTCTGTTGTTCTTCCCAGAGTCTGCCATCAGATCGCTGCTGCGCTGGATTTGGCATTGCTGCTTCCATCGATGGTCTAGGAGGAGGCTCCTGAGTGTCTGCCTGTGCCCTTACTGTAGGGCGGACGATCTGGTTAATTTCCTTCATAAAATTCATCATCTCCTGTTGCATTTGCTTCTGGAAAGCAGAGACCTCAATGGACGCCGCTTTACGGTAAGTTTCATGAGCTTGTAATAGAGCTAGATTAATGGCTGACTCTATTTCTTTACCTAAATGCACAGGAATCTTCCCATCCTCATCGCTAGTGAGATTGTGTTGGTCGCCGCGGGGAACCCCGTCACTAGTATGTGCTTCCACGCCCCCCACTGCTCCCAACATATCCTGCTGGTCGCTGATCTCGAAGGCGGTGCTACCATCCATCATAAACCCCTGGGGAGGACTGATATCTTTTATCTCTCGGTTCACTTTCTGATTGGCTTGGGAACGTGTAGCTGGCGGAGTCATTATGTCGGATCCGCGGTTCAACAAAAACTCTAAACTTCTTCTAATTTTTCTATTGAATGTCTGCCTGTTTCTTTCGCCTTCTGACATATCTTTTCTTCCCTTCCTTTTCTTAACTTTTCTGTTTTTCTCTTTTGGCTGCTAGGTAGGGTGAGTGACGAATATTTTACCCAGCCCACTGGGCTTTCCCCTTTGGCCGGACTACCTGTGTGTTGCTTCCAGCAACCTTTTCCACAAGGACCACGACCGCTGGATGTTGCAAGCTACCGATCCTGATCTCCTTTTGGTTGATACTGCCTTTTCGTCTTCTTTATAGGAGTTCATAGACTTCTTCTTCCGACGCCCTTGATGGGCCGCGCCGAACCAGGATATTTCTGTCTCCTGTCGGGGTCCCGGTCGTGGGCATCTCAGCGATCATCCTACGTGACTGCGTCTCTCGCCTCTTAGTGGGACCTCTAAGATTTGCTCTTGGTAGCAATTTTCCAGGACCACCACTAGTTGTCGAGGACCAGCCGGAGATTCTCTTCCTTTTCTTTTTCCTGTCTTTTTATTATGTTTTCATTGGGCGCCACTCTGTTATGTCTCGACTGGTTTTCGGGGATCCAACCATCGGATTCCGGCTAGCAATCGGATTTCTCGGGTGTGAGTATGACCACGATCCCTTCCTCGAGCTGCTGCATCTTTCAAGCAACTCCCCGACACTGGCTACTGGGTCTGTTATGCGTCACCTCACCCCATTTTTTTGACACTCTACTCGCTCATTTCTTTTCTCATTTTAATTCACAAAAAGGCTTATAAATAACATTCATTTACCTTCACAATTCCCTAACCTGGGTACCACAGGGACGATTACACAACACATGAATAAATAGTTATAAGTATAAATAAGTCAATAAATATTATATATAGGGTTACATGGGTATATTAATTTATGTAGAAGTAGATTTGTAGTTTGTAGTTTGTAGTGGGTGGTTATATTTGACTATATTCGTGGTTTTATTAACTTTAAAACTAAACTTAAAATAAAAAAACCTGGCACCACCCAGATGTGGGCGGCGATAATCAAAATCCCAATCGTTTTCTTTCAGTTTTAATCCCTTCCTCGCAGACTCCCAGATTTCGAATTTGGCGCCGGAAGCTGCGAACACAAAAGCACTTTAATTTATATTTTCTATCTATAAACTTGCACTCTCACTTTTGGAATTTTTTTCCCAGAGACACGACTACCTTCCTCCGCTTCTAGATGGTTCTGATTTGCCCTTTAGTTGCCCTTCTTGTAAGTTGGCTCAATTGTCTTTTCGAGAGAGAGTTTTCCGAAATTTGAAACTATCTTGAGCCCACTATTGTACTAGTTCCGCCACGAACCAGCACGACTCCGGAACCAGTTCTCCATTCCCAGGCCATCTCTAGTATCGGCATCTGTTGCTCCTCTCTAACCCAGGTACGCGGTCGTTTGGTATGTTTTGATTTTATATATGTTTATTTTCTTTATTCTGGCAGACCATAACAATTTCCCCAACAGATTTAAAACATTTTCTTACAGATTTTTGTGTTTTAAAATTCAAATCGCATTGAAAATAGTAAAAGAACACTAAATATTCAAATCAATTGATTCTCTTGCTCTTCCTTACACGTGCCTCAAATTGTTTAAACAAATGGAAATGTTTAAACAATTTGATTCACGTCATCCCATTCCACCTGCCTTCCTGTCGTCTCTTCTCTATATTAATATAAGGGAAGGCATAAAAAATGTCCAATAGCAAATTCCACTCAGAACGGATTGACATAAAAATCTAAAAAAAATCATATTAATTCGGAGAATAATTAGGAGCCGCGTGGGAGGTATAAATTAGATCAATAAACGACCCCAAAGTGCCCCAAAATTCGATTCGTTTTTTTTTAAATTTTTTCTTTTGCCATTTCTCTGTTATAAATGTTGTTAAAATGGGTTAAAAATGTGATGTTCATAGTCTTATGGCATACCCGCAAATAACTGCATTTAAATTTTTTGGAAATTCAGCCTCCTTTACCAAGTCCCCAATATTTTCAAATTTTGTTTTGCCTTCTGACGTCACAGTCTCCACATATGCAAGTATGTATGTTCTCCTGGCGCACTTTGCATAAAGTCGTACTTGTATGTGTGTATGTAATGCTGTCGCACTTTAAATGTGACCGCGCAAGGGGAATTTAAGTGTGACCGCGCAAGGAAAAAAATGAAAATACCACAGTAACAGCAGATTTGAAATGCGCGGTTGAAAATCGATTATATCGAAAATCGATTCTTTTGCACCATTTTTTGTAGCTATACGTTAAATTTTAAAAAAGATTTTCCTGTATGCAAAATCATGCTGCTCCACACACAATCACTAGATATGTGCGTGTGTACGTGTGTGTGCGCATTGCAGCTGACTAAGGAAGTGAGATTCTCTTAGATTCAAATTCATGATAACACTGATATCCTTTTGCTAAAAGAATATTTCATTTACATTTCCCCAACAGAATTAAAACATTTTCTTGCAGATTTTTGTGTTTTAAAATTCAAATCGCATTGAAAATATTAAAAGAACACTAAATATTCAAATCAATTGATTCTCATGCTCTTCTTTACACGGGCCTCAAATTGTTTTAACAAATGGAAATGTTTAAACAATTTGATTAACGGCATCCCCTTCCACCTGCCTTCCTGTCGTTATTAATATAATTCTAATTAAGGTGAAAAATTAATGATAACGGAAATTGATTTTTATACCCTTGCAGAGGGTATTATAATTTTGGTCAGAAGTTTGTAACGCAGTGAAGGAGACGTTTCCGACTCAATAAAGTATATATATTCTTGATCAGGATCAATAGGGGAGTCGATATAGCCATGTCCGTCTGTCCGTCTGTCCGTCTGTTTCAATACCGTTTGCGAGCTCAGTTTAAAAGCTAGCGCCTTGAAACTTTCACAGTCGTCCTAAAACATGTGTACGCATATCAAGTTTGAAAGCCGACCCGATCGGACGTCTATATCCTGTAGCTCCCGTAGGAACAATCGGATATAGCTTTCACAAAATGAAGATATTTCGCTCACTGTAAGAGCTATTGACAAGAATCTTTCTAAATCTTATTATTTTACGCATACCTTGATCAGGGTAAAAGCGCGTGCCGATCGGACGTCTATATCTTATAGCTCCCATAGCTTTTTCAGGATATTTCGCGCAGAATATAAGCTATTCCCATGAAACTTTCCAAATCGTATTTTTTTGTGCGTACCTTGATCAGGGTAAAAGCGCGTGCCGATCGAACGTCTATATCTTATAGCTCCCATAGGAACAATAGGGTGAAATCTGCAAGGGTATTAAAACTTCGGCTTGCCGAAGTTAGCTTCCGTCCTCGTTTTACATTGCATCGCATACATATTTGTTTCCTTTATAAGAGTTGTCTACTGTGGTTGCAAAATCGCCAAGAGTATTTGGTTATTATTTACCTTTTCGTTACCTACATATGTGCATAAATTACCTTGGCTTCACTCTTAGGTAATTAATTAATTATCAAGAAGTAACATCTTTAAAAGAAGTAAACGGAACTCGGTTTAAATAGTTTTAAAATTTAGTCTTTGATAAACAAAAAATACAGGGACAATTAACAAAGGCGAAAAGGTAAAACGAGGTAGCAAGGCCAAGATCAACAGGATTTGTTTTGAAGGACCGATAAAATAAAATCCAGCCTAAAATTTTCCTATCTTTCAAAAATGTTTTTAGACTTATAATATGAGTGTCCGTCCACTTAAGGGCAATAGTATTGCTTCAATTTATAAAAATTAGAATTGGAGACAATAATTTTTTCAACTGCGAAAATCGTAAATCTTAATTAAAACATATTTGTTGTTGGAGAGCTATGTATATCTTTAAACAATTCGTTTTCATTTTTTTTTAAGAAATTAAGTTTATTTATTCCTTATGATAGATTTAAAAAAAAAACACATAATGGGGTTTTTCAAGTTTTTGTATTTTCCTAAAGTAGTTTGTATAGGACAAAATACTGTTCTTTATACCGAAATTAAGGGAAAATGTTCTGATAAAATCTTTAGTTTCCGCAGGCGATGCTGCGGGCTACCGACCCACAGTGGGGCGAAAATGCCAAAAGTCTGCCTTAAATCAGTGGAGCCCTATAGCGATTATCTTTTAATGGGGTATTGTTAAAGGCAATTAAATATGTAAAAAAACATCATAAGGTGTAATGATTTAGTGAAATTTTTTTTTTGTATGAAATTTTAAAGAAAAAAATGTTTTTTTTAAGAAAAAAGAATATAAATAAATTACTTATAGGGTTCTACGTTTTCCAATATTTTTTTTAATTTAACTTGATTTTTGAAAAAAAAAATTATTCAAATCGGTCAACTTTATCTTATAGCTTCCATATAAACGCTTAGTACAAAAGGGAATATCTCGGTTATATTTCAACATTTGTTCACATAAATCGAGATGAAGTCATTATTTATCAAATAATCTCTATGTTTACCATTTTTTTTAATCGGTCAATGATATCTTATAGGTGTCATAGAACCGACCAAGGAAATATAGCATATTTTCAAACAAAATCTGGTAGAAATCGGTATTTATTTCACATCTATATTTTTAGCAAAATAACAAAATTTTAAATTTAAAACCTAAATTTGTTTTTTTTTTTATCATTATCTTCATCAATACCTTCAGATAAGTCAAATATCTTCATGATGTAACCAGGGCTGACAATATTTTAAATTATGAACATTTCTTGGTAACTTAAACTGCGGTTTTCTCAGAAGAGGTTTGAGGGCAGGCTAATTTTTTCAGAATTTGTAGTTAAATATCTAACCTTTAAAAAAAAAGAATTAAACTTCGATCTAGGGTGTAACACTACTTTACGTCCAAGAATATAAAAAAAACAAATTTTTTGGGAAACTTTTAAAAAATTAAAAATTATAAAATGGATGACCCCATGGGTATTTTTATTATGATAATCAGAAGAAATCGCGGTCCAAGGAAGATTATATATTTAAACCTTTTCTTTAAGTGTTTGGCACCCAAAAGCAAACATCAAGACTGAATTTGTTTTTCTCAGTGACACAACAATACTTATTCAGGGACAACTACTTGTTTAATACCTAACACTATGTGCGCGCCGCAGCCAAAAAAATGGAAGAAAAAATCGCGGTCCAACGAGGATTATATATTTAAACCTTTTCTTTAAGTGTTTGCAAAAGGCAAACATCAAAACTAAATTTGTTTTTCAGCAACAACTACTTGTTTAATACTGAACACAATCACGCGATTTTTTCTTGAATTTTTGGCCTGCGGCGCTTTTTTTCTTCTCCTTTCTTCTTCTTAATGCACTGTTTTAAAAGGCTTAATATTCGGCCATAGTTCAGCAGAGAGATTTTTAGCCCATAAAAGGTTATTAAAAAATATAATCTGAAACTTTGCCTAAGTGGTGGTGCGGAAAAGTGTTTATTGAAACTATTTAAATAAATATAAAGATACAAATTGTTTGAGTCTTATTTATACATTAAAATGGTGCAGGACCGCGGATGGCCATGATCGTTTCTGGTCGTCACTAAATTCTCGATACAGCATTGTGACATCAATCATATGTCCTTTATAGACCGCGCTCCACTCATAACATGATTATTTTCATACATTTATTCAGCAGACAAAAAATAAAATTTTGTATCCAACATTTTTATATAGGAACTCATTTAAACAATTAAATAATTTTATAGGAATTCATTTAAAGAATTAAATAATTTTATAGGAATTCATTTAAAGAATTAAATAATTTTATAGGAATTCATTTAAAGAATTAAAGAATTGTATAGGAACTCATTAAAATGTAATTACTTTGATTGAAAATATAGCAATTGAAAATTGTATAGCAAAATCGGGAACTTTGAAATTCTAAGTTCTTTTTGCACGTAAATTCTTAAGAAATCGCGGTCCATCGAGGATTTGCTTCGAGAATTTCGGGGGTAAGTCCGCTTATCTAGTGTATTACCGCATTTTGCGCTATGAATGCAGTTTTTGGCGAAATCACATTGTAAGATTAATTCTCCCTCGTAAAGAGTTTAATTTGAATGTTCAAAGTACTCGCCTTGCTGTTTCACTGTAAACGCTTCATAATTTTTTTTCAAAATCATTAGTGAACTCTTTGCTTGGCAGTACATTGACTTTAATCTTAGCTCTGTCCGTTTCTGTCCAACTATAAAATTCTATCCGCTCAATTTCATGAGCATGAAAAACTTACTGAATTTGATTGGAAAGCGCTTTGGTTCCAGGACCATTTTTTGGAACTCATTAAGGTAGCATTTTGGACTGGAATCTTAACAAACCGTTTAACTGATGAAATCGTGAAACTGTTTCATTTGATGAGCCCTATCCTCAGTCAAATGAGAAAAATTGGCTGCCTCAATCATAAATCATACATTCTCGTGATGGATGCTAACACATATTGAATGTGTTCCACTAGCACCAGCTAAAATGCATTGGCCGCATTGCATTTTCGGCAAACGCCGAAAAACTAACTTCGCACCTGATGATTTTTTGCTTAAACGACCGATGCAGTTCCTTCAGGTTGCAATACATTCATCGCTTTTGGACTTGCATTCGTTTCCCATCCGCCTGCTTTACCTAAACATAATCGATCTTCCCAGGCATTTCTCGACTGTTTTCATCCTTTTCATACAATTAGATGATCTTTTCTAACAGGTTGCTTTCCATTTTTTTTACCAACTCTTATGTTTGGCGCTGCCATCACTCCATTTTCACTTGCCAAAGTCTTAGGTCTCTGAGCGAGTCGAGAAGTGGTTTTGAAAAAAAGTTGGCTGTTAAATAAGCGCTCCAGCTATCAGGAACCATAGTTATAGCTGAATTTGCTCAGATTTTGTTATGACCGGAGAACGAAATTTATCCTTTAATTGCGCAAGCATTTCTCTGCCGTCCTTTTCGTAAAATCGGTTATCTTATTCCGTTTTGATCCGTTTTGCAGATGACATTCCATGAACTTCTTCATTTTCTGCATCACTTTGGCTATCTATATCCAGGTCAGGTTTTATCCATTTCAACTCTTCCAGCCAATGCGGGAACCTTTGCGCTTAATGCATTTTTGGTAATACTCTAGATTAGCGGACTCACCCCCGAAAGTCGCGAAAAAATTATCTCGATGGACTGCGCTTTCTTAAGAATTTATGTGCAAAAAGAACTTGGCGGTCGGCCATTGTTCTCTTGTAATTGAATTTCAAAGTTCCCGGGTTTTGTATCAAAAACTAGGGTGCTTTCCTGATACTTGCTATAAAAATCGAGTTGTCTTTAAAGTTTCTGTAATATTCAAATTTGTATCAAAAATTTGTTTTTATTGATTCATTTTGTTCAACATAACGTGACAGTCCTGCTCTGTAACGTTTGGAGAGTTTCTTGGTATGAATGAGAAAGCTCATTTCTACTTTCTGCAGCCATAACGGATATGTACAACCCGAAGAGCAAGTCATGTGATTTATGTTAAATATGAAATTAAAACACCGTGCAAGTACAAATCAAAAAAATAAATGCAACGAGCCACAAGTAACATTTTGCATAAAATTAAAAAAAAACGAGGACGGAAGCTAACTTCGGCAAGCCGAAGTTTTAATACCCTTGCAGATTTCACCCTATTGTTCCTATGGGAGCTATAAGATATAGACGTCCGATCGGCACGCGCTTTTACCCTGATCAAGGTATGCGTAAAATAATAAGATTTAGAAAGATTCTTGTCAATAGCTTTTACACTGAGCGAAATATCTTCATTTTGTGAAAGCTATAAGCTATATCCGTTTGTTCCTATGGGAGCTATAGGATATAGACGTCCGATCGGGTCGGCTTTCAAACTTGATCTGCGTACACATGTTTTAGGACGACTGTGAAAGTTTCAAGGCGCTAGCTTTTAAACTGAGCTCGCAAGCGGTATTGAAACAGACGGACAGACGGACAGACGGACATGGCTATATCGACTCCCCTATTGATCCTGATCAAGAATATATGGGCACTTCCAAAAAAAAGTCCACCAAGCCAAAAACCTTGAAACTTGAATAAAACATATTTCCACATGATTTTGCCCTGATATTAGTTTCTAATTAGTTGGATACTGAGCTTAACTACAAATTTGGAGTATAGTTTGATTATTTTTTTTTTTTCCCCACGAAAGACTGGAGAGTCGTCAAGGTGGAGGAACACGAAGGGGACGTAAGCCAGGCGGTCTTGGTCCTAAATGAGGAGTCGGTGGCGCCAATCGAGGATGCTCGAGGCAAGCTGAACTTCGGGTTCAGTGCCGTATACATGAAGGTATATAAAGGCGACTCGAATGCTGCCGGAAGCCCTGCAGGCAACCCAGCCGAGCAGGTGCTTGCCGAGGAGTTGGAGGCACCTGGTGGGCCGGAGGACGGCTACTCTACCGATTCCTCGCTTAGTAGAGAAATCCGAGCGCTGGGACCGGCTATCGAGGACGTAGACCTGAGCGAGGAGGAGGCCGACGTCACTGTTGTGGAGGTTGCAGATGCAGATGACGCTAAGACTTCTGCAAATCAATCTCCACCACAGTAAGGCAGCTTCGGCTGCACTACAGCTTCGCCTGGCTCAGGGCGAAGCCGACCTAGTCCTGGTACAGGAACCTTGGGTGGTAGGAGGCAAGGTTGCTGGACTGGGAACAAAAGAGTATAAGCTAATGCTTGACCCCAAACAGGGTAAAATTCGAACCTGCATTTTAGCCAAAAGGCACCTAAATATATTTCTGCTTCGCAATTACAGCAACGGAGATAACACCTCAGTAAGCCTAGAGCTGCAGCACGGCTCCATTAGGCTGCTATCGGCCTACATGGCTTTAGAAAAGGAAGACCCCCCAGACGCGCTAGTCAGAGGACTGGCAAAGGAATGCGAAGAGCTCAAGACAGGTTTGGTAATAGTGGGGTTGCCCAAACAACAACGACAGAGGTGAGTCTCTTTTTGACTTTATTCTTAACTCGAACCTATTTTTATGCAATAGGGGAAACGTCCCCACCTTCATAACCAAAGCGTGCCAAACGATCATAGATCTAACGTTGGTATCAGATTCAATAGTAAGTGCAGTTAGTAACTGGTTCGTCTCCGACTAGCACTCTTTCTCAGACCATAGATTCATTAAAACAATATTGTCCCTTGATTCACCCTTGCCGGTCAGCTTCGCGAACCCCAGAAGGGCTGACTGGCCTATGTACAAAGAAGTTTTGACGAATATCCTTCCCACGGAACCGCCAGAAAGCACAACAGATCCACATGAGTTGGATATAACAATAGACATTTTCACAAATGCTTGCAACTCGGCATTCAAAGTTGCATGCCCAATAGGGAAACCAAGAGGGAAGAAAAAACCCCCCTGGTGGACGCAACAACTATCAATCCTCAGATCCAGCTGCAGAGGCCTGTTTAACAGAGCAAAGGCAGGAAACGAGGAAACGAACTGGCAATGCTACAAGCGCGAATTAGCCCCGTACAAAAAGGCCCTTAGAAGAGCGAAACGAGCCGCATGGCACACTTTCTGCTCTGACATAGAAGAAACGACTGATGCTGCAAGGCTCAGGAAAATACTCTCCAAGACAGCCGCGCCCCTAGGCTACCTACAGAAAGCGAATGGATCCTGGTCGGACTCTAGCAACGAGTCCCTAGACCTACTTCTAGACGCTCACTTCCCAGGAAGCCAACTAACTGGGCGTCCTCCAGAAAGAATTGGCGGAGAAGGGATTAATCTAGATCTCCTCATATCAAACCGCAACATTAAATGGGCCATTCAGAGCTTCAAACCATACAAATCGCCGGGACCAGACGGAATAACGCCGGCACATATCCAACAAGCTGGTCAGCTAGCTATAAATTGGCTTAGTAAAATCTTCCGCACCATTTTGGCGATAGGAGAGCTACCAACCAGATGGCGGGAAACGAAAGTGGTCTTCATTCCCAAGGCAGGAAAGGCCACCCACACCATAGCAAAGGACTTCAGGCCAATAAGCCTGACATCTTTCCTGCTTAAAAGCTTCGAGAGGCTGTTAAGCCTACACCTGAGAGCCACCATAAACCCGGCACAACTGTCCGAGGCACAACACGCCTACACCAAGGGTAAGTCAACCGAATCGGCGCTACATGTCGTGGTAAGTAGCATCGAGAAATCACTCAACAATAAGGAGTACACACTGATCGCATTCCTAGACATAGAGGGAGCCTTCAACAACGTATTACCAACCGCCATAACAGATTCACTCACAGAACTAGGTGTTGAGGCACAACTAGTGGGGCTGATCCATAAACTGTTGATAAGCAGAATGGTTACGGCCGCACTAGGGGCCTCAACTCAAACTAGACTAGTGAACAGAGGAACCCCACAAGGGGGCGTTTTATCCCCCCTTCTGTGGAATATCGCAGTAAATAAACTACTGCGAGTTCTGGAAGGAGGAGGATGCAAAGTGGTGGCATACGCAGACGATGTCGCCATCATCTTTAATGGTAAGTATCCACAAACACTCTGCGATCTTATGACCGCAAAGCTAAAAATACTATCGGAATGGACGATAAAAAACGGACTCGGGGTAAACCCCTCAAAAACGGAGCTTGTTCTTTTTACGAATAAGTACAAGATCCCACAACTCAACCCACCCATATTAAATAACTGCAATCTCTCTTTAAGCGAACACGCCAGATACCTGGGGTTGGTATTAGATAAGCGCCTTAAATGGGGCCTAAGCAACCAAGAGAGAACCAAAAAGGCAACCATTGCACTTTACTCCTGTAAAAAAGCAATTGGGCTAAGATGGGGCATGTCACCCAAAATTGTAAACTGGATCTACACAGCGGTAGTCAAGCCAATCCTCCTATACGGGGTGGCTCTATGGTGAACCGCTTTACAAAAGCAATGTATCCTAACTCCACTAAACAAAGTACAGCGAATGGCGGCTCTGTGTATTAGTGGAGCCCTTAGAACTACCCCAAACGAAGCGCTGAATGCGATCTTGAACCTTCCGAGCCTGGACTTAGCAGGCATGGAAAGGGCCAAATCGACAGCCATTCGTTTGAGGGATACTGGGCAATGGAAAGCCCAATTTTACGGTCATGCCAATATACTTCAGCATGATAAGTCGATTCCGAACAAAACGGACCTATGCAAATCTCATGAGTACACACACACACCCTTCGAGGCCCGGATCCCAGATAGGGAGGCAGCAGGGCAGACCTGGCCCGCCAGACGCGATCTGCTTCTACACAGATGGCTCAAAATTGGACGGGCACGTTGGCGGAGGGGTATACTCCGAACAATTAGACAATAGAAAGTCATTCAGACTCCCGGACCACTGTAGCGTCTTCCAAGCGGAGGTACACGCTATAAAGGAGGCACTCGACTGCCTAGGGAACACCAGCCTAAGTAGACACCTTAATATATATTCTGATAGCCAAGCGGCTATTAAATCAATCTACTCGACAAACACTAACTCACGAACAATAGCAGACTGTCGCAAATCTCTCCACGAGATGGCTAGACAGTTTACTATCAGCCTAATATGGGTTCCGGGTCACCGGGACATCGTAGGCAACTGCATAGCGGATGAGTTAGCCAGGCAGGGCACCATCATGCCTCTCCTTCCAGAAAAGGAGAGTGTCGGTATGCCCATGGCAACTTGCAAGCTAAACATTAGAAATCAATTTATCAAAATAGCTAACACTAATTGGCATAATGCACCAAAGTGTCGTATCACACACCAGTCATGGCCGATGATTAACAATAAAAGAACGTCAGCACTACTCAAACTCAGCCGCACAGAGTGTGGTATGTTAGTTAGAGTCCTTACAGGCCACTGGCTAGTCGGCACACATGCCGGCAGGCTAAAAGCCCCGAAAAATGACTTTTGTAGGAGCTGCAGGGATGAGGAAGAAGAAACGGTGGAACACCTTCTCTGCTTCTGCCCAGCCCTCTGCAGACTTAGACTGAAGCACTTAGGATACCCCTTTCTTAACGATCTGGCCGAAATATCGGAGATCAAGCTTAAGGACTTAAACTCCTTTGTAAAATCTTCAGGGTGGAAGACATGCTAATCATCCGGAAATGCTCTCTAGGCTTCTAGGACGAGACATAAGAGACAGGGGATCCCGAAAAAAAAGGGGAAAAAAACGAGATCATACGGTATCACAACGGACCCACAGAGGTCTAAGTGTGCCAGACGATAGTCTGGCAGCCGTTCGTACCTAACCTAACCTAACCTTGATTATTTTTATGACAAACTCCACCAATATACGCAAAAATCAGTTTTTGGCTATTTTTTTGTTATTTTTTTAGGCATGTCTTCTGTTGTTAATTTATCCTATAGGAATGCTAATATGTGACATTTTTCCGTACTGAATGCTTCATTCACATGCTAAACTATAAGTTAAAAGCAAAACATCCAGCAATTGAGAGATAGAGGTAAAGAAATCCGCTTTACAAAACAGTCGGAAAAAATGTCCCGAGCGACATGTCCCAAGCGAATGTGTTTGAAACTGCATAAAAAAAAAACGGCAAAGAATTTTTGAGTAAAACCAAAAGCATTTCACAGCGACATGTTTGAACAGCATTCTAAAAAAATCGCATTAAAATATTCCATCAGAATTCGCTAATTTCTGGTGTTGTATGAACTTCCCCGAAATCCACTTCTATTTTTGTCCCGAGCGAATACGGCAGTTTTTTACCGATATCTTAAAAACTAAAAGTGGTACAAAATCAAGATTTTTACCAAAAATAGAGCTTGGGAAGAGTGAAAAGAAAAGCCCATAATTAAATTTAAAATCCATTGTTTTACAATTTTTTTCAACTTTAAAGGTGTGCAAATGTCCCGAGCGACATTTTGGAAGTGCCCATATATACTTTATGGGGTCGGAAACGTCTCCTTCACTGCGTTACAAACTTCTGACCAAAATTATAATACCCTCTGCAAGGGTATAAACATATTTCCTATATGTAACCAATTTAATTATTAAACGGCAGCTTTAGTATACAGTTGTCTGATTGGCAAGAACTATTACCCTGAGCAAGGTATACATAAATAAATTAGATTTGCATAGTTTCATGTCAATAGCTTTAGTACTGCAAAAATGTCATGTAAAAATATAAAAAAAGGGATATTTTTACAGCATTTAACTATTGTTAATATGGAAAGTATGAGATATAGACGTTCGATCGGCACGCGCTTTTACCCTGATCAAGGTACGCACAAAAAAATACGATTTGGAAAGTTTCATGGGAATAGCTTATATTCTGCGCTAAATATCCTGAAAAACGACAAATTTTGACCGATTTCACACTATTGTTCCTATGGGAGCTATAAGATATAGACGTCCGATCCGCACGCGCTTTTACCCTGATCAAGGTATGCGTAAAATAATAAGATTTAGAAAGATTCTTGTCAATAGCTCTTACACTGAGCGAAATATCTTCATTTTGTGAAAGCAATAACATAGATTGAAGAGTACTGACGCGTTTTGAGCTTTTGAGCTCCGCGTTGTTTTGAATATTTTGACACACTTGCAAAGACAACAAAGTCTCAGACCTGTACAACTTGGCCAGGCTATCGTCTACCCGCTTTTACACATAGCCAGTACACCGCCCAGGCTGTTATTTCTGGAAAAACTTAGTTTTTGTCACCGGAATAATCAAAAACACTCAATTTCGGAGAAGCGTGAGAAGGGGAGGTAAACAAGCGCGAAATCGTTTTCTTCATTCCTTTCTGAGTGAGAAACGTGTGGAAACTACAAACAACATCAGTGGTGACACACGTCAGCTGATTGGGACACCCATCGATACTGCCATTCATACTTCTGAATCTTTGCACAGTGCATCTAAAACTGTGCATCTAAACTATCAACGTTAAGTTTTAAAAAATGTCAGCGTCGCAGCCCAAGACAAAACGCTTGCGGGAAAACACAAGCACTGATCTTAGTCGCACTTCGGATGTCCCTATGGATAAAATGCTTGCTGTACTGAACCAACGACTCCAGGAGCAGGCAGAAGCTATGGTATCCAATATGCGCGAAGCCGAAAAACGCATTGTAGACGGTGTTGCTGAACGCCTTGATGCTTTCATGGGTGATGTTAAACAGCTGGTTGGTAGAATTGACACCCTGGAGAAGGATGTGGAGGACTTGCGTTCACAACGAGATGAGCTGCAAAGTAACTTGGAGCGCATGGATCACGAAATGGCTCGGCTGCGTGAGCTGGTCGTAAACGTTGACAAGAAGCAGGCTGTGCAGGACGTGGCCAAAACTGCTCTTGACCTACGCATTCATGGAGTTCCTTATGCTGAAGGCGAGAATGTTAAAACGCTCTACAACACCCTCTGCTATGCCTTAGGCCTAACGCCACCACCTAGGATCACAGAGATCTTCCGAGCTCGTAAAACTCAGCGCAGTAATGTGGATCCTGTAATAATCCTAAAAATGGAAAATCTACGGGACAAAATATTGCTACTCAGGACCCTGGGAATGCATCGCCGCGAAAGGAAGCAGCCTCTTCAGTTGAATCTGATGGGATTTGACTCTCAGGTGCCGTTCTATATTAATGAACAGCTATCCAAGGAGCAATATACAATCTTTAAAAAAGCTATGCACCTTAAAAGGATGAAAAAGGTGACTGCAGTATTTACGAGACGCGGCCTGGTGCATGTTAAACATGCTGGAGATGAAACATTTCACTTCTTCGAAGGAATGCAGCAGTTTACGGATGCCTTTCCATCAACTGAACTGTCATTTCGTGAACAACAACAACAATAACAATTATATGTCTCTGGTAAATTGTATGTCTGTAATCTTGATGTCTTCTCAAAGTATCATAGCCATATATCTAGTTACTAAGTATTTTTATATTATAATAATAATTTGTATAACTATATTCTTCTTTAACTTATCAAATTGTAGGGTTTTTTACATTTTCCAAACTGATGATAGCACTTTATTGATTTATTTATTGACTACTGATGGAAGTCGAAATAAGTAGTTCCATTGCGCACAGCTTGGTTAGACTATTAAAAAGACAAGCCCAAAGCTTAACAATTATACATCTCAATGTACAAAGTCTGGTAAACAAAATGGATGAGTTCAGGTATATTTTTGCTAGTTCTGAGGTTGATATTATATGTGTGTCAGAATCCTGGTTAACAGCTGAAACTAGTGATATGTCTGTTTCTTGTGATGGCTATGTGTTGTATCGTTCTGATCGTGCTAGTCACGGGTGTGGTGTTATTATTTATGTTCAAAATAGGTTGAATGCCAAAATTATTTGTAAACATCCAACGGAAAGCCTCATAGAATATCTTTTTGTCGAAGTATCTAACAAACATAAGTCTTTAAAAGCTCTTATAGGATGCATCTACAGACCAAACCGTAGCACAGACTATAGCCACCTGTTAGATGTAATTTCGGATGTCTCTTTGTCTTATACAGATGTCATACTCACAGGAGACCTGAACAGCAACATGTTAAAAGAGGCTAATCTGATAAATAGCTTTAAAGCACTCGGATTAGATATAGTAAACAGTAATATACCTACCCATTTTTCCAATAGCTGTGATACATTACTTGACGTATTCTTTCTTAATGACTTAAGTAAATCTGTGATATATGACCAGGTCTCTGTACCAGTTTTTTCCAAGCATGACCTTATTGTCCTGACATATAATCTGACCTTTGAATATAATGACATTAATATTGAGTATAGGGACTTCAAGAATATCAACTATCATGAACTTGAAACTGATTTTGTAGCGTGTGATTGGAATTCTATTTATTTACTTACAAATGTTGAGGACCAATTATGCGTTCTTAATACTAACATTAAACATCTCTATGATAAGCATGTTCCACTGAAACGTAAAATCACTCGACCTAAGCAACAGCCATGGTTTAACGCAGATATTAGAAAAGTCATTCAGCTACGGGACAAAGCATACTTAAGATGGAAGCGATATAAAACTTCGAGTACGCAAAATAATTTTAAAAAACTACGTGCAATGGTGTCATCCAGAATTTTAGCAGCTAAAAGAGAATACTACAGCATTAAATTCGCCAATTTTTCTTCCACAAAAAAAACTTGGGCTGAACTGCGCAACTTAGGCATGGGAAAGTCAAAGCAACACAGTACTGTTAAGGGTGATCTTGACGAGTTAAATTCAAAGTTTGTGCAATCAGATGTACCTGAAGCTTCGTGCAATGAGTACCTGAACCTGCAACCATCCTGTGATAATAGCTTTAACTTTGTGTGTGTTAATAGCTGTGATGTATTAAAATGTATTCTTAATATTAAATCTAATGCTGAAGGTCTGGACAATATTAGTCCCAAATTTATTAGAATTTTACTACCTAGCGTTCTTAAGTACATAACTCACGTAATGAATACTGCAATAATGACGTCAACATTTCCATGTACATGGAAAATGGCTAAAATCTTACCTATAGCTAAAAGTAATAATGATTACAGACCAATATCTATTTTACCCTTCTTTGCCAAAGTCTTTGAAAAACTAATTGCATCCCAGATGCAATTCTTTTTTGATGAAAATAATCTGCTAAGTAAGATACAATCGGGGTTCACTAAGAACAGAAGCTGTACCACGGCAGTAGCAGGTATAGTTGAGGATATCCGAACGCAACTTGACAAAGGATATGTAACCTTCTTGACGCTCTTAGACCATAGCAAAGCTTTCGACACTGTCAACCACCAGATTCTCTGTACCAAGCTCAGTAATATTTTCAACTTTAATACCACAGCAGTCGCACTACTTAAGTCGTATCTCTCTGGGAGGGCACAAGCAGTAGTGTCAGGTTCGGACATTCCCGCGTTTAAAACTATTGAGCGCGGTGTCCCTCAAGGATCTGTGCTCGGTCCTTTAATGTTTTGTGTGTATATTAATGACCTGCCTAATAATCTGTCAAACTGTAATGTTCATATGTACGCAGATGATGTACAAATATATGTAAGTCGACCTTTATGTGAGATGTGTCATTGTATATCTATATGTAATACTGAATTAAACAAAATACATAAATGAGCGCAAAGAAATGGTCTGGGACTAAATCCTAGTAAATCAAAATGTCTGATAATTTATAAAAAAGCACTTGAAACTAATAACTTGCCCCGTATAGTAATTAATAATATTCCCATTAAATATGTACAAAATGCTGTTAACTTGGGTGTAACTTTCAACAATACCTTGCAATGGAAAACACATATTACTAAAGCAACAGGAAAAATATATGGAATGTTAAGGCAGCTGTCAGTATCCCAACACTTTCTGCCAGTAAACCTTAAGATCCTAATAGCAAAAATGTACCTACTACCCTCATTATTTTATTGTGTTGAAATCTTTGGCCATTGCGATACTCGGGACTTTCAAAAATTAAAAGTAGGGTTCAACTCCATAGCCAGATACGTATTTAATAAAAGAAGAGCAGAACACATATCCACCCTGGCAGAGTCTATTTACGATATGAAGTTAGAGCAATGGATAGATTCTAGAACTCTAATTTTCGTTTATAAGATTATAATGACAAATGAACCAACCTACCTCGCTGACAAACTTGTGCATGCCCAATAAATCGAACTAATAATTTAATACATCCGAGAACAAGATTACTGTGTTCTCAGAGACAGTTCTACATCAATGCTGTGCGCCTGTGGAACGAACTGCCTCATGTTCTCAAATCAATAAGAAGTGCTAATCAGTTTAAAATTAAATTAAAAGAATTTCTAAAAATAAATAACTCTCACAATTAAAGATAAGTTTAGTTAAGTCCTTTGTAAACAACTATGTAGTATTTTTAAGAAATATTGTCAGCTATAAATTTACTATAATTATCAACACGGAGTGACTAGCGTACTAATTCATAAGTTTCAAAAACTTGTAACGCTAGGATACAATAAACAAATAAATAAATAAATAAATATAGCCTATATCCGATTGTTCCTATGGGAGCTATAGGATATAGACGTCCGATCGGGTCGGCTTTCAAACTTGATCTGCGTACACATGTTTTAGGACGACTGTGAAAGTTTCAAGGCGCTAGCTTTTAAACTGAGCTCGCAAACGGTATTGAAACAGACGGACAGACGGACAGACGGTCAGACGGACAGACGGACAGACGGACATGGCTATATCGACTCCCCTATTGATCCTGATCAAGAATATATATACTTTATGGGGTCGGAAACGTCTCCTTCACTGCGTTACAAACTTCTGACCAAAATTATAATACCCTCTGCAAGGGTATAAAAATCGCATTAAAATATTCCATCAGAATTCGCTAATTTCTGGTGTTGTATGAACTTCCCCGAAATCCACATCTATTTTTGTCCCGAGCGAATACGGCAGTTTTTTACCGATATTTTACCAAAAATAGAGTGTGGGAAGAGTGAAAAGAAAAGCCCATAATTAAAATTAAAATCCATTGTTTTACAATTTTTTTTCAACTTTAAAGGTGTGCAAATGTCCCGAGCGGCATTTTGGAAGTGCCCATATTTCTCTTTTATTTTCCCTATAATTTTGGTTCTCTCTCTCGTTCTGGTAAATTTTTACCCAAACCCAAATACCCAAGGCAAAAACAGGTCAAGTAGGTCAGGTCAAAAAATAGTATAGGTAAGGTCGGTTCGGGTTGGGTTTTAAGTAACCCTTTCTACTTTAGTTACATTAAATTTGTTTATGGAATCGAAATATTTGTACGTTGAGTGAGCAGCAACTTAAAAAAATGGAGGAATCCACAAGTGTAAGTATTCCACGGTATAGACGAATTTACTTTGATAAGTAATAAGATAAGATCGGGACAGTACTCGATGAGTAAGAAGCGCGGACGAAGTAATGTTTGGAATATTTTTTCAAGTATTATAAATGAAAAGGACGAAATGGTGGTCAGCAAACAAAGAGAGATTTCCGCTTTTATTTAAAGCAAGCTGCCAAATTTTGGGAACTCCGGCGAGCAGCGCATCTTCAGAACGTGCATTTTCCCAAGCCAGCAATTTAATAACTGAGAAGAGGTCGGCATTGATAAAGAGCGATCGAATGGTCAAGGAAATTATGTTTTTACATAACAACATAACAAAAAACGACTGAATGTAATTTGTTAAATTATCAATTAACAATATTACAAAACAAGAGAAAACGCTTTAGTCGGGTACACCGAGATCTCAGCGTTAATCCAGACAGACAGACGGACATGGCTAGATCGACTCGGCTAGTGACCCTGATCAAGAATATATATACTTTATAGGGTCGGAAATGCTTCCTTCTAGTGTTACATACTTTTGCACGAATACAATATACCCTTTTACTCTACGAGTGCTTTTAATAACAATATTACAAACGAGGACGGAAGCTAACTTCGGCAAGCCGAAGTTTTAATACCCTTGCAGATTTCACCCTATTGTTCCTATGGGAGCTATAAGATATAGACGTTCGATCGGCACGCGCTTTTACCCTGATCTAGGTACGCACAAAAAAATACGATTTGGAAAGTTTCATGGGAATAGCTTATATTCTGCGCGAAATATCCTGAAAAACGACAAATTTTGACCGATTTCACCCTATTGTTCCTATGGGAGCTATAAGATATAGACGTCCGATCGGCACGCGCTTTTACCCTGATCAAGGTATGCGTAAAATAATAAGATTTAGAAAGATTCTTGTCAATAGCTCTTACACTGAGCGAAATATCTTCATTTTGTGAAAGCTATAAGCTATATCCGATTGTTCCTATGGGAGCTATAGGATATAGACGTCCGATCGGGTCGACTTTCTAACTTGATCTGCGTACACATGTTTTAGGACGACTGTGATAGTTTCAAGGCGCTAGCTTTTAAACTGAGCTCGCAAACGGTATTGAAACAGACGGACAGACGGACAGACGGACAGACGGACAGACGGACATGGCTATATCGACTCCCCTATTGATCCTGATCAAGAATATATATACTTTATGGGGTCGGAAACGTCTCCTTCACTGCGTTACAAACTTCTGACCAAAATTATAATACCCTCTGCAAGGGTATAAAAAGACGGACTTTAATGGATTTTGAACGTCCTTCCCTTCCTTTCTTAACATTTCCCAGTATGTTGCGTCTTCTAAACATCGAGGATCGGTTAATCTTTATTTTAAAATTTTATTTAAGTATTAAATGTTATTGACCTTTTGGGCCGCAAAAAGTCGCAGCCCGTAATTGAGTAGACTTTACCTACGCAAGTAACTAATTCTCGATTCTTTACATATATAAAAAATTACCATCTGGACGTCAAGAATTCGCGACTAGGCGTTGAGTTATGAAAATGATGCTCACAACTTATTTAATAAATCTATTTTTAACAAAATTAATATAAATTAATAGCCTCACCAAAAAGTACCCAACTGGCCTACTTGAATCCCATATGACCTGGGTAGTTTGGGTTTGGGTAAATGGGTCAATTTTTACCCAAACCCAAGTGACCTGAACATTTTGGGGTCAGGTTGGGTATGTAATATTTAAAAAAAAAGCCTGACTTACTTGAATTGTTTTCGATGACAGACCGAACTACTTGACCTGAAATTTGGTTTGGGTACCCAAATAACCCATTTTGTATACCCATGCAGGGCTCTAGTTTTAAACCTCTTTCCAAGTTAGTTTAAGCACGTTATTAATTTTTAATAGATTTAAAAAAAAAGGTGGACAAACACTTTTTTGGTGCAAAATGGTACACGACTCTCACAGCTTAAATCTGGCTAGAGCCTGGCTTTTAATGTTCTCCCCAAAAGTTTTGTCACTGAAAAGGACTACAAAAAAAAATAAAAAAAAATTGTTTAGTGGAAAAGTTTTGAGAAAATTTAGTGTCTCAACTTACAGACTGTCTCAACCTACAGACCTCTCCCCTATCGCTGCTATTTCCTGCTGCCTTTGTTTACATTCCTGCTCTGTCTTCACCTTGCCTCGGTTTTAAATTAAGAAGCAAGAAGTTATTTTCCCACGTTGAAACTGGTAGGGATTTCTTTGTTATACCAATCTGCATTTTTCTTATTAGTTTTACCTTAATAGTAGCGGTTGTTCTTTCGGAAATAAGTAAGAACGATAACTGTTCGTCTAACATTATTTAAAGTGTAACAACGAACGACTGGTTTGGATTTTTATTGTTTTATTAAATGATGCAGAAAATAATAACGATGTTTCAGCCGAGGAGGTTGGCAATCGATTGTTTTCATTAATATTAAGTTTTAAGAGGTGGGCAGTCAATGTTTTATTAATTTTAAGAGGTGGGCAAACGTTTTTTTGCCAAAATATTTAATTTTAAGTGGTGGGGAAACGATTTTTTCTTAAGGAACCACTCATAATAAACATAAATTTTAAAGTATTAACTTCTTCAAAATTCTAACAGGTGGGCAAAAGTAGGCAAACAATTCTCTTATAATTAAAAAAAAAAATAAAAAAAAAAACAAAATAGGATTCAGCTTTTAAAATTTCAAAAATTTAATTTTTGTCAACCCAGCTTGGGTGTTTCAACCGCAAATATTTGGAAAACAAGCACGTAAGGGATTCCACCGAGCCACCTGGTGGCACTATAACTGCAATGATTGGGCTGCTGCCCATAACACCAATAACACTTGCACAGTTCGCAAATATGTCCAAGTTTGCGAAAAACATTGGAATATTTTGTGAACAGCCTCTGACTTCACGGATGCCGGTCTGGACCCTAACTACGATCAAGATCGATATTATCGCAACATTTGAAGATTCGGCCCGAAATAAAGAAAATACAAGCCCAGAGGTCCAAAACAAACAATTCCACTTACACTGAGTTGGACAAGTTGCCTCAAAAACTAAATCAAGGTCAGCATCATCATATCTCTGGTAAAAATCGCAAATACTATTTGAAGGGGATACAACATTTGGAATTCCAAAGAAGCAACTTCACTCCCCAAGGAAAAAGCTGCTACAACCTTCCTGCATCTACCCCACGCAACTGTAACTTTGGTATTAGCGATATTTAAACACCCATTTTTTTCTTGTAAATCTATCTTAAGATTATAAAAAAAAATGTTTTAGGTCAATCGGACAAAAACTTTAGAAGTTATGCCAAACTTAGTATGAGTATAAGTAATTTTCCTATAAAAAAATATTTATTTTTGATTCTGAACGGGTAAAAAAATATTTAAAGTCAAAAAACTGTCCAGAGGGGTGGTTTTTTTCTATTTTTAAACGAAATGTACAAGCAGAATGGAAATACGTTAATTTTTGGTGGAAATACAATGAACACCGCAAAACCCCTCTTTTTTAAAATGCTCTATGTGTGTTTTACATGTTACATGTTTAAGTGCGTTCATAGACATTTCTGAATATATCGCATTTTTTCTGCATACAAAAAACCTGCCCCCTGGGAAATTTTTTTCTTGTTTTTGTTCTTAACTTTAAATGTTTTTATTTAAAATCAAAAACGCATTCTTAAAAAAAAATTTTAAATCGAGCTTCCCAGGAGGTGGGTTTTTTAAACTTCTTAAGCAAAACGTAAAAACAAAATGGAAATCCGATCATTTTTGGCGGAGATACAGTGATCACCGCAAAACGCCTTTTTTAATAGAGTTCCAGCAATCGCTTTGCCACCGATATATTATCCGATAGTATCGGCTATAAATATTAGTCGATGTTATTTAAACGACACTTAATAATATACAAAAAATTTGAATTAAATCCATTTAACCAGTTTTTATTGAAAAATCTCAAAGTTAGTTAATTTTTTGATTTATTGTGCCATGGCGACTTCCCTAAGACCCTAAGGATCTACCATTTGCAGCACGACGCATGATCGTCGACTATTTGGTAGGCCAACGTATTAACAGATGTAGTATGCCCACTTTTGTTAGTACCAAAAAAATCACTTCCAAATACGCAAAATAAAAAATGGCGATTAGTAATTGACTATCGTCTAATTAATTAAAAACTCTTGTCTGATAAATTTCCGCTCCCTAGAATCGATGATATTTTAGATCAACTAGGTGGAGCAAAATATTTTTCATGCCTTGACTTAATGTCAGGTTTTCATCAAATTATACTGGAAAAAAGTTCGCGGGATATAACATCCTTTTCAACAAACAATGGTTCGTTTCGCTTCATGCGATTACCATTCGGTTTAAAAATAGCGGCCAACTCTTTTCAGAGAATGATGACTATAGCTTTCTCTGGATTAGAACCTTCGCAAGCATTTCTGTATATGGATGACTTAATAGTCATAGGTTGTTCCGAAAAACATATGCTCAAGAACTTGACTGATATTTTCGAGAAATGTAGGCAACACAACCTAAAGTTACATCTTGAAAAATGTTCATTTTTCATGCATGAAGTCACTTTCTTAGGACATAAATGCACAGCTAAAGGAATCTTGCCCGACGACAAAAAATACGACGTCATTGAAAAATATCCAGTCCCACATGATGCGGACAGCGCTAGAAGATTCATTGCATTTTGCAATTATTACAGACGCTTTGTAAAGAATTTTGCTGAATACTCCCGTTACATAACAAGATTATGTAAGAAAGATGTAAAATTCGAATGGACAACAGAATGTCAAAAGGCCTTCGAACATCTTAAATCAGCATTAATAAACCCTACTCTGTTGCAATACCCAGATTTTAGCAAAGAATTTTGCATAATCACGGATGCTAGCAAATACGCTTGTGGAGCAGTCCTAACTCAAAACAAAAATGGACTACAGCTTCCAGTTGCATACGCATCAAGATCCTTTACGAAAGGTGAAAGCAACAAGAGCACTACAGAACAAGAATTAGCAGCTATTCATTGGACAATAACACACTTCAGACCATATATTTATGGTAGACACTTCACCGTCAAAACAGACCATAGAGCACTTACCTACTTATTTTCAATGGTAAATCCCAGCTCCAAACTAACACGAATGAGACTTGAATTGGAGGAATACAATTTTACGGTAGAGTATCTAAAGGGTAAAGATAACTATGTAGCCGATGCGCTTTCTAGAATAACCATCACAGACTTGAAAAATATACAAACAAACAGTACAATTCTGAAAGTCACTACCAGAAACCAAAGTAGACAAAAATCCTGCGCAGGAAAAGAACAAATAGAACTGCATAAGCAATCTATAGATAAAGCATCAGAGCCCAACGTATATGAAGTCATTAATAATGATGAAGTACGTTAAGTAGTGACCTTTTATGTAAATAATAAGATGTGTTTATTTAAGCACGGAAAGAAAATTACAGCAAGATATGATGTTAGCGATTTGTATACTAATGGAACCATTGACTTAGGTCAATTCTTTCAAAGGCTTGAAAAGCAGGCCGGTATTCACAAAATCAGCCAACTCAAAGTGGCACCGTGGGAAAATATCTTTGAACATGTTTCAATTGATAATTTTAAAATTATGGGCAATAATATATTGAAATCATTGAGAGTAGCGCTACTCAACCCGGTGACCGTAATAAAAAATTATAAAGAAAAAGAAGCTATATTGTCTACATTCCATGATGATCCAATACAAGGTGGTCATACAGGCATTACAAAAACCTCGGCCAAGGTCCAGAGATACTATTACTGGAAAAATATGTCCAAAGACATAAAAGGGTACATAAAAAAATGTCATAAATGCCAAAAGTCAAAAACGACTAAACATACTAACCCCCACTAACTATAACCGAAACTCCACAAAGATCTTTCGATATAGTAATTGTAGATACTATTGGTCCACTTCCAAAATCTAATAATGGAAACGAATACGCAGTAACACTCATCTGCGATTTAACTAAATACCTGGTAGCTATACCTATACCAAATAAAAGTGCAAATACAGTAGCAAAAGCTATATTTGAAGATTTTATTCGAAAGTACGGTCCAATGAAGACGTTCATTACGGACATGGGAACAGAATATAAAAATGCAATTATTGAAGATCTATGTAAATATTTAAATATTAACAAGAGAGAACGGTATAGTCGGGTGCCCCGACTATCAGATACCCGTTACTCAGCTAAGGGAGTGCGAGGGAGATAGATATATAAAATCTTTGATCAGGCATAACTTTTTAACGAATGGTCCGATTTGAAAAATTTCTTCTACATTTCGATAGGTATTGATAGTCACAATAAAACTGCATTTTTAGTTTTCCAAAATTTTTAATGGTGTGGGCGCCAGACACCTTTCAAAAAATGGTGTAGGGCGATTGAGGGAGTTAGAGGGGGCGTGGCACCATTTTGAAATAAACTTGCGCTGCGTAGGAACTCCAAGAATATGCATGCAAAATGCCAATCCTATAGCTTTTATAGTTTCCGAGATCTCAGCGTTCATACGGACGGACAGACGGACAGACGGACATGGCTAGTTCGACTCGGCTAGTGATCCTGATCAAGAATATATATACTTTATAGGGTCGGAAAAGCTTCCTTCTCCCTGTTACATACTTTTGCACGAATACAATATACCCTTTTACTCTACGAGTAATGGGTATAAAAACATAACTTCAACTGCACAACACCACCAGACAGTAGGTACCGTGGAGCGAAGCCACAGAACACTCAATGAGTTCATTCGTTCATACATCTCAGTTGACAAAACAGATTGGGATGTATGGCTGCAATACTTCGTATATTGTTTTAATACAACCCCATCTATGGCTCATGACTATTGTCCATATGAGCTAGTTTTTGGTAAAATTTAAAATCTACCAAAACATTTTAATAGCATAGATAGGAGACAGAGATAACATAACCATAATAAATAATAAAAATAAAAAGCAAATAGTACATAAAGATAGATGAAAACTCTTTATTTCATAATCAATTTTTATTTCATAAATATATCACGTATGGCCATACATAATATAAGAGAAAATAAGATAAACAAATCTAAAATAAGAATACACACTAATATAAAAAAAAAATATTAAAATAATACAACAAAAAAAAAAAATTATAGAAATACAAATAAATAACAAAAAAAAATTTTTGGCTATAAATAATATCATTTTTCCTCAAAGTTTGTAAAATTAATACTAGAAAATAACTCCATTATATTTCGTTATTTTTCAAAAGGAGGGAGATGTAGCATGCACACATATCAAATATATATATCGAGCACCCACTGTACCAAGAGTACAGTGTTTATACAATTCAAGGTCTCGGTCATCAACATAAATGCCCGAAATACGAACCGCTCGCTGTGCCTTGGCCCGCACGCTGAAAGTGCAAGTGTCAGCATAATTGCAACACGAGCGGACCTCATGTATGTGCATATAGCTCCGCGCTCCAGACTAAGTGAGCATAGCTATATACCTTAGAATATAAGAATATATAGGACGTCTCTCCGCTGCCGCTGTTGGCAGCGCCGCTACGAGACTTAGACATCTTTACCTCCTAAGTAAATGGGGCTCAAAGAGAACCTCTTACGAGCTTTGAGCGGCAACAACGGCTGCTCCAAAAAAATAAATAAATAAACAAAATAAATTGGAACATTACATACATACATAACTCCTATCTTATTATTGATGGCGGGGGAAATTACACCCTTTTACATGGCGACTCCCTCTGCACAGACCTTAGGTATAAACGTTTCATGGATTCTTTAACGTCCACATCAACAAAAGGGAACTGACTGAAGCCAAACTCTAAACCATCTCTACAATCAACTTACAGAGTTTCACCGAATTAGAATCTACTTGGTCGCTTTTTGGACAAAATATCCCGTAAACAATGACGTAGCGCATTACATCAAGAGAACTGGTTCCCCGTTTTTGAAAAGCCAAGACGGCTTACAAGTTAAATCATAAGGTGGCACTTTGACCTTTTATTCCTGTGGATGGCAGTACACGTAGTGACGAAGCGCACCAGGAGAGTGTGCGAAGTTGAAATTCTGCTGTGATGGTCCGATCATAACTATTGAAACAGCAATCAAAGGGTTTTGCCAAAACTAAACGGATTGCATACCAAAACTTTAACAATTTCAATTGGTTTGGGAAAAGAGTGGTAAAAGTTAACATTTTGGTGCTGTTTTGAATGGTGGTGTCCATTAGCCATTTCATTTGACTTTTTTGTTCCTGCTGATACGCGCCGAATTAGGGGTCATATGTTAAAATCCGAAACTTTTCAAATAAAACAAGAGAGAACGCTTTAGTCGACAGAAAACCGAAGTCATTAAAAAGTTTAAGGAGTATATGCACCTCGTCGAAAATCAAACTGACAAAAAAATCAAAACACTGCGTACTGACAATGGTTAGGAATACGTTAATAACGAGTTTTCCACATTTCTCAAGGAAAAGGGCATTAAGCATGAACTTACCAACGACATTACGCCGGAACAAAATGGAGTTGCCGATCGCAAAAACCGAACTCTAATTGAGATGGATCGATGCATGATGCTTCAGAGCGGATTACCTCCAAGTTTCTGGGCAGAATCTATTCTAACTGCCAACCACGTCAAAAACAGAGTCCCATCCCGGAGCCTAAATGGCGAAATGCCGTACTACCTGTGGACTGGGAAGAAACCAATACTCACATACCTAAAAGTATTTGGAACCGTAGTATATATGTTGGAAAAGCAACCAGGAAGAGGTAAATTTCACCCAAAAAGCTAGAAATGTATATTTATAGGGCTCGAGCCGCAAACAAAAGGATATCGACTTTGGTGTCCAGCTGAAAGGAAGACTTATTATATTCCAGCATGGTTTTATTCCAAAGTGTGGCCGTCACTGTTTAGTACCAAGATCTCTTATATCGAATACCCAGGGAAAGATATCGATCAAAAGCTTAACATACGATATATACTAAATATCTGCTATATAACATGTCCCTTCTAAAGGTTTTCTTCATATTTTCAATGTTTACAATTTCAATGATTACAGATTCAGATATTTCAATGTTTACAAATTCAATTCATTGCTTGACGACCTTTCCCTCCAATCGGGGTCTAAGGCTTCTTTTAGGTGTTATATTCCTTATTGGACTTCTAGAGGAAGAATCCACACATACTTCAGATTCCTCATTTTGTATATCTGCATGGTTCCACACTTGTGAACCTGATCCATGTTGTCCGTCCATTTTGTGTTATCCTCGGGAGCTCGGATTTGATCAGTGTGCCGCTTAATGATTCTGTGGTTGTGAGCAAGGTTGCACAAGTATGTTCGAGATCCTATACATTTGTCTATTGTTGCCTGTGACCAAGATGTCTTATTTGGATTTGTGTAATCCCTAATGTATACTTTTTGTCCCTGATTGAATAATTCATTACGCTTCCCTTTATAACCTTCTATGCTTTTCTCTTGCTGCTTTAAAATTCTTGAGCTGACTGTGGGTGGACTCATGAGATCAAACCTAGTCTTTAGACTTCTGCCAAAGAACAGCTTTGCTGGGGTTTCTCCCGTCGTACAATGAGGTGAATTTCGGTAATCTGCTAAGAATCTGTTTGTAATGGTTTCTAAACTTCCGTGACAGTCTTTATCGAGTGTTGCTATAATGGATTTTTTTAAGACCTTAACGAAAATCTCTGCCTGTCCGTTCGTGGCAGGATGACCTAGAGCGGTTAAAACATGTTTTATACCATTTATTTCCATGAAAGTTTTAAACTCCTGCGATGTAAATTGACGCCCGTTATCAGTGACTAAGACATCTACTAATCCGTATATACAAAACATTTCTCTTAGCTTTTCTACTGTAAAGTTACTTGTAATTTGTTTTGTGATTACAACTTCGCTCCATTTCGAATACGAGTCGACCACAACCATGAAGTAATAGTTTTTGATGGGTCCAGCAAAATCGACATGAATTCGTTTCCACACTGAGTCTTCAGGGCTCCATGGAATTAAGGGGCTTTTGCTGGGACTATCCATGAGTTTTTGACATGAGTCGCATTTACTAATCATGTACTCTATGTCCTTGTCTAACCCTGGCCACCATACGTAGTTTGTGTATCTGTGTAAAGATTCAAGAACTTCCTTATAAAGTTTCTTGGGTACAATGGTACAATATCCCCACATCAAACAGCCGTATTCAGTTGATAGCTCTGTGTGTTTCTGAATGAAGGGTTGAAACTCCTTATCCAAGGATTGAATGGTACCTTGTTCTATTGCCATTATTACTTTTGACAATGTGGAATCACGTCGAGACAGTTTGGCTATGCATTGAAAATTTAAGTTTAAATGATTATGCTGAGTTACGAAATTCACATAACTACACTCTTCCGTCTGTGTCTGTGTTACTGGAACTTGTGGAATTCTCGATAAACTATCTGCTTCATTCATCATATAATCAAACCCTGATAAATTTAAAGCCCATCTTTGGATTCGAGCTGACGCCATTACAGGCAATCCATTACTCTCGCCAAATAGAGTTAGTAGAGGTTTGTCATCAGTACGCAACGTAAACCTGTTGCCCAGTAGATACTGGCGAAGTTTGTTAACGGAAAAGACAATTGCTAACGCCTCCTTTTCCACAGTGCTGTAATTTCTTTCACTCGACTGAAGAGCTCGCGAAACAAAAGCTATTGGTTTTAAAGAACCATCTACGAACTTGTGTGAAAGAATACCTGCTACTGCTGTATTACACGCATCTGTGGTCAAAACTATTTCCAATTCTGGATTGAAATGTACCAACACGTGATCAGATGCAACATCTTCTTTAATCTGTTCGTAGGCATTTTGACATTGATTCGTCCAACGGAACTCTACACCTTTTCTGAGAAGCTGATAAATAGGATCCATTTTCTCGGAAAATCTATCTATGAACTTGGAATAGTAGTTGACCATTCCGGTGAATGCACGAACTTCAGAAATGTTCCTTGGATTTGGTGCGTTGAGCACACACGAAACTCGTTCCTTGTGTTTGCTGAGACCATCCTTGTCAATATTGAACCCTAAATATGTTATTTTGTTTTTGAAAAACATGCACTTTTCTTTATTTAAGTGTAACCCTGCTGACTTAAGCTTTCCTAAAACCTTTCGTAATGTGTCTACATGGGATTTAAAATCTAAACCGGTGATGGTTATGTCATCTTGATAAACGACAACATACGGGATGTTTCGAAGCAAAGACTCCATTGTCTTTTGGAATATGGACGCGGCTGTCTTAATGCCAAATGGCAATCTTTTCACCTTAAAGATTCCTACATGTGTGCTCCACGTGCATAATGACTGAGACTCCTGATCAAGTAATAACTGATTGTATGCTTGAGATAAATCTAGTTTCGTAAAACGTTGGCCTCCCTGCAATGCAGAGAATATCTCGTCAATTCTTGGAAGCGGGTACCTAAACTCATTGAGATATTTGTAAATGGTAACTTTGTAATCTGCGCAAACCCTCAATTCACCATTAGGTTTCAGTATGGGAACAAGAGGGGTCCCCCAATCCGAACTATATACTTGCTCAAGCATGCCCTGGTCTACTAACTTTCTAATCATTTGCTCTACCTTTGACTTCCACATAAATGGTAAGGGTCTCGGCTTGTGAAAGATAGGTTTAGCATCCTCCGAAAGTCGAAGCTTGACTGTTTCACCATGATACGCTCCTAATTCATCTGAAAAAACTGAAGAAAACTCCTTCTGAATTTGATCTACTAGCGTTTTAGTGCTTTCACTGCTCTCCATAGCATTGACTTGCAATAATTCGAAATTGAATGCTCGTAAAAAGGATCTTCCTAATAGAGGCATGTTTTTAGACTGGGTCACGACAAAAATAGAGTTGGCATAGGTGTCTTTGAATTTAATTTGTGCAACAAACTCACCAAGAATCCTTATCGGGTCACCATTATAATTAACATATGGTGTTTCGCACGATTTTAACGTGGTCGTTTTCATTTCTTGAAATAGATCTACAGGGATCAGGTTACAAGGTGCACCCGTGTCACATGCTGCATCAAATTTTATGCCATCCACTTCAACAGTAAGTGTGTACGCTTCCTCTGAACTTTTACCTATGATACTGAAAATACTATTATTAAAAATTTCGTTATGACTATACAGGTGATTTGGATCAGATACAAAGTTTACGTTTTTGCCTTTAGTGGCTTTGCATACAGTTGCAAGATGTCCAATTTTGCCACATTTATGACACGTACTGTCCTTGTATTTGCACTCCTGTGATGAATGATTTCGCCAACCGCATCTTGCACATGGCTGCCGCTTTTTGCCTTTCGCCATCTGCTTATGGTGCGTCTTGTTTACGAAATTGACCATTTCGTCTGACCCGGTCCTGCCTTCCTCCATCGTACACGCCTTAGTCGCCAACTTGGTCTCGTACAGTAACGCCTTCCGCAGTGCCACATCCAGGGATATAGTCCCGTCTTCCTCGCAAAATCTTTCGAACAGCTCGTTAAGCATTCCGACGATGAACTTATCTAGAACAAATGCTTCTAGGTGCTGTCCAAAAGTGCAGCTGAGCGCTAGCTTTTTTACCCTTGCAAACCATGCTGCCACCGATTCTTCAGCGAGTTTACGAGCCAGATGAAATTGCCTGCGCTCGTAGAATGTGATTGTTGGCGGGGTGTACTGGGTGTGTAGCATGGCACATAGTTCTTTGTATGTTTTTCTTGTAGGTAATTCTGGGCTGCAGAGACTGTGTAATACACAATAGGCTTCCGAGCCAACTGACTTCAGTAGTGTCGCCTTTTCGGAGTCGTCCAACGTGATCGCCATTTCTGTGAAATGTACCTCCAAACGCTCTAGCCACATCTGCCACGTGGATTCTCTCGGTACGAATTCTGGTAAATTCACGGCCTGCATGATGGTGAGGTTAGATTGAGCCATTGTCGGAACTTGAGCGTCTGCGATCTCTTGCTTATTGTCAGGCATTTGGTTTTGGTGTTGTACATACAACTTTACCGTGCTTGTAATACAAGGATTAACTTTGTAAAATTTGCGTGGTTAACCTTAAAACTTAAGGAATTCGTTTTTCTCGTCGCCAATATGTAATGTATTCCAGCATGGTTTTATTCCAAAGTGTGGCCGTTACTGTTTAGTACCAAGATCTCTTATATCGAATACACAGGGAAAGATATCGATCAAAAGCTTAACATACGATATATACTAAATATCTGCTATATAACACTTATAAAAGCCGAAATGTCAGGTTTCTTAACCAATTTAAAGAAGAGAACCAATATGAGGATTTTGTAGACCAAGAATATGTTGAAAATCAAAAAATCTAAATTAATCTTTTGCAAGTTCCACCTACAGCAGAACCAGAATCTTTGCCCAAATTGGAAAACAAACTAGAAATCCCAAAAATGGCCCAGACCGGAAACTCCCACAGCTTGCACGCAGCTACCAGCACTAGTAACCACCCCAAAGAGAAGACGAGGTCGCCCCAGGAAGCGGCAGATAACTATGCATGGAAGAGAGTGCTCAGTGAGCAAAGCGACCAAAAAGATGCAACATAGGCACTATCTTGCCCGGATAGTGAGGAATGGAAGACAGGCATGCTTCAAGAATACAGTGCTGTGGACAAGAACGAGACATGGATTCTGGTCGATCATCCTACAAACGCAAGGCGAAAGGCGAAAGGCAAGACTTGTTGCCAAGGGATTTGCGCAGACACCCGGTGTAAGCTACGGCGAAACATTCGCGCCCGCCGTGCGCATGAGCTCCATTCGAATGCTCATGGCCCTATCAGTTGAGCGCATACCTCAACGGCAAAATAACCGAAGATGTCTACATAGAAATACCGAAAGAATTTGAAGCGATCCTAAGTAACGACGACCTCAAAAAGTATGCTTCAAATAAGTCTGCAAAATAAGCAAGGAGCTGTGTGGCCTCAAACAGTCCGGAAGGCAATGGTATCGAAAGCTTGACTAAAAGCTACAGAGTTTGGGAATCCGGCCCTAAGTTCTGATCCTTGTATATACGTCATAAATAAGTGTAGCATATAACGTTTAAAAAATTGCTTATTTGTATCAGCAGAGGTTAGTGTAAACTAAGTTGTGAAACACGCGCTTGTTCCGGCTCATCTTGGTCGGCATTATGGGTGAGGGTCAAGGGTCACGATAGTATGCTAGTAATAAATAATTTTCGCGTGTTAGATTTGGAAAGGGAAATAATGGAAAAAGCCTTTCAACCAGCCTCGAAAGAAGAGGAAGAAGAGAAAAAAAAGGAACAGAAGGATTAGAACAGGATGGATAGGCAAATTCCTTTAGCGACATTACGACACACTAAGATGTTTGCTAGTGGCCTTATACCCCACCCTACCATGATCACTATATTGCAGTATAACTCCATTTTGGGTAGTGATCCCTTGTGGTCGCTAAAGTGATTAAACGATTTTCATTGCTACACTTCTGTATCCCATGATTTCCGAAATACTCAAGGTTTTAGTTCGATTTCATAATATAAACATTTATTTTAAACATATTTGTATTTGAGGATATTTAACATGTTTTAGTTTAATTTGTTTAGACGTTACTTTAATGCATCTAACTTTAATTATTATTTTATTATCTAATAAGAAAACAAACTTTCAGAATAGGGTATTATCAATTATCGAAAAAGGAACTGAGGCTCTACTAATAAAAGAATTAGAATATGAGTACATGAATAGGTACAACTTAGGCTTTTCCCCATTGATACATTGCTCAAGTACACAGAAGGCGATAGTATTGAGCACCATACCGACCATAAAAATTAAATCAGCTATTAACAATAACAAGATACTTGGAAGACATCTTTCATTGATGCTTTCAAGAATCTAGAAAATATTCCATTAAATAATGGAATGGGAAGAATTATATAGAGAACTAAATAATTTAAAAATTGATTTTGACAGATCTTATAAGGCATTATCAAGACCCCGGCCAGCACAGCAAAACACTGTAAACAAGCATGCCGAAATATTAGTAAACCGCTTCAATAAAGCGCGTATACTAATACACGATCAGAGAGACAGGCTAAACAAAGCCCTTTGGTCTCAGGTATCAAAATATTTAAACAAATTACGGGATTACCTAATAGCTATAAAGCAAAGGTACGACTTAACAATTTCGGTACCAACTATCCTAAACACACCGATAAAGTTAGAAACTAGAGAAGAGTCAGAATCATCAGATCCACCAGTACAAGCTGAGACTGACGACCGTATCTCTACAGATCCCGATATAGAAGAAAAATATATAAACAACCTTACTATTCCGGCAGTCCTTATTCAATCTGAATTATCAGACCAGGACTTGACCGACTCGGATTCTAGCGACAGCATTGTAGAAATAAAAACAAATACAATGTCTGAGGAGATAAATGCCCAAAGGGCATAAATTAAAAAAATAGCAAGTGCAATACCGGAGTTTAACGGGAAAAGGATACACCTTCAGAGATTCGTAACAGCTTTGAAGTTGGTTAACCTTACGAAAGGTACATTTGAGATTTTGGCTGTAGAAGTCATCAAATCCAAAATAATTGGATCAACATTATACAGAGTCCAAAACGGCAAAAACAAGCCAAAAAGCTAAAACTGCAGAAAAATTTACCACAGAAATTGACAACCTACGAAAGCTCCTAGAAGCTTCGTATATTGATGAAGGCCTATCGGCCGAACACGCTGACAAGTTCAGCACTAAGGAAGCCATCACCACAATGGTCAAAAATTGTGAGCATGGCCGCCTCAAAACAATATTGGAAGCAGGCAATTTTGCAACCATGAATGAAGCCGTCGCCAAGTACATACAATGTAGTACTGAAATGACAGGCAATGCCAATTCCATATTGTACACCCAACGTGGAAATAATTATCGCGGTAATAATTATAAAAACAATTATCGCGGTAGAGGTAATAATCGATGTAATTATAACAATACCAGATATTATCAAAATAACGGATATAATCATAATAACGGATGTAATCAAAACAATGGTTATAATAGAAATAACAATAACAATAACCAAAACAAGAGAGAACGCTATAGTCGAGTACTTCGACTATTAGATACCCGTTACTCAGCTAAAGGGAGTGGGAGAGAGATTAATATATACGCGTCAAAGCTACTAGCGCCATCTAGTGGCTGTTTCATTTTTTGCTCATAACTTTTTAATGGATTGTCCGATTTGAAAAATTTCTTCTACAATTCGATAGGTATTGATAAACAGAAAAAAACTGCATTTTTACTTTTCCGAAATCTTTAAAGTTGTGGGCGCCAGACACCTTTCAAAAAATGGTGTAGGGCGATTGTGGGCGTTAGAGGGGGCGTGGCACCTGTTTGAAACAAACTTGCGCTGCGTAGGAACTCCAATAATCTGCATGCAAAATGCCAATCCTCTAGCTTTTGTAGTTTCCGAGATCTCAGCGTTCATACAGACGGACAGACAGACGGACAGACGGACAGACGGACATGGCTAGTTTGACTCGGCTAGTGATCCTGATCAAGAATATATATACTTTATGGGGTCGGAAAAACTTCCTTCTCCCTGTTACATACTTTTGCACGAATACAATATACCCTTTTACTCTACGAGTAACGGGTATAATAACAATTACTACAGAAACAACAACCGTGGTGGAAACAACCGCGGCGGAAGCAGCCGTGGGGAAAACAACAACGGTAATAGTGGTAACAACAACAACCACAATAACAACATTAGGGTAGCCCAAACAAATTCGGGAAACTCCCAAACACCTTTAGATACACGACAGTAAGCAACATCAAAATTCACACTTTAAATCTCAGTCAAAATACATTTGTCACCTTCATGAACATAGCAACAGGAAAAGAATTAGTTTTTCTACTAGATACAGGCGCGGAAATATTCATAATGAAGGAAAATTCCGATAATTTTCAAAACATTCAAGATAATCACATCATAAACATACAGGGTATAAGTAAGGAAGTTACCAAATCAAAAGGCTTAACTTCTATTAAAATTCAAACTTCTAAGTACATAATTCCACATGATTTCCATATCGTAAATATGCAATTCGCTATTCCATGTGATGGAATACTAGGAATCGATTTTATCAAAAGATACAACTGTCAATTAGACTTTAGGCCGTCTGAAGACTGGCTTATATTAAGACCAAATAACCTCAAATATCCGATTTATGTTCCAGTAGCATACAGTTCTGCCAACAACTCCCTAATTCTGCCAGCAAGATCCCAAGTCGTCCGAAGAATCGAAATAAATTAAGAAGAAGACAGCGTATTAATTCCGAATCAAGAAATTCAACATGGTATCTTTATCGCAAATACCATAGCAGCAGTTCAAAATGCATATATAAGATTACTAAATACCACAAACACAGATAAAGTAGTTTATATCAAAAATATTCATCATGAACCACTCTCAATCTATGAAGTATTAAAAACGGACTTAGAAACCAGACAAAAAATTGTATTATCCCAACTTGCAAAAAACTTCCCACCTCAATTCAATGAACAGCTTTCAGCATTATGTACACAGTATAGTGATGTATTCGGACTAGAAACCGAATCGATCACTACCAATAATTTTTACAAACAAAAGCTGAGATTAACTGATGATGAACCCGTATATATAAAAAATTATAGAAATCCTCATAGTCAACAAGACGAAATTCAAAAACAAGTCCAAAAACTCATTAATGATAAAATAGTGGAACCCTCTGTATCACCTTATAATAGCCCACTTTTGTTAGTACCAAAAAAATCACTTCCAAATACGCAAAATAAAAAATGGCGATTAGTAATTGACTATCGTCAAATTAATTAAAAACTCTTGTCTGATAAATTTCCGCTCCCTAGAATCGATGATATTTTAGATCAACTAGGTGGAGCAAAATATTTTTCATGCCTTGACTTAATGTCAGGTTTTCATCAAATTATACTGGAAAAAAGTTCGCGGGATATAACATCCTTTTCAACAAACAATGGTTCGTTTCGCTTCATGCGATTACCATTCGGTTTAAAAATAGCGGCCAACTCTTTTCAGAGAATGATGACTATAGCTTTCTCTGGATTAGAACCTTCGCAAGCATTTCTGTATATGGATGACTTAATAGTCATAGGTTGTTCCGAAAAACATATGCTCAAGAACTTGACTGATATTTTCGAGAAATGTAGGCAACACAACCTAAAGTTACATCTTGAAAAATGTTCATTTTTCATGCATGAAGTCACTTTCTTAGGACATAAATGCACAGCTAAAGGAATCTTGCCCGACGACAAAAAATACGACGTCATTGAAAAATATCCAGTCCCACATGATGCGGACAGCGCTAGAAGATTCATTGCATTTTGCAATTATTACAGACGCTTTGTAAAGAATTTTGCTGAATACTCCCGTTACATAACAAGATTATGTAAGAAAGATGTAAAATTCGAATGGACAACAGAATGTCAAAAGGCCTTCGAACATCTTAAATCAGCATTAATAAACCCTACTCTGTTGCAATACCCAGATTTTAGCAAAGAATTTTGCATAATCACGGATGCTAGCAAATACGCTTGTGGAGCAGTCCTAACTCAAAACAAAAATGGACTACAGCTTCCAGTTGCATACGCATCAAGATCCTTTACGAAAGGTGAAAGCAACAAGAGCACTACAGAACAAGAATTAGCATATATTTATGGTAGACACTTCACCGTCAAAACAGACCATAGAGCACTTACCTACTTATTTTCAATGGTAAATCCCAGCTCCAAACTAACACGAATGAGACTTGAATTGGAGGAATACAATTTTACGGTAGAGTATCTAAAGGGTAAAGATAACTATGTAGCCGATGCGCTTTCTAGAATAACCATCACAGACTTGAAAAATATACAAACAAACAGTACAATTCTGAAAGTCACTACCAGAAACCAAAGTAGACAAAAATCCTGCGCAGGAAAAGAACAAATAGAACTGCATAAGCAATCTATAGATAAAGCATCAGAGCCCAACGTATATGAAGTCATTAATAATGATGAAGTACGTTAAGTAGTGACCTTTTATGTAAATAATAAGATGTGTTTATTTAAGCACGGAAAGAAAATTACAGCAAGATATGATGTTAGCGATTTGTATACTAATGGAACCATTGACTTAGGTCAATTCTTTCAAAGGCTTGAAAAGCAGGCCGGTATTCACAAAATCAGCCAACTCAAAGTGGCACCGTGGGAAAATATCTTTGAACATGTTTCAATTGATAATTTTAAAATTATGGGCAATAATATATTGAAATCATTGAGAGTAGCGCTACTCAACCCGGTGACCGTAATAAAAAATTATAAAGAAAAAGAAGCTATATTGTCTACATTCCATGATGATCCAATACAAGGTGGTCATACAGGCATTACAAAAACCTCGGCCAAGGTCCAGAGATACTATTACTGGAAAAATATGTCCAAAGACATAAAAGGGTACATAAAAAAATGTCATAAATGTCAAAAGTCAAAAACGACTAAACATACTAACCCCCACTAACTATAACCGAAACTCCACAAAGATCTTTCGATATAGTAATTGTAGATACTATTGGTCCACTTCCAAAATCTAATAATGGAAACGAATACGCAGTAACACTCATCTGCGATTTAACTAAATACCTGGTAGCTATACCTATACCAAATAAAAGTGCAAATACAGTAGCAAAAGCTATATTTGAAGATTTTATTCTAAAGTACGGTCCAATGAAGACGTTCATTACGGACATGGGAACAGAATATAAAAATGCAATTATTGAAGATCTTAAAAACATAACTTCAACTGCACAACACCACCAGACAGTAGGTACCGTGGAGCGAAGCCACAGAACACTCAATGAGTTCATTCGTCTCAGTTGACAAAACAGATTGGGATGTATGGCTGCAATACTTCGTATATTGTTTTAATACAGCCCCATCTATGGCTCATGACTATTGTCCATATGAGCTAGTTTTTGGTAAAATTTAAAATCTACCAAAACATTTGAATAGCATAGATAAAATAAAACCCCTTTATAATATAGAAGATTATGCAAAGGAATCCAAATTTAGATTAGAACAGGCATTTAAAAGAGCTAGACTAATGCTAGAATCTCATAAACTAAAACAGCAACTTAATTACGACAAAACAAGTATCGATTTCGATTTAAAAACAGGAGATCAGGTTTTATTGAAAAATGAAACAGGGCCTAAGTTAGATTTCAAATATACAGGTCCTTATAAGGTAGAACAAATAGGAGACAGAGATAACATAACCATAATAAATAATACAAATAAAAAGCAAATAGTACATAAAGATAGATTAAAACTCTTTATTTCATAATCAATTTTTATTTCATAAATATATCACGTATGGCCATACATAATATAAGAGAAAATAAGATAAACAAATCTAAAATAAGAATACACACTAATAAAAAAAAAAAATAATAATAAAATAAAACAAAAAAAAAAAAATTCAAATAAATAACAAAAAAAAAATTTTGGCTATAAATTATAGCATTTTTCCTCAAAGTTTGTAAAATTAATACTAGAAAATAACTCCATTATATTTCGTTATTTTTCAAAAGGAGGGAGATGTAGTATGCACACATATCAAATATATATAAAATAATGTGACTTCCATTGTATAACGTTATTTTAATTTATAACAATTAATTGTTAAGTGTACCTAGTTAAGTGCCCTGCACCGTATGAATATAAATTCGGTATACTCGTACATTAAGGTAGGTCAGCAAAGCTCTGATCGGAAGGATGAGCAAAACAAAAGAAAACGCAAGTACCGCTTCGATCGGGGCGCCGGTAGATAAGGGCACATGGGCCAGAGAGAGACGGGCTATTTGGCGCTCATAGGCTACACTGGCAAAATTCACGGGGCCAAATTTAAATATTATGAACAGGTGAGAAGCTAGAACAGTACCAATGCATATTCACAGAAATTGTTTTTGTTTGCCACTTACTTTTATTATGGATCCATCGGTGAAAGATCTTTCGCCGACCTGTATGGGAGTCAAAATTGTATTTGCATTGATTGTGATTGCATTGGTTTTGATTTCTCCTTATTTTCACTTGTTCACATCTCTGGGGCTATTATTTTTGATATTACTATTTCATGGTTTTGGGTAGGTTAGGTTAGGTACGAACGGCTGCCAGACTATCGTCTGGCACACTTAGAAATCTGTGGGTCCGTTGTGATACCGTATGATCTCGTTTTTTTCCCTTTTTTTCGGGATCCCCTGTCTCTTATGTCTCGTCCTAGAAGACTAGAGAGCATTTCCGGATGATTAGCATGTCTTCTACCCTGAAGATTTTACAAAGGAGTTTAAGTCCTTAAGCTTGATCTCCGATATTTCGGCCAGATCGTTAAGAAAGGGGTATCCTAAGTAGAGCTTGAAAATTATCGATATTTTCGATATTTTGACAATATCGAATCGATAATATCGATGTTTTGAAAGGAAACACACAAATTAAATATCGAGAAATAGCAAACTGTCGATATTTGTTCAAGCTCTAATCCTAAGTGCTTCAGTCTAAGTCTGCAGAGGGCTGGGCAGAAGCTGAGAAGGTGTTCCACCGTTTCTTCTTCCTCATCCCTGCAGCTCCTACAAAAGTCATTTTTCGGGGCTTTTAGCCTGCCGGCATGTGTGCCGACTAGCCAGTGGCCTGTAAGGACTCTAACTAACATACCACACTCTGTGCGGCTGAGTTTGAGTAGTGCTGACGTTCTTTTATTGTTAATCATCGGCCATGACTGGTGTGTGATACGACACTTTGGTGCATTCTGCCAATTAGTGTTAGCTATTTGATAAATTGATTTCTAATGTTTAGCTTGCAAGTTGCCATGGGCATACGGACACTCTCCTTTTCTGGAAGGAGAGGCATGATGGTGCCCTGCCTGGCTAACTCATCCGCTATGCAGTTGCCTACGATGTCCCGGTGACCCGGAACCCATATTAGGCTGATAGTAAACTGTCTAGCCATCTCGTGGAGAGATTTGCTACAGTCTGCTATTGTTTGTGAGTTAGTGTTTGTCGAGTAGATTGATTTAATAGCCGCTTGGCTATCAGAATATATATTAAGGTGTCTACTTAGGCTGGTGTTCCCTAGGCAGTCGAGTGCCTCCTTTATAGCGTGTACCTCCGCTTGGAAGACGCTACAGTGGTCCGGGAGTCTGAATGACTTTCTATTGTCTAATTGTTCGGAGTATACCCCTCCGCCAACGTGCCCGTCCAATTTTGAGCCATCTGTGTAGAAGCAGATCGCGTCTGGCGGGCCAGGTCTGCCCTGCTGCCATTCCTCCCTATCTGGGATCCGGGCCTCGAAGGGTGTGTGTGTGTACTCATGAGATTTGCATAGGTCCGTTTTGTTCGGAATCGACTTATCATGCTGAAGTATATTGGCATGACCGTAAAATTGGGCTTTTCATTGCCCAGTATCCCTCAAACGAATGGCTGTCGATTTGGCCCTTTCCATGCCTGCTAAGTCCAGGCTCGGACGGTTCAAGATCGCATTCAGCGCTTCGTTTGGGGTAGTTCTAAGGGCTCCACTAATACACAGAGCCGCCATTCGCTGTACTTTGTTTAGTGGAGTTAGGATACATTGCTTTTGTAGAGCGGTCCACCATAGAGCCACCCCGTATAGGAGGATTGGCTTGACTACCGCTGTGTAGATCCAGTTTACAATTTTGGGTGACATGCCCCATCTTAGCCCAATTGCTTTTTTACAGGAGTAAAGTGCAATGGTTGCCTTTTTGGTTCTCTCTTGGTTGTTTAGGCCCCATTTAAGGCGCTTATCTAATACCAACCCCAGGTATCTGGCGTGTTCGCTAAAAGAGAGATTGCAGTTATTTAATATGGGTGGGTTGAGTTGTGGGATCTTGTACTTATTCGTAAAAAGAACAAGCTCCGTTTTTGAGGGGTTTACCCCGAGTCCGTTTTTTATCGTCCATTCCGATAGTATGTGGATACTTACCATTAAAGATGATGGCGACATCGTCTGCGTATGCCACCACTTTGCATCCTCCTCCTTCCAGAATTCGCAGTAGTTTATTTACTGCGATATTCCACAGAAGGGGGGATAAAACGCCCCCTTGTGGGGTTCCTCTGTTCACTAGTCTAGTTTGAGTTGAGGCCCCTAGTGCGGCCGTAACCATTCTGCTTATCAACAGTTTATGGATCAGCCCCACTAGTTGTGCCTCAACACCTAGTTCTGTGAGTGAATCTGTTATGGCGGTTGGTAATACGTTGTTTAAGGCTCCCTCTATGTCTAGGAATGCGATCAGTGTGTACTCCTTATTGTTGAGTGATTTCTCGATGCTACTTACCACGACATGTAGCGCCGATTCGGTTGACTTACCCTTGGTGTAGGCGTGTTGTGCCTCGGACAGTTATGCCGGGTTTATGGTGGCTCTCAGGTGTAGGCTTAACAGCCTCTCGAAGCTTTTAAGCAGGAAAGATGTCAGGCTTATTGGCCTGAAGTCCTTTGCTGTGGTGTGGGTGGCCTTTCCTGCCTTGGGAATGAAGACCACTTTCGTTTCCCGCCATCTGGTTGGTAGCTCTCCTATCGCCAAAATGGTGCGGAAGATTTTACTAAGCCAATTTATAGCTAGCTGACCAGCTTGTTGGATATGTGCCGGCGTTATTCCGTCTGGTCACGGCGATTTGTATGGTTTGAAGCTCTGAATGGCCCATTTAATGTTGCGGTCTGATATGAGGAGATCTAGATTAATCCCTTCTCCGCCAATTCTTTCTGGAGGACGCCCAGTTAGTTGGCTTCCTGGGAAGTGAGCGTCTAGAAGTAGGTCTAGGGACTCGTTGCTAGAGTCCGACCAGGATCCATTCGCTTTCTGTAGGTAGCCTAGGGGCGCGGCTGTCTTGGAGAGTATTTTCCTGAGCCTTGCAGCATCAGTCGTTTCTTCTATGTCAGAGCAGAAAGTGTGCCATGCGGCTCGTTTCGCTCTTCTAAGGGCCTTTTTGTACGGGGCTAATTCGCGCTTGTAGCATTGCCAGTTCGTTTCCTCGTTTCCTGCGTTTGCTCTGTTAAACAGGCCTCTGCAGCTGGATCTGAGGATTGATAGTTGTTGCGTCCACCAGGGGGGTTTTTTCTTCCCTCTTGGTTTCCCTATTGGGCATGCAACTTTGAATGCCGAGTTGCAAGCATTTGTGAAAATGTCTATTGTTATATCCAACTCATGTGGATCTGTTGTGCTTTCTGGCGGTTCCGTGGGAAGGATATTCGTCAAAACTTCTTTGTACATAGGCCAGTCAGCCCTTCTGGGGTTCGCGAAGCTGACCGGCAAGGGTGAATCAAGGGACAATATTGTTTCAATGAATCTATGGTCTGAGAAGGAGTAATAATTGGGTAATCTGCACTTTATTTATCTCGGCTGGTCTTTTGTACACTCAAAAAAATTTGGCTTTACATCCAACATCTTTCACTTGAATATTGGATTCAGAGAAAAAAAATTATAAAATAATAAATTAAAGAATAAGATGAACTCAAAAGAAAACGCTAAATAATAAAATAACAAGAAAGAAAATAAACAAAAAATACAAACTAATAAATTTGAAAATTTCAAAATACAAAATACAAAATAATAAATTTGAAAATAAAGAAAAATATAAAAAGTAAAGAAAAATTAAAAACTTAAAATAAAGCAGGAACAAAACATTATAAATGAAAATCCGGGGAAGTAATGGACAGATTTCTCGCACTGTAGAGCGGAACTGAGATGTCACGTGTTTTTTCTTTTTCATGCACGGAAAAAAATAAAGTTGGGTTAGATCCGCGTGTTTTTTTTTTCCAGCCGAATATTTTCTGGCGATGCCAACACGTTTTTTTTTCTCACTGCATCCGCTATTTTTGGACCCCGATTTTTCTACGTTTTTCGCGTTATTTGTTTCCCCTTTTTCGGGCACTGTAGTTGTAGGGAATAAGGCTCGCTTGCTTAGAAAACTTTTTTGCTGCTACTTGTTGTTTTGTCGATGGATGATGGGCTGAGCAAGCTGGCTACAGCGGCGGCTGATCTTTTAAGACCAACTGATGACTTGACCGATTATTGGGCCGATTATTGATTTCTTTAATATAAACATAACACCTGGTGCCAGAACTATATTAAAAAACGTACAAATTAGGAAAGCTATTGAAAATGCCCTTTTTTGTAAAAATAATTACCCAAAACGGCCTGGCACGAATACTGGGATGCTGTTTCTCTTTTCTTCGTATGGATGGCTGGCGGATGGGTATTTGAAGGCACTTTTAAATAACTTAACCTCGTTGGGTTTTAAGGCTTTGAGCTGAACTTAAACACGTCTGTATAGTTGGACAATCCGGAAGAAAAGAGAACGTGGGTAAGCTTGACTTTACGGACGTACCCTTCAGCGACGGCAGAGGATTGCCATTCCCCCCGCAGTCGACTATTTTTAAGTATGACAGTGATCTGCAAAAGCTGCACACTAGGTGTCGCGGCCGATAGTGCAGGGTGGCCACTTCTGTGAGTCACGATATCAAATAGGATATCTTTGGCGTGGTATTTGCCCTGAATATAATAATAATATTACCCTGAAGATCTTCCAACTCGTAATAAGAATTTCCCAACACTCGCCTAATTCGTGATTTTACGAATGTGGGGGCTAATTTATCGTTAAATCCTTTGACGAAATTGCTCTGTTGAAAGTTTTGGCGAAACACCTCCTGACCCTATGTAAAGAACACCTCACGGCTCCTTAAATTATAAATTTTTTCGTTTCGATCGTGTTGGGTTTGAATGCCCTGTTTAGCTTTTGCCCGCATAAGATCCAAAGAGTCGTCTTTACTAAATTGAAATGTACGATCCTCCAGAAGATTTAAGTTTCTCAACAACTTGTACGACGAACCATCCGTTACCATATGCTGACCAAAAACTAATCGGTACGGGGTAGAATTTAAGGCAGTGTGTAGACTAGTAAAGAACACCTCACGGCTCCTTAAATTATAAATTTTTTCGTTTCGATCGTGTTGGGTTTGAATGCCCTGTTTAGCTTTTGCCCGCATAAGATCCAAAGAGTCGTCATTACTAAATTGAATTGTACGATCCTCCAGAAGATTTAAGTTTCTCAACAACATGTACGACGAACCATCCGTTATCATATGCTGACCAAAAACTAATCGGTACGGGGTAGAATTTAAGGCAGTGTGTAGACTAGGTCGCAAGGAACAACAAATTTTACTTAGATGTTCATCCCAATTGGTTTGGTTTGGATGAATATACGCCTTAATACCTGAGATCACCGACCTATTCACACGTTCAGAGGAATTTCCTTGTGGGGCATAGGCGGCAGTATAAGCGTGAGATATTCCATAGCTTTGCAACAGATTATTAAACGCATGGGATCTAAATTGAACTCCGTTATCGGAAATCAACTTTTCCGGTACCCCGAAGCAATATAAAAGGTCCTTTTCCAAAAATGGCAAAATAGCGTCAACTGTAAATTTTTTTACAGCTTTTAGATAAGGAAATTACAATTATCTAAAACTATAAAGATTCCTATGTTGCCAGATTTTGACCGCGGGTAGGGGCCCAAAAAGTCAACATATTGTGTCTGAAAGAAACGATCACTTTCCTCTGACTTCTGTAAGGAAGGTCTTAAAGGTTTGTTTGAGCTTTTTGTGCACTTACAAATTTCACAGCGATTTATATAATCTCTCACGTTCTGTACTAAGCTAGGCCAGTAGTAAAAGCGGTGAAGTCGTTCTAAAGATTTCTATATGCCACAGTTTCCAAACAAGGTCATCGGCTATCCTGTCACCAGAAGCATGCTCTGTTCGACGATATATATAGCCGTCGATGACTTTGACATCAGGAATACGATCGGAGTTTTCCTTAATTTTATCCTGCAGGACTCTGTATGCCTCAGATTGGAAATGTGAAGACTGTATATTAGAGGTGGAGAAATATCGATTTTTGGGAACATCGATGTTTTCGATGTTTATGTCAAAAAACATCGATGTTTCTCGATGTTTTTGCATATAAATGTACATTTCTATTGGCTTGCCATGTATTTGCATTTGTTTTTACACATATAAACATGAACATAAATATACCTTTTCAGAGGGTATTTTACTTTTGCCTAAAAGATGGGTACCAAGAGCAGGAGACAGACCGGAATCAAAAACATCGATGTTTTTAAATCAAAATACATTTATACTAACTGGGTCATTTAGATGGAAAAATAAAATGTTTAAGATTCAACGAAAGAACATTAAAACATAAGCATTTTTTAACTAATGCTTTAGCTGTTTGTCCATATCTTTGCTTTTATTTTTTTTACTTTTCAAATAACTTTGACCAGTTCAGCTCGGTCAAAAATTGATTTTAACTTCAAAAAAACATCGATGTTTATCGAGGAAACATCGATGTTTGTAAAATATCATTAAACATCGATCTATCGAATTTCACATCGATGTTTTCTCCACCTCTACTGTATATCGATAAACTTGTTACTGTCTAGTTCTGATAAATCTTCTGTATGCGTTCGGGTTAAGGCATCTGGAACGATATTCTTACTACCCTTACGATGCTGACTAGTAAACTGGTAACCCTGTAATTTTAGGGCCCACCTAGCTAGTCGACTACTAAGGTCAGATTGTGACATAAGCCATTTTAATGACATAGGCGCGAAATTTCATAATACTCAATACTGCTGCCAGGCACTCTTTCTCGGTAACAAAGTAATTTCTTTGGCACCGATTAAGTTTGCGGGACATGTATGCTACAGAAACCTCATTACCTTCAGGATCAATCTGCATAAGCACTCCCCCAACTCCGGTGTGACTTGCATCACAATGCAAGTAAAAGGGCTCATTGAAATTGGGAGTGTGAAGTACTGGAGCCTTGCACATTTCGTTTTTATGTAACTGGAAGGCATCCTGAGCTTCTTGTGTCCATTCGAACTTACGATTTTGACGAAGAGCATCTGTTAACGGAGTGGCGATAGAAGCAAAGTTACGGATGAATTTTTGATACCATCCCGTCATTCCCAGGAATCGACGTAGCTTTTTAACAGAACGAGGTGCTGGGTAATTAACAATGGCAGTGATTTTCAGTTCATCTTAGTAGACAAAGACTTCGTTCTTCAATGAAATCGGAATAACTCGGTCCATTAACTTGGACATCGTCGCAGGGGCATTGGTCAGACCAAAAGGCATTACTGTAAATTGATACAGAGACCGGCCAGGTACGGTAAAGGCCGTCTTGTCGCGTATGCGTCCTTTAAGACGAGACTCGTTATGAACTCGGCCTTCGGGAGTCGGCTAAGAATACTATCGATGAGGGCCATCGGATAGGCGTCCTTTTTAGTCACCTCGTTCACTTTTCGACAATCTATGCATAGACGCACCTTGCCAGGTTTGCGGACGAGCACAACTGGAGACGACCAGGAACTTTCCGATTCTTCAATCACACCTAGTGAAAGCATGCGATCCAACTCATCAAACAATAACTTTTCAAAAGCTGGAGATACGGCATAGTGCCGTTGCTTTATGGGTGTGGCATTGCCAACTACGATTTTATGGGATAGAAGATTAGTTTTACCTAGTCCTTTTTCAGTGAAGGAAGGGAACATACGGATTACTTCTCTTAATACCCTCTCCTGTGCATCTGAAAGAGCTCTAAGATCGCTACTGTCTAACTCTTCAATATCAGTAACATTAATAGCTGGAGCTAGCTTAGATGAAGGTAGCTCGAACTTCGTCCAAAAATCAATGCCCAGGTACAATGACTGTATTAATGACGGAATAATATAAAATGTTATGGGCTTTGTTTGTCCATCAAACTGAACATTTGTGCATATTTTTCCGACGATATTTTGCTTATTACCATCTACAGTTCGAACGGAGGAGGAAAAGTTTTTAAAAGGTACTCGATCACGGATCAAGTCTGCTGCTAGTTTTCCACCAATACAGCTAACGGACGCACCTATGTCCATTACACCGGACACAGTTCTACCCAAAAGAAACACTTTGGCATATGGACGCTGATCAGGCGCGACAATAGCTGATGTCAACGTCTGGTTTTCCAACCTACATTTATGGTAGAAATATTTAATTCGTAACTTTGACCAAACTTTTCTTTTATTTGGGCGACTAATAATAGGTGTTACCCTAAAAGAACGTTTGTGTAAAGGAATGTTAGGGATGTGTGAAAAGTCTGGGATACTTTATTAAGATATAATGGTGGACTTTAATCCGTATTCGTCGCTTTCGACGCCACTTGCCTGCGTGCACCTTTCTGTGGTACACGGGCTAAGTAGTTTTTTGATTGACTACATTTTGGGCACGCCGATTTGTGGACGTTTACTAGACCACAGGTCCAGCAGAAGAGACGCCTTTTTTCTAGACATTGTTGATACGTATGTCCAACTTTTCCACAGTTCCAGCACGTCAGATTCATTGCCGAAATTTCTGGTTCATCACATTCGAATTCCTCAGATTCTTTTGTTTCAATTTGAACTTCGTGAGCATGACGGCGAGGAGCTGGTCGTGGTTTAAAAACATCTTGTTTTGACACTGACTGCATAAACGACTCGCGAGTACGAACTATGTGACGAAGTTGTGCAGTGCTGAATATTTGTTAATATAGTAACTCGTGCTGTATTTGCAGTACCTTCAAACAGAGTACTTATTTGCCCCGTCAATAACTCAAAATTTCCGTCTAAGGTTTGATTGGTTAGTGCTTCAATGCGATATAGAAAGCTTTCTACGCTCATGCCTGACCTTCCTGAGAACTTAAGCTTCCAATTTCCTATAATTTGATTATAATATGATTCTGAAATTGCGCTTGCAAGGTCTGCGACAAAATCTCAGCTTGTCGTAATGATGCCTCCGTCATGGCTTTGGTTAAAGCCTCTTGCATTGTTTTCAAAGATTCGAATGGACTTCCTACACTTTCTATTGTGTTTTCCTGATCTTCGTTTTCCAAAGCCTCATTAATATTTGGATTGCTTCTTCCGACTGAATGTCTGGTTGCTGTTTGTCCACTCTGATTTAAATCTGTGTTGACGGTCAAACTCATCAAAGCAGTCTGTAATGGAGACCTGCAGACAGGACAGATTTCCCTATTGGATACCTTAGTATTAAAACAAGCCCAATGAAAAGTATGATTACAATTAGTAGACAACAGTTGTGCGGTATATGACATTTCTTTGAGACAAAGAAAACATTCAACATTTCCTGCTAATTCTATGTTGATTGGTGGTTCATCCATTATTGTGTTTTTTTTTTCGAGCAAAATATTAATAAACTTATTTTAACTATATTTTTTTTTTCCAAATGGTTAGAGAATTTTGTAAAAACAGATAGTTTTCTAATATAAATTTTATCCGGAAACCATGAATAACGTCCATGAGCAACTCTTTTAAAGGAACTAGAAATTATAATGGAATTTTACTAAAATACTCAACGATTTTGCTTTCTGTCGATTCCAACTATTTATCGCTATAAAGCAGGGCAATTGAATTCCACTTTATAGTCCTGAATAAAAGCGGGGATACAATATCGAGCAATTCGTGAAATTTTAGAAAATATCTTGTTCCAAACGTTTGATAGAATAACCGGTGCAAATGTCATTAATAAGAATTAACTAAAAGGCTTCTCCAGGTGTATTCCTAACGTTCAAAATCGATATAGAAGAATAAAGAATAGGAAAAAGAGGATTTGGTGAAAGAAAAATAAACAGTTGCGATTACTAAATTGCGGCTAAAATATTTTTCGGTAAGTCGTAGACTTCTTCACGTATCGGAAATCCAAAAAAAAATCTTAACAATCCAATTAAAGAACAAAAAAAATTTGAGAAAAATAAGGAAACAGTTTTATCAGCTGGGGTTGCTAATAGTATTCGATAAGTCGTAGAATTACTCCACTGATCAAAAATCCAGAAAAACTATCAACCTCCGTTGACCAAGAAGGCCATTACGAGGACAGGGATAGTTGTGACAGCGGGTAGCGCTACCAGTTTTCGGTACGTCGCAGTTTTACTCCACGTATCGTAGATCCAGAACATTTCACAACCAAAATAAATGTTTGTCTCAAATAGATTGCAAACGGCTGTAAATATCGTCAGTATATAAACATTTCCACCTAGTACTTATATGAAAGGGGATTTTCTAATATTTTGGGTAACCTTGGCAATAACATTTTGTAAAAAATATTAGCTTTATTTTATTCACAGGCTTCCTATTAGAAAAGTTATGGGAATTGGAAAAGGGTAAGGCTAGTTGATTTAAGTCAGATGTTGATGACTGAAGATATGGGTTTAATATTTTTCTGGGGCCTTGCCGGAAATCGGAAAGTCTCGGACAAGCTTCGGAAAACCTCGGCCATCCCCGAGCTGCCTCGGGTCCCACGTTGGGCGCCATAATTTTTACTGTAGCATATAACGTTTAAAAAAGTGCTTATTTGTATAAGCAGAGGTTAGTGTAAACTGAGTTGTGAAACACGCGCTTGTTCCGGCTCATCTTCGACGGCATTATGGGTGAGGGTCAAGGGAAGATACTCTGTTACGTGCTCACGATAGAATGCTAATAATAAATAATTTTAGCGTGTTAGATTTGGAAAGGGAAATAAGGGAAAAAGCCTTTCATCTAGCCTTGAAAGAAGAGGAAGAAGAGAAAAAAAAGGAACAGAAGGATTAGAACAGGATGGATAGGCAAATTCCTTTAGCGACATTACGACACACTAAGATGTTTGCTAGTGGCCTTATACCCCACCCTACCATGATCACTATATTGCTGTATAACTCCATTTTGGGTAGTGATCCCTTGTGGTTGCTACATCCTATGATTTCCGGAATACTCAAGGTTTTAGTTCGATTTCATAATATAAACATTTATTTTAAACATATTTGTAGTTGAGGATATTTAACATGTTTTAGTTTAATTTGTTTAGACGTTACTTTAATGCATCTAACTTTAATTATTATTTTATTATCTAATTGCGTTCTTTCTTCATTTTATTTCGCTCACTTTTAGAAATTAAATGCTTATAAACTTTTTTAATGTATACAGTAGCTCTGTGTAATTTCATAATATTCAAGAGATTTCAGATTTGGCTGCAAAGGGGGTAGAATATATAAGTTAACACCAGCCAAGCGCCCCCTTCCCTTCACCCCCTCTTGACCACTACGATACCGGACACCGCACCTCTCTCATCACCCCTCTCGGCCACCCACAAGTTAGGGATCTTTCCCTTCGCCCCTCTCGGCCACACAACGACAGCAACGATTCAAGTGGCTACAAACTCGAGTGGCTACAATAATGCAGCCGCTAAGTTATGAGACAAACAGCAGGGCAGCGGCAGAGATACAACAACAGCGACACTACGACGGAATGTCAGCGACGACAGAACGACAGCGACAGAGCGTCAACGGCAGAACTGCATCGGCAGCAGCGCAACAACGGAAGAGCACTGACCGCCCGCTAGCTGACTCAGCTATAGCCGCCGCACTGCCCCTACCCCTCGCTGCGCCCTAACGGAATTGCAGCGTTAGCATATGGAGCGCACATTGGGCGAAATACCCAAAACCGCTGCCGTCAGCTAAGGTATTTCCGCCAACCGTTCTGCCAGCAATATGCTGACACTGGGTTATGTGATAGCCAACGAGCCATTCAAAAGAGCAACTTAGAATCACTCTGATTTTTACCCGAGACGAGAGAAGGCCAGGCCTAACATTGTATTCTTGAATTCCTGATAATAAAACCATTGTAACGCTAAAAAGTGTTTACTGTTTTATTTAACTTAAACTCGTTCGAATATTACTAAAGGAAGTAGATTGGGAGGACACACATCAAAGGACAATGCAACTACTCCAATTTAGGTAATGTTGAGAGGAATACTCCCTTCCCCATGGCTTAAACCGGCTTAACTGGCGCCCGAACAGTCTGAGCTTTCTTATGAAAGTAGGACCCCCTAAAGAAAAAATGTTCATGTATAAAAAGAAAATGAAACGAAAAATTAAGAAAGTGAACTCTAAAAAAAGTGGAAAACTAAAATGTCAACAAACAATTTTATTTTTTAACAAAAAACACCCATAAAACCTTTTAAAAAAAAAAAGATTTTTTTCTAACATGGAATGAAAAATGATCTTAAATAAAAATGTTTAAACTATGAAAAAGTGCGGCGTTGTGTGTCCGTTAGGTTGAGAAAAAATATACAAATGCAAAATCGTGAAACACAGATACCCGTTGCGGTGGGGGTGCGGCTTTTCAAGAGCTGACACTCCCCACGTGCGCGAAAAAAACTGTGAAAAAAATATTGAACGGTAAACCTGCCGCGGCGATATGTCCACGCACTCTGTGGCGCGGCATATTCGCGGGCACAAAAATACCGAAATAAAAAAGTTAACAATAATCCGCTGCGGCGATAAGTCCATACCAATGGGTAGATTATTCACGAGCGTAAAAATTGTAAATGTGCGAGCAAAAAATTATTAGGAAAAATTTTTAAAGAAAGAATCACGATCTAAAAGTTTTGTGCGTCTGGCAATCTGCTGGAAAGGCTAACGAATGTGGAATGCATTCAAGAAAAAGCTGCCCAGTGGATTGTGTGGCAACCGTACCTTAGTAGGCAACACGCCAAAACGGACAAATACGGACCACCGTGCCAATAAAAACTTAAACGCAAAAATAAAATAAAGAACGCACAACGGCCCAAAATAAAACATTTTTTTTACCAATTTTCCCATTTAAAAAAAAAAATAAGTACTATTTCCAATTTAATTTCAGAATATCTTAACCCCTTCTAATAGAAAAATTCACCATAAAGGGAAATGTGTACTAAGCGTTTCACTGGTGTAAGACCACCTCAAACCTCAACTAATTAAATCTTGGCAAAAAATAAACAAAAAACATAGACTAAGAAAACAATCACTATAATGAAAAATACCTCTCGAATCCAAACCCCCACAATCCTAGTTTAAAAAAAAAAATAACGAAAAAATTTAAACTCCACAAAAAAATTACCAAACCTCTCAGAAACCAAACAAAAAATACAAAATATAATTTAATATAATATAATAATAAGAATAACACAAAAATAACAATAAAACACGATAAATAATAAGTAGCAATAAAACTCGGTAAATAATAGTAACAAACAAACACGATAGATAACAATACAATAAAATATACAAAATAGCAACAATAAAACACGATAAATAAGAATACCCGATATATAATATCTAGAAAAAAGATCGGAACACATAAAACATCTACGCAAACACTTAGATTAAGACAAATCAAAAATACCTTATTATAAGAATCTACAATTTCATGTAATCCCCTGCCGACGCTACAAGCGCGTCCACAATCTGCGTGGTGACAACCATCCATATTTTTAAATACGATGCACCGGTTGTCCCATTACAACAAGGAACCGTCTGGAGGACCAATGGAGTTTTTAAACTGGCTCACGTGATTAACTTAGAGCACATGCAGCAGTTAATCGGTCAAGTGGCAAACGAAGCCATGATAATCACGGACCATCGGAAGAGTCAACGCATTAGACGGGGATTTCCATGTGACGACGGCCATACTCCACAAAGCAATCATAATAGCGGACCAAGTCAACGAGATCTTAAGGGCCTGCCAGCTGGGGAAGACTGGAGTGGTTAACACAAATCTCCTGGACCACGAAGAAATCGACACGATATTGGCAGAGGTGGACAGCCTCCCTTATCAGAACGTTGTCGAGGCAGTCGAGTTTTCCCGACCCACGATTTTAACAAACGGGACCACACTCCTATACATTCTAGCGATGCCCAAGGTAGTGGATAGAAAATACCGACTCATGAGAGTATACCCGACGATATCGGCCGGAAAGCAAGTCGTCCTAAAATACAACAAACTGGCAATGGACAGTAGAGCTTGAACAAATATCGACAGTTTGCTATTTTCGATATTTAATTTGTGTGTTTCCTTTCAAAACATCGATATTATCGATTCGATATTGTCAAAATATCGAAAATATCGATAATTTTCAAGCTCTAATGGACAGCCTGGAAACATACGCCCTTTTAGGAAATTGCATATCATTCGGCAACACAACAGTATGCCGGGAACAGACTTATTCAAGTGGGAAGAAGATAGCTGTATACCGAGATTGCTAAAAGGAGGACAAGCTGAGTGCGACTACCTAAGGACCAACCAAGAGACGATGGAGCTCATCGATGACGGCACAATTTTCTTGACAAACTTTAACGGAACGGTAACTACTTCAGCCAAGAGGCACGACTTAAAGGGTTCATACATCGTGCAATTCGACAATGAAACAATTGCAATCGGCGACCGGAACTACAGCAGCTATTGTTCGACACACCTGATGGCCATGCCAGCCGCGCTAACCCAAATAAAAACAACGGGTTACGAACTCTCGCTGAAATATGTCCACGAATTCAGCGTGGAGAATCTGAGGAAACTATCGGTCATGTCCGACGAGATCTTATGGATCAATGGAAATCGTCATAGCTCTCTCCATCATGACAGCAATGTACCTCGTTTGGAAGAAGATAACGTCAACCAAAGGAATTCCTAAGCTGCGAGACTCACCTGCGAACTTGGAGGCGCTGGATACCCAGGAACCGACAAAGAAGACCTAATAATCTGTGGGACACAGATATTGTGGTGGGGAGGAGTTAACACCAGCCAAGCGCACCCTTCCCTTCACCCCCTCTTGACCACTACGATACCGGACACCGCACCTCTCTCATCACCCCTCTCGGCCACCCACAAGTTAGGGCTCTTTCCCTTCGCCCCTCTCGGCCACACAACGACAGCAATTCTGGCTCAACTCGAGTGACTACAATAATGCAGCCGCTAAGTTATGAGACAAACAGCGGGGCAGCGGCAGAGATACATCGACAGCGACACTACGACGGAATGTCAGCGACGACAGAACGACAGCGGCAGCGACAGAGCGTCAGCGGCAGAACTGCATCGGCAGCAGCGCAACAACGGAAGAGCACTGACCGCCCGCTAGCTGACTCAGCTATAGCCGCCGCCTACCCCTACCCCTCGCTGCGCCCTAACGGAATTGCAGCGTTAGCATATGGAGCGCACATTGGGCGAAATACCCAAAACCGCTGCCGTCAGCTAAGGTATTTCCGCCAACCGTTCTGCCAGCAATATGCTGACACTGGGTTATGAGATAGCCAACGAGCCATTCAAAAGAGCAACTTAGAATCACTCTGATTTTTACCCGAGACGAGAGAAGGCCAGGCCTAACATTGTATTCTTGCATTCCTGATAATAAAACCATTGTAACGCTAAAAAGTGTTTACTGTTTTATTTAACTTAAACTCGTTCGAATATTACTAAAAGAAGTAGATTGGGAGGACACACATCAAAGGACAATGCAACTACTCCAATTTAGGTAATGTTGAGAGGAATACTCCCTTCCCCATGGTTTAAACCGGCTTAACTGGCGCCCGAACAGTCTGAGCTTTCTTATGAAAGTAGGACCCCCTAAAGAAAAAATGTTCATGTATAAAAAGAAAATGAAACGAAAAATTAAGAAAGTGAACTCTAAAAAAAGTGGAAAACTAAAATGTCAACAAACAATTTTATTTTTTAACAAAAAACACCCATAAAACCTTTTAAAAAAAAAAGATTTTTTTCTAACATGGAATGAAAAATGATCTTAAATAAAAATGTTTAAACTATGAAAAAGTGCGGCGTTGTGTGTCCGTTAGGTTGTGAAAAAATATACAAATGCAAAATCGTGAAACACAGATACCCGTTGCGGTGGGGGTGCGGCTTTTCAAGAGCTGACACTCCCCACGTGCGCGAAAAAAACTGTGAAAAAAATATTGAACGGTAAACCTGCCGCGGCGATATGTCCACGCACTCTGTGGCGCGGCATATTCGCGGGCACAAAAATACCGAAATAAAAAAGTTAACAATAATCCGCTGCGGCGATAAGTCCATACCAATGGGTAGATTATTCACGAGCGTAAAAATTGTAAATGTGCGAGCAAAAAATTATTAGGAAAAATTTTTAAAGAAAGAATCACGATCTAAAAGTTTTGTGCGTCTGGCAATCTGCTGGAAAGGCTAACGAATGTGGAATGCATTCAAGAAAAAGCTGCCCAGTGGATTGTGTGGCAACCGTACCTTAGTAGGCAACACGCCAAAACGGACAAATACGGACCACCGTGCCAATAAAAACTTAAACGCAAAAATAAAATAAAGAACGCACAACGGCCCAAAATAAAACATTTTTTTACCAATTTTCCCATTTAAAAAAAAAAACAAGTACTATTTCCAATTTAATTTCAGAATATCTTAACCCCTTCTAATAGAAAAATTCACCATAAAGGGAAATGTGTACTAAGCGTTTCACTGGTCTAAGACCACCTCAAACCTCAACTAATTAAATCTTGGCAAAAAATAAACAAAAAACATAGACTAAGAAAACAATCACTATAATGAAAAATACCTCTCGAATCCAAACCCCCACAATCCTAGTTTAAGAAAAAAATTACTATAACGAAAAAATTTAAACTCCACAAAAAAATTACCAAACCTCTCAGAAACCAAACAAAAAATACAAAATATAATTTAATATAATATAATAATAAGAATAACACAAAAATAACAATAAAACACGATAAATAATAAGTAGCAATAAAACTCGGTAAATAATAGTAACAAACAAACACGATAGATAACAAAACAATAAAATATACAAAATAGCAACAATAAAACACGATAAATAAGAATACCCGATATATAATATCTAGAAAAAAGATCGGAACACATAAAACATCCACGCAAACACTTAGATTAAGACAAATCAAAAAGACCTTATTATAAGAATCTAAAATTTCATGTAATCCCCTGCCGACGCTACAAGCGCGTCCACAATCTGCGTGGTGACAACCATCCATATTTTTAAATACGATGCACCGGTTGTCCCATTACAACAAGGAACCGTCTGGAGGACCAATGGAGTTTTTAAACTGGCTCACGTGATTAACTTAGAGCACATGCAGCAGTTAATCGGTCAAGTGGCAAACGAAGCCATGATAATCACGGACCATCGGAAGAGTCAACGCATTAGACGGGGATTTCCATGTGACGACGGCCATACTCCACAAAGCAATCATAATAGCGGACCAAGTCAACGAGATCTTAAGGGCCTGCCAGCTGGGGAAGACTGGAGTGGTTAACACAAATCTCCTGGACCACGAAGAAATCGACACGATATTGGCAGAGGTGGACAGCCTCCCTTATCAGAACGTTGTCGAGGCAGTCGAGTTTTCCCGACCCACGATTTTAACAAACGGGACCACACTCCTATACATTCTAGCGATGCCCAAGGTAGTGGATAGAAAATACCGACTCATGAGAGTATACCCGACGATATCGGCCGGAAAGCAAGTCGTCCTAAAATACAACAAACTGGCAATGGACAGTAGAGCTTGAACAAATATCGACAGTTTGCTATTTCTCGATATTTAATTTGTGTGTTTCCTTTCAAAACATCGATATTATCGATTCGATATTGTCAAAATATCGAAAATATCGATAATTTTCAAGCTCTAATGGACAGCCTGGAAACATACGCCCTTTTAGGAAATTGCATATCAATCGGCAACACAAAATTATGCCGGGAACAGACTTATTCAAGTTGGAAGAAGATAGCTGTATACCGAGACTGCTAAAAGGAGGACAAGCTGAGTGCGACTACCTAAGGACCAACCAAGAGACGATGGAGCTCATCGATGACGGCACAATTTTCTTGACAAACTTTAACGGAACGGTAACTACTTCAGCCAAGAGGCACGACTTAAAGGGTTCATACATCGTGCAATTCGACAATGAAACAATTGCAATCGGCGACCGGAACTACAGCAGCTATTGTTCGACACACCTGATGGCCATGCCAGCCGCGCTAACCCAAATAAAAACAACGGGTTACGAACTCTCGCTGAAATATGTCCACGAATTCAGCGTGGAGAATCTGAGGAAACTATCGGTCATGTCCGACGAGATCTTATGGATCAATGGAAATCGTCATAGCTCTCTCCATCATGACAGCAATGTACCTCGTTTGGAAGAAGATAACGTCAACCAAAGGAATTCCTAAGCTGCGAGACTCACCTGCGAACTTGGAGGCGCTGGATACCCAGGAACCGACAACGAAGACCTAATAATCTGTGGGACACAGATATTGTGGTGGGGAGGAGTTAACACCAGCCAAGCGCACCCTTCCCTTCACCCCCTCTTGACCACTACGATACCGGACACCGCACCTCTCTCATCACCCCTCTCGGCCACCCACAAGTTAGGGCTCTTTCCCTTCGCCCCTCTCGGCCACACAACGACAGCAAACTCGAGTGACTACAATAATGCAGCCGCTAAGTTATGAGACAAACAGCGGGGCAGCGGCAGAGATACATCGACAGCGACACTACGACGGAATGTCAGCGACGACAGAACGACAGCGGCAGCGACAGAGCGTCAGCGGCAGAACTGCATCGGCAGCAGCGCAACAACGGAAGAGCACTGACCGCCCGCTAGCTGACTCAGCTATAGCCGCCGCCTACCCCTACCCCTCGCTGCGCCCTAACGGAATTGCAGCGTTAGCATATGGAGCGCACATTGGGCGAAATACCCAAAACCGCTGCCGTCAGCTAAGGTATTTCCGCCAACCGTTCTGCCAGCAATATGCTGACACTGGGTTATGAGATAGCCAACGAGCCATTCAAAAGAGCAACTTAGAATCACTCTGATTTTTACCCGAGACGAGAGAAGGCCAGGCCTAACATTGTATTCTTGCATTCCTGATAATAAAACCATTGTAACGCTAAAAAGTGTTTACTGTTTTATTTAACTTAAACTCGTTCGAATATTACTAAAGGAAGTAGATTGGGAGGACACACATCAAAGGACAATGCAACTACTCCAATTTAGGTAATGTTGAGAGGAATACTCCCCTCCCCATGGCTTAAACCGGCTTAACTTATATATATGTATAAATGAATATATAAAGAAAATATAATATTAAGAATTTTTAATTATATAGGTAAATAGTCATTCTCAAAAAAAAATAAAAATAGTATTTATTTAGTGTGAAATTAAAGTATTAAATGTTTAGGAACAATAAAGTAACATAACGACAATGCGTGTCTAATAATGTGACTTCCATTGTATAACGTTATTTTAATTTATAACAATTAATTGTTAAGTGTACCTAGTTAAGTGCCCTGCACTGTATGAATATAAATTCGGTATACATTGAGGTAGGTCAGCAAAGCTCTGATCGGAAGGATGAGCAAAACAAAAGAAAACGCAAGTACCGCTTCGATCGGGGCGCCGGTAGATAAGGGCACATGGGCCAGAGAGAGACGGGCTATTTGGCGCTCATAGGCTACACTGGCAAAAATTCACGGGGCCAAATTTAAATATTATGAACAGGTGAGAAGCTAGAACAGTACCAATGCATATTCACAGAAATTGTTTTTGTTTGCTACTTACTTTTATTATGGATCCATCGGTGAAAGATCTTTCGCCGACCTGTATGGGAGTCAAAATTGTATTTGCATTAATTGTGATTGCATTGGTTTTGATTTCTCCTTATTTTCACTTGTTCACATCTCTGGGGCTATTATTTTTGTTATTACTATTTCATGGTTTTGGGTAATCTGCACTTTATTTATCTCGGCTGCTCTATTGTACACTCAAAAAAAATTTGGCTTTACATCCAACATCTTTCACTTGAATATTGGATTCAGAGAAAAACAAGAGAGAACGCTATAGTCGGGTGCCCCGACTATCAGATACCCGTTACTAAGGGAGTGCGAGGGAGATAGATATATAAAATCTTTGATCGGACATAACTTTTTAACGAATGGTCCGATTTGAAAAATGTCTTCTACATTTCGATAGGTATTGATAATCACAATAAAACTTCATTATTACTTTACCAAAATCTTTAATGGTGTGGGCGCCAGACACCTTTCAAAAAATGGTTTAGGGCGATTGAGGGCGTTAGAGGGGGCGTGGCACCATTTTGAAATAAACTTGCGCTGCGTAGGAACTCCAAGAATATGCATGCAAAATGCCAATCCTCTAGCTTTTATAGTTTCCGAGATCTCAGCGTTCATACGGACGGACAGACGGACAGACGGACATGGCTAGTTCGACTCGGCTAGTGATCCTGATCAAGAATATATATACTTTATAGGGTCGGAAAAGCTTCCTTCTCCCTGTTACATTCTTTTGCACGAATACAATATACCCTTTTACTCTACGAGTAACGGGTATAAAAATTATAAAATAATAAATGACAGAATAAGATGAACTCAAAAGAAAACGCTAAATAATAAAATAACAAGAAAGAAAATCAACAAAAAATACAAACTTATAAATTTGAAAATTTCAAAATACAAAATACAAAATAATAAATTTGAAAATAAAGAAAAATATAAAAAGTAAAGAAAAATTAAAAACTTAAAATAAAGCAGGAACAAAACATTATAAATGAAAATCCGGGGAAGTAATGGACAGATTTCTCGCACTGTAGAGCGGAACTGAGATGTCACGTGTTTTTTCTTTTTCATGCACGGAAAAAAATAAAGTTGGGTTAGATCCGCGTGTTTTTTTTTTCCAGCCGAATATTTTCTGGCGATGCCAACACGTTTTTTTTTCTCACTGCATCCTCTATTTTTGGACCCCGATTTTTCTACGTTTTTCGCGTTATTTGTTTCCCTTTTTTCGGGCACTGTAGTTGTAGGGAATAAGGCTCGCTTGCTTGGAAAACTTTTTTGCTGCTACTTGTTGTTTTGTCGATGGATGATGGGCTGAGCAAGCTGGCTACAGCGGCGGCTGATCTTTTAAGACCAACTGATGACTTGACCGATTATTGGGCCGATTATTGATTTTTTTAATCAATTAAACCAGAATTGGTGATGTTATTTGTGGCAACATAACACCTGGTGCCAGAACTATATTAAAAAACGTACAAATTAGGAAAGCTATTGAAAATGCCCTTTTTTGTAAAAATAATTACCCAAAACGGCCTGGCACGAATACTGGGATGCTGTTTCTCTTTTCTTCGTATAGATGGCTGGCGGATGGGTATTTGAAGGCACTTTTAAATAACTTAACCTCGTTGGGTTTTAAGGCTTTGAGCTGAACTTAAACACGTCTGTATAATTGGACAATCCGGAAGAAAAGAGAACATGGTAAGCTTGACTTTACGGACGTACCCTTCAGCGACGGCAGAGGATTGCCATTCCCCCCGCAATCGACTATTTTTAAGTATGACTGTGATCTGCATTAGTGCAAAAGCTGCACACTAGGTGTCGCGGCCGATGGTGCAGGGTGGCCACTTCGGTGAGTCACGATATCAAATAGGATAGTGGTATTATTAAACATTCTGGGGCAGATTTATTTTGCCTACTCTTAGTAAACTGGAGTGACAAGCGCCACTACATAAGAACGACAAGTTGCTGGAATGGTGGGGACTGGGACTGCTGAAGTATTGCCTTGGAATTGAGTTCGAACAGAACCTTGAAAAGCACGAAATCAAAATGCATCAGCAGTGTTATGCAAACGGTTTGGCATGGAAAACTCCAATACAGTGTCAACACCATTGGCCGCAAATGAGAAATTGACGGCGAGTAATCAAGAAGGATCTCCTGACACCAAGGACCTACCGTATCAAAGTCTTATAGGCTCATTGATGTATCTGGCAGTATGCACTAGGCCAGATATTTCTCATGCAGTAAGTTTACTAAGCCAATTTAACAGTAACTTTACTCAACAGCATTGGACAGCAGCGAAAACGGTCCTCCGGTATCTCAAGGCAAGTGAGAAAAGTGGACTCACATTCAAGTTGTCTATGCGGATGCCGATTGGGGATCAAACATCGTCGACAGACGATCATACACAGGCTTAGCATTTATATTTGCGAACGCAACAGTAAGCTGGAAGTCCAGGAAACAGTGCACAGTGGCACTCTCAACTACCGAAGCGGAGTACATGGCCATATCCGATGCTGCGAAGGAAGCCGTTAATCTAAAGTTGTTTCTGAAGGAAACTTTAAGTACGCAGGATGTTGTCGTGATCTTTAACAATAATCAAGGCGCAGGTGTCCTGACCCGAAATCCAGTATTTCACAACCGTACAAAGCATGTGTAGAATACATCCCGACTGGGAAGATGCGTCCCGATGCACTGACAAAAGGTTTAACTACCTCGAAACACAATGAATGTATAACACTAGTTTACAATTTTTTTAATTTTTCTTCTATATAAACGCTGAGACCCATTATTTTCGTTTACTGTTGGGTCACTGATCACGATGAAAAAAAAAAAAAAATTTCCAAAGAATCGTTTTGGAGATATTTGAAATAGATAGATTTTTGACCACTTGTTTTATTCAATGTAACACCTCTCAAAAACCGATGGTCCAAAAAATTTGTAACTGGCACCCTTCGAAAGGAAATAGATGCACCTTTCCGAAAAGGTATGGCGCTTTGTGATCGGACCGAATGATGGATTTATAGCTTCTGAAAGTTCAAAAAAAGATTCATTTGTGTCGTTTTTTTTTCGTAGCTAGTTTTTATTAATTTTTTAATAATATTAATAAATATTTTAAAATTATTTTGAGTATGCAGATCTAAAGGGCCGTTAGTCCCAAAAAGTTGAGTCCCGAATATTTGCAAATCGGATGTACATTCTAGGAGATATGCATAGTTTAGTAAAATGACTCAAAGTCATCACAAGTCAGCAGTGGTACCAAAAATCTTTTTCAAGGGAAGTCGCCTGTTTTCGCGATTTCCAATTTCGAGAAACGATCAAAATAGTGTCATGTAATGTATGTACACTTGATTCTAAGACATTTAATTTATTTTTTTTAAAAATCGAGAAGGAAAATTGTTGAATTTTTTCGACAAAAATATGGTTTTTGGTTAACACCGAGCCCCCCTAAAAACATACAAATATTCAGTCTCGGAAAAAGACTTTATTGTTTGAAGTTTTTCGCGCCTTTCAAACGATGCCATATCCTGGTGGAATCGTCCACCCTGTTCATCACTTTCTGCTCCCAAGTTCAATGGAAAGAAGTCGAAATCACTGCTAAGGAAGTGCATTTTAAGAGATATAGGGCATAGAGTAGGGCAGATGACTTACATTTTTCCCAGCATGATTGGCCACCTTGGATCATGTCATTGGCGATAAAAATGTCCTTTAAGAAGCCCTTGTCCTTAAAGAAAACGTAATTCTTCCCCCGCTGCACATAAAACTGGGTCTTATGAAAAATGTTGTGCTTTGGCGAAAGATCCGCACAGCAAGGGAATGCCGTACTTAATGACGAAATTTCCCAAGCTCTCCACAGAAAAAATCAGAGCCGGTGTATATGTTGGGCCTCAAATAAGGCAATTGTTCGCAGACCAGAAGTTCACAAAATCATAAGGACCTGCAGAAAAAGCAGCTTGGAAGGCGTTTCAGGAAGTAGTTCACGGATTTTTAGGAAACAAAAGAAAAAACAATTCCCATGAATTAATTCAGACCATGATGAAAGCCTTTCACACCATTTAAAAAAGATTATATTTCCTTAAGTCATTATTATGCCTCATTGCAGGTTCGCGTATGTCTCTTAAAATGCACTTCCTTAGCAGTCATTTCGACTTCTTTCCATTGAACTTGGGAGCAGAAAGTGATGAACAGGGTGAAAGATTCCATCAGGATATGGCATCGTTTGAAAGGCGTTACGAAGGTTTCTGGGATGAAGGAATGCTAAGCGACTATTGCTGGATGCAAGTACGTGAAGTATATTCCCATCATGCGCGAAAAACTTCAAACAATAAAGTCTTCTTCCGAGTCTGAATATTTGTATGTTTTTAGGGGGGGCTGGGTGTTAACCAAAAACCATATTTTTGTCGAAAAAATCCAAAAATTTTCCTTTTTGATTTTTTTAAAAAATAAATTAAATGTCTTAGAATCAAGTGTACATACATTACAAGACACTATTTTGTTCGTTTCTCGAAATTGGAAATCGCGAATACTGGCGACTTCCCTTGAAAAAGATTTTTGGTACCACTGCTGACTTGTGATGACTTTGAGTCATTTTACTAAACTATGCATATCTCCTAGAATGTACATCCGATTTGCAAATATTCGGGACTCAACTTTTTGGGACTAACGGCCCTTTAGATCTGCATACTCAAAATAATTTTAAAATATTTATTAATATTATTAAAAAATTAATAAAAACTAGCTACGAAAAAAAAACGACAAAAATGAATCTTTTTTTTAACTTTCAGAAGCTATAAATCCATCATTCGGTCCGATCACAAAGCGCCATACCATTTCGGAAAGGTGCATCTATTTCCTTTCGAAGGGTGCCAGTTACAAATTTTTTGGACCATCGGTTTTGGAGAGGTGTTACATTGAATAAACCAAGTGGTCAAACAAATAGCTATTTCAAATATCTCCAAAACGATTTTTTGGAAAAAATGGGCCCCAGCGTTTTTATATTTTGGCTGTAAACTAGTGTAATTGGTTGGTAATTGCCTACTAAGTAATATATGAAAAAGTTCAACATAAATTTGAGAAGAAGTGTTTAAATATACCAAATTTAAGTATCGATATATACTAAAAACACATTATACTCATCCCCAATCGATTGTCCATCTCTAAGTCTAAAGTCTAAAGTATGATCTTACTACTTGATTCTTCGTTTAATTAACAACAGAAACCTGTAATAATATGTTAGTTAGCAAACGCAATCATAGGTGGGAACACCTAAACAACCTAATCTATCACGGGAGCCGAGAAAAAGCTCTATACTGGTATAAAATACCCCAGCCGGATAGAGAAGGTAGTCAGAATCTATTCTGGTCTCATACCGACGTAAGCCACTAGCTCCGAGGGAGGAGGATTTCCCCCATGGGCTTCGGGCATATGCCCACGGAGACCAATGCCACCAGGTAGACAGAATTTATTCTGATCTCCGGGGCACTAGTGTAAGCACTATATTCCCGAAAGCCGTCGAAGACTAAAGCCAAGACCAAAACGCTAGAAGGAAGCTCTTGAGCATTTCATAATACTGATATTATCCTGAAGGAAGTTCTTCTGTGCTGCCCAATGAAAGTCCTGCTACATCCTAGCTCTGAAGGACGAGAATCAATTTGCGAAAATATAAAGAATAATAAAATTTACCATGGGTGGAACTGATTCAAAGGTGGCCCACTCAGCCAATGTGATTAACACAGTAAAATTCATTGATCACAAGGACGACATCCAGAACGTCAACCAGAACCTCAAGATTGTCATTATATATTTGTTTTCGTGACCATTCTGAAAGTGGTCAAAATATACACGCGATCCGTGCAAGGACGCCGAAACCAAAAGCACGCCTTAGAGCAGGCGATATGATGTCAGTTTTAAAAGACAATAAAGTGCAAAAGAATCCGACCCAAAACAATAGGCAGTGGCAAGCAAGCAAAAGTGAATGAAAACGAAAACAATTTGTGAACTCATGCATATATGAATGCAAGTGCAAAAGCAACAATCCCAAGACATCGGAGACGCCGCTGCCCGCAACCCAATCATCAGACCACACGTGTGCCGCCGCGGAATACACGTACATACATGCATAGACATACATTCCTTTATATATATATATATACAATAAGTGATGGTGTTTAAGAACGAAGTTTTTTGTGTGTGTTTTTCGTTAGACAAAACGATAGTGTTTATATACGTTTCTAATGTCTTTAAAAGCCCAGGATCCAGCGCGTCGAGATCTCATCGCGCAGAATTAGCAAAAAAGTAAGATTGTCGGAACACGGTTTCTTTATCAACTATATATAGATATATATCCGTGTCTTTGTTATATTATCTGAAGTAAATTTCCCACTTTAGGCCTCCTCAAGGCATTATAATAGTTTGTACCAATCAGTATACCTTTTTGTTGTACTTTATATAATAGAATTAAAATTTCACTTTTGCGAGTATTAGCCTTGTGTTTTTATGAACAACCACAAGAGCCCTCAGAGCTACATTTGTAGTCGTGTAAAGTCAGCAATTTGTTGACGTGGGCACCTTGTATGGGTGGTCAATTCGATAGTCTCCGCTAACAAACTTTGTTGGTCAATTACAACTAACTTCATATGTATTCCCAATAATAATATTACTCATAAAAGAAACTAGCCAATACATTATTTAATAAATTTATAATGTGAAATAGAAAACTGCAACCATAAGTGCTAAGTTTTTAAAAGAGGGGTGCTTACGCGATAAGTGGAGTAGGTGAAGAATAATGACATAACTTTTGACGGACAACCTTGAAAAAAGGGGATCGCATTGCGCTGCCCGCGACGATCCATTTTTCAAATTTTCAAATTTGACAATACTAGAGGCTTGCGCAGTAAGTTATCTAAATTGTATTCCGTCTTTCTTTTGCATCCCATATTATTGTATTTACAGAGACCTGGTTAAAAGAGGAGATCTTAAGCTCCGAAATTTTTCCTGGTAAGTACACTACCTATAGGCATGATGGACGAGGCGGTGGTGTTTTAATTGCCGTGAACTCAACTCTCAAGTCAGAAGTGGTCACATTTGAAGAATTCTATAATATAGAGTTCATATGTGTAAGGCTGTCGTTTCCTGGTAGTTTTATATATATCACCTGCTCGTATATTCCGCCTGCACCTGAATTTCCAGACTACTTAAGTCATCTTTTTGCTATACATTCAGTGTCGAACAAACTGGCCGATAGAGACCAACTTTTAGTTCTAGGAGATTTTAATATCCCGGGAACATCGTAGTCAACAGATGAACAATCAAATACTTTACTTCCACTAGCCCAAGATGACTATATTGAAGGCTTTCTAGATATATCATTGTCTCAAGTTAACAATATTAAAAATTCACTAGGTCGTTTATTGGTCCTATGTTTCGAATCAAATCCGGACCGCGTATTTCTATACAAGATAGTACCTCTTACTTAACCTCCAGATCCATATCATCCGGCTTTTGAGGTTTCAATCGACACTGGTACTGTGATAGATTCAAAGTCAGAGAAGTCTACTAAGCGACTACTTTGTTTTCGCAAGGCCGACTTTCGTATGCTAAACTCTTATTTATCTGCCTTTGATTGGTCCGATCTCTACTCATGTCAAAATATGGCTGATGCTATAAATATTTTTTAATCAACAGTAAATTCGTTTTTTTAATTCTTGTGTTCCGTTGTACTATCCGTCAGTCTCCACCAAACCACCTTGGTTCAGTAAAGAGCTGACACACCTAAGAAACGTAAATTCCAGACTCTATAGAAAATATAAAGATACCGGTTGTCAATCTATTTTTTCAGATACTTAAGCGCTCGGTCTAGTTTTACCGTGCTTAACGCTCTGTGTAACAAAAATTTTTTGAACCGCTGTAAGATCCAATTCTCTCAGAATCCGAAACAGTTCTTCAATTTTGTTAACACTAAGCTTAAATCCACAAATTACCCTTACGCTATCTTTTGAAAACATGACAGCAACAACTGATCAGGCAATAGCCGATCTATTTGCTCAGTTTTTTCAAACGACATATTCTCATTCAACTCACCGTACACGGCCTTATTCTTACACTGTATCCAAGTCGAACTTAATATTTTGTCCCACATTAACCGAAAGCGCCCTATTAATTGATCTTCAAAAAGTCAAGCTTGTCTATTCACCTGGTCCCGATGGAATTCCCGGCTGCGTGCTTAGATATTGCTCAGAAGCCCTTTGCAAACCCCTTCTCAAATTGTTTACCTTATCTTTAGAAACGTCTCAGTTTCCTTCTATATGGAAAGAATCGTTTGTGATTCCCCTCCACAAGAAAGGTAATAAATTGGAAGCAAACAATTATAGAGGTATATCTAAATTGTCAGCTATCCCGAAGCTTTTTTATAATATTATAACACCTCATTTGCAGCACCTATGTAGGTCAGTTATATCTCCATGTCAACATGGTTTTATGAAACGTAGATCAACAATTACTTACCTTTTGGAGCTCACTTTATTTGTGATAAAGGGATTCAAAAACAATTTTCAAACAGACGTCATCTACACAGACTTTAGTAAAGCATTTGACTCCGACTCTGGTTAGAAAACTCGATTTAATTGGTTTTCCAGTTGATCTTTTGAGATGGATCTCAAATTATTTAAACGGCAGAACGCAAAGGGTACTTTTTAAAAACTCTCTTTCTCGTACACTCCAGGTTACCTCGGGTGTTCCACAAGAAAGCCACTTGTGGACGCTACTTTTTACTTTATTTATAAACGACATTCCATCAGTTATAAGTCATTCTCGTGTACTTATGTACGCTGATTATGTGAAATTATGCCTGCAGTACAAGGATACTTTTTGCCAGTCCAATCTACAATCCGATTTAAATAGTTTCCAAACATGGTGCTCCGACAATTCACTGAATTTAAATGGCTCTAAGTGTAAGGTGATGACTTTTTGTCGTGTTACTCCTCAATATGCGATTTACACGCTGAGTGAGAGCACTCTGGACAGAATAGACCTAGTCAATGATCTTGGTGTTCTTTTGGACCCAAGACTAAAGTTCACTGATCAGATTTCATCCATGGTAAATAAAGCTAGGGGTGCGCTTGGCTTTATTAAAAGGTGGTCTAAGGAATTTGATGATCCTTATATTACTAAGACCTTATTCATCTCGCTCATCCGGCCGATACTTGAGTATGGATCACCCGTCTGGGGTCCCCAATACGGAATTCATATTGACCGTATCGAATCCGTACAAAATAACTTTTTACTTTTTGCCTTAAGGCGCCTAAACTGGGATGCAAACCGCATTTTACCTTCTTATTCTAGTAGATTACTCCTGATTAACTTACCCTCCCTAACCAACCGTAGAACGGAGCTTGAAATTGTCTTCATTTATAACCTTATTCGAGGTGAAATTGATAGCCTCGACTTGGTTGGACGACTTAACTTTTTTGTTCCAAGTAAATTAACTAGAAATTACATTCCCTTAACCTTTCAGAGTACTATGTTCTGACTATAATAGACTTTATCCTATTATATCAAATTCTGACTCTCTGCCTCTCCTAAAACGATTAATATTACATTTCCTAGCACAGAATTAGATTCTACTTTTTTTCCTCGAACTATATCTTTATTTTCTACATCGCGTCTATCATCTCGCGAATCGTGCCGTACAACACACGGCAGCGCCCCTCGGTCGGTTGGGCGGGAGGTGTGGCCGTAAGACTCCGCGCGAAAAAAAAAAAATAAATAAATAAACCTTGCAGTTCCCGAGTGCCCGGTTATATTACCGCCCTCGAGTGCGTGGGAACTGTAGTGTCCGCATATTTGATATGTGCGACCGCTCCGACGGCCAAGTGAACATAGTATCTCTCTCTTTCTCATATATATACCCAATTCTACATAAGCGTCGACCGCGGCTTTGCCGGCGTCTCTGCCGACATAGCCGGGCGATCTTAGCTTTAGGAAAATATGTAACAGAATTAAGAAATGAGAATGATCAATAAAAATCTTGCGAGCGTACCACTGAGTCGCTCCCAATTCAATAAAAACTATTTCTAAAACTCATAAAGAAAATATAACACACTACATTAAGGTCCAATTTAGCCGCTGCTTTTTAAATCCTTTCATACTTTCGAAATTGAATGTTTTACTTTGTGTTTTGTTTATTAATTTCACTAAGCTCTCAAGGTGACAAGACTGAGTTTATGTACACTTTGCTAAACGTTTTGGCACATAGTTTTATTTATCTGTAAAATTGTGTTTAATACGAGTGAAATCATATACGAACTTACCACGGTTTCGTATTTTGAAGGACGTCAATGAGGGACTGTAGCTGCTGCCGAAAATTATCACTTACAGTACATTTTGATTTAGATGATCCTCGAGGATAACTGGAATTAAGGAACTGGGGATCCTAAAAAAAAATCCAGAATAACAATTTATTATCATTTAGTAAGAATAAGTTAAGATTAGTTAAAGTTTATCAATACCATTGCAGAGGATATTATGATTTTAGTCAGAAGTTTGAAACGCAGTGAAGGAGTCGTTTCCGACCCCATAAAGTATATATATTCTTAAGTCAGTCTGTTTGTCCGCCTGTCTGTCCTTTTCTACGCAAACTAGTCTCTCAGTTTTGAAGCTATCAGGCCATCTTCTTTCTTTTGCAGGTTGTATATAAGTCGGAACCAGTCGGATCGGACAATTATATATTTTAGCTCCCATAGGAAGAATCGGAAAAATAATCGAAAAAAAATTAAAGCTTAGATGTTTTTTATATATAACATTATTTTAATAATTCGAAATTTCGAATTTGATTTAATAAAAACCGGACGATTATATAAAGCTGCCATAGGAACGAAAACTAATGGGAAATGAATAGGAAACGTGGAGGAGCATTTGAATATAACGTAAATTTAGTTGAAATAATGTAACTGTATGGCAACTCTGTAAGCTAGGGCTAACGCTTTGCAACTACTACCTAGTGTTGCATAACGTGGCTTCTAAGGTAGAAGTTACTACGAAAATACTCTCGACTGCAAATAAATTTATAACAAAATTCTATAGCTTGTAAGGAAGTTCTCAGGCTGGGATAGGTTGCTCAGGGCTCCCAGGGTCACTTACAATAATTTATTTAAGTTCAAGGACTTCAGGGAGGGGCGAGATAAAACAACCCTATACGGACCCTGTGGCCGGAAATGGCACAGCGGGTTTGGATCCGACAAATCGAGTCCTAGGAGCCGACAATCGAGCGTGGCTCCGTCGTACTCCTTGGCCAGATTTTAATAGATTTTAATGCGAAGCACTTTGGTTCATTTATTAATCTTTGCTTAGGGTTTCCTGGGGCAAACAAAGTCTCTTTACCACGCCACTCCAGTCTGCTCGTTCGAAAAAAAATTTAGGTCGAGGAAAAATAAAGCGGGCGCTACGTTTCCTCCCACAGCAGATCCAGCCAGTCGATTTCCCATGCCCCTGCGGCGGCAACCGGGTCGTACGCTGTTTCCACTTCACCACTATCGCTCGACATTGTTTACTTTTACGTTTTGTTCCACTTGTTCAACTTTTTCCACGGCGGGGCGGTTTCCCGGGTTGTACGGAGGCTGACGATGATATCTTTTCTCGTACCCCACCTTTTGCATTGCGTCGGCGTCGCTGCCGCTGCGCTTCAGTCTTTTCCAGGCAGCGTTGCCGATGCTGATATCTGAAGTATTCGCGGTGCTCAGGCGCTCGATGGTTGGGTTGCATGCAGATGCTGATGCTCGACGTGAGCGTGTTGGAGAGCGAGAGTGAGAGCGTTGAATTGCGTGTGGATGCTGATGCATGGATGATGAGAGTGTTGAGTTGCGTGTGGATGTTAATGGGTGTGTGCGCGTGTTGGAACGATGTTCGCAGCAGAGAGTCGAGATTGTTCGATGGTTAAGTTGCGTGTGGATGTTGATGAGTGTGCGCGCGTATTGGAACGATGTTCGAACGGGGCGAGATCGTTCGATGATTGGGTTGCGTGTGGATGCTGTGCTCAGGTTGGATTTGTTCGACAAGGAGAGCGAGATCGTTCGATGGTTGGGTTGCGTGTTGGAACGATGTTCGATGCAGAGAGTCGAGAGTGTTCGATGGTTAAGTTGCGTGTGGATGTTGATGAGTGTGCGCGCGTGTTGGAACGATGTTCGAACGGGGCGAGATCGTTCGATGATTGGGTTGTGTGTGGATGCTGTGTTCGATGATTTAGACTTTGATGTTGAGATGAGTGTGTTCGATGGTTCGATGGTTTGGCGGTGTTGGGCATGTTGGCTATTTAAAAGCTAAACTAATAATAAACTCTTGATGAGTCTTATATGGCTATAAAATAACTAATAACAATCTCTCCATGAGTCTTACATGGCTATAAACTAACTAATAACAATCTCTCTATGAGTCTTACAAAAAAAAAATCTCTAAAAAGAAAACCTACATGTCTACAAAACTAGTCGGCGATTGTGAGGGCCGTCTTACGGTTTCTCACACCCCCCCCTTTCTTCGGTGTGCTGGAGCGAGATGCTGACGAACCGGCTGTTGGTAATGGAAACCCGGTAGATTCGACCCTTTACCTTCCGTAGGAACCGTACCCCTCGGCGTTCCTGTTGCCGGACGAAAACGATGAGCTCGTTGGGCAACCTGCGTCGCTCGGTGTTTACGGCCCATTCGGCGGGGGCTTCCAACCACTGGTCCTCCTCCGGGATGGCCTGAGGTAGTGGGTCGTCCTCTAATGCGCGCAGCAATTCCCTCTCCTCTTCCGGGTCGAGGCAGAGTTCCCCGGGTGCTGGCCATTCGTCCTGGAAGTGGCTGCAGCTGGGGCGTTCCTCGCTGGCGTTGTTTGCGAGTGTTGCCATCGCCTCGTTCGCTACCTCGGCGATCCATGGTAACGGTATCTCGTCGTCGCTAACGTCGCTGTAGCGGTCGTCCAGCAGGGGCGCAGCCATTTGAGGGCGTCCCTGGGTTGCGCATTCTCTCCACTGAGGCTGCCGTCGTCCGATTCACTGGACCCGTCCTGGTCGCGTAGCCTGTAGCCTGGCTACAGCTTGGGGTGTCATCCGCTGGGTGTGGACCTAGTCCAGCCATGTTCACCCAGCTGCTGGTGGCGCACGCGACCGGTTGGGCCTCCTCGCTCGGGGGCTCCAGGACGCGGATTGTGGCCAGTCGGGACGCGGAGCACAGCAGTGGATCGGCCTGGCTGCAACTCAGGACGTCGTCCGCCGGAGGCTCGAATCCCTGGTGGTCGCTGTGGCTGCTGAGTACCAGCGTGTCGACGGGCGTGTTGAGCAGCGTACTGGCTGACTCGGGCCAGGACCGTGGCAGCTTCCAAGGCCGGGGGCTCATGGGCGGTGTCCAAGGGGTCTCGGCCGGCGAAGACTCACGGCTGGACATCGTGCGGTACCCGAGGTCGCTAGATAGGAGAAAAGAATGTGTTAGCGTTGTCGTCTATGGCTATGGCGGTGGCTAGGCATGGCTACTTTGGCGTGGTGTACCCTAAGGAGTTAAACACCCCCCCCCCACCAATGGGGAGGGTTGTGGGGCGTTGGCGCTGGGGTCCCAGGCTCAAGTGGCCCCGCTGAATCTCCTTGTCGTAGCAAGGGTTCCGCTGCTTATTTAGGTTTGGTGACACAAAATTTATGATTTTATAAGGACCGTCGAACTTTGGAGCTAGTTTTGCGTTGAACGCCTCCGCGGCGTTGGACAGGTGGTGGGTTCGGACCCAAACCCACATTCCAATGGTCGTTCTCCATTCCCGTCGGCGCAGGTTGTAGTAGCGACTTTGTTCCTGGGCGGGTCTCTCTATGTTTTCCTTGGCTGTTTGAAAAATGTTCTTGAGATGCTCCGCCTTACTCTGGGGGTCTCTGGGTGCTTCGCTGGTCCCCGGTGTAACCTCGTTGAACCAGCTTCCGGGTAATCGGGGATCCCGGCCCTGCAATAGATACGCTGGGCTAAATCCGGTGCTGTCGGAGACACTCGTATTGATGGCCAGGGTGATTTCCGGCAACAGGTGATCCCACGTTCGTTGGTCCTCAGTGGCGTACTGCGCGATCATCGTTTTGATGGTGCGGTTGGCTCGCTCGGTAGGATTCTGTTGGGGGGAGCACGGGGCAGTATGCTGGACTTCCATTCCTGCCTTCTTGCAGAATGCTTTGAAAGCCCTACTGGTAAACTGGGTCCCATTGTCGCAGATAAACGTCTTTGGGGTGCCGAACCTAGCTAAGATTCGTTCCCGGAAGGCTAATTCTAGACTGGCGGCGGTAGCTCGGCGTAGTGGTGTTAATTCGACCCATTTGGTGAAATGGTCCAAAAACACCAGTAACACCGTATGTCCTTTGCGGGACCTGGGCAGAGGCCCTACGAAGTCCGCGCACAGAGTTGAGAATGGTCCCTCTGATTTTCGGGTCAGCATCTTCCCCGCTTGTTTGCGTTGACTCACCTTAAATTGCTGACAGGCTGGGCATTGTCGGACGTAACGAGCGACGTCACGAAACAAACCCGGCCAATAATATTTTTGGCAGATTCAGGTGGTCGTTATCCTGATCCCCAGGTGTCCTGCCGTGGGATGGTCATGACATTCTTCCAGAACCCGGCGCTGGTGTTTGCTGTGTACGCAAAGTCTCCATGCTCCATGTTCCTCCTTCCTGTATGCGTTGTCGAGGTGTCGGTATAGTTGCCCGTTCTCTTGGGTGTAGTCAGGAAATTTCTCCGGACTGGCCTCGATCTGTTTGATCTTCGCTGGAGCGTTTCTAGGGGTTGCCTAGATAGGGCGTCCGCGACGACGTTCTGCTTTCCCCGTCGGTATGAGATGTCAAACTGGAACCGTTGGAGCTCTAGGGCCCACCAGGCGATCCGACCTTTCGGGTTATCTATGGAGTTTAACCACTTCAGGGGGAGGTGGTCCGTTATGACGTCGAATCGGTATCCTTCGAGATAGCACCTCATTCTCCTGATTGCCCACACTATCGCGAGGCACTCCTTCTCCGTAGCAGAGTAGTTTTCCTCCGCGGCAAGCAACCTCCTGCTGGCATAGGCGATGACTCGTTCGGTTCCATCGACTTGCTGGGTTAAAACGGCTCCAAGGCCGAAGTCGCTCGCGTCGGTTTGTAGCTGAAATTTGAGATTCAAGTCCGGGCAGGCCAGTACTGGTGCCTCGGTGAGCTTCCTTTTCAAGTCCTCAAATGCTTGTTGCTGAGGATCGCTCCAGGTCCATTTCTTTCCCTTCCTGAGTAGGGCGGATTTTGGTTGAACGAGTGTGGCGAAGTTCTTCACAAATCGCCGGTACCAGGAGGCTATCCCCAGACATCGTCGAAGTTCCTTGCAGTTAGTGGGTGGCTCGATTTCCCTTACCGCGGCTATCTTGTCTGGGTCGGTGTGGATCCCGTCTTCGCTGATGACGTGCCCTAGGTAAGTTATACTATGATGGAAAAACTTACACTTCGCCTTGTTCAGCTTTAAGTTGGCCTGCCTTAGTCGTCAGAGTACTTCCCGTAGGTTAGTGAAGTGTTCGTCCAACGAGGTCCCGATGACAATGATGTCATCTAGATAGGCAAATGCGTGAGGTTCCATGTCGGGTCCTATCACGCTGTCCAGTGCCCGCTGAAAGGTAGCAGGAGCCGAGTGCAAGCCGAATGGCATTACCTTCCACTGGAAGAGCCCGCGGCCCGGCACGGTAAATGCGGTACAGGCGCGGCTGTCTGGGGCCACTGGGATCTGCCAGTACCCGCTTTTTAGATCTAGCGTCGATATAAACTTTGCATTACGCAGTCTTTCCAAGATGTGTCCTATCCGCGGTAATGGATAGGCGTCGGGCACCGAGTGAGCGTTGAGCTGGCGGTAGTCAACGCACATGCGCACAGCTCCTGTTTTTTTACCGACGAGGACGATGGGTGCGCTGTGAGGACTCTGGGATGGCTCGATGCGTCCGTCGCAAAGCAGCTCATCAACTTGTTCGTTGATGATTTTCTACATGGCAGGGTTCTTCGGGAAGTACCTCTGTTTGATGGGCTTGTCGTCCTTCATGACGATACTATGCTCGGCTATGTGCGAGGTACCGGTCATATGATCAAATGGAGCTAGCTTTGCCTCGAGAAAAGCTTGAATCCTGGATTCCTCGGGTCCTTCGGTGTTAACCGTGGCTAGGCTGGCTGTTGCCTTTTGGGTTTGTCTCGGTGAGTGGATAGTCGTGGGTGATTTTCGAAAGGGGTTGTTTTTTCGTGCTACGGCGGCGTCGGCTAAGGGTTCTAAATAAAACGACGTACTCACTGGTGCTGGCGTAGGTCGGGGTCGTGGTGCTATGGTAGTTGTCTCGATTTGGATTCGGGACGGCGATTGTCGAGGGGCTGCCACGGTGGGCGCGCTGACTTGTAGTTGGGGCGGCGATTGTCGAGGGGCTGCCACGGGTGGTACCGTGCAGCCTGGTGATGGCGTTGGCCCAACGGTGCTTGGGCCGATAGCAGCTACTCGTGGGGTGATGGTATGCGGCTCACTTCTGTTTGTTGGCGGTGGGCTATAGTAGGACAGCGACAACTGGGCTTTCCCACACTGGATAGTGGTCTTGAGCCCGCAGAGAAAATCGATTCCGAGGATGATCTCGTCCAAGATGGACGGTAGCACTAGCAGTGTGGTCCTAGCTGTGTCCTGTCCCAGGGTTACGGTGGTGGTCAGGGCGTGGGTGACGTCGGTGGTGGAACCATCTGCCAGGGCAATCTTGGTTCTCACATCTCGGCGGTTATCGGCACTCCCAATGTCGTCGGCTACCTTCGCGCTGACGAAGCTCCTGGACGCCCCGGGTGTCCAGGGTGGCGTGAAATGTTTTCCCCTCTATGTCAACCGTCGCCACGATGCGCCCCCCTTCAAACCGTGAAGGTGGGGTTAGTTCTGGGGTCCTGGCTGTGTGGTCCTCGCTGGTTCCCCGGATGGGCGAGGACTCGGTCCGTTTCCCGGGTTTTGAGCTCGACAGCATGCATTGGTCCTCACTCCCCTCCTTCCACACTGCCAGCAGAACAGGACCTGAGGATTGGGACACTCTTGGCTGAAATGTCCTGCTTCCCCGCAGCGGCGACAAGCGTTCCGTACATCGATAGGATGTTCGGGTACCTGGGCCAACATCCGATTGGTCGCCAGGGTGCCGGGAGGTTCCCGGGGTTGCCCCGCGTTTCCTGTGGATGGTATGGGAGCCTGTGCTCGTCTGGTTTGTCGGTGTGGCATCGCTGCGCGCGTGATCTCATAGGCCGTGGCCCGTTGGATCAGCGTGGCTAGATCCTCAAAGTCGTGTCGTCTCACGAACAATTGGTACTCCGGTCGAAGGTTCTGATAGAGTCGCTCCAGTTCCTGCGCCGGAGAAAACTTTGCCGGCTGCATCAGGAGACGAAGCTCAACCACGTACTCCTTGCAGCTCTCGTCCGGTCGCTGATATTTTGTCCGGATCATGTCTTCCAATCGCTGGAAGTATTGTGGTGGTAGAAAGAAGTCTAGGAATTCCCTCCTAAAGATTTCCCACGTCACGCCCTGCATCTGAAAGGTGCGGTACCAACTTTCCGCTTTTCCCGTCAGCAATCCGGAGATTACCATGGGGAGTCGTGCGGTCCTGAGTCGGTACGCTTCGGCTTGTACTTCCAGTCTCTCGACAAATGTGAGCGGGTCGGTTCGACCGTCGAACGAAATACCCCAGTCTCGTAGTTTTTCCGCCAAAGCCGCGGATGATATTTCCTCGCGTGCGGGAAGGTCTGTGTTTGTGTTCGTTGCTGGTTGGTTGCCTGGCGGTACTTCCAGTCTAAGGGCGGTGTTTCCGGTGTCAATGCCCTGCGTATTTAGCTTCTGTTCCCGGGGTTCCTGTCCTCCCGAAGGACTCGGGGATTTATCCCTGGGTGTGGCTGCTTCGGGGAAAATCGTAGCCAACTCATCGGCTCGGTTCTGGAGTTCTGGTTCGAGGTCCTCCCGGGTGAGGAAACTCGCTAGCCTTGTTGAACACGATGAAAATATTCCGGAGCGAGGGTGCCGAATATTTTATTGGACTCTGGGGTCCTTGTTGAACACGATGAAAATATTTCGGAGCGAGGGTGCCGAATATTTTGCCGGACTCTGGGGTCCTTGTTGAACACGATAAAAATATTTCGGAACGAGGGTGCCGAATATTTTATTGGACTCTGGGGTCCTTGTTGAACACGATGAAAATATTTCGGAGCGAGGGTGCCGAATATTTTGCAGGACTCTGGGGTCCTTGTTGAACACGATGAAAATATTTGGGAACGAGGGTGCCGAATATTTTATTGGACTCTGGGGTCCTTGTTGAACACGAGGAAAATATTTCGGAGCGAGGGTGCCGAATATTTTGCAGGACTCTGGGGTCCTTGTTGAACACGATGAAAATATTTGGGAGCGAGGGTGCCGAATATTTTGCAGGACTCTGGGGTCCTTATTGAACACGATGAAAATATTTCGGAGCGAGGATGCCGAATATTTTATTGGACTCTGGGGTCCTTGTTGAACACGATGAAAATATTTCGGAGCGAGGGTGCCGAATATTTTGCAGGACTCTGGGGTCCTTGTTGTACACGCCCGCGGTGCTCCTCTTATAGTCGCCGGCCACGTGTCCGCCGCGTTCGGGACAACGTGGGCACCGAGAGAGGAGGGGAAAAATTGTCTTTATCCGTAGTTTGCGCGATCACCGATATAAATTTTTTTCCTAATTTTTTTTTTTCCCGCGTGCTCCGGGAGTTGCTACCCCGGGTTTTCGTAGAGGAACACCAAAAATATCGCTACCCTGAGAAAACTTTGTATGTGCGTGTGAGAGGAAAAAAAAAATCGTTTTCTTGTTTTCTGGGTCTGCTCATAGGGTCTGGGAGCCTATATCATGGGTCTTTACGCCATATACCCCCACAAAAAATTGTATTTCTCTTGAGAGAGAAAACATAAAAATTATATTATATTTTTTTTTTTTTTTGAGGAAAAATTATTTTTACAAAAAAAAATTCCGTATCCTTGAAGTCCCTGTTCGGGAGCCATGTAAGGAAGTTCTCAGGCTGGGATAGGTTGCTCAGGGCTCCCAGGGTCACTTACAATAGTTTATTTAAGTTCAAGGACTTCAAAGAGGGGCGAGATAAAACAACCCTATACGGACCCTGTGGCCGGAACTTTTACAGCGGGTTTGGATCCGACAAATCGAGCCGAGCTCCGTCGTAATCCCTACCCGCCACGCGCGTCGGGACCCGCAGTAGCCCTAGGAGCCGACAATCGAGCGTGGCTCCGTCGTACTCCTTGGCCACCACGCGGTCCGATCCTGATCGGCAGGAGCAGCAAAAGAAAAGAAAAATCAACATCGAATGAGTTAGCTTAAAGGAATCGACGTAGAGACATCAGCAGCATTGTCCGCCTGTCTGGAGACAGGTCAACCATATTCCGGATCATCGCCAGCGTTGAGGAGCACGAAGCACGGAATCTTTCTGGACCACCAAAGCGCCCAGGATTGCATAACTCTTCTCCCCTCTCCCAATCAGCGATTTGCAGCCACGTGCAGTGGTCAACATGTGAACAAATTCGGACGAAAAATTCGACGACGACGGACGCGCAGTGGGTGAAATCTTATATGTAGAGACAAAACGCAAATTAAAATAACTAATCAACAAACAACGGCGCACTAGCCTCCACGAGTCAACTTATCTTAACACAACAACAAGCGCACATCAATCCCGGTTGCCAAGTTTAAACTGTTTGCCAGGACCAGCGCTTGAAGTAGTTAGTACGTACCAAGTGACTGAAGATAACTACTCCAAGGCATTCGATCGACTCAAGGAACGATATGATAAAAGCGTACTTATTTTTTTAGATTCCATTACGAACCTATTTAACCTTCCAGCGGTCGTCAAGCCAGATCCGGCAGGACTTCAGCGGCTAATTGATACATGGTTCTTTCAAAAGTGGACGCAGATACTCGACTCAACTACGATGAGAAACAATCTTTCGACGAGCTACCCAATTGGGACGAGATGCAGAGTATGCCAAAACAGCGCATCACATTCTTCTGCATGTAGCATCCATCGGGGGTCGTTCAACAGTTTCACATCAGAGTCAAGCAGTAGCTGTGCAGACAGGAGCACCACAGATTTCTCTTCTAGCACGTACCGCAAATAGAAGTTTCATACTAACAGCGGTAGTCCATATCAAGGATGGAAACGGCCAGTTTCAGATAGTCAGAGCGTTATTTGATTCAGGTTCGGAACTTAACTTGATCACGGAGGAGACTGCCAGCGTCTGCAGTTATCAAAATGCCGAGTTAGATAAGCTATCTGTGGTATCTCTGACACCTTAAGGCAAATCAATTACAACGTACATACAACTCTAAAATCACGAGTTTCAGACTTTCAATGGACATCCAATTTCGCGGTGATCGCATCCATTTATGCTCAACAACCTAGTGAGGGTGTTGACATCACCGAATGGAATATGCCAGAGGGGATCGAACTAGCTGAGTCAACATTTTATCAACCCATAAAAATCGACATTCTAATCGGAATTGAAGGATTCTTTGAAGCCATCCGAGTTGGAAAGTGCACAATGGGTACGAACACGCCCACGCTCGTTAATACAAGTTTCGGATGGGTAATTGGTGGAAGTACGATGTTGCCTACTGAGCCTGAGCGCTAAAAATGTAATTTCGTTCAAGATCAACCATCTCTAAATGAAATTGTTACACACTTTTGAAAGTGGAAGAGTATCAAAAAACTTCTTCCGGCGTTGCATTAAACGAAATTCTAATGGTAGGACCCACAATCGAACAAGACGTAATCACGACATTGCTTTCATTTCGGCTCAATCGTTACGCTTTATCAGGTGACATATCAAAGATGTATCGCCAATTTGTAGTTGACGAGCGGGATAGGAAATTTTAGCTAATTCTCTGAAGAGAAAACGATACAGACATTCTATAGACATACCAATTTAAAACGGTGACCTACGGTGTCTCAGCAGCTCCCTTCCTTGCCATTTGGAGTCTGTTCCACATAGCCAAGTTAAACGAATCAGAATATCCTCTCGCAGCTGCAGTACTACGAACTGATCTTTGTCGATGAACTTCTTAGAGGCGCAGATAATCTAAACACTGCACTACAAAAGAAGGCTGGATTGACGATGACCAAATTCAACAGTAATTCACCCGCACTAAAAGGTCTACTTTATCGTTTGTAGCACGTTTGTATGACCCACTTGGATTATTGTGTCCAATTGTCACTCGTGCTAAAATTCTTATTCAAGAAATCTGGCTGCATAAGTTAGATTGGGATGAAGCATTGCCCACAGATTTACTTGAACAATTAAAATTGGTAACTAATTGCTTCTTAAATCTAGATTCACTCAACATACCTCGTCATATTGAAATCGCAAAAAATATGAAATATCAAATTTACGGATTCGCCGATGCGTCAAAGAGAGCATACGGCAGCTGCATTTATGTCAGAGTGGAGCATCAGGAAAGAACGTTTACACAATTGCTAACAGCAAAATCTAGAGTAGCACCTCTCAAAATCAGGGATATGTTGAACTCACCAGTGGACGACATTTTTTTGTGGTCGGACTCTGACATGGTGCTGTATTGTATTAGGAAGCACCCGTTACACATAAATACATTTGTTGCGAAACGTATGTATGTTAGTAGTCCCTCAAATAGAATTAGTGAGTGTTTAGATATTTGTAGAATGGAGCTTGGTAAAGTAAATGAATGGGCAAATAACAACGGTCTCGCCATCAATCCATCAAAATCAAAGTGCTTGATCATTTTTAAAAAGAAGTTATGCAAGCCCCCTGATGATAAATAACACACCAATTGAGTACGTGGAAACCGCCAATAATCTGGGTATCACATTCAATAGAACATTGAACTGGAATGACCACGTAAATAAAGCGATAGGCAAAACATATGGGCTAATAAGATCCTTGTCACTAGTTAAATGTTTCTTACCTGTTACTGTGCGTCTACTTATTGCGAAGTCTTGTCTAATACCCACACTCTTCTATGGTCTAGAGATCTATGCAAATTGTGATTTTGCAAGACAACATAAACTGAAAATAGCAGTATTGCGCGTTTTATATTTAATTTGCATAGATCCAACCATGTAACTCAAAAGCCGAACAATAATCTTTTTACACAAAGTTATATACACCAGAGAGCCATCATACTTGTTTGAAAAACTACAATTCTCCAGATCTACAAGAAAAAAGAATATTATATGCATCCGACACAGGTTTCTGCTCTTAAATAGACAATTTTTTGTTAATGCGATTAGAACGTGGTATGAACTTTCCAATTACATAAAAGAAACTAGGAGCGCACCTGTATTTAAGACAAAACTTCTTTCACACCTAAAAAATAGGAGCTCCAGTTTGCTATAAGCTGTATTATCTTAACATAGCGACTTATCCCTAAAACTTCTTCCTTTGTTCTTTTTAATTCGACTTAACTATATTTGTCATTTTGTACTTTCAATAATTAATGTAAAATGTATGTCATTAGATTTAAGAACCAATATTGTTCGAATATAAAATTGATTATCCGTTGTGACTAGCGCAGTAATTTATAAGTTATGCAACTTGTAGCGTTGGGAAGCCAAAACAATAAATAATAATAATAATAACGTGTACCAGAGATTCAAGAATTGACTTCGCAAGCTGTCTGGCATCAAGTGCCCACCAGCGTGAATCCAGCGGACATCCTTTCACGTGTGAGCTCTTGGAATCAATTTGGTTTACGGGCCCAAACTTCTTAAAGGAAAACCGAGCCTATTGGCCAGTAAATCACCACCTGGAACCTGCTAGAGATGCGGAAGGATGCCACAGTCTTGTCGCGGCCGATGCACTGAAGAATCCATTTGTGGACCTGGTTAATAAGTCCTCATCATATTTGAAAATTCTGCGCTTCGTGTCAAATATATGTCTCGATTTATTAATGGAAAATCGCACAAGCAGACTTCACTCGTGCCATTAGCACAAGAACTTCGTTCGGCGTTTTTAGCAGTGGTGTCTATTGCGACTCGAATTCGCAACTGAAATTGCAAAGCTACAAAAATCCTTGATTTTACAACCATGGCTGCTCAGAGTTGGCGGTCGTTTGCTGAAAGCGCCTGTGCCACACAATGCTAAATTCCTTTTACTCATGCTAAAAGATTGCCGTTTCGTTAAATTATACCTACAATATTCACATCATTCATATTGTCATGCAGGTCCACGTGCCTTGATGGCTATTCTTCAGCATCAAATTTGGTTGGTGAACGCTTGTCAAGCTTATAATAGCATTGTACGGAAGTGTGTACATTGTTTTCGTTATAAGCCAGTTTTGACAACCCAAACAGTGGGAAATTTACCTGCTGATCATCTTCATGGTAATAGACCGTTTGAGATCAGTGGAGTGGTCTTTTGTGGTCCAATTTTGGTAACTTTAGGAATTAGAGGGAAGTTAGCTGTAAAGATGTATATTGCCATATTTGTTTGCTTTGCCTCTAAGGCTGTTCACATTGAACTTGTTTCAGACCTCACTTCTAAATCATTTATTATGTGTTTGTCTATGTTTGTTGGCCGGCGTGGGCGGGTACAGAAGATTTACTGCGACAATGCCACCAATTTTGTCGGTGCCTCTCGGATGCTTCAAGAGTTCAAGAATCACTTCGTTGCCAACAAGAATGCCATAATGGAATTCGCTGCCACGCGAGGAATCACTTTTTCGTTCATCCCGCCCCGAGCGCTGCATTTCGGCGGCCTCTGGGGAGGCGGAGTCGTGAACAGCTCCAACTCCAACGATGGCGAAACAGTAACCCCAGCCCATCTGTTGGTCGGGACAACGCTCGTTGCGCTGCAATTCGTGTTCAGTCAGCTAGTAACAGACGACAAACTGAGCTACTGAAAGAGATGGCAACTGATATCCGCCATCAAGCAACGGTTTTGGGTAGATTGGCAACGCGATTACGTCCTGAGTTTGCAGCAGCGGCAGAAGTGGCTGAGCGAGAGCCACAACATCGAAATCGGAACTATCGTCGTGGTTCACAAGGACAACAGTCCGCCGCAGCAGTGGCTGCTAGGAATCATCGAGAAGGTGATCAAAGGCGCGGATGGAAAAGATCGAGTGGCTGTCGTCAGAACTAAATCTGGCGTGTATAAGCGTTCTATTCATCGGTTATCTCCTTTACCAATTGAGGAATCTTGAAGCCCTGCAGCCGTTCAACGTGGCCGATGTTAATCATTTCATTTCAAATCCTACTGTTTAAATATATTCAATTATAACTTAAATAATTGCTCTTATAGTTGCATATATTTTTATAAGTACGCTTAAGCTTAAATTTACTCTTTTTACTCTTGAATTGATACTCTTAAGGTACATTCATATTGTGCTCTTTAATTGTTACGCTCACTTTGTCACACATATTGGAATTTGAATGCTTACACACGCACACACACGTACACGCGCAATTATGTTAATCATTCATTAGTTTTAAAACCAAATGAATTGGAAATAAAAGATCACTTGAGAATGAGAACTGAACAAAAGCGCATCAAGTTCTTTGTCTGTCCCGTCCGTCTACGCGAGTTAGCCTACCATTATTAATTCGACTTGGACCTTAAGTTGCTTGTGGCACAGGACCACTTTAGAAGGACGTTCCTGTATTGGACATCCAAGTTGCAAAGTCAAGAGTCCCTCCAATTCAATCCTTGTCGATACCAAAGCCTGAGCTCAAAAGTACAAACACAAGCTCGAGCCCTACATCTCAAAGGTCTACTTTTGGACCGATGCGAAGACCGTTCTACAGTGGCATAGGAAATACTTGACGCAATTGCCAAGTTTCGAATCTCACAGGATATCTGAGCTTCAGTCGTACACACAAGATGTTGAAAGGCGGTACGTATCAACAAGCAAAAATCCTGCGGACATCGTACCCAGAGGATGCTCAGTAAAGGATCTTGAGCACAACATTTGGTTTACAGGACTCGACTTCCTGAAAAGGTCGGAAAGCGAATGGAACTGTCTGCCTAATCCAGTAAATCCACCCCTTTAGTCATCAATCGAGATGGAACCCAAATCTATGATAGTCAAAACTTCGAGTGATATTGTTGTACTCAGCATTATAGATGATCTTATCGAGCAGTTTTTCGAGTATTTAATAGGGTCCCTGCAGCTAGACTTTACACTGCTCAAAAGTTTTGGAAAATCGTAGCACAAATTCAGCAAACGGTATATAGCACGGAAATCTACTAAAGGACAAACGATTAAAGTCTAGCTTTCAAGGACTTACACCGTATTTAGACAAAATGCGTATCGGCAATGCAATCCTGATCCTGGTGAAAGAAGGGGGAAGACTGGAGAACTCTGATCTGCCATACAGCGCTAAGCATCCAGCCATTTTGCCAAAGCAGCATCACTTTACACGGCTATACGTCGAATTCAAACACGGTTCCAACCTACATGCAGGACCGAAAGTCTTGCTTTCTTTACTTCGCGAAAACGCTTGGGTCGGCAGAGTGTTAGCGCGCGAAGTGGTACGGGAATGCATTCTTTGCTTCCACTACAAGCCTCGCGGCGGCCTCTGGGAGACGGATGTAAAATCAACTAAAATGCTCCTGCTCGCGCCAGTATCGGACAACTCAAATGATGGAGCTGCATTGTCGCCGGCCCATTTCCTAATTGGGTCACTGACCAAATAGAACAGTTGCTTACTCTGATGAAATCGACATATTGACAAACTTAAGTTTACAGTATACCAACATCATTCTAGCAGGCGATCTAAATAGCAACATGTTAATTGAGCATGCCCTCTCGAATAACATGGGAGCACTAGGACTGAATCTAGTTAACTCCAGCCACGCGAACCATATCTCATGCACAACTGAAACATTGTTAGACGTATTTTTTGTAAATGACAACTCTAAGATTATATGTTATATATTAAATGTTTGTGGGAATCTATGTCGTATTAATGACTGTATTCGTGCTTGGAATTCTGACCTTCAATGTATTAGCCAATGGGCACGTGCAAATGGTCTAGCTTTAAAACCCAAAAAATTAAAATGTCTGGTTTTTTACAAAAAAAAAAATAAAACTGAAAGTTTACAACCAGTCCTTATTGAGAATACTACACATTAACCTGGAACGACCACATAAATAGAGCAGTAGGGAAAACGTAAGGACTGTTAAGATAACTTAACTTATGTCAGCAATATCTCCCACTCGGAATCCGATTATTACTTGCAAAGACCTATCTGACTTCATCTTTACTGCATGGCGTTGAAGTTTTTGGGAGCTGTGATGCTACCAATTTCAGGAAAATGAATGTAGCATTTAACAATATTGCACGATATAAATTTAACTAGAGGACCCGAGACCATATATCTGAACACGCCAAAAGAATTTACAAATTGGATTTAAAATCTGTCATCGATCGAATTACCCTCAAAACTGCACACAAGATTATTTATGCTAGGGAACCGTCGTACCTGTTTTCTGAGTTAAGCTTTAACGCATCTCAGAGAAGAAACAATTTAATTGCAAGTCGGACCAAGTTGTCAAGTTCTTCGTACCACTTCTTTGTTAATTCTGCTCGTCTCTGGAACCTGCTCAGATACTGTTTAAAATCTATAAAAAGCGTCCAAAAATACAAGCTAAGCCTAACCACACACCTTATTACAAACTCTACTTAATTATAGTACTGACTTTTTATTCAAATAAAAATTAGTTTAAGTTCAAAACAATTTGTAATTTAGAATAAGAATATTGAAATATCATGCCATAACACAACGTGACTAGCACATTAAATTAAGAGTTTTATTACTTGTAGTGCTAGGATGCAAAATAAAGAAATAAATATAATAATAAAAGTACCTTAACATTTTTAAGGTATAAAAATTATTTTTTAATGTTTCTTTTTTTGGTCTAAAAGTGCATTATACAACCGTGAAATGAGTTAGCGGTTATTAAAGAAAGAAGGTTAAACTCGGCAAGCCAAAGTTTATATACCCTTGCAGTTATAATAAGTAGTCCTCACTCGATCGGTGCTGTTCCTGGGATTCCAAATATATTATTGCCTATTTAAAATGTTGATATTATATTGTCAAATTGTCCTTTATATATTTTTTGAGATTATTCCTATGCGAACCATAAGATATTGTGGTCCGACCCCGCTCGTTCCGACATATGTACTACCTGCAATAGAAAAAAGACTTTTGGGAAAGTTTCATCGCGATAGCTTTAATACTGAGAGACTAGTTTGCATAGAAACGCACAGACGGATATGGTTAGATGGTATCGGCTATTGGTGCTGATCAAGATAATATAAACTTTATGTGGTCGGAAACGTCTGCTTCACTGCGTTGCAAACATCTGACTAAAATTATAATACCCCTGCAAGGGTATAAAAATGGACCAAGCCATAGCCACACAAATAACTGCTTGGTCGAAAAGCATGATTTCCATACAAATTTCAATAGAAACGAAGCTTTCAGCTAAATAAGAAAGTTTTCGAACCCATCTTTTAGGTAAGGAACAAGAGGTTATTCAGAATGTGTGAACCATTGCTTGCCTTAAAATGTATATCGATTCTTTAGTGAACGCGAATTCTTTATGTTCGGGCGCAGAAATAATATCGAAAACGCGGTAGAAAGACTTTTGGGTTTTGCTCAACGTGCGGCTGTTCATTGGTATACTTGAAAATAGGTACTTATAACAAGAAGCTTAGCTTAGCGGCCCCAGAGCGGAGCGAAGAGTTGGAGAGGGAGAGCGAAGGGAATCGCAAGCGAGCAAGATATGGAAATCTGAAGAAAACTACCGCTTGACACTGCCTCCACAAATCAAACGCCCTTTTGGCGTGAACATAAATTGTTTGGAATTTAGCAATTAATTGAAAATCTGTAAGTATATACGGTCACACTGGATTGTGTGGAGGAAGTTTGGCGGAAATTTATTTTGGTTCTCGGAATAATTTCGAAAAACAAATAGAAAAGTGTGTGCCCAAAAAATAATTCTTAAATTTTGTAATGGGAAAATATGGTCACACTGGTGCACGGATAGGGAAAAATATTAATTGTTCGACAATATTAAAATTCGGATTTTTGTTTTTTTTTTAATTATTGTAAGCTCTGCACTGTTCGCATCAGTGTGTAGCTAACCGCTCGATATTAGAAGGCACCGATTGCTGAAGTTCTGGAGACTTATTAGAAATAGCGGAATAACTTTGAAATGCACAATATTGCAGTAATAAGAATATGTAAACAACCACTCTTAATAAACATGGCCTAAGTAGTTTTAAGTTAGTTATATTATGTTATGTGTGCAGCCCTGGATATGAATTATGTGTGCTGGTTTAAGAAAAGTATCGATATGGATGTTCCCTTCCTGAAAATGCAAAAATGAAGAGAAAAAATAACATTCTAGAAAGCGTGGCCCGAGTGATCGGAATAAAACGAGAATAAAGATATTATAAAAGAACGCAAAATAAAGAACACTACAATTCAGAAGAGGTAACTGAACCTAACCAAGTTATATTGGAATAGGCAAATATCTAACACGCATCACGCATTAATCTCGGTGAACTCAAATTAACGGAAATTAAAAGTTTTTGTGAAAAATTTGACTTGTCCACAAAGGGAAACAAAGCCACACTTATTGCGCAGTTAAGCACTGAGCTACCGTCTGAAATTGCTCGTGAGTTCTGTTCTACGAAAAGGTGGAGTCTACTGGCAGCCAACAACAACAACGAAGAACAAGACAGCGACACGGCTGTCGCCAATGAAGCCAACAACAACAACGCTGCGGGAATGGAACAAAGCAAAGAAGAAGAAGACCTTTTCGGCAACGAACTTAAACTTGTCGAGATAGTTGATCGTGATGGCGCTCAGTCATGTGCTTCAACCTTTAGCGTTCAACGTAATCTAGCTAGCAACACACTGGCTGAATCGGGTGGCAACGCTGCGGGAATGGAGCAGGCGTTGCAAAATTTACGTTTCGAAAATGTTGACCGTCTTTCCAAGCTAGAAATGAACTTAAACACCGTCAAAGATATGCTCCCAGAATACAATGGCGATGGCAACATAAGCGAATGGTTGCTGGTGGTTAAAAACGTTCGTGATGTGTTCAAAGTCAGTTGGGAATAGAGGTGAACAAATTACTGCAATGGCTTATAGGTTTTGATTGACTCAAATTATGATGGAACATTAAATGCAATTATGTAGAAGGGCATGTAAGCAATTTTTTAGCATAGGTTTTATTACAGCTGAGCACAGACCCTCGAAGATATCTTAAATCAAAAAATTAAATGTTGGTTTTTCAAACCGCGATTGCACAAATACCACCCGTTAAACGCGAAAACTAAGTATGCAGATATGCTTATATACGTCTATATGAACATATTTTAATGCCAATAGGCCTGCACCTTTTAATAAAGTCCATTTTGTCGACCCGTGTTATTAAAATGTAAGCTAGCCCTATGCTCTGAAACTGCTGACCCGGCGCCCCGTGCATGAAGTTGGGCAGGGGTTGCTTGCGTTGCATTGCCCGCCGATTGTGGTCTGCTTCCGTCCCGCATTGCCCGCTGATAATTAACTTACAGTCATGTAGACTGAATTTAGACTAACGGGCCCTAGAATTTATTGCTGGGCTGGCAGATCGTTTCGATGCAGACGAGTTCTGTTCGAAACCCGTGTTAGGCTCCTTGCGAGATTATTTGGATGCTGTAGGTAGGCCGCTTTCTGCTTAGATATTTCATCTTTGACCGGTGGTATGCCCAGATCCCTATAGATGTTTTCGTTCCGAACATACCATGGTGCCCCAGTGATTGTTCGAAGGATTTTTGATTGTGAGCGCTGTATGATGTGAACATTGCTGTTGCTCGCGTTTCCCCAGAGCTGAGAGCCGTAGGTCCAAATGGGCTTAGGGTGGAGTTGTAGAAAAGAACTTTAAAGTCCAGACACAGGATTGGTCGAGAATTTAAAATCCAGTGTAGGCTGCTAGCTTTAAGGCTGAGATGTACTTTTTTGCATTCAATGTGCCTCCGCCAGGTTAGGCGTCTGTCGAGGTGGACGCCGAGATATGTTACATCGCTGGCTTGGGGGATCTGCGTACTATTCATAGTTAGCGTAGGGCACGATTGTCTATTAAGGGTAAACGTTATATGTTTACACTTTTGTTCATCAGTAGGGATGTCTGCTGTGTATAGGACGAACAGGGTAGGGCCCAGTGCGCTACCTTGAGGGACTCCGGCTTCAATGTTATACTCGTTGAATGTCATTGTATTTCATCTCACCTCGAAGACTCGGTGGTAGAGGTACGACATATGTAACTTGTGAGTGTTTTCTGACATTAATGTTATGATTTTATGCATTAGGCCTTCAACACACACTCGCACTACAATATTCCCGATGTTCGAAGGCTGTACGAATTTCTGAAGTTATCCGGTTGACTTGCTCGATGGTTACGTGGCTTTCACGAAACCCGAACTGATGTGCCGGTATTAAGTTTTGCTCTCTTAAATATGGCGTTATGCGCGTGAGCAGGCATTTTTCAAGTAATTAGGACAGGCACGATAGTAAGCTTATTGGCCTATAGGATGAGGGAATTGTGTGGTCTTTCCCAGGCTTCGGTATCATTATAACCACAGACTTTTTCCATTTTTTGGGGTAGTAGCCAAGTCTTGTGATCCCGTTAAATAGCTTGCATATAGAATCCGCTGCGCAGTTTGGAAGTTCAATTATTATTTTTGGGCTTATTAGGTCGCCCCCTGAAGCCTTTTTCGGTTTTAGTTGCTTCCTAATGACATTAGAAACTTCAAGCACTTGAAACAAAATCGGGTTAATTGCAATTTCAGAGCTAAGCGGGGGTAGTTGAAAAGAGTTTGTGGCGGCGTTTGGCTGAAATACATTTCGTAGGTGTAGAGCAAATGTTTCGGATCTGTCTTCGTCACTGCGGGCCCAAGTACCCGAGGAGTTTCTAATCGGAGTGACTGATTCTATTGGAGAGCTTAAGTTTGAGTGAGCTCTCCACAAAGGATGCTTTGTACTGGTCGGTGACAGTTTCTCGATGTACCGGCGCAGCGGAAGCTCTTCTTCTTGCTTGCTACAAATGCAAAAAGTGACGAAGTACTTCAGTAAAATCCATTGTAGCTTAAGAAGTAGAGGTCGCCCAACTTTGTGATTGGACACTCTTGAAGTTAACGGTTAAAAGTACTATTTCCGCAAAATGGTGCCTCTGGGCAACGAAGGGTTTTCTTGCTATTAAGCCGCAAAAAGTACCTAAAAATCGAAAATTTGGAACTTTGACCACGGATTTCTCAAAACTGCGACGTGATGGAAAGTTTCCAAGTATGAGGTAGTAATCGACAGCTCAAATCATTTCAGGTTTTGTAGCGTTTATTCTTGGGCCAAGAAAAAGTTTTTATTTTGTTTATTGTTGTTCTCGAAATGACAATTCAGTTGATGGAAAGGCATCCGTGAACTGCTGCATTCCTTCGAAGAAGTGAAATGTTTCATCTCCAGCATGTTCACCATGCACCAGGCCGCGTTTCGTAAATCACCATCACCAATTTAATCCTTTTAAGGTGCATAGCTTTTTTAAACATTGTATATTACTCCTTGGATAGCTGTTCATTAATATAGAACGGCACCTGAGAGTCAAATCCCATTTGATTCAACTGAAGAGGCTGCTTCCTTTCGCGGCGATGCATTCCCAGGGTCCTGGGTAGCAATATTTTGTCCCGTATATTTTCCATTCTTAGGATTATCACAGGATCTACATTACTGCGTTGTGATTTTAACTTAACGTAACTTCCTATAGTTGCAAGTTCTGACCTTCTCACGCTTCGCCGAAATTGAGTGTTTTTAATTATTCCGGTGACAAAAACGCAGTTTTTCCAGAAATAACAGCCTATGCGGTGTACTGGCTATGTGTAAATGCGGGTAAACGATAGCCTGGCCAAGTTGTACAGGTCTGAGACTATGTTGTCTTTGCAGGTGTGTAAGGAAATCAAAACAACGCGGCGCTTAAAAGAAACACGTCCGGTCTCTTTGACCTTTGATTTAACGTGTTAGTCTAACGGGAACATTAAAAGTGAGACGGCTTACAAGTTCAACAGAATCAATATCACATCTTACAAGATTATGCATAAAAATAGTATCAAGCATTTTTCCACGATTTGCAAGTGTCGGTAAATTAAGCAATAATAATCTACTCTCGTAGGAAGGTAGTCTTACGTTTTGATCCCAGTTCAAACTACGAAGGGCAAAAAGAAGAAATTGGTTATATAAGGGTCACAAAATTCTTTTGACCAACGTTTTATAAACCCAAGAACACTCATAGTATTGTTGACAGTCGAAATTATGTGACAGTCAAATTTAAGCTTCGGGTCCAGAAAAACGCCTAAATCATTTACTGAATATATACGGTCAAGTGGCAAGTCCTGAAGCAAATAACTTATAAACGTAGGTGTACCCCTATGGAAGGACATAACGTTACAATTCAGGCAGTTCAAATTTAAGAGGTTATACCCACACCATACTGGAAAATTATCAATGTCTGATTGTAAGCGGAACCCAGACTCTATATTGTTGTATGTCAAACAAAGCCTGGGGCACTCCATATGTCACGTGAATCATTTTAGAAGCAGCGTTCTTAAATATAACCCTCTGAGTCCTCCCATTCATTCTCTGATCAGCGCTCGTGTCGACCAGACGTATTTTTTCGCTATGTCTTCTAATTCATGCGCGGAGTGCAAAGCTGAAGTCACAGCAGCACAGCTTCGCGGTTTTGATGCAGTTCGTTGTTCCTCTCTTTGTCGCCGCAAGTGTTGATTTGCCAGAGGATGCAATCAAACTTTTAACTGCCATGCCTAATCTTATTTGGCAGTGCGACAGTTGCGTTGTCAGCAATGACTCGCATTCCAAGACTGATGAAATTATGAAAGAACTCAGTGATCTTAAAAGTCTTTATTCAACTTTAAATGCTAAATTTCGGAAAGCCTTCCCGGAACCTTCTATGACAAGCGTGAAAACCAATCAGCGGAGGGTGGATAAGCCTCTTATCCCAGCGCCAGTTGCATCAACATCCGATCAAGTTAACCCTTCTTCAAACCAAGATCCCGTTTTACCAGCGACAGTGGTGGAAAAGAAGCGCAACAAGAATCGCAAGAACAACAACAAGAGCAAGAGGCACCTTATTGGTTTGGCTCCTCCTTGTGTTCTATTCGAAGCTCTTCCAAGCAAACGTTTTCTGCACATGGCAAATTTCCAGTAAACACACAGCCAGGGGCGCTGTGTAAATATGTTGCTGAAAAGCTGAGCGTTAAGGAAGAATTAATTATCTGCAATTCTTTAACTAAAAAAGATGTGGATATTAACACGTTAGCATTCATAAATTTCAAACTTGGAGTACCGGAGCAGCATTACCAAACGGTTTTCAGTGATGAATTTTGGCCACAATCAGTAAAAGTGAGCCAGTTCATTTATAGAGAGAGATCCAAACCGTTGCGTACTTCGACCCCTTCTAAAGGTGAAGCAAAAAACCCCCAATAGTCGACGTCACTGACATTGACGTCAATTTCGACCTGTTCTTGGATCCTATTACTCTTCGTTTCGCATTGCTACCCTATTCACAACAACAACATCAGCGGTCGGCTTTTTTCCCGGCTGCCCATTTATTTTCTGAACCAGATGTCATCAAGCTTAGTTTCAACTTAAGAGAAATGAGAGAAACAGTTCATCGTGAGCTGCTTCAGCTTCTTCTGTTTCTATTGCGTTGCTTATGCTCGCATCGTACAATAATTACTCTCCCTAACTGCGCTCTCTCTGGATTGGCGCTCTCTGTTCATCATTCTACGCTCCTGCATTCGCCGTTTGCCTTCTGCAATATTGCTCGCCGCACTCTGCCTACACACGCTTTTTCTCCACTTTCTGCTGTTTCGTCGCAGGCGCTTACATTAGGATGGAATGGAATCTTCGAAAATATGTTCTCCACTTATTCGCCGCTGGAGTTAAATCAACATCGGATGCTGCTATCTTCATATTCGGAGTCTAATAAGCACATCGCGTCCCTTGGGATGGCGCTCTCTTATCCGAGTAGTCTGATACTGTCTTCACTCTGCTCTTCACCGCCTCTCTCTTTTGATGCCATTTCTTCTGCGCTCTTTGGATGGCCCTCACAAAATAGGCAAGCATCCGGAAGCAAATCATTCACATATGCCTGCACTTCCATTCCTAGGAACATTGATCTTAACCTGCCTATAAAAATACGTACGGATACGTTGCGCAAGGTACTTCATAGTACTTATGATCATGCAAGGCCGACACCTAATCTGGATGTTGAGAGTTTCTCTTCAATAACATGCGTCGTCGGGCAACCTGCTAGTGGCTTGTCTGCTGTAAATTCAAACTGCCATCATTCAGCAAATAAAGGCCTGAAAATATACTTTCGGAATATATCCGGCATGAGAACTAAAACGCAATCTGTCTTTATGAATACTTCCAACAGTGATTATGACATAATCATACTGGTTGAAACTTGGTTAAATTCTAACTTTAGTTCGAATAAATTCTTCGATCCTAAATTATTTCAAGTATTTCGTAAAGATAGAGACTTCGGCAGAATGCATTGCGAGAGAGGAGGTGGCGTTATTGTGGCTGTTAGCCGTAAATTCTGTTGTATGGCAATTCGGCTACTTAATAATGACTCGCTTCTGGACCAGTTGGCGGTGACGGTGTCTGGCTCATCCGGGAAGATATCGATAGTGGCTTCCTATATTCCTCCGGGCAGTGATTCTGGACTTTACCAGGCTCACCTTGACAACATATGGAACATCCATGCCAGCTTGGAGGACTCTGATGGCATATGTGTGGCAGGAGACTTCAACCTCAGTTCTGTTGTCTGGACGTGTGACCTACAAGCAACTCGTATGGTGCCCGGAGTATGGGCCTCACCCCATTTAATAATATTTTCAATGATTTGCATAAGCTTCTTGATATAATATTCATTAATTCTATCGTTCATTCTAACGTAACTCTTGCTGAATTTACCATTTCGAATTGTGTTGTGCATCACAAACCCTTGTGCTTTAACATTGAATATTGATTCTAGTCCTAGATACATATTTGATCCCTCTAGTTTGAGTTCCCTAAGGGATTGCCTGCTATCTCTGAATTGGAGTGCCTTACTATCGAAACCTTGCATTGAAACTAATTATAAAACCTTTCTTTCAACTATTAGAAATACCCTTAACAGCATAGTCCGTTCCAGGGCACGGGGTTCCTACAGGCTTCCTTGGTATACGAAAAGTAGTTATAAAATGAGAGTTCTGGATACAAAAGCTGGATACAAAAGTGGAAGGGGAGGTAATTAATTATGCTAATTAGGGTAATTAGGGTAATAAATGGGGGTAATTAAAGTTAATGGTGCGAGACGAGTGATCGTTAATTAGGGTGATAAATTGCGTATATCCAGGAATTGTATCCAGAAATCCTATCCAGAAATCGGGGATTCTAATTAAGCGGGGAGAAGTTACTGGGGTGTGACGGGTGGGGTGACCTTTGCTTAGATTAAGAAAGTGTGGTGCTCACACGGTGTGACGGGTGATCGTTAATTAGGGTGATAAATTGCGTATATCCAGGAATTGTATCCAGAAACCCTATCCAGAAATTCTATCCAGAAATCGGGGATTCTAATTAAGCGGGGAGAAGTTACTGGTGCGTTACGAGTGATCGTTAATTAGGGTGATAAGTTGACGTGTGTCCGTTAATAGATTTATTAAATGGGGTGAAACGAGGCGGGAAGAAAGTGTGGTGTGGTAAGCAATTTAATAACCATAGCCTCTAGAAAATGTCTCGGGTTGTTGACACGTTAACACGTGGACTTGGTAACTTGATTAGCACCCTTGAATAGGGGATCCCTTTGCTTGCCACTGAGAAACAAACACCCACCCCGAACAAACGAATACTCAAAAGAAACAGCTGAAAGCAAACACCCACCCCAATAGCAAAAGAATTCTCAAAAGAAACAGCTGAAAGCAAACACCCTCCCAAACAAAAGAATATGTAAATTTTTATTTAGCTCATGTTTATTTGGAAATTTGTAACAGGCTTTTCTTATACACTAAATATGATGACATTAGTTTTAAGGCTCCGTCTCGATGATTTTTATAGAAAAAGCAGGCACATGCATCTTCCCCGATTCCATTATTACAAAACGTAAAATGATCGCCATATACCGTTTTGTTAAGATCGTCTTCTCCCTTATCCATGAACATATTCCTTGTATCAATGAGATATTTTAAATCTTCTTTAAAAATTTCCTCAGCAAATTGGGATGTGAAATTATTAATTCGGTTTATTAATCCACTTTGTCTGTTATCCATTGTATATGTGTAAGTGTTAGACCATAGTTCCATCGCAAAAATTTAAAATATTGTGTGCATTATTCAGAGCACAAATACCGCTTTTAATATGTATTGAGCAAAAAGGGAATTGGTTTATGTTTACGGTGTTTAATGGTGGGCAACCCAATTCCTCAACATCTCTTATGTGCGGTGATCTGAGAAAGATTTCTAGAAAACGTTTCTTTTCAATTCCCTTGCATAAAACCTCCTTTCCCGAAGTGATTTGTTTAATATATTTTCTTGTTTGCTTAAAGTTGTTTATTCCTTCATTCCAAAAAATTTTATGATGGTTTTTGGTGAGCCAGAGAGCAGTTTTTCGTGACTTGTTATTAAGACGAGTGAAATCAAATGGAGGTTGTATAACGAAATTATTGTTAAACTTATTTTCTTTGCTAAATACAACTCCAATTTCCTTTAGAATGAACTTGTCGTTGTTATCAAAAAATCCTTGTACATCAATTGCAACTTTATCTTTCTCCATTTTATGTGGTTGTTATGTTGTTAGACAATTCTTTGAACTAACCCACTTAAAGGACTATACTCAACTAAACGATCGTGAATAAGGAGACAATATGCTTGAGTGTTTTCATGGTTTGCTTGTTTCAAATCGATTGAATTTCTCACGTCGATAGGTCCCGATTTAACTGTTTCATTTTGATATGAAAGGTCAACTACAATAATAGGTTTATTTTTAAATTCTGTCGGTGATAAAAATGGTTCTGCTGGGTGGTTGTAATAACTCTTTTGAAACCTTGCATACATATCATAAAGGTGAGCATATTTGCCATTTTCAAAGTTTACATTTAGGTCATCATATGGATACGTTTCTGAATTCAAGTGGACTTTCAGGTTGGATAAATTATTTATAATTAGTTCTCCATTCAACATGAAGGCTATAATGGCAAATCTCGGTCGTCCTCTATTACTTCCTATTTTCAAATTCCAGACGTGTTGAGTACCCTGTATCAGTTTTGGGTTAATGTATGTATCCCAACTACGGAAAGCTATCGGTAAATTTATGCCACTCTTTATTATATCGTACATTTTAATTTTTGCAGCATCACTGGGTGTTACATGAGGGATTTTCCAGCTAATATTAGTCATTTCCAAAACATATGTATGGTTTGCTTTGTTTTTAACATATACATCATCCAGATTTTTTGTCAGCAAAAGTACAAGTTCATGCTTACAATTCAGTAAAACTTTTCTATAATCCTCAGCAAACCCCATTACATTTTTTAAGGGTAGCGAGAAATTAAAATTAGCTTTTGTAATAATATCATTTCCACCACTCCATCCAGCATTTAAAAGTTTGCGACTATCCTGACGACTTTCCGATAGATCATTTTTAAGTGTGCTGCTCATACCAACAAACCGTGTTCTATCAATTTCGTATCCATTTATTTCATATCTAATTTCATCAATAAAATTTGCCATACAATTATTGCGAAACGTAACGTCGATATTATCAGTGGTGCTTGTACCATCGACTGCTACTCTCTTAACAACTCCTTGAAAATTAAGATAGCTTTCGTGAGGGAGTACATACAAGTCCTGATTTTGAATACAAATACGTATTTCATCATTTGCTTTAAATGTTTGATGATATGAGGAATATGTATGATATTCCTTTTTCGAAATACTTTCATCTGAAAACGGTCTCTCACGAACATTTAAAATGTCATTCATTTTTAAATGCTTGTTATTATTATTATCAGATTTGAATTTTGAAGCCCAGTGATTTTAAAAACAATTTGTTTTTTAATGTAAGACCCTTTCGATTTAATCCTGTTCCTTTAGCTTTACAACTGCTAGTGCGCGGTTGATGAAGTATACCGATGCTTTTATTGTAAATTATCATTCTATTGCTCGAATATGTATGCGAATTGATACGTTTTCACCACGCAAATTCAATAAATCTCCGTTCTGATCAACGATATGTAACGAGAGTGTACTTATTTCTCTGCAGTTAATAGGTAAATAGATGAGATTGTGTGGTGTCACTGTCATTTTATATCCCGGTGGAACCGAAATTGCAAACTCATGTAATACGTGATTTGGTGTATTTTCAACGTAAGAGCCACTCACAATATTACATTCCAAACGAATCGAATTAATTTTTAAAATGTTGACAGCATTATCGGACAAGTGATAATGGTTTGCCTTTAACACTCTTTTGTTGAAACCAAACAATTGACCTATTGACCTCTCCTTATTAAAGTATACATCTTCTTTACTGCTAAATATTTCCACTTGAAGTGTATTGTTATTGTTTACAATTTTCACAGTATTTTCCAGATTATAATCCTTTAACTTGTTATAAATAAATTGAGAAATATCGATGAGTTCATAGGAGCCGGTGGGAATAATAATAACTTTATCACCAATATGAAAGAGATTGTTATTTACATCCACGTTGGGAATTGAGTTGTACATGTTAAACTCAACTAGCGCACACTCATATTCCCCGATTAATTCAATTGGTGGAAAATAAACTGTGTTTATAACGGAACTATTTCCATTCACTGATAGAGTCAATGATCTAACCATTTTGATATCTGTTGTTCAACTGGGTGTCATACAACCCCGCCCCAAACTTATATTAGAATTAAAGAACAATAAATTGGTCAAATCCTTTTCTATATCGTCCCTTATCAATATTGTCATCCTTACTTATAAATAAAAATCCATATTTATCCTCCCAACATTTTTGACAAATTTTCGTAAATGACTCATAATTCATGTCAGGCATGATATGATCCCGAAATATGTGTAGCATATTTAAATCATCCTGTTTAAACATAATAATTACATTTGCATTGTCCCGTATAAGATGTTTTGGAATTCGTGTATATGTTTGACATAAATAAAAAAAATCAATATTTTTGTGACGACCCATACAGAAATATGATCGAATATTATCTTGTTTCCCACAAGCCACATCGTCGAAAATCATGATTGAATTATTTTTTGCTTCGGTGGGTGATAAAACAGTTTCGTTCTGAGAGAATGTATGATAACCCATACCCTTAATCGGTTTTATTAGCTTTTCCAAGTAATCATATTTCGGTTGGTATAGACTCTTTGAAAACACGAATATATTTTCAAATCTCAAACCATTTGGACTCTCAATTAGACTGATCATTACATTAGTTTTCCCGCAGTTGGATGGACCAACCACAAGAGCTCTTATTGTGTTTGGTAATAATTCACTGTGACGTGGTGGTTGTTTAACATTGTTCACGTTCTCAATGTTACGAACAAGAATGTTATTTTTTTGCTTTATTATTCGCATCCTATTATAAATATGTTTATTCCGTGATCAATCTTCAATGAATAAAGACAATATATAATGGGGAAACGTTTTTATAATCACATCAGTCATTATTTACACCGTAAACGTGGAAGTGGTCTTATTAATAAGTTAATAGATTCTCTTCCGATTGAGTTTCACATTCCTGGATATAACTATTGTGGACCTGGTACAAAGCTTGCAGAGCGATTACAGCGTGGAGATCACGGAATTAATCAGTTGGATGAAGCTTGCAAGGTTCACGATATTGCCTATTCACAAAACAAGGATCTAAGCAATCGACATAAGGCAGATTCTGAATTAATTAACAAGGCTTGGGAGCGAGTAAAGGCGAAGGATAGTTCTCTTAAGGAGCGAGCAGCAGCATATTTTGTAACTAATATTATGAAAGCTAAGAAACATTTTGGAATGGGTGTTCGTAAGCGAAATAAGAAAAAACAGAAGAAGAAGAGGAAGCGTAGGAGGATGAAAATAAATAGACTATCATCTGTTGTAAGAGAAGCGAGTCGGGAATTAAAAAAACGAAAACCTCTGGATGTGGTTAATGCAATTAAAATTGCACGTAAAGCAATACATAATTCAATCGGATCTAAGAAAAACGTTAAAGTTCCTCGAATAATTAATGTACCCAAAATGGGGGGTTTTTTACCACTGGTACCCATCTTAACTGCATTAAGTGCTATAGGTAGTTTAGCTTCTGGAACTTCTAGTGTTGCAAAATTGATAACAAACGCAAAAATTGCTAAGCAACAGCTAGAAGAAAATAAAAGACACAATCGAAAGATGGAAGAAGTTTCAGTGGGTGAAGGTCTATACTTAAAACCCTATAAAAATGGATACGGCTTATACCTAAAACCATTCAACAGTCGTGGTGGGAGAATGAAGAAACAAAAAAACTAATTGGTCAGCTACCTAAAAGAGCATTAACAAATATAGATATAATGGAATTTGCTCAAAGAAATATACCGCATTTTAGGGGGGTGTTTATGAGAGACTCTCTCCCAAAAACACCTAAAAATAATGAGAGTGGAGTGATTAACTTGGATGATTCAAAGTCAAGGGGTACACATTGGGTAGCTTACCACAAAAACAAAAACAATATATTCTATTTTGATAGTTTTGGAAATTTACAACCACCAAAAGAAGTTGTGAAATACTTAGGAAATGATATCAAATATAACTATGAACAGGTACAACGTTTTGGATCATACAATTGTGGACACCTGTGTATTAAATTCCTGCTTTCATTCAAATAAAGTAACAACAAGGGTGGAAAACAATAAGGGTGGAAAACAATAAGGGTGGAAAACAATAAGGGTGGAAAAACAACAACCTGTTGCTATGGAAATCTCGGTCTGAGAACTGATATAAAATGAGCTCGGAAATCGTTGGGACTTTACAGTCAGAACTTTAACATTAACTTGTCAAGTCGATCAGCTTGCTTCTCAGTTAAACCACCTTCTTCGAGGTCAAACATCAAACCAACAACAACAACATCATGAATCAACCAATTCCAACAGAAAGTGAGCTGGATGCTATTATGGAGGAGGAAATTCTTCGTGGGGAGGTTTTAAAGGAGTTCAACACGCAAGCATTAAAGCCCTTAAGATGGGTATAAACGTCACCTATCCAATTATCAATGCGCAGAGGAAGAAAACTGTTTATGGGGACTCCATTGCCTTGGAACTTGATAAATATATTCTATATCTACCTAAGAGATATAACGCTATGAAAGATGTACATCTAAAATTGCTCAAGAACAAGGAATATCGAGTTATAAAAAGAAGCAATGATTCCCTTCAACTGGAGTTAAATATAATTGTTTAATATTTATAAAATTTGTAACATTTGTAACCCACACATTTATTATACTCAATAAAACATGCACACACACACACACACACACTTTATCATCTTTTTATTAAAGGGAAATGACAACAGTAAAATGAATCTTTTTCAGTCAAAAAAAAAATATATAAACATATAAATAATATATATTTTATAACTTTCATTAGTATGAAATGTAACCCTGTAAAGTATAGTTCATACACCGGTATTTCATCTATTGTGCTGACGTTGGTGAAAGTTTTGAGAGTAGACAAAATGAGTCAATTTATTTTAAGTCAGCTTACTAAAACGAGAAATGCATTGAAGAAAAAATTCGATGATCTAAAATATTTCAAGTCACAAAATGCTTACGAGTTGGAAGAAACTTTTAAGCCAATAACAGATCCCTTAAATGTACTAGTTAGTGAAAATAAAAAACGAAAGTTTATGAATACAAACGAAGATAAATCATTGGTTCTAAAGCAAAAAAGTGAAATATTTAAAAATGAAACCCCCAGTAAAAAGCTTAAGAAACATCAATTAAGTTATGATGATGATGATGATCATGATTACGACTATGATGATAATCATAGCCGAAATGGAGAAACAAAAATTTATAATGATGATGTTACTAGTGACTCAGATGATAAATATTTTTCACAGTCACATATTGAATTGGGATCAGAGCCGGAAACACCGCTAGAAACAGCACTAGAAACACCGCTAGAAATAGAAGCAGATGCTAGCAGCCTAATTCATGCAGACTATGATTTTAATATTAGTAGTCTATCGAGAAAAAAAGTTTTGGACAACGCTTATGGACCTAGAAAAAGTTTATCAACCCCTAAATCCTTAAATTTGGGAAATAGTGAATTACATATAAGTAATAATAAAGTACAATTATCAAGTGGAAGCACGTGGGATTTAACTCCTGGGCTTTATTCTCTTATTGTTCATAATAAACCCACACAATTCAGTACCACAGACTTGAAAAATTATAAAGAAATCATTACTGAGACAAGTGCACATAGAATAGATTTTGATCCAAATAAGCGAATAAAAGGAACTAGAGGTTACAAGTATACAAACATTATTAAAAAGTTTATGAGCAATGAAAATATACCTCCTTCAGCTGTATCCACCCCATTTCAATCAAAACAAAAAAAATCAAATAAAAAGGGATTTGGTTACATGACCCTACAACGAGCAAACCCCAATTATATTTATTGGGATGACGTCAAAGAATTAGTTGAAAGATTGCAGCTTTTAATAGCCTCAAAGGCCGTTGGCAACACTAATCACAATAACGAGATCATGTCTATAATAGAAGAACTGCGAGAGGCTAAAATTATATATTAATTGAATAAATAAGGTTAACAAACTTTAAATTACCTTATAAACAAAATGTCTGTCGACAAGTTTGGTCACTTTTCAGACGAAAAAGAGCATTCAGATATTTTAAAAAGAGATATTAAAACTGTTGTTGGGTTGTACATTGATGGTGACGATAACCTGAATACCCAACAGAAACGAATTAAAAATTGCGGGAACCCAATAGATTACTCGGATGCAACAACGAAAAAATATGTCGATGAAAACTTGGAGACGTTAAAGAGAGACCTTAATTCGAAAATAAATACATCCCTTAATCGAAGACTTTCTAAAATAACTTCTTTGGAAAATTTAGTTCAAGTTAATAATGGGAGGATTGATAATGTTGATAAAATTCTATCCAATATGTTAACAAAGATTACTAGTGTTGAGAACTATGTTTATAAATATGTTACTCAACCGAAATCAGTTTTAAAATCACAGACAGTTGAAATAGAAGGTACTGCAACTCCAATAGTAAGAAAGTTCTAGTATCAAAACTATGAGTGATAAATTAGGTATTGTTAAAGAAATTCATGCTCCGGGTCGACGTAATTTTAAACGTCGAAGGGTAGTGACAAAGGGTATAAATGATCTCTGGCAAGCAGATTTAGTGGAAATGGGAAAGTATTCAAAGCTTAACGGAGGATATTTTTATATTTTGACTGTTGTGGATTGTTTTAGCAAATATGCCTGGGGAGAAGCATTAAAATCAAAAAGCGCTACAGATGTCTCAATGGCAATGGAAAAAATTTTCAAATCTGGACGTGGAATTTACAAACGGATGATGGAACTGAATTTTTTAACAAACAATTTAACGCGTTGATGAAACAATATGGAATTAACCATTATTCTACTTTTTCAATTGTAAAAGCTTCAATTGTGGAACGCTTCAACAGAAGTTTGAAGGAACTTATGTGGCGGGAATTTAGCTTTAGCGGAACATACAAGTGGGTTGATATGTATAAAAAATTAATTGATATATATAACAAACGACCACATAGAACAATTAAGGTCGCCCCAATTGACGTCAATTCTTCCAATGAAAAACACATTTTAAAAACAGCCTACAATCATCTCAAAATGTTTAGTGTGGGAAAATTGCGTAATGGAGATTATGTACGCATCAGTAAATATAAACATGTGTTTGAAAAGGGCTATACGCCGAATTGGACTACAGAAATTTTTAAAATAATAAATGTGAGAAACACATACCCTACCACCTACTTGTTGGAAGATTTCGAAGGTAATCCAATACAAGGTGGTTTCTACAAAGAAGAACTGAAAAAAACTCGCTTCCCAGACAAATATTTAGTGGAAAAAATATTAAAGAGAGACGGGAATAGAGTCCGTGTACGTTGGTTGGGGTTTTCAAAAAAATATGACAGCTGGGAATCTAAAGATAATATTTTATAGAGCAACTCTTATTCGGATTGAAAATAAACAAAACAAAAAAAAATATATGCTCCATATACTAATCAACTCAGCAACAGAAAAATATGTTCAGGCCGCCATGCTCATGTATCAGCTTATGTACAAAATCAAAATAGTTTCCAGTCAAAATCCACCATACGTATACAAATACGCACACGCAAAGACTTCGAAGGTAATCCAATACAAGGTGGTTTCTATAATTATGATCAGACTCGCATGCTCATGTACGTACACAACATCAAAAATAGTTTCCAGACACAATCGCCCGCATCGAAAGGCAGCACCCTACGTGTACAAAGTCAAAAATAGTTTCCACATACGCACACGCAAAGACTGATAGAATGTTCTACTTTCTGTGGAGGGCGTGTGGAGGGCGATAAGAATGTTTAGTCAAGGTTGGTATATATTGTTTCTGTTTGTTGGACTGGTTCGCCAGCATATGTATGTATGATTGCCTCATCCCTTTGTTCGTTTACATTAGAGTTATATACTGAAAATCTTGTATAAATATCGCTGGGGCGTTCATGATTTTTTCAGTAGCGAACGCAACCAAGACGAGACGGTGAAAAAATTTGAAAACTGATTGCTCGTATAAAAGTGAAAAATAAAAAAAATTTTAACCTCAAACTTGATTTAAAATTGAGTGTGTAAAAATGGAAAGTAATAAAATAACGAAACTATTTTTGATAATAGTTTGTGTATTAGGAGTAGTGGAAATGGGTGTAATACCCACTACACATCTAACGACTTACAACGAGACAACGAATACCGCAGTTATTCGAATTTCACTCCCTAACGACGATATTTTGAATTTGTATCTTTTTAAGAACAGTTCCTTAGCGAATATAAATAACATTGAGGAGTTAGAGAGTAAACTAAAAACCTCACGAGGTAAGAATAACAATAAAAAATGAATGAACAGAAGCAATAACAATAAAAAATGAATAAACAGAAGCAACAACAACAACAACAGAAGCAACAACAACAACAGAAGCAACAGAAGCAACAACAAGCACAGAAGGAGCCACAACAACAACAACAACAACAGAAGCAACAACAACAACAGAAGCAACAACTACGACAGAAGCAACAACTACGACAGAAGCAACAACTACGACAGAAGCAACAACTACGACAACTACGACAGCCACAGAAGCAACAACATCATCATCAACACCACCACCAGCTAATTTTCAAATGTATGATGAGTATGAAGATTTGTCGTCACCCTCCAAGCATATATTCGCGTCAGTAAATGAAGTAGACGAAAATATTAATGATAATGTAAGTCAAGAGTCATCAATTTTAAACAAAACAGAAAAGCGTAGTGTAGATAAAAAATATACTTTTCTTAAAAAAGAATTGTTAGAAAAGTTTAAATCAGACTTGCTTGAAAGGGAAAATAGAGAGGGCGGAACTATTGTGACAGGAAACAGAGGTTTCGATAGATATTATAAACTCGGATATAGAAACCTTTTCACTTTAAGAATCCAATGTCATTACGTTTCAAAAAGATTAAAAAAACATTCTCATCTAGAAATGTACAAGGTACATATAAACTGCGTAGAAATCGATGAAGAATTATTTTACTATCCACTTCTACCTAAAACTATAGATTTACCACCTCCACCCAAGAACATAGGTAAAAGAGAGGTTATAACAATTGAGGAACTAGACTTAGGTGGTATAGACTCTGATGGGGGAAAATTATGCTTATTAGAGTGTAGCGAGTTGTTGAATAGCAACAACTTTTATATGAATTAGGGATAACATGTTTCTTATTTTATTTCAGAAGGATATAAAAATTCCTCAAGAAAATAATAGATTAAACAAAACAAAAGGCGAGTTAATTTACTTTAGTATATAATAATTCATTTTATTAACTCGTTTTTCTCATTTCAGTTGAATATGTTCACCTTTTAGGATCTAATGTAGTTTTAATAAATTCAAATTCTAATAATATTTCTAGCTTTAATTTAACTGATGATGGTATTACCCAACTGTACCATCAAAATATAAACATTAACATTGATAACATTGAGAGTAATGAAAATAACGAAATTACTCCTGATCAAGTAGAGTTGGGTTATTATTTAAAACATTTAGGGGAAATAAAGAAAAAAAACGAGAAAGAAAAAACAGAAGAAGAAGAAGAAGATGTATCTGTTGAAGAAGGGGATTCTGATTCTGAAGCTGAAATAAATCCACTTGAATTAGAACTGTGGAAATATCTATATAGACAACGGTTACAAAAGCAATCAAATAAAATATACTCACCAAATGTATAATCAAATAACCAAAAAATTCCCAACACACCCAAATATTACATTTAATACTCAATTTATTTGAAATGTAATTGTTATTCGTTTAACTTAATGTTATACTAACAAAATATAACCATTTAAAAATATTGTTCAAGATTAAATTATTTTTCAAACTTATTAATTAAATAAATATTTTGTAACGTTAAATCTAAAATTGTTTCTGTTTTTGAGGGTCGGTTGGTAATTCATTATAAAACATTTCAAGTTCAAGTGACTTGTAAAGTAAATCATGTTCAACATTTTTAATTTCTTTTTTTAGGTAGTTGAGTAATATTTTCTGTTGCTCAGTCTGGAATTCAAGACTTTCTATTTCATCTAGCTGTCTCCCCAAAACAAGTGACTCTCCCTCAAGGAATTGAACATTTGATATGAGTTCCCTTTCTATTAAGTCCTTATGATGATAAGGAAGTGTAGACAATTTATCACCCTCAACTTTTCTCTTCGTATTATTACCATCAAGAATTATTTTTGTCATTTTGTTAGTATTTATAGTATGATTTTTAGATCTAAAAACTGACATGCTGCCATACAATCGATTTTCAGTGAAAAGAACCTTTTTATATTTTTCAATATCTAGATATTCTAATGCTGTTCTCGTTACTCCCTTAGATTTCATAGACGATTTGTCCATAGAATCAATTTTATAACAATAAACCTTAGGGCGGAGACCAACAAACTCTGACATTGGACTACCATGAAGCTCATCTTTAAAAACACCTAATACCGCTTTATTGCATATTTTAAAATTATATAATTTAGCTCTTTCTTCGGAATATCCAGATGTATCAAATTTGAATTCTATATCATCTCGAATATCTCTATAAAAGTCATCAGTTTTAATTGTATAGATGAAGGAATCTGTATCCATGTAATTTAATCTTATATTATCTTGAAATTTTGGTTTCATATACTGATAGTGGAAATTATACATGTTCCACTTTGATAACTCTAGTACTGTAAACCCAAGATACATGGGTTTATCGTATACATATGACATTCTTCTCATTTGAATTGTATAGAAATCATTCTGTAGTTTTGTGTCACTTTGAAAATTAAATTTGGAAATTAATTCTCGTGCACATAATTTCTTACGACCACTTTTATTAATATTATTATTCTGTGGAGGATCCCAATCACAAACTATTTTAATGTCAACCCGTTTCTCGATATTTTCGAGGGTTTTACCGTAGACTGCATTATTTAATAATTTAAAAAAATCTTTTTCAAATGAATTTTTAGCTTTTTGACGATATTGGGTGTTAAGGTCTATATACGTTTTGAGCCAAGGTCGGCAATTAATTTTTTTACTTTTTCGCTATTAGTGGCTAACTTTGTTGTTGAACAAAACGGTAAATCACTATGTAAATCATGGATACTGTATGGATAGTCCAAATCCACTTCTAAAATATAACCATAATGTCCATCGCTTGGAATATTTTCTACTATTAAATTTTCCATGTCTATGGGAGACAGCCACTTAAACCCTTGGTAAGGTAAAGATTGAGACATTGCCCAACCATACAAATTATTTGCATCTAAATACATTAAAAATGATGACTTTTTACTATCATCATAGTCACTTAAATATTTATTATTTGCTTTAGTATATCTGTGACAGCATTGTACCAAACCACCCCGAATTCCACTTTGTATAAATTTATACATATCAATATCAGTTATTAACTCTAACTCAATTTGTGTGGTTTTCAGCATTGCCTGCCAAGATAAACCTGGTGTTGTATAAAAATGAGCTGGGTCAAGAGAATAAATTTTCATGCAAATTAAACGGAAGTTTTCAAAAACGTCAGTTAATAATAATACATCAGTTTTTAAATAAATCTCTAGATAATTCTTTAGAGATTTACAGGAAAATTGTGTCCAAACTTTAACAGCATGACTGTAATCCTCTTGAGAACATTGCTTTTCAGTAAACTGATTATAAAATTGATCTCTTGATGGTAAACTAGTTTCCTCCAGTCTATGCTCTGAATCAAGATATTCATATGGGAATACACCCTTCTTCCGCATAAGTCTAAATTCATTTTCACAATCAAAATGTGATCTTACTGATTTAAGTTGATCATCTTCTAAATTGGCAGCTAAGGCATCTAGACTAGATGTCATAAATCTAAATGTGGCTAGAAACCTTATCTCAAAACTCTTTCCACATTCATTTTCAATTGTTTTCATTACTGAAATAAAGCGTTCCTTATTTATGGGAATACCTTTAATTTCTCCAGGTAAAAGTGTCAATTCTTTGATAAACAAGTGACAATCATACTTGGAAAAATTGTGGAAGAAAACTGGAATAAAATTAGACGTTTTCAAATCTAAATTACATTTAGAATGAGCTGCACCCCTGTATCTACCTGTATAATGACAATGATCTCGAACCCTATCATCCGCTAAAGCCTTTTCACAAATATGACAATTAAGGGCATCCTCAAAATCATATTCATCCTCTGGATACATTACTATGGGAACAACTTTACTCAAATATTTTGAATGAATAGTTTTTAAGTTACTTACAAGGGAATTGACAAAATTTATAGCTGAATTACCTCCCGTTTCCATTACGAATTTATCTAAACTAGAATCATATGAACACTTTATAAAGTAAGCGTATGAAATTGGTACATGTTCATTTAGATTAATTAGTTTAGGACTTACATCAATATTTTTACGACGAAGTATACACTCGAAATCTGCATACACTGCGAACGGTACTTTTAGTTGATGACGAAGTGCCGTATACTTTAATGTCGACTTATATGGGTTTGGGAGAGTGGCTGTAATAAGCCTGATCCGGCCTATTAAATAAGACTTAATAGATTGTACGTCTTCACGCCTTTATTGTCTTGACCGGAAGTGGTGTACGCCACAGTGTGACCAACCGTCTAGTATTATTTGTATTTATACAGTATTTGTACTTAGACACAATATAGTGTTCTCACTATTATTACACGCTTTTTATTAATTGTTAGGGTTTATCCCAACCATATCTGGCAGGAGGTTTAATAGCTCTGCCTGATCGTGATACTACTGTTGGTTCAACCTCTTCTTCAGAACTGAAACCTCCAGGGGTTTCATAATCCATTGACATATCAGTATTACTTTCATTCACAAAAGTACTATCACCTAGAGGGTCTATAATTTCTTCAGTGCTTACATTGTTAGTCTGATTTATATCAAAATTTTCACTTTCTTCAATTACTGGTTCATCGTAAATATTTACAGTTTCTTCGTTGCTATTTTCGGTTTCGTTTTCTCTTAAATTAACAGTTTCGTTTTCTCTTAAATTACCAGTTTCGTTTTCTCTTAAATTACCAGTTTCGTTTTCTCTTAAATTACCATCAGATATATATTCATATACATTGCTACTGTTAATTTGGGTTTTATTCATTAGTCTTCTGTTTCTTCTAAAATAGTTATTGAGATCATCTCTTATGATATATGATCTTTCATTTACTCTTTTTTTAGCAATTCCGTATGCCCATTCATTCGCTTTTTTCCTAAATTGGACTTTGTCACCTACATTTAATGGACGAAGAGTTTTTGAGTGTAAATTATAATACATTTTTTGTTTGGACTTTTTATCGGTAAAGCTTTTTTTAACTTTTTCTTCCTCAATATGATTTCTAAACAACTCTGATTTTTTTATTGGCATTTTGGTTTTACACATTCTTCCAAAGAATAATTCGCATGGAGAGAAGCCTAAACTTGCTACAGGAGTAGCATTGTATTCAAGAATCCTGTACTGGTAATCACTTGCTTCAGAGCATCGTTTTAAAATATTCTTTGCAATCGCCACTCCTTTTTCTGCTAACCCGTTGCTCTGAGGGTATCTAGGACTTGAGAACTGAAGTAATGTATTACATTCATTCGCAAACGTTCTGAACGAGAATGAATTAAAAGGACTGTTGTCACATTTAAGTTTTGATGGGTAACCATATCTATCAAATGTCTTTTTAAGTTGTTCAGTAACATCCACAATTGATTTTCCTTTAAGCCGATTAACAATCAAGAAGTTAGAGTATGCGTTCAAAAATGTCCATACCTGCCATGTGAAACGGATATTCTGGCGCTTCGTCTTCTATTAGAGGTTCCTTTTGATTATTTCTTTGAAACTTTTCGCATACTTCGCAAGAAGACACCAATTCCTTAATGTGTACGCTCATATTCGGCCAGTAGTACAGTTTTCGCGCTCGAGCTAAGGTTTTTTCAATGCCAAGGTGGGACACATGGACTTGGTTTAGGATTTGTTTTTGTAACTTGGTCGGTATTATTAGTCTGCCAAGGCGAAATAGAAGACCGTGTTCAAAGTGTAATTCGGATTTGAATTTGTAGAAGTTTTGGCAAAATTGGTCTAATTTATGAAATGATGGCCATACATTTGTAACAAAACCAGCGATTTTCCAATAGTTTTCATCATTCTTCAGAACCCTGAGATAGCAGTCATAGTTTTCTTCTGAGAGACACGCTGCGCGGCTTACTATATGAATTACATTGGATAGATCTGGGATTTCTGTTTCATCTGGTAGTTGGGCTCGTGATAAGCAGTCTGCCACTAGCATATCTCTTCCAGGTGTATACTTTACAGTCATTTTTGGGTATTTAAGGAGATATAGCAGCATTCGCTGCAATCGTGTTGTTACTGAGTCAATGTCCCGGCTTACTAAAACTTCCAGGGGCTTGTGATCGCTTTCTACTAAAAATTCTCTACCGTAGACATAATAGTGGAACCTTTCACACGCAAATACAATCGCCAACAGCTCCTTTTCAGTTTGGGCCCACTTTTGTTCGCTCTTAGTTAGCGTACGTGACGCGAAGCTGATTGGATGACCGTTTTGCAGAATAACACAACCAAGACCATTTTTGGAGGCATCGGTTTGAATAACTACAGGTTTAGCGCTGTCGTAGACGGCTAAAATCGGACCACTTGTTATAGTTTTAAGTAAGTCATTGAGTTCGTTTTGATGTTCTGTAGTCCACTCAAATAGGGTATCACTCCTAGTGAGATTTCTGAGATTTGCAGTTCTAGAGGACAAGTCTGGTATAAACTTAGCTAGGTACTTAAAAAGTCCAAGAATGCGTAGAACTCCAGCTTTGTCTTCTGGGATTTTAATATTTTGAATGGCTTCTAAGTGCTTTCTTTGAGGTTGTATCAGTCCTTCTGATAAAATATGGCCCATAAATTCAACTTGCGTTTTCCTATATTGGACATTTTCAGGATTGAAACGAATGCCATTCTCTTTAGCTCGCTGAAGTACTTTTAATAACGTTGCATCATGCTCTTCAAAACTTTATCCTAATATTCCTATATCATCGAAATAAACTATAACATTTGGTATGTCACCAAAAATTTTTACCATATTCCGTTGGAACATTTCAGGAGCGCTATTAATTCCAAATGGAACACGATTAAATTTAAATCTCCCAAACGGAGTCATAAAAGTCGTTAAATCTGAACTAGCTTCATCAAGTTGCATTTGCCAAAATCCATGGGAGAGATCCAGGATTGTAAAAACCTTCTTTCGAGATAATTGTATCATAAATTCGTCTATCGTTGGTATTAGGTAATGTTCTCGTTTAATTGACTTGTTTAACGGCTTGGGGTCCAAACAAAGTCTGAGTTTTCCATTTGCTTTTTCCACTATTTGCAAGTTATTTACCCAGCTGGTTGGGTATGTTACTGGTGAGATTATCTTTTCCTTTACCATAGCACTCAACTCTTGCTCCAATGCCCCTATTAAGCTTTGTGGAAACCTTTTCTTATAATGCAGCACAGGCTGTGCGCCTTCTTTAAGAACGATAGACTGTTTTTGTCCATCTTATTCTGTTTCGACCGCACTCGCTTGTTCTAAGATTAATTTTGTTAATATCAATATCTGATGCTAATTGATTCCCTTTGGTTTTACCTGATTCTATCCAATTAATTGCTGCACCTGTTGTTCGCTTGGGTTCCTCGTCTATTTGCCTGTTGTTGTAGTTCTTACTATCAACTGGTCGGCTGTTGCTGTTGTTGTTGTTCACACGTCTCTTCTGCTTACAGTACTTGTATTTTCCACATGAGTAGCACGTTGTTCCCTTTGCACGGCACTCAGAAAGATGGTTCGGATTGTAAATTGCTCCACAGTTATAGCAGCGACGGACTACTGCGTTAACAGATTTCTCTCGATTCTGGTTCTGAAGGAATTCATTGTTTTTGGCGGCTGCTTCAAATGCTTTACATTCGGTGACGATCTCCTCCAGTTTCTTGTTTTTTGATTCAAGTAGTTTTAGCTGCAGTCTTTTATCATTTATGCCGATTATGAAGCGATCCAGGAGCATCCGTTCTTCATATGCTTGGCCACAGTCACATTTGTAGTCGCATAACTGTACCTGCTTGCGAAGTTGAGTTTCAAACTCTATGAAAGGTTGTCCCTCAGCTTGAAAGATGTTGTTGAACTTGTAGGACTCCATCGTGATGTTTCGGAATGGAACTCTATAGTCATCAAATGCTTTTAGAACGTCATCCAGCGAACGGCTAACGATCGCAGCAGTAGACGAAGATGTAGACAAGTCTGAAGGTGTCGCCATGGTGCCTACCATGCCAAGTGCAGTTCCATCATTGGGAAACATTGTGTTGTATATTTCCGTAGCTTTTGATCCAGCCAACCACAAGAATGTGGCAATCTTCTGCGCTTCTGGCTCTGCATCTTTGCTTGACGCTATCATATACATGATGAATGATCTTTTCCACTTTGGCCACTCATGCGCCAGCATTGAGCAATCAATTTCTGGCAAGACACGCTCCATTGTGTTCCTTGTTAATCAAAGATTGATATTTTCACTTCTGACACCATGTAATAAGCCTGATCCGGCCTATTAAATAAGACTTAATAGATTGTACGTCTTCACGCCTTTATTGTCTTGACCGGAAGTGGTGTACGCCACAGTGTGACCAACAGTCTAGTATTATTTGTATTTATACAGTATTTGTACTTAGACACAATATAGTGTTCTCACTATTATTACAGTGGCAACCTTTCCACTGCAAAGCTCCTTGTGACGAAGTGCGCGACTTGCACTTGATGAAAAATTTAAGCAGGTATTGCAAAACCATGACTGTCCATTATGTGATCCTCTTTGTGAAGTCATTAGTCTATTAAATAAACAATAATGTAAAATAACAAGTAAAAGTAAATCTATAACGAGTAAAAATTCATACTTTGAAATATTTTTTATCCACGTGTAGTGACCGAATCCGTTTCCTTCCAGGAAAAGTATATTTATGTGCGTCGGTTTTTCAACTCCAGATTGATAAAGAGGTCCAATTATAGTTTCACTTTCCTCATCATATCCAAAAACGTTAATGCTCAATGAAACGTTTTTTTGAATGAAAATGTCTATGTCCTTTATTTTGAGCGGGAATATCAACCCACTGAAGTCCAAATTTATTCCAGATGTTAAAACAAATCTTTCGGCCGTTATATCAACTTTATATGTGTAGCATATACTACGGTTACTTTCTACATTTGTAAGCGCCGAAATCAAAGTCCATTTAAAGCAGTATGAGTCATTTTAATTTTGGACATTAATTATTGCTTTTTTCGCAAAAAGCTTGGGTGGTGTTGGGATATATGAGGATCCAGAAAGCGGGTTATATTTATTGAAATTCATTTCCAATCGAATTATGCGGAGTAGGGTCCACCCGCTATCCCTTTCCTGAAACTCTTCCATTTTTATTTTCAGATGGTCTGAGTGATTGGCGAATATGCGGTCTAAATCCGAGTGGCTAGTAACAACTTCCATTTTGCTTTGGAATTGTTTAGTCTCCGTTTTTAAATCATCATCTTTCACTAGCATATATTCCGCAAAAAGCTCAAAATTAACTTTACCGGACACGTAGCTTTGAAGCACATTAATTAAATGAGATTTTAAAGCCACTCCTGCATCGAAGAGGAACTCTTCCGGGTATCTTAATTCCTCTCCTTCATTAACAAACATATAATGAAGGATTCGACCCTTGAATCCATCCGAAATCTTTTTGATTCTTCCATCCAAAGGTAACACAGCATTCATCTTGTGCTCCGCGGTGCGAGCATGGTGATTCCATTGAACTCCCACCGGGATGAAACGACTCGCAATATTTTTGGGTTTGGTTATTCATTTTATTTATTATTTATTTGGAAAAGAATTACAATTATAATTAATTTGTAGATTGTTTTAAATTTTTATTTTCTTTTCACAAAGTCAGTTGTAATGTAGTTAATTTGTAATTGTAATTTAATTGTTCTCACAAAGCCACTTTTCAATTGAGGTAAACTCGTTGATAAGATCACTTTACTGTTTTTCGAAACTAGTAAAAACCGTAGTTCACTTCACGAAAATTTGATTAAACTGATCTGAATTAAACGAAATTCTACCTTAAATATAACTTTCAGGAAAGCTTATTAGTATGAACTTAAACTATAGTTTGTAAAAAATAAAAAAATTAGAGGTGGAAAGTTTGATTGGTTGATGACAAGATTTTCCTTAAATTTAATATGAGAAATTTGACTTGCATTATTTTGATTGGTTGATTCCTTCGAATATTTGTTGGCGAGGGAGGGAAGGTAAAAGTGATCAGTGCCTAGCAACCAGGTTTTTGTCTACTCGGTTACTAGACACATTTACATTTGTCTAACTAAACGTCTCAAAGGGATGATTGTCAGGGAGCGCAGGTGAAAGTGATCAGCGCGTAGCAACCAGGTTTTTGACTACTCGGTTTCTAGACACATTTACATTTGTCTAACTAAACGTCTCAAAGGGATGATTGCGTGGAAGGGATGGTGGTGGAGAAGCATGATCCCCCATATGAAGAGGGGATATAAATGAGAAGTTGGTGAAAAGGAACTTCAGTTCAAATTGAAAGTTCACTGGATCAGCAACCAACAAGAAACAACAAAAAACAGCTATACAGTTAAACAACTAGAAACCAGCTAATAACATCTAATCAATTAAACAACAAAAATAAAAAAAAAAATCTTACAAAACAAAAAACATTATACAACAACAAAAAACATCTATACAACAACATCAAGAAACAACAAAAACAGCTATACAGTTAAACAACTAGCAACCAGCTAATAAATCTAATCAATTAAACAACAAAAACATCTATACAACAACAAAAAACATCTATACAACAACAAAAAACATCTATACAACAACAAAAAACATCTATACAACAACAAAAAACATCATACAACATCAAGAAACAACAAAAACATCTATACAACAACAAAAAACATCTATACATCAACAAAACATCAAGACACATCAAAACAACATGACTACCAACAACGACGTGTGTAATGAAATCACCAATTTCCTCAAAGAAAATGGTTATTTTATTTTTGAGGATCATCGATAGACCCTGGAGATGATTTTCTCCAAACTTCAAGGGATGGAGAAAGTTGGTGAGAGAAAATCCAAATATGGCATACATATGCTATCATGTCCTTGGGCCGACGATGATGTAAGAGAGGGTCCGGATACATGTCAATGTCACCAGGCACCATACCTTAGAATTAAAGCTATTGATTTAATAAAGAAATACAAAAGTATTGACCTTAAATTTAAAAAAAAAAAAATAAAAAAAATTCTATGCCTTTATATATTTGTAAAATCGAATTAAAAAAATAATAAAATAAAAGTATATTTTAATTTCAAATTTGTACCTTCTTTTGCTATTGGGGTGGGTGTTTGCTTTCAGCTGTTTCTTTTCAGTTAAACTAAATATGATCTAGTGGTGTGACTGCTTATAAAAATCATCGAGACGGAGCCTTAAAACTAATGTCATCCTATTTAGTGTATAAGAAAACATGAGCTAAATAAAAATTTACATATTCTTTTGTTTGGGAGGGTGTTTGCTTTCAGCTGTTTCTTTTGAGAATTCTTTTGCTATTGGGGTGGGTGTTTGCTTTCAGCTGTTTCTTTTGAGTATTCGTTTGTTCGGGGTGGGTGTTTGTTTCTCAGTGGCAAGCAAAGGGATCCCCTATTCAAGGGTGCTAATCAAGTTACCAAGTCCACGTGTGAACGTGTCAACAACCCGAGACATTTTCTAGAGGCTATGGTTATTAAATTGCTTACCACACCACACTTTCTTCCCGCCTCGTTTCACTCCATTTAATAAATCTATTAACGGACACACGTCAACTTATCACCCTAATTAACGATCACTCGTAACGCACCAGTAACTTCTCCCCGCTTAATTAGAATACCCGATTTCTGGATAGAATTTCTGGATAGGATTTCTGGATACAATTCCTGGATATACGCAATTTATCACCCTAATTAACGATCACCCGTCACACCGTGTGAGCACCACACTTTCTTAATCTAAGCAAAGGTCACCCCACCCGTCACACCCCAGTAACTTCTCCCCGCTTAATTAGAATCCCCGATTTCTGGATAGGATTTCTGGATACAATTCCTGGATATACGCAATTTATCACCCTAATTAACGATCACTCGTCACGCACCATTAACTTTAATTACCCCCAATTATTACCCTAATTACCCTAATTAGCATAATTAATTACCTCCCCTTCCACTTTTGTATACAGCTTTTGTATCCAGAACTCTCATTTTATAACTACTACGAAAGGACTGCAAAAATACAAAAACCTTAGGAACAAATATTACAAGAAATTTTCTAAAACACATAGCCCAGCAGATGGTGAAAGATACAGGCAGCATAAACGTGAGTTTGAGTTTCACAATAAATTTCTTTATAACCAATACATTTGTGAAGTTGAGCATAGCTTGAAGGACAATCCTAAGGCGTTTTGGCGCTTTGTTATTTCTAAGAAATCGCATTCGTCTATACCTGCAACTATGTCTTATGGGGATATTGTTGCTTCCACTGAGGCCGATATCGCCAATTTGTTTGCTGCGTGTTTTTCTTCAAACATTGAACCTTCCAATGATTGGTATGATCAGGAAACTTTAAATGCAATTCCAGACATTTGCAACATTGGAAGTCTGGACATATCGTATGATGACATCTCTGAAGCAATCAGTCATTTTGATGATTCCCCAAGGCTTGACTTTGATGGAATTTCTTCATTCTGTCTTAAGAATTGCATTGGCAGTCTGTACCTACCTCTGCAGATCTTGATTTCCTCTTCTTTGTCTCAGGGTAGATTCCGAATTAGATGAAAAATTTCAAGAGTTATGCCGGTACATAAAGGAGGGAGTAAATTTGATATTTTGAATTATAGGCCGATTGCTAAAATCGGCATCATTGCTAAATTGTTCGAAAGAATAATTTTCAGAAAATTATCGCTCTTAATAAGGTCTTATATAGAACCTAACCAACATGGCTTCATGCCTGGTCGATCTACGACGACCAACCTGGCGATTTTTTCGAGTCATTGTGTACATGCATTTGAGGATCACTCACAGATGGACACGATTTACACAGATTTTGCCAAAGCTTTTGACAAGGTGTGTCACTCTGCCCTTAAGGCTAAACTTTCTAAACTAGGCTTTCACTCCTCATTTCTTAATTGGATAGCATCGTATTTGGATAACCGACGGTATCATGTTGAAATAGGTGGTGCATTATCTCATCCCTATAAAGCGACATCAGGACTTCCTCAGGGTAGCTCTCTTAGCCCTTTACTTTTTATTATTTTTATAAATAACATTTGTGCACGTATCAAATTTTCTAACTTCCTTCTTTTTGCGGATGATCTTAAAATTTATAGGACTGTCAGTACCGTAAATGATTCGAGATTGCTTCAATCAGACCTAGATAGTATTGGTAGTTGGTGTTCCAAAAATAGTTTGCCTTTAAACCTTCACAAATGCCACATCGTTCGTTATGCGAAACGTCCTGTAACCATCCCATCCACTTATCTCATCAATAACCACCTGTTTCTGTTTTGAATGAAATAGTTGATCTGGGGGTATTATTTGATGTCACATTTCTGTTTAATGAACATCTGAATTTTATATTACCAAAAGCATATGCAATGTTCGGCTTTGTTAAGCGAAACACGGTCTTATTCAAAGATCCGTATTCCAGATTATCTGTATACTCTGCGTTTGTCCGTTCCAGGGTCGAATATGCTTTCTTTATTTGGAATCCCTCAGGAAGTGTCCAGATCAATAGGATTGAGAGGTTGCAGAAAAAGTTTTTGAAGTTGGCATTGCAATCCTTACATTTTACTGAACCCGCTCCGCCCTATGCTAGCCAGTGTTCCCTGCTTCACACTTGTTCCTTGAAGGATCGCCGTGCAATTGGAGACCTTCTTTTCCTTAATGACCTACTGGTAGGTAATATTGATTGTCCTTGCCTGTTAGGATGCATTAATTTTAATGCTCCTGCCAGGAATCTTCGTACCTTGTTACCATTTCTGGAACGTGCTGTTAGGACAAATTATGCTCGCAATGAGCCATTACTAAGGGCCATTAGAATGTTTAATTCCTTGCCTACAAGCATTAGATTCAGCTGGGGGGCCAAAAAGGAATTGTTAAGGCAAACCCTTAGGGAATATTTTTTAATTAATTCTCATTAATAGATTTAAGTTTTTTAAGATGTAGCCAGATAAGAATTTATCCATTGGCGATAGAGATATAAATAAATAAATAAATAAATAAATCCATGCTAAAAGATTACATGGAAACCCAAGCAAGTCTATTTTGAATAAAAGAAGAGAGTGGGTAACAGAGTCAAAGGCTTTACTATAATCTGTATATATAATGTCGGTCTGCATTTTATTGTTAAATCCTTTTATTACAATAGATGACAATTCAAGTAGGTTGGTGGTAGTCGATCTTTGCTTAACGAAACCATGCTGACACGGTAATTATAGTGTGATAACGGGATTGCGAAAATAATATATGAACACGAAGACGTCCAGTTTGAGAGTGAATTTATTCAAAAGTCAAACATTCTTAGCTGCTAGAATTGAGTGAGCAGCGGGCGAAGTAAATGCAATGTTAGCATATTCGTGTGCACACATATATGCCCTGAGACGGCTGGCTCGATGTGTTAGTGAGAGAGAGCCAGCCGGCACCGTGGGAATGCATAGTCAGCATTTTAGCATGGCCGTTGTCAACCAAATGTTAAGATTAATATTTGTGTATAAATATGTGTATATATATATATTTACATATATACATATATATTTAATGAAGTAAATATGTAAAATAATATATTAGGTACTTCGCTCGCTACAATATTACTAAAATTTTTAAAACTGCAATTACTACCTCCACTTTTCCTTCAACATGGAAAAAAGCCAAGATTATTCCAGTACTACAACCAAATAAAGAGTATAGGCCTATTTCTATCCTACCATTTTTAGCCAAGGTTCTTGAAAATTTAATGTCACTACAAATTCAAATTTTTCTAGAAAACAATTCGTTATTATCAGACAAACAAACTGGGTTCAGAAAAAAGAGATGTTGTGTAAGTGCAATATCGAATATCGTTGAAGACATACGTAAACAACTTGTCAATAATTATTATTATTATTATTATTTTTCATTTTGAATTACTGATAATAAAAATGAAATAAAATGTAATGAAATGAAATGAAGTTTAATCATGAGTAAAATTAATTTTATATATATATATACATATATTTTATTTTTTTTTATTTATTTTTTTTTAGTTTGATTATTTTACGTTATTAGCTATAAATAGGTTTTAATCTGTTTTTGCTTACTACCTTTTGCTTCTTTTTACTGTCTATAATTTGTATATTATTTCTATTGTTTATACTTACGAACTTAAATGGTCCTAGAAAGTTCTTATCTAGTTTGTGCCCTGTCTCATTTTTAAGTAAGACTTGATCTCCGACTTTAAGATCGAAAATATTTACGTCTTTATCGTATAGTGTTTTTCGCTTTTCTTTTCCCCTTTTCAGCATGGTTCTTGCCCGTTTGTATGATGGTTCTAACCTAAACTTAACTTCCTTAGCATAATCATCTATTTTGTATATGGGATCTATTTGAATTTATTTTAGAAATATCTATACATTTTTGAGCTGGTCTTCCAAACACTAATTCGTACGGAAAATAATTATGCGTGACTGATGGTTTAGTGTTAAAACCGTATGTGAAATATTTTAACCATATGTCCCAATCACTTTTGTCACTTGAAATATATGAACGGACATATTCGTTAAACGTTCGGTGGCTGCGTTCAATAGTCCCTAGGGTTTGATGGTGGTGTGCAGTCGATGAGATGTTGTCAATGTTCATATATTTGCATAAGTCTCTTATTATACTGTTCTTATACTCTGTGCCCATGTCTGTGAGAATGACTTTCATTGGGCCGTAAACGAGTATAAAGTTTCCGAAGATTGCTTTTGCAACGGTATTTGCGCTTTTATTCGAAATTGGTACTGTTACTAAATATTTTGTTAAATCAAAAATAATTGTGACTGCGTATTCATTTCCGTCCTCCGAACGCGGTAATGGACCAATAGTATCAATTAGTACCGTGTCAAAAGCTGAAGTGGGTATGTCGGTAATAGTCATTGGTGTTTTTGTATAAGTGGTTGTCTTAGATTGCTGGCAGGTCTGACAGGTTTTTACATATTTAGTAACTACTTTTTTCATGTTTGGCCATTAGTAATGTTGCCTTATTTTTAATAAAGTTCCCCTTATTCCTAATGGCCTTCCTCGATTGGACCATCATGAATTTTTATTTAAGATTTCTCTTATGTTCTTTCATTATTTTTGTCTACTATGGTCACTTCAGAAAGTAGCGCTATTTGTACTTTTTGCAATGTACGGTTGCCCATTTCCTTAAATTATCGTAATAGTACTGACTTTTAAATCAGTGCGCTGGGTGCCAGTTGAAATTGTTTTATCTTTTGCATTTCAGCCTGTATCTCAAGCCTTTGGAAAAATTGTTTTAATCAACTTTTTCATTGGAGTACAAATCATCAATTACAAATTGTGAAATTATTCGTTTTTCTCGTTTAAACAAACACTTGTGTTTGACGAATTTAAGCTTCACATATTTTCTGATGTCATTGTTATTGGCAACGTCATAGACTCTGGGCTCAGGATACTCCTGCTTCTGCAAGGGTTCCTTTTCTGATTTCTGATCCTGGTTTTTTCGTGTTTCTGATCTGGTTGTTATTTTCATTACCAGTCTGTTTATAGATTTTAAGTCGTTTATTGTAATTCTGGACAGAGCGTCTGCCACCTAATTATTTTTCCCCTTGAGGTATTCCGCAGTAAAATCATAGATTTCTAAATCTAGCCTCATTCTTGTTAATTTTGAACTAGGGCCTTTCATTGAAAATAGGTAAATTAATGGTCGATGGTCTGTTTTTACTATAAAATGCCTCCCGTAAACGTATGGTCTGAAGTATTTTATGGCCTAGTGTCTAGCTGCTGAATCTTGCTCAGTGGTTGACTTGTTGGATTCTCCTTTTGTAAATGATCGAGACGCATATGCAACTGGTAATTGCGCGCCCCCATGTTCTTGCGTAAGTACCGCTCCGCAAGCGTATTTGCTGGCTTCTGTTGTTATACAGAATTTTTTGTTGAAATCTGGATATTGTAAGAGTCTTGGGCTGATAGAGGCTTCTTTTAAATAATTAAATGCCTCATAACAATCCGAGTTCCATACAAAGTTGACGTTTTTCTTGCAAAGTTTTGTTATATGTCTAGAATAATCATCAACATTTTGTATGAATCTTCTATAGTAATTACAGAATGCTACGAATCTACGCGCCTCATCTGTATTCGTATTTATTTTCGTCAGGTAATATACCCTTGTCTGTGCACCTAAGACCCAGATAGGTAACTTCGTGCATAAGGAATGAACATTTTTCTGGATGAAGTTTTAAGTTAAATTTGCGGCATAACTGAAATACTTTTGTTAAATTGTTGAACATATGTTGTTCGGAGCATCCTATTACTACCAGGTCGTCCATGTATAGGAACGCCTGTGATGGTTCTAGAGCAGAAAATGCTAGGGTCATCATTCGCATGAATGAATTTGGTGCTACTTTCAGTCCGTATGGCAATCGCGAACCTTTATTTGTAAAGAACGAGGTAAGGTTTCTTGATTTATCGGATAATTCTATTTGGTGGGATCCGGATTAGGTCCAAGCAAGAAAAGTATTTAGCCCGTCCTAACTGATCCAATATATCTTCTATGCGTGGTAATGGAAATTTGTCGGCTAACAATTTTTTATTTATTTGTCTGTAGTCAACCAGTAGTCTCCATCGTTTTTCTGTTGAATTTGGTAGGCATTTTTTTGGAACTAACAATAATAGACTGTTATATTCTGAATTTGATGGTTTGACTATACCATCTTTTATTAATTTATCGACCTGTTTGTTTATTTCTGGCTTTTCACTTTCTGCATTTCTATAATTTTTTATGTATACGGGTGTTTTATCGCCTAAGCGAAGATGTTGTTTATAAAAATTGTTAGCTGATATCGGTTCCGATTCAAGACCGAATATATCACTATAAGTTTTACATAGTTCTGACAATTTTGTTTGGAATTGAGAAGGGAAACTTTGCTTTTTTAGTACTTCTTTTGTTCTATCATTACTGTATTTGGATTTAAGTTCCTTGGGCTTTTGTATATCATAGTTTTCTAACGATTCGAATTTTATTGTGTCAACGTTTAAGCTAATTGTTTCAGAGCTTGTATTTAGAATTCGGATTGTTGTACAGCTCGTGTAACCAAGGGGAACAAGCACACCTTTCTTTTGAGTTAATTTGTACTGTTGTACTGTATTTTCGGAAACCGAATTGTGCATTGGGATTTGTATTGAAAAAGTTAATCTTGGAATCTTGGAAGTGTATGATACAATTGAATTCTTTAATGAAATCTATTCCTAGAATGGCATCGCATGGAATCGGAAAATCAGGTGGAACTATTTGAAGGTCATGTGGTATAATGACATTTTTTGTTTTAAGTTCCACAAGCGCTAAGCCCAAGGATTTCATAGAACCTTGTCCTATTCCTGTTATATTTGAAATTTCCGAACTGTCTAATTCGGGGTACTCTTGATTATATTGTTTAAGTAATGAAATTTCGGCTCCCGTATCCACTAACAATGTTAAATTTTTGTTGGTTTTTTCATTTTTAACTTTTATAAAAAAACTGAGGCTAATATTGATTTTATATATTTTTACTGTTCTTCCTCCTCTTCTACCGTCAAGGGGTCCTCCTCGTTTTCCTAAGTGACCATAACACTTCTGTTGGAATTATTTCTTCCAGTAGAAGTACTCTGAGTATTAGAGTTTGTATTGTTTCCGTCATTGTTATTATTGCGGTTATTATTATTACCATAATACCCGCGGCCCCCTCTATTTCCCCTACCTCTGTAGGCGGTATTTCCTCGGTAGTTATTATTGTTGTACCTGTTGTTGTAGTACAAAACAGCGTTTGACTGTCCTGTAGCTTCAGTACAGCTGTTGACGAACTTGGTTACGGCTTCATTCATATCCGCAAACGTTCCTGCTTGCATTATAAGTTTCACCTTATCTAACGAGCAGTTAGTTGTCATTTTTTTTTTCGATATGCATAACAAATGTTTATTGGAGAGTATTATGTGAAACTTAATTCACTTTCACCTATGGTAAAAATTAACAAGAAGTAGTGAATAATAAAAAAAAGACTGATTACAAAAATTGAGCAGTGTGGCAGTCTATGAGTCTAAGTCTGGAATCAGTTTCCCACTAGCGTGCAGTCCAAGTATCCAATTGTTTGATGGGTGCAATCTTTTTAGTCTTCTTCTGTTCATAGGTCTGGAAAGTGTGAGGGCAAGTCTGTTTGTGTGGGAGATGAGTCTTGATCTATAGCGAATGGCAGAATTGGTGACAGATTTACAAAAAGGATTAATTTTAGTTAGTTGTCATTGCTTTGACAGCGCTTTGGGTGCTGTATTTTGATGCTAGTTCCAGTGGTAAGCCATCATTGACATAAGCTCCTTGGAGAGCCTTTGTTAAATCTTCGACTTCCTTAGCATACACTGTAGCTGTTTTATTTTTTTGCTGTAAATTCATCAGTTTGGCAGATAAAACTTCTACTGATTCTCCATAGACCGTTTTTGTCAATTTAGATATTATGTCAGCGATGTTGCTTTCATCTTCTATCAAATTGCGAGCGTGTCCTTTTAGTTTTGTTTTTATTAGTTGGACCGCGATAGGATTATAGGTTTCTTTGATAGTATCTACCAATCTTAGGGAGTCTACGAAACTTTGCAAGTTTTCTGCTTTGCCGTCGAACTCAGGTATAATTGACGATGCAGTTTTTAAGAATTGGACGTTGGTTTGAGCTATTGTTATCTCCTCTTCGTCAATCTCGATCGGAGGTAAATTGTCGGGTTCCACTTTTGTTGTGTTGTTTTCGATTTCTAAGGGATCGGTGAACCCAAAAAAATCTTCTTTGTCTTCTTCTAATAAAATGTCAGCCAACGATTTGTCGAAGTCTGAATTTTGAGGGAATGCTAAGTCGACCTCAATTGGGAATGAAAGTTGTTTGGTATTTTAAATGATATACCATACATTGTAATACAATGATTATATTATCATGTATTTTTAGTGCTAGATTAAAATGTGTAAAAGTTAACCTATCCGAAGTTACAGCTATTGCTCTTCTAATTTTGTTTGTGTTTAAAACTATGACGGACAGGTGTTTTAGTACTGTCTCTTCTCTTATGGGTGTATTTTTGTTGATACACTTATAACTTTTTATTACGTTGTTCTTTTTTTCAATAAAGAACTTTTCTAACCTATTCCATCTGCTAGTCATTAGGCTAAGGCCTGATGGTTAGACTAACTACGAATTTCATAATTCTCCCGAGTGCTTGGTTGTTATCTACCATAGAAATAACGCGAACCTCGGGGATTGTTGATAATACAATTGCTTTTTCTGTTGCATTACAACTTATTAGGGGTGAGAAAGGTAGTCCGAATTCTGAAATGTATTTGTGTTCGAATTCGTATTATTGGTATATTTTCTCGGGCTAATAAAATTCGAGTTCTTTCGTAAAAGTGTGGTTCTGCCAGAATTACTAAATCTATTTTAGCTTGGGTTCTTGACATCCTTGCACTATTAAAACTAACTTTTATTATAACTAACTAAAAAAAGAACTATGTCAGAAAGTTTAAATTATAAACTATTTTTATATGTATTAATATTTGGTAGATTTATTATTTTTTTTTCTGTTTTTTTTTTGTTTGGTTTAAATAACGTCTAGGCCCTGTGCTCGGCTCATGTAATCGCGGTAGAGGCTATCTCTTTTAAGGCACTTTCTGTAAGTGCTGTGCAGTTTGAAAGTTACGTGAATTATGGTGCAAACGGTAAGGACAACCATAAGTATAAACATTGAGTTCAAAAGGGGTGTGTGGTCTACTACTACATTATTTACTACGTTGGCCGTGTTTTCTTTTACTTCGGCTTCTTTTAAGCTCCACAAACCCATTTTGAATTTTTATTTCAAACTGGTATAAAAAAAAGAATATATATATATAAAAATATTAATTATGATTGAGTGGTCGAGAAAAAGAATATTTATGTGTTTATGGATGAGGTTATAAAATATTCACAACTTTCGGTTTACATTACCACAAGCAACAAGTTACAAAAATGTTACTTATACTAAGTTTACACCGGAAGTTGTGTGTTAGTGAATGTATATGATTTTTTTTTTTTTTTGGTAATGATCTTAATTAACGCACCCCGCGTAAACGCGTTGCCAGTGCTACAAAAAATTCAGCGGTGAACTAATTTCTTAGTCCGCTTTTCTTCTCCCGGTGGACTAAGGAATTTAGCATTTTGAGCCGTTCTTTTAGATTTCTCTCGTTGGTTTGTCTTTTTCGGGACGGGTGTCCCATCCATAGCATCCCACGTTGACACCGTGGCGATAGGCCTACCGTGTTCCGCTCACACTCGGTGGTGCAGTAGACGGGGTTGTCTACCGCACTTTCTTCTTCTCCTTTCTTTTCTCTTTTTTCCAATCGGCGGTGTAGTAGACGGGGCTGCCTACCACACTTTATTTTTCATCTTCGCCTCTTTTCCAATCGGCGGTGCAGTAGACGGGGTTGTCTACCGCACTTTAGAAAAATTCACAGTTGGGAACTTTATTTTGTTGTTGTTTGTTTTTTTGTTTTTTTTTCCTATGCAGGCGAGCACTCATTAACATTTATGGGGTTAAACCCAAATTTTTGTTTTTCTCTTTGTTATTCTTCTTTTTATTTAACTTCACAGGTAACCACAGCACTATGGGGTAAAAGTCCACTTTTACTGGCTTTAATTATTACTTAAAAACGACGTAACATTTTAAAGTTTTGTTTTTGGAATTTGGTTTATAATATTTAAAGAATTTCCCATAGTGCACAGTAACGATTATAAGTTTTTATTGTGACGGTCCTGTCACGCTCGCCATGTGATAACGGGATTGCGGAAATAATATATGAAAACGAAGACGTCCACTTTGAGAGTGAATTTATTCAAAAGTCAAACATTCTTAGCTGCTAGAATTAAGTGAACAGCGGGCGAAGTAAATACAACGTTAGCATATTCGCGTACACACATATATGCCCTTAGACGGCTGGCTCGATGTGTTAGTGAGAGAGAGCCAGCCGGCACCGTGGGAATGCATAGTCAGCTTTTAAGCATGGCCGTTGTCAACCAAATGTTGAGATTAATAAGTGTGTATAAATATGTGTATATATATGAACATCTATATTAAATGAAGTAAATAGGTAAAATAATATATCAAGTACTTCGCTCGCTACAATAGGGAAAAAATACAATTTGCCCTATTTAAGGGATTAGGGTAGTTTGATTTTGACCATGAAGAGGAGTTGTAAGTGGTTTGGAAAAAGTCGGCAAATAAAACAGCAATTTCAGAATCTGTCGATGCCTCCATTGAGTTAAAACAAACCGATGAAGGCAAAGCCGATGACTTACGTTTAGTGTTAACAAAGTTATAAAACTGCTTCGGATCATTTGAAAATTTAAATGAACAACGACTTAAATACATAGAATAAAAATGACTGTTAAGAACGTTAAAATCAAATGAAGCCACCACATATTTATACTATTGTACTTTTTGTTAATGTTTGTTTTAACATTTTTAAGTCTTTGAAACTCATTTGTGAACCAGGAGACCTATTTGACTTTGGAGGAACCCTATCAGGATTCCATTTATTAAAAAATGTGTTTAGAACGCTATAAAATAGTTCAGTGGCACTTTCTATGTCCATACAGCTATAAATATCTGTCCAATTATATGGAGAAATCATTTTTTTTTTTTCTGTGTGCTTTATTTATTGAATCTTCTCTATATGAGACTGTGGGGAGTTCTGTTATCACAGTAATCTTTTATTAATTTGAGGGGGAAGATTATAATTAGCAGTCGTATTAGCAAGTTGCGTTACTCGTCGAGGCTCGCTGGTCAGAGATTCGCTAGAGAGGAGATCTCAGGATAAAGCTTAATCTAACGATAAGTATCATTCCCGGTGAAGCTTGCGCAGATCAGCTGTTTTGTTATTCACCGAGAGACGCTGACATGTAGTTGGCACTCGTACGGTAGTCCCCCACATTACTCCCCCTCAGAAATCAGCATGGCTGATTGCTGGATCAGGAAGATGATCTTCGGAAACGAGACGGTAACCGCACATGGCGTCCTCCTCGCGTTGTCGTCGATGTTGGCTGCGGGACATCAATTGCTGGAGACACCGCTGGTGTCGTCGGTCGATTCGATGCATCCTCCCCGATGGCCCGGTCGTCAGGCAGGTGTGCTGGCTTCAGTCGATCGATGCTGACTCTTAGTCGTTTGCCTTTCACTTCTACGTCGAAAAATTTGTCCTCTCGGTGTAGGACAGGATATGGTCCATCGTACGGCGCTTTTAACGGGGAGCGTACGGTGTCGTCTCTGATGTGAAGACATGTGAGCTCGTCTGCAGATGCTTGTGGACGAATGAGGTTCTTGTTGTCGCGTGGTCTGAAGTTTGCAGTGGCTGGAGCTGCGTCATGATATTCCGCAGGTTCTTGACGAAGTCGGAATTGCAATCTTCAATCCGGGTTGATTCGAAGAGGTCACCAGGCAGGCGTATGGTAGTGCCATGCAGCATTTCGGCGGGTGATGCGTTGATGTCTGTTTTGAGTGTCGCTCGTAGTCCAAGCAGGACGATGGGAACGCGGTTGTACCAGTCGGTGGTATTGTGACATTTTAATGCTGCCTTTAGTGTGCGATGGAAGCGCTCAATAATGCCATTCGACTGCGGGTGGTATGGTGTGGTTCTGCTCAATTTTACGCCTAGGATGCGCGACAGCTCTTTGAAAAGGCTAGATTCAAATTGTCGTCCTTGGTCGGTCGTGATTCTCACCGGCACTCCATAATGTGCAACCCATCCGTGCAGGAGTGCGAGTGCCACCTCCTCAGCAGTGATCTCAGTCAATGGTAATACAGCTGGCCATCTGCTGAATCCGTCGATGACCGTCAAGCAGTAGCGGTAGCCATTGGACGGTGGTAGCGGGCCGATCAAGTCTATATTGATGTGTTGGAATCGGGCATCAGGCACGTCGAAGCTGCTGAGGACGGTTCTGTTGTAGCGGTGAACTTTGCATCGCTGGCATTGAAGACAGGACGATGACCATGAGGCGATGTCTTTGTTGATGCTGGGCCACACGAAGCGTTCAGTAACCAATTTGACGGTGGCACGTTTGCCAGAGTGGGCCAACCCATGCAGTACCTTGAATATGGTTCTTCTCATTGGCGGCGGAATGTATGGACGAATACGGGATGTCGATATATCACAATACATGCTGATGCTGGATTCAGGCAGCTGCAATTTGCGCAATTGCAACGATGATTTGCCCGTTTCGATGTCTCTCAACAGCCGGTTTAGCTCGCCGTCCGCTTCTTGTAGGCGTGCGCATTCGTCCATGTTGATCTGCTCGATTCCTGCGATGCGGGATAGGGCGTCTGCAACGGTGTTCTCGGCTCCATTAATATGCTCTATTTTCGTGCAGAATTCGGCTATAAATGACAATTGTCTCGCCTGTCGTGGCGATGCTTTCTCGGGATCCTGTCGAAGTGCATATACCAGGGGTTTGTGATCGGTGTAAATGGTGCAGTCGCGTCCTTCGATCATGAAGCGATTGAATTTGACAGCTTGGAAAATTGCTAACAGCTCCCGGTCGTACGTACTATAGCGCTTTTGTGTGTCCGTCATGCGCTTAGAGTAGAAACTCAGTGGCTGCAGGTGCCCTTCACAAACTTGGTGAAGCGCTGCACCGATTGCATAATTGCTGGCATCGACCTGAAGTGCAAGGGGTGCATTGGCTATCGGGTGCGCCAACCGTGTTGCGCTGGCTAGGTCGGATTTGCAGCGCGCAAATGCTCTACTGGCATCCTCGGTCCACTCCAACGGCGACTGGTCGTTCTTTTTGTTGCCAGGGATGAGCGCTTGGAGAATGCCTTGGACGACGGCTGCATGCGGCAAGAATCGGCGGTAGTAGTTCAGCATGGCAATGAATCGGCGCAACTCGCATATCTTTGTCGGCTTCGGGAACTCATTTATTGCGTTCACTCGTTCGACTGTTGGGGATACGCCGGATGCCGTGATAGAGTGTCCCAGAAAAGTTACGTCAGTCTTTCCAAATACAGTCTTGGCCACGTTGATACGTAGGTTGGCTTGTCGCAGGCGATCAAAAACAATCTTAAGGTGTTGACGGTGCTGGGCTTTATTTGTCGAAGCCACACAAATGTCGTCGATATACACTGCTACAAAGTCGAGATCGCCGAGGATGTTGTTCATGTGCCGTTGAAACGTTTGCGATGCATTGCGGAGTCCAAATGTCATCACATTGAATTCGAAAAGCCCAAACGGTGTGATGATGGCTGTCTTCTCTCGGTCTTCCGGGGCGAGCGGGATCTGGTGATAGGCGCTGACCAGATCGATGGTAGAGAATATGGACTTGCCGGCGAAGACCTGGTTGATATCGTGGATGTGTGGGAGTGGGTATCGGTCGGGAACAGTGATCGCGTTCAACCGTCGATAGTCACCACATGGCCGCCATTCGCCATTCTTTTTCTTTACCATATGTAATGGCGATGCCCAGCTGCTGCTGCTCGGTCGGCATATCCCCGCTCCAAGCATACGTGTAAATTCATCCTTGGCGATGGTCAGAGCCTCAGCATTCAGTCGGCGAACCTTAGCAAATACAGGTTGGCCTTCCGTCGCAATGTAGTGCTGCACTCGGGTGTTTTGCACGAGCTCCTCGTCGAAAACCGGAGGAAGAGTCAGGTCTTTATATTGCAAGATCATGTCGTGGTACTCACAATCGTTGGAAACGGTCGATATAGGTGAGTACTGGACATGGCGAAGCTCACAGATTGTAGACAGTGATGTGGTCCCATCGATGATTTTTCGTCGCTTTATGTCGATGATGAGACCGTATCGGGAGAGGAAGTCGGCACCGATGATGGCTTTGGACACGTTGGCCACTATGAACGTCCAGTTGAAACAGCGTCGGAGACCAAGTGTTAGAGTCACGGTTCTTGTCCCGTAGGAATTGATTGGTGTACCATTGGCGGCATATAGGCGATGGGTTGAAGATGGTTTGAGGTGTGGGAACGCATTGACGGGCAGAACTGATATGTCCGCACCTGTGTCTATCAGATATTCGGTGTCTGTATTTCTGTCGAATATGAATAGACGGCTGGATTGGATCGTGTCCACTTCACATGCTGCCTCGTGCGAAGTGGCTGTTAGTTTCCCGTCGGCCACTTGCAAGGCGATCTGCATCTGTTCGCCTTTTCACCAAATCGATTGTGGTAGTAACAAAAACGGTCGTCTCGGGACTTCGATCGATTGCGGCAAAGTTGACTTTGGTTAGGGCTGTTGAATCGATCGCGGCTCTGGCGGTCTAGATGTTTTCCGAGCCCGGCCACCATGGTCCTCAACTCCGCCACTTGCTGTTCCAGAGATTCGTGCTGAGGTGTCGTGAAATGGGTTGTAAACGGGGCGGTTGCGGAAACTGCGTTGAGCGTGGGGTGCGCATACTCCCAAGTGCGGTCAGCCATTATCGCGAGATTGTCGAGCTCACCTTGTGCCATCGCCACTACGAGTCGCAAGCCCTCGGGCAACCGCTCCAACCACATGGCTTTCAGGGCGTCTTCTCCCATGCCACCTCTGGCCAAATCTCGCATGCGGCGCAGCAGTACAGATGGCTTGCTATCGCCGAGCTCCAACGCCCGGAACAACTGCGCGAACTGGGCCTGAGTTGAGGGCTGATGCTCGTCAATAATTTGTGCCTTTATCGCTTCGTATTTTCCAGTCGGCGGCAGATTTCGCAGGATGTACATGATCGTTTCCAGGTATTCTGCAGGCAGTATATTTAAAGTTAGGTGAAATTTTGTGTCGTCCACCGTAATGCGGAGACTTGCAAATTGCGACTCCAGCAGGGTGAAGAATACGTCCGGGTGCCCTTTTAAGTGCGGGGGAGCCTTTAACGACACTCGGCTGATCTCAGTTGATGTCTGCTCGTCGACTCCCAGCTTGGGTGTGCCCGATTGTAGCGGAGCAGACGCACTCGGGCTAAATGCAACGGGCTGCTGGAGAGCAGTCGGCTCCAAAATTGCCGGTTGGAGCGGAGATTGCGGTTGAAGTGGCAACTGCGGTTGGTCCGCCTGCTGCTGAATTTGGAGGGGCGCCTGTTGCGGCAGCGCTTGCTGCCTCGAAACGGCGTCCTCATCATCGCTGTGGTTACCCATGTTTCGAGGTTATGCACGAACAACGTGTTCGCTTCCCAAACAGAGTTAATAAATCTGCGCGGATTACTGCGATCTCCTCACGATTTTTCGCTCAGAGATCACGTCGGGGTCACCAATGTGGGGAGTTCTGTTATCACAGTAATCTTTTATTAATTTGCGGGGGAAGATTATAATTAGCAGTCGTATTAGCAAGTTGCGTTACTCGTCGAGGCTCGCTGGTCAGAGATTCGCTAGAGAGGAGATCTCAGGATAAAGCTTAATCTAACGATAAGTATCATTCCCGGTGAAGCTTGCGCAGATCAGCTGTTTTGTTATTCACCGAGAGACGCTGACATGTAGTTGGCACTCGTACGGTAGTCCCCCACAAGACTAACAATAAGTATATCAAATCTTAAAAATATAACTTAACTTACAGTCATGTAGACTGAATTTAGACTAACGGGCCCTAGTATTTATTGCTGGGCTGGCAGATCGTTTCGATGCAGACGAGTTCTGTTCGAAACTCGTGTTAGGCTCCTTGCGAGATTATTTGGGTGCTGTATAAGCTTGTTGTGGTAGGCCGCTTTCTGCTTAGATATTTCATCTTTGACCGGTGGTATGCTCAGATCCCTATGGATGTTTTCGATCCGAACATATTGTAGCAGTCAAACAGTACAGGTCGGGATCACTCTCAAGACTGACTCTCTCTCCTTTATTCTCTTGTTCGCTCACATTCTCTTAACAGCTAGGAACTTTAACAGAGTGTGTACATGTATATAACAGGCCGTGTGTATATGTGTGTGTATTTACAGGGATGCTTAGGGCTACTATCGGTATATATATTTAGGGCTACTATCGGTATATATATTTACAATTATGCTTAGGGCTACTATCGGTATATATATTTACAATTATGCTTAGGGCTACTATCGGTATATATATAATGTGTATAAGTATCTATACAGGGCTGCCACAACTCGGTCATCCTGACCCACAAGGATCCCCTGATCCTGGTATAGCTAAAACTGAGTAAACGTTCTTTACTTTTTGTCTTGCTTCTAGTATTGTAAACTTTAACTAATTTGTTACGATCACTATCATTTTCTTTTCTTTTATTTTCCTTTACACTTATTTTATTTTCATTTATTTCATTATATTCTTCACTATCATTTATCTCATCATTTTCTTCACTCTCATTTATCTCATCATTTATCTCATCATTTGTCTCATCATTTATCTCATCATTTATCTCATCATTTTCCTCACTATCATTTAACTCATCATTTTCTTTTCTTTTCGACCAGCCCAGCCAGGGTTTCATATTAGCTGCCGCCCAAACGCCAGAGTATGGAATTCTTGATTGCTGAAATCCCTCCACGTCTTTAACAACATACCGATCATTTCCGAAGGACTTGACTATCTCAAAAGGTCCCTTGAACTTCGGAACAAGTTTCTTTGAAACTCCCGTGTGACAATCGAAATTCATTACTACAACATAATCTCCTTGCTCATATTGTGTTGCTTTCAATCGTTTGCTGTTTTTCGTCGTCTCATTATAGTTTTGTAACTGAGCTTCTCTTTCGCGAGCGTTCTCTCTTATATTTTCAATTGTTCTGCTTTCCATTTGTCCTTCTCGCAAATTTTCTCTAAGGCAATCAACTAAACGACCTCTTTGGCCAACTCCGAATAACATTACACTTGGATGTTGGTTAATCATTCTATGAACTGTATTATTTATTGCATACTCAATTTCTCCCAGTACTTTTTCAAAGCTCCAACTCGGTTCTGAATCTGACAATTTTGCAAGCATCGGACTAATGTTTCGATTTATTCTCTCTACCTGTCAATTCGCCTCAGGCGAACCCGTTGCTATTTGTGAATGAGTTATATTTCGAGTCTTTAAAAAATTTCTGAGGAGGTGAAGCAGGATCCTCGATCAGAGACTATACATTTGGGGGTACTATATGATCTGCAATAGTTTTCCAGTGCCGATATCGCTTCAGTGGACTTTGTGGTTTTTGTAGAGTACAATCTTACAAACTTTGTGCAGCTATCGACAATTACTAGAATATGTCTTGATTTCTTATCTTTCGTCGTGACTGGGCCCAGATGATCAATATGTAACTGTTCAAAAGGTTTTGTTGGCTTCTGAATGTTATGTAAATAGCCTTCGTGCTTGCCCTTCGCCGTGAATGCAATACACTCTAAGCAATTTTTAATATGTTGTCCTATCTTTTCCTTTAACTTTGGAAATCAATATGTTTTTAAAACAACTTCTAATACTTTGTCGACACCTACATGTCCGAGTCCATTATGGTATTTGAAGAGTATGTGCGTTTCCATATCTTTTGGAACATAAAATAGTAAAGAGTCATGATATTTCCGATAAATAATTCCATTTCGCATTTCGTACAGTTTGTGTTCAGTTTCTTCCAAAAGTTTTTTGATTTTGACAATATTCTCATCCTTGCCCTGGCATATAATCAAATTTTCTTCGAACGAATTTGTATCTACCACCATTATGTTAGTGCATCTGCTGAGGGCATCTACATGTTGCATTCTTACCCCAGACCTATGTTCCAGTATATAATCATAGTTTTCCAGCTCTAAGGCCCATCGGGCTATTCTGGGGTTTATTTCCTTTTTTGTTAACGTAAGTGTAAGAGAATTGCAATCTGTGACAATTTTAAAACTTTTACCGTGAAGGTATACTCTAAACCGTTTTAGTGAATAAATTATCGCTAGCGTTTCCAGCTCGAAGCTGTGATACCTCGACTCAGCGTCCGTAGTGCGCTTGGAAAAATAAAACACTGGATGAAACCGCCCATCTTTTTTCTTTTGCATCAGGATTGAACCGAAACCGATTGAACTCGCGTCGCAGTGGAGCTCTGTCTCATCTGCTGGGTTGTATAAAGCAAGTATAGGAGAATCTATTAATTTTTCTTTCAGAACTTCAAACGTTTTTAGCTCAAGTTCTCCAAACCGAAAATTTGTCGTTTTCTTCGTCACGTCGTATAATGGTTTCGCAACTATAGAGAAGTCTTTGATAAACCTGCGAAAGTATGAACAAAGTCCTAAAAAGCTTTGTACCTCACTAGTTTTCGAAGGAACAGGAAAATTTTTGACCGCCGCTATGCCCTTTCCATCTGCTTTGATGCCGTACCCATTAACCGTATACCCTAGATATTTTATTTCCGTTTGAAAAAACTCACACTTACTTAGCCTCAATTCCAAATTATTTTTCGTTAGTCTATCGAATACTTCTTTTAAGATTTCTATATGGCTCTTTATATCTTTTGTCGCAATCATTATGTCGTCTAGGTACACGATAACCTTTGCTTCTCTTATCAGATCACTAAAAATTGTATTTATAAACCTCTGGAACGTAGACGGCGCGTTTTTCAGCCCAAATGGCATCCTTAGGAACTCGAATTGGCCTAAAGGTGTTGTAAACGAAGTAAACTTCACCGACTCATCTTTCATAAAAACATGGTAAAACCCATTCTTTAAGTCTAACTTTGTAAACCATTGTTTATCTGTCATTTGATCCAGTAAGTCATCTATTAAAGGTATTGGATAACTGTCTTTTGCTGTTAACTTATTTAACTTTCTGAAATCAATACACATTCTAAGTTCGCCCGACGCCTTCTTCACTAACACTATTGGTGACACGAATTCAGACTCGCTTGGTCTGATGTATCCTTTAGCAATATACTCATCCAAAATCATTTGCAACTCATTTTTTTCGGCATAAGAAAGGCGTCTGGGGCTGCAGCTAAATGGCCTGGCATCATTGATCGTTATTTTCATTTCGCACCTTGTTTCCGGCACTATTGGTCGAACAGCTTCAGTGTAATATTTACGAAACAAATTTTCAAAAGTAATCTTATCATTTATGTTTAAGTTTATCCCCACATTTACGTTCTCCTCATTAGACTCATATTCAATCATACAAAATTTCCCAAAGAATTCGTTTCTACAATCTGATTTATCCATATCATTTGAATCATTCATACCTGTACTCTCGTTTGTACTCTCGTTTGGGCTTTCGTTTGTAAGGCTTAACTGATCTTCGTTCCAGACAATGGAAGCGCCAATCGTATTTAAGAAATCTCTACCCAATATTACCCTTTCGTTCATAGAATCATCCTGAACAACTAACATTTCAAGTCTTATTCGTTTATTATAAAGTGTAATCAAAACAAAAATGTTTCCAAAAATTATCAATTTACTGGAGTTTAAACCAAAATATGTGGCTGGAGGCGCTGGCTTCATGTCTACGCTAGCCGGTACATACGATTTTTTGATAAAGCTGATTGGACTACCTGAGTCTAGTAGGCATTCTATGAAAAACGATTCATTAATGCTACCCTCTATTTCTATCTTCAAACATCTTACGTAATCCTCCTTGCGAGTAGCTGGGGCTGCTGTCTTCTTGTTCTGCTCACAGGCTGCGGCAAGGTGACCCATCTTTCCACATACAAAGCAGGCTCCAACTTCTCGTTTTGGCTTGCGGCAATCTGAGGCGATGTGCCCCAAGCAATTGTTGTAGCACCGGAAAGCTTGCTTCTCGGCCTTTCCACCGTTGTTAGTGGCTCCTTCGGTTTTTGGGGCAACTAAATTAACGTGTCGTAGTGCCGCCAGCAGGTCATCCTTCGTTTTAAAACACATCATGTTGGCACTTGTGCGAATTTGGCGATCTGGTATGCCGTGGATGATATAGTCGACCAACTCGTTCTCTGACATCTGCAGTCCGTTAGATAGTAAAACTTTGCTGTTGAGGTAGGCCGAAAACGATTCATTAGTTTGCCATCTGCGCGCTTCAAACTTCTTTCGCAAAATAATTGGACTCTCCTTCGGAAGAAACGCCTTCTCCATCGACAGCAAAAGGGTATCAATCTCCACGTTTGCGAACTCTGGTTTTGAGTACACCCAAGCTTGTGCATCACCTTTAAGTTTACTGAATATAAGGGATCGAAGTTTATTCTCAGTCAATGCATATGTAGTTTTTAGTACGTTTACATGTGCATGCCACACACTAACACTCGTTTGTCCATCAAAATCCGGCAGCATTTCTTTTATGGTTTGGAACAAAATTTCATCGTCATTTGAAATTTTTTGTAAACTCGCTCCACCAGCACCTCTCAACAAATCGTTCTCTCTCTGCAGTAACTCTTTTTCAAACTTCATTAACTCCAACTCTCTGGCCATCAACTGCATTCTTGCTCGTTGAAAATCGTTTTCATTTTGCAAAATTATCTTCTGGTCACTTAAAATTTTAAGTTCCTTGTCGATATCTGCCTTTTCTTTTTCCGCCTCGTCGTTTATCTTCTCATTTGCTTTTTCATTCTCTTGCTCGTCGTTTATCTTCTCGTTTGATTCTCCGTTATGTTGCACGCTGTTTGTCTTCTCGTTCGATTTTCCTTTCTTTTGCTCGCCGTTCGCCGCTTCATTTGATTCTTTTTCTTCTCGTTCGCCATCCGCCTCTTCGTTTGATTCTGCAGCTTCTTGCTCATCGTTTGATTCTCCTTCTTGTTCGTCGTTCGCTTCGTCGTCCGCTTCCTCGTTTGCTTCATCAACCGCTTCCAGAACATTCTGCGCATTGTCCGCTTCGTTTTGCCGTTGTTGTTGCTGTACGGCAGGGCATCTTCCACGAAAGGGAACTTCGTTCAGCCGTGCAGCTAATGTGTTTTTATTTCCATGAGTAACAAGGTTTAAAACCCTACACCACTCGCGTAGTTGGTTACACGTATATTCATTGGCGTTGATTAGATCCATTTTAATTTTGTTTCACTTTTAGTCGAGATGTGAATGTTTTTTATGGCACGAGGGTTTGCGCCCACTTCTGATATTGTAGCAGTCAAACAGTACAGGTCGGGATCACTCTCAAGACTGACTCTCTCTCCTTTATTCTCTCGTTCGCTCACATTCTCTTAACAGCTAGGAACTTTAACAGAGTGTGTACATGTATATAACAGGCCGTGTGTATATGTGTGTGTATTTACAGGGATGCTTAGGGCTACTATCGGTATATATATTTAGAGCTACTATCGGTATATATATTTACAATTATGCTTAGGGCTACTATCGGTATATATATTTACAATTATGCTTAGGGCTACTATCGGTATATATATAATGTGTATAAGTATCTAAACAGGGCTGCCACAATATCATGGTGCCCCAGTGATTGTTCGAAGGATTTTTGATTGTGAGCGCTGTATGATGTCAACATTGCTGTTGCTCGCGTTTCCCCAGAGCTGAGAGCCGTAAGTCCAAATGGGCTCAAGGGTGGAGTTGTAGAAAAGAACTTTAAAGTCCAGACACAGGGGTGATCGAGAATTTAAAATCCAGTGTAGGCTGCTAGCTTTAAGTCTGATATGGTCTTTCTTGCATTCAATGTGCCTCCGCCAGGTTAGGCGTCTGTCGAGGTGGACGCCGAGATATGTTACATCGCTGGCTTGGGGGATCTGCGTACTATTCAAAGATAGCGGAGGGCACTATTGTCTATTAAGGGTAAACGTTATATGTTTACACTTTTGTTTATTAGTAGTGATGTCTGCTGTGTATAGGACGAACAGGGTAGGGCCCAGTGCGCTACCTTAAAGGACTCCGGCTTCAATGTTATACTCGTTGGTTGTCGTTGTATTGCATCTCACCTCGAAGACTCGGTGGTAGAGGTACGACTTAAGCAACTTGTGAGTGTTTTCTGGCATTAATGTTATGATTTTATGCATAAGGCCTTCAAGCCACACTCGGTCGAATGCCTGAGAGACGTCGAGGAATATCGCACTACAATATTCCCGAATATTCGAAGGCTGTACGAATTTCTGAAGTTATCCGGTTGACTTGCTCGATGGTTACGTGGCTTTCACGAAACCCGAACTGATGAGCCGGTATTAAGATTTGCTCTCTTAAATATGGTGTTATGCGCGTGAGCAGGCATTTTTCTAGTAATTTGGACAGGCACGATAGTAAGCTTATTGGCCTATAGGATGAGGGAATTGTGTGGTCTTTCCTAGGCTTCGGTATCATTATAACCATAGACTTTTTCCATTTTTTGGGGTAGTGGCCAAATCTTGTGATCCCGTTAAATAGCTTGCATATAGCATCCACTGCGCAGTTTGGAAGTTCAATTATCATTTTTTGGGTTATTAAGTCGCCCCCTGGAGCCTTTTTCGGTTTTAGTTGCTTCCTAATGAAATTAGAAATTTCAGGCACTTGAAACAAAATCGGGTTAATTGCCATTTTAGAGCTAAGCGGGGGTAGTTGAAAAGAGTTGGTGGCGGCGTTTGGCTGAAATACATTTCGTAGGTATAAGGCAAAGGTTTCGGCTCTGTCTTCGTCACTGACGGCCCAAGTACCCGAGGAGCTCAAATTTATAATTGCTTTGTAGTACAAAGCAATTAAGTCCGGAAGTTTTCTGGGGTCAGCTGGCCAATTTGTGGGGCTGCCAGGGGAGACATAGTCAAGTTTGTTGCTCAAATTTATAATTGCTTTGTACAGTTTCCTTCCCTTGGGGGTTACAAGTCTTGATCCCCAGTGCGTGTGCTTGACGTTGTAGTCTCCTCCTGCTATAAAGCGATCTCCGAGTGAATTGTAAAAGTCCAAGAATTGCTCTTCAGTTATTTTAAAACGCGGTGGGCAATAGACAGCGGCTATAGTGTGAAATATGATTATTTTGTCGTTCAAATGAAATATAATTATTTTGTAGTATAAATCAGTTTTATTTTATTTTAGTCGGAGCAGCAATGGTGCCGCTCCAACGATCGAAGTATCTCTGTCTTTTTACAATATTCTTTAAGTTTGATTAAGGCTAAGTCTCGTAGCTGCGCTGCTCGCAGGCGGCGGCAGAGAGACGGCTATGTACCTATATACTTATGTATAAAGGAATGTACTTATATACGTTGCCATGCGCTCTCAAGTGGAGGCGCGAGGGGTATGCATATGCTGTCCGTTTGTTGCAATTATGCCGACGTTAGCACTTTCTGTGTGCGGGCTAAGCCATAGCGATCGGTTCATATTTCGGACACTTAGGGCTTATGATTGGGACTTTGAAATATGTAAACACTGCAACAAAGTGTTTCAGTGCGTACCCTTTAAGTACTTTCGGTACAGTGGGTATTCAATATATGTGCATACTACAAGTGGTACTGCCATTGCCTGCTTGAAATTTTATGGATGTAGCCTGCAAATAATTTGTTGCAAAACTCTGGTGTAAGTGGTGATTAATGCGTTCCCTGATCCGGATGATCTGTGCAGTATGAAGTATTGCCTCTTATTTGGAAGTTGTATTTACTTGTGAGATGCTTTTCTTCCAGCAGCATTACATCTATTTGGTTCTCATTGAGGAATTAAGTTATTTCAAGCTTGTGCCGTGAAACGCCATTGGCATTCCACATGGAGGAATACATCGATTATTTAGATTGTTGGGATGTGAGCAATTTAATTAAAATGTTTTGATTTTTCATAAGGTTTTACATGAATTCATACCCTCTTGTAAAATCAGCATCATGGTTTCGATGCTGTTTAGTATTTGTCCTATTGCTTGCTGAGGTGTTATTATATTTTGCTTAGAGCATCGAGCTTGTGGGATTCCCGTCTAATTGGCAAGTCCTGTTTTTAGGGCACTGGCGTATGAGACTCCCCATTTGTGTTGAGGGGCCCAAATGAAAATCTGGCTTCTTTTGCAAAGAAAACATCAGGTGTGGTTTGCGATTGAACGTATGCATTTTGTGCATTCTGGGAGCGTGCATATTTTGCTTGTTGAAACTGACTCTTCAGCTCTTTATAGACCGGGCCTCCTCTGTAGTTTGCGGTATGGTTTTCTCCACAGTTAGCGCATTTCTTTGTCTTTGGGTCTTCTTTGCTTGCAGGGCACGGTTCGGAGTTGTGGAAGCCTTCACAAGCTACGCAAACTGATCGAAGCCCGCAGTTGTTTTTGGTGTGTCCATACTCCATTTCGTTTATGCGGTTCTTCAACAGTAATCCTTCTATGCAACAGGAATTGCAGTTTGTAGATCGGGTGCACTTCATTTTTCTTCAAGGCTCTGCTTTCTGGCTCCAGATCGACCTTAAAGAGTGGTTGCGGCTTTTAATTTCTGTTGATAATATTAATAATATTTTTGGCGAAAAATCCGTTTTCCTTCAGTGCCTCTACTATCTCATTGGTGGATACGTCGGGCTCTATGCCCTTTAGCACTTCTTGCAAGCCCTTGCTACTCTTGAGCTGGTAAGTATAGTAGGGCTTCTTAGCCTCGTCTAGGTATTTTGTTACAGCTCTGAATTGATCTTCAGTTTTTGCTTGAAGCTTTGTTTCGTGAATATTTTTTTGATAAGAGGAGTAACATAAAAGCTGTCATTCCCGAACAGCTCAACAATTTTCTTTACTAGGGCATTTGAGTTCTGTTCCCTTATGTAAATTGGTTGGTGCTTTGGCTTCTTTTGTACAGCTTGTCCAGCTTCGGATTGATTATTTTTAATATCCGCCAACAGGGCGAATCTGTTGCTACGAGATGCCCCTGGTTGTTCGCTGCCTTTATTAGGGCAATTTTTTTTTTTGGTTTTTTTCCAACCATTTTATTTTGCGGGCTTAGCTTCCGTTTGATTTGGATGTAACGTTCCATGCCAGTCTGTATGGCCGGACCCACTTGTTCTTGTTTAATGTTGCCGATACTGACACCCGTACATCCAATTGGCTTTGTTTTTATTTAGTTTTATTCGGCGCTGCAGAAGTTCCTAACGCATTCGAAATCGCGTTGTTGGTAACGGAAAACGTTGGTGCTTTTGTTGCAGTTGCTGCGGTTGCAGCATCGAGCAGTGCTCGTGGTCGGTGAGCTGTGAGTCGGAGCTGGGGGTGGGGTTCTACACTGCAAGCTCCATAAAGTTGGAGTTGGTGTGAGTAGGGCGGGAGAACAAGACCGTGCTCTCGCACTGTCAATGGTCAGTAGGGCTGAGTTGCTCTTTGATGAAGTTCTTTCTTCTTCTGTATCACGGGTGGAGAAATAAGAGATATAACTGTTTCTCTGGTCTACGGAGCTTCTACGCTCATTTTTTGGATCGCCGCTCATTGAGCTATTACTCGTGGCACTTCTTAGTTTTTATAATAACTTTGCACTAGTTTTATACATAGCACTAATTATTATTTTTTGTTTTTAGCAATAAGATTGCCTTTTTACACTACTCCAGTATTTTTTTTAGTTATTTCTTTTCACTTTTAAGCTGGTTTTTACGGAGCTCGCGCAAAACACGTCTGCACTTTCCGAATTCGCGCAAGTTTTCTGAAATCATTAAGTTAAGTTTATTATAGTCACATTTACGAAAGCATCTTATTTTCGTTGGAGAAACTAAAGGAGAGACGGTATCGAGGTAGGGGAGGCAAATTGTCAATTCCATTGTTGGATGGTATCGGTCTTCTGGTACCACAAGAGCGTCAATTCTAGATACAGTGACTTTAGACGGCTGTGAAACAAAAACAAGATCTAATTGTCTATTTAATGAATTTCGTATAAAGCTAACTTGCTGTAACGATAGTTCTAAAAGGGTATCCACAAAATCATGGGCAAATAAAGGTATAGCGACAAGTGAGTCAGTAGGAGGGGACCAAGAAATATCCGGGAGATTGAAGTCACCCAAAACAATCAAAAGGTGCCTATTGGAAAGAGAGGATAGAATAGATTTAATAGCAGATAGATGTTGCTCATAAATTATTAGGTCAGATCGAGGTGGAATATAAGAACATGTAATGAAAATAGACAAGGATTGCAGGGAAGCTTTACACTTACAAATTCAATGTCACTAGGGACATGAGAGTGAATTCTCTCAGAATTTAGGGTAGAGGTAACGGCAATTAAAACGATGCCCCCTACGGGAAAGGCGATTGTTTCTGTAGGTATGCAAGTTCTTTGACAGAACATTCAGAGTAGCCTATCTCTGGCCAAGTTTCTGTAAAAGCCAAGATATTGACCGTAAATGCCGAGGAGTCAGCATAAAGCTTGGTTAGCTTCATTTTAAGTCCTCTAACATTTTGGTAAGGCAAAAAAAACTGTTCAGTTTTGTGGCCCCGTGGAAGGCCTGTTATTTGTTCTCGGTTTATTAGGAACAAATTCTTTTATTACCAGATCATCATTATAATAATCACAATCATAATAATCATAATAATTTTTTGAAAACACACCAAGAACGAATTTGAGTAGTTTGTTAACGCGGATTCCAGGCCAATTTTGCAAATTAATTTTGCCCCTTCTCTAATTAGCATATTAATGGCCCCGTCCCCTCATTAATGTATGCGGGTTCTGGGAACAATAAGCACAATCCATAAATAAACTGATTTTAATGGGTTCAGATGTCATTAAAATGTGACAATCATGTCCATTATCCATAAATTAACAGATTTTAATGCGTTTAAATGTCATAACAATTTTACGATCATGTCCATAATCCATAAATTAATTGATTTTAATGGGTTTAGATGTCATAAAATGTCACGATCATATCCTGACAATGCTGATCACGTATCCTTTTTCCATCTCATAACCCCAATAAAAGGGGCATGCAAAAGCCTTAAGGCGCGCTCATTGATAAGATCGTGAACCTCACGCCATTGCCCAGGGTAGGTCTACCACGTGCCATAATAGGGGTTGAAATAAGGATCCCACAATTATTTTATTCTCCATTCTCCGTACCTGCAATTTGAACTCCCAATAAAAATACAGAGTTCATTTTGTAGGACAACCAGAGAGAACGCTATAGTCGGGTGCCACGACTATCAGATACCCGTTACTCATCTAATGGGAAAGCGAGGGAGATGGACGTATACAACTTTGATCGGGCATAACTTAATAACGAATGGTCGGATTTAAAAAATGTCTTCTACATTTCGATAGGTATAACTAAACACAAATAAATTGGATTTATACTTCTCCGAAATCTTTAAAAATGTGGGCGCCAGGCACATTTTAAAATCGTTTGTGGGTGATTATGGGCGTAAGAGGGGCGTGGCGCTCGGCTGAAATAAACTTGCGCTACGTAGGAAGCCCAAGAATATGTGTTGGTAATCCCAACTTTCTAGCTTTTGTAGTTTCCGAGATCTCCGCGTTCATACGGACGGACAGACAGACAGACGGACAGCCGGACATGGCTAGATCGACTCGGCTAGTGATCCTGGTCAAGAATATTTACACTTTATATGGTCGGAAATGCTTCCTTCTAGCTGTTACTCTACGAGTAACGGGTATAATATTATATCTATTCATTTATTTTGGTATTTATTTATTCTTTTCTCTAGATTATAATATATATGAATAATGTTTAGTGCCTCCTCTTTATAATTTGAAATTCGATGATATGCGCAAGTATCGACTCCTTCGGTGGTTGCATCATTGCTCCACACGCAGGTAACTATATGATTTCCATGAATCGATATTATCATATTATCTCCATCACTTTCAAAAAGTAATAGAATATAGAATATATGAGTGATTCTTTGTAAAACGTATCGAGATTTTCTTCATGGTCTCAAAACGATATCTTATATTTATGACAATATTACACCTAGTATTTATTGCTGGGCTGGCAGATCGTTTCGATGCAGACGAGTTCTGTTCGAAACCCGTGTTAGGCTCCTTGCGAGATTATTTGGGTGCTGTATAAGCTTGTTGTGGTAGGCCGCTTTCTGCTTAGATATTTCATCTTTGACCGGTGGTATGCCCAGATCCCTATGGATGTTTTCGTTCCGAACATACCATGGTGCCCCAGTGATTGTTCGAAGGATTTTTGATTGTGAGCGCTGTATGATGTCAACATTGCTGTTGCTCGCGTTTCCCCAGAGCTGAGAGCCGTAGGTCCAAATGGGCTTAGGGTGGAGTTGTAGAAAAGAACTTTAAAGTCCAGACACAGGATTGGTCGAGAATTTAAAATCCAGTGTAGGCTGCTAGCTTTAAGGCTGAGATGTACTTTTTTGCATTCAATGTGCCTCCGCCAGGTTAGGCGTCTGTCGAGGTGGACGCCGAGATATGTTACATCGCTGGCTTGGGGGATCTGCGTACTATTCATAGTTAGCGTAGGGCACGATTGTCTATTAAGGGTAAACGTTATATGTTTACACTTTTGTTCATTAGTAGGGATGTCTGCTGTGTATAGGACGAACAGGGTAGGGCCCAGTGCGCTACCTTGAGGGACTCCGGCTTCAATGTTATACTCGTTGAATGTCATTGTATTTCATCTCACCTCGAAGACTCGGTGTTAGAGGTACGACATATGTAACTTGTGAGTGTTTTCTGGCATTAATGTTATGATTTTATGCATTAGGCCTTCAACACACACTCGCACTACAATATTCCCGATGTTCGAAGGCTGTACGAATTTCTGAAGTTATCCGGTTGACTTGCTCGATGGTTACGTGGCTTTCACGAAACCCGAACTGATGTGCCGGTATTAAGTTTTGCTCTCTTAAATATGGCGTTATGCGCGTGAGCAGGCATTTTTCAAGTAATTAGGACAGGCACGATAGTAAGCTTATTGGCCTATAGGATGAGGGAATTGTGTGGTCTTTCCCAGGCTTCGGTATCATTATAACCACAGACTTTTTCCATTTTTTGGGGTAGTAGCCAAGTCTTGTGATCCCGTTAAATAGCTTGCATATAGCATCCGCTGCGCAGTTTGGAAGTTCAATTATTATTTTTGGGCTTATTAGGTCGCCCCCTGAAGCCTTTTTCGGTTTTAGTTGCTTCCTAATGACATTAGAAACTTCAAGCACTTGAAACAAAATCGGGTTAATTGCAATTTCAGAGCTAAGCGGGGGTAGTTGAAAAGAGTTTGTGGCGGCGTTTGGCTGAAATACATTTCGTAGGTGTAGAGCAAATGTTTCGGATCTGTCTTCGTCACTGCGGGCCCAAGTACCCGAGGAGTTTCTAATCGGAGTGACTGATTCTATTGGAGAGCTTAAGTTTGAGTGAGCTCTCCACAAAGGATGCTTTGTACTGGTCGGTGACAGTTTCTCGATGTACCGGCGCAGCGTAAGCTCTTCTTCTTGCTTGCTACAAATGAAAAAAGTGACGAAGTACTTCAATAAAATCCATTGTAGCTTAAGAAGTAGAGGTCGCCCAACTTTGTGATTGGACACTCTTGAAGTTAACGGTTAAATGTACTATTTCCGCAAAATGGTGCCTCTGGGCAACGAAGGGGTTTCTTGCTATTAAGCCGCAAAAAGTACCTAAAAATCGAAAATTTGGAACTTTGACCACGGATTTCTCAAAACTGCGACGTGATGGAAAGTTTCCAAGTATGAGGTAGTAATCGACAGCTGAAATATATATATATAGAATATATATATATCGAAATTTTATAATTGTTTTGATATTCTTTTTTTAAGAGAGATCTCCTTACTTTAAATTCAACAAATGGAAATCCGTGATTTTACCAAAAGACGAGTTAAAACTGCACCCTATTGGCTACTTATGTTTAATAGTGTGGGTAAAGTATCTTTACTTTTAGCCACCTGCAAACAAATTGATATTTTCTGACCAATTTCCCTCCCTTTTTCTGTATTTTTGTGGCTCCTTTTTTGAGGTGATCGCATCACTTGTATCAAATATATTCAAAAATCTATACTTCTCATCTCTTCTAACTAATGGATGGTCAATTCAACTGACAGGAATTATCTATATTGTTTTCGGTTTTAAAAATGTAAAATAGATATCTCTCATATTCTATATTATTGTATACGCCTACTTCAAACACTATAAATGATCAAGAACAATAGTTAGTCTACCAAAAATATTAAAAAAATATTATAAATTAAATAACAAAAAAAGTTGTATATCTCCATCTCCCTCGCACTCCCTAAAGCTGAGTAACGGGTATATGATAGTCAGGGCACCCGACTATAGCGTTCTCTCTTGTTTATTATTAAATTGAGCACAAATGGAATTGAACCCGTCATTGAGCTGTTTAAAAACTCTTGAGAGGTTCAATAACCCGTCTCGAGTCTGCCTCATAAAGCTGCTCATCTCCACTGCCAATGAATCACATGCCCACATGAGGCCAGTACGCAGATCAATGAAGTCTCTAACTCTGCCGGTAAAACCAGCACATTTAACGTGCATCATCGCTTCGCAGAACCAACAGTACTGATAAGAGCCATTATCAGAAACTAAGTAATTTAAGAGAAGAAAATAAAAAAATATGAAAATATTAAAAATACCTCAAGTAAATTTGGCACTGGGATCAAATTCCAAATCGGCAAAAACACAAAACACGAAAAGTATAAGAGCGCGAGATCACGAATTAAATCAAAACCAAGAGAGCGCGAGAAAAAAGTTTTCTTTCGATTGAGCGTGGCTTGTGGGGCACCAACAACTTAACGCAGAAACATTTACAATGTAAAGCAAGCAAGAGAGAGAGAGAGACTATGAGAATAGCACCCAAGAGTCTACAAGAAATTCGGCAGGTTCAGAGAGAAATTACAGTTATAATAGAGCGAAAGAGGGAGAGAGAAAGAGAGAATACAAGAGCAGATTAAGAGAGTACAAATTACACTAACAAAGCCAAGATATTAAATAAAACTAATGGAAATGTTAAAATAAATATAACCACGTACCCGTTAACTGGGAGATCTATTAAAAACACTAAAACGATTGTTAGGCTAAACTTTGTTAATAAACAAACACAAAACACCTGCGAATAAATCACAAATCAAACCAAAACTCAGAGCACAATGGTAAACACAACCGTTCACAAGCGACGCTAAATCGAATGCAGGAATGCAGTATGTATTAAACCTATTAGAAATATTACACTAGTTTACAGCCAAAATGGTCGTTGAGGGACCTCCCTCCCATCCAATTAGCAGATCCGAATTTCTATTAGAGTTCACAACCTGGTACTGCAATCTGATTTGACCACCCAGATCCTCAAATGGCGTTTCTTTAAATACGTCTTCAATGCAGATTCGGCAGATTCTCGTTCATTCCTATCATACACGTTTCCAAAGAATCCTGTTCCGCGATATAGAAGGAAAATTCTGTGAATTTGAGCTCAACACTGTTACTTTCGGCGTTAACTATGCACCATTTCTTGCCATACGCGTGCTTCAACAACTGTACTTGACCAATATGCTTTGGCAAGTGACATAATTTCTAAATTGATGTATGTCGATGATGTTTTAGCTGGCAACCACACGCAGCAGTTCGCTGTTTCAGCCATTAAGGAGCTCCGCGGTGCCCTCGAGAGTGCGGGCTTTCCACTGCGCGAGTGGACCTCAAACGAGAAGAAACTTTTACAAGGTTTCCCAAAAGAACACTTGATTAGGGCCGAATTTCTGGAGTTGGATGAGTTGGCAGTAGGGCAAAAACTCTGGGAATCCGTTGGCACGCGACATGGTATGCTTTCCTTTTTCTAACGATGCATATTTCTCAAACTACACCAAACGAGAGGTTTTATCGCAGATATCCAAACTGTTTGACCCAGCATGATGGTTATTGGCATTTTTTGTTCGGGCAAAAACTGTTATGCAAGAAATTTGGCTGCGGAAGTTAAGCTGGAAGCAGCCTCGTCCGACTGATCTCGTTAAAAAGTGGCGTGACCTTGAAAGAAGTTCGCATTCTAAGATGGGTAATATTTTATACAACAGCAAAACTGCAGTACCACGGGTTTTGCGATGCATCGCAGAGCGCCTATGGTGCTGCCATCTTTGTTCGCGTCGAAACGACTGATGCCTGCTTCACCCACTTGTTTTCATCCAAAACCCGAGTTACTCTAGTAAAGCACCGTTACGCGTTCTCGCTTACGTATTTCGGTTTGCAAGAATGTGTCACAAACAAGATGTCAACGCAAAGGCAGAACCCACTTACTCAGAGTTGTCTGACGTCCCAGAGAGGCTGATTGTGGCCACTCCACTCAAAAGGCAAAAGGCAACATATTCCAACCTCCACTTTTAACCCCTTTGTCGACAGCCACGGTATCTTAAAAGCAAGCGGTCGCCTGTGAGCGAGTGTGTGCCATTTACAAACAGAAGCTGCAAACTCAGCTGATGGCAGCCTTGACCTGCGCAAGATCTACATTTTCCAGGGCCTTTACCCACACGGTCATTGACTTTGTCCAAGTACAGTCTCAAAATGTGACCTGGGTCTTCAACCCTCCTGGCGCGTCTATTGGAAGCCGGTGTTAAAAGCTTTAGGACACACTTCTACAAGCAAACGGCTGGCGGGAAGTACACATTTGAAGAGTTAGCTACCCTCCTATCGAAAATTAAGGCCTGTTTAAACTCGAGGCCAATTTTTTATTGTCCGAAGACCCCACTGACCTCGTAGCTCTCAGCCCCGGGCACTTCTTAGTCGGTGGGCCACTCCTTTCCGTGACTGAGTGCAAGATTAAAAACAACTCGATTTCCATTCTTAACCGATCAGCGGCTAACGGCCCTGCACTAGCAATTTTGCTTACGTTGGAAAAAAAGACTACCCAAAAAAGCTCCATAAAAAGAATAAATGGCAATTTCCAACGCGAGACATGGTGGTGCTAGAAGAGGAGAACTTACCACCAAATGTCACCCTGCGCCAACCACCACCCAGTGAGTGAACCGGCTGCACTTGCACTTGCACTTCCAAGAATCCACATTGCCACGCTCGTTGCGACTCCAAGGCCGACAGCAACAGCAGAGAGCGTCCTCGACGACGTCGTTGCGCACATCATTTTTGAAGGAGATATCCCCGATCCGAAGCGGTTTGACGTCCGAGCTTTGGCGGATCCTTGCTGCCCCGTAAGTCGCATTCACGCATCCTTGCCGAAGGCCCTCAACCTTTTCGTGAGCGCGTTTGCACTACCGAAATCCAAAACAACTGCTAATGCTGGTTAATGACCAGATGCAGACCCGAACTCCGGGCAAGCCTCTGGATCCGAAGGTCCGGGTTGGCTTTCCAGACATCACTTTGGCTGATGATAGATAGTTTCACCCTTCCCAAGTGTCGGCAGTTTTGGGACCTGACTTATACGCAGAATTAATTATATCCGAGTCAAAATGGACTGCCCATGGCGCAAAGCTCAGCTCCTTTCGGGCACTGATTTCCTTTCCTGATATGCCATTCTCCCCACTGCGAGGGGGTGAAAATGTTCTTGTCGAACAAGTGCAGCATCGCTGTGTTGGCATTACTTATTGTCATACCGGTTAAAAACAGAATAGACTCAGCTTACGCCATATTATATCATTCCTGAATAAAAAGTGAAACAGAAAACAAGTGAAACGAAGCACAAACTACACCCCGCATTTTTTAATTCTTTTGGGAAAACACTTGGAATATTGGCCAGTGCTGCCACTTCGGAGACACCTGTAGTGGCACTGCTTGGTGTCGCAGCCAAGAGGTTCTGTCAGCGCAGGCACTGCTTCAAAGCAACGCCCGCCAAAACGAATTAAGTTTGAATTACGACGGTAGAACAATAAAGGTAAAGGCAAAGGATTGTGTTGCCACCCGACCCCACCGCTCTTAAAAAAAGGGGCTCTGGCTCGAGCGCCGGAAAGAATTTTCTCTGCCACTGGGGGAGTTCTCTACCGTACAAATTTAACGATAAGCTGCCGACACAGAGTGTAAAATTTTGCCAATCTGTGGGGCTTAAATCAGTAGTAGTCGTATTTTTTAAGATATCCGCTTCAAATTTGAAGTGAATATTCTAGTAAGCCCGACGATTATGATAGACATATAAAAAAAGGGCCTGGCACTTTAAAGGGCGTAAAAAATAAAAAAAAAACAGATTTTTTAAACATAAAAACCCCAAAAATAAATATTTTTAAAAAAATTTCGAAAATGTTTACTATTTTTGTATTTTTATACCCGTTACTCGTAGAGTAAAAGGGTATATTGTATTCGTGCAAAAATATGTAACAGGGAGAAGGAAGCGTTTCCGACCCTATAAATATATATTCTTCATCAGGATCACTAAACGAGTCGATCTAGCCGTGTCCCTCTGTCCGTCTGCCGGCTGTCTGTCTGTCCGTCCGTATGAACGCTGAGATCTCGGAAACTATAAAAGCAAGAACATTGATATTGGAGTTCCTACGCAGCGCAAGTTTGATTCAGCCGATGGCCACGCCCCCTCTAACGCCCACAATCGCCATAAACAATTTTAAAAGGTGTCTGGCGCCCACAACCTTAAAGATTTTGAAAAAGTAAAAATGCAGTTTTATTGTGTGAACTTTTTCAAAACTGACCATTCGTTAAAAAGTTATGCGCGATCAAAGTTGTATATCTCTATCTCCCTCGCACTCCCTTTAGTTGATTAAATGGTATCTGATAGTCGGCGCACCCGACTATAGAGTTCTCTCTTGTTTGTTATAATTTTTGCCAACTACAAAAAAATTTTTTTAATTACTGGTGATTACTTTTTTTTTGTTTTGGAAAATGTTGGATTTTGGTTGTATGCTCAGTTTTTAGCTGTACCTTTATTCAATTATTATTATTATTATTTTGAAGATAATTGATTACAAACAAGAAAGGAAGATAGCTTCAACCAGCCGAAGATAATATACCCTTGTAGATAAAGTAAATACCTGCAGTTTAATGCTCACTCAATCGGTGCAATTCCAGGGATTTCAGATTCTTCGTGCCTCTTTAAAATGTTGTTTTTGAGTTGTCAAAAATCAAAACGCCTACTTCCTACAAAGTTACAATGAATTTTCTTTAATTTTTTAATTATTTCTATGGGAGCCTTAAGATTTAGTGGTCCCATCCGGCTCGCTCCGACATATGTACTACCTGCAATAGAAAGAAGACTTTTGGGGAAGTTTAAAACTGAGAGACTAGTTCGCATAGAAACGGACAGACGGACGGACAGACGGACATGGCTAGATTGACTCGGCTATTGGTCCTGATCAAGAATATATATACTTTATGTCATCACTTATGTTATCTTTATGTTACAAACTTCTGACGGAAATTATAATACCCTCTACAAGAGTATAAAAAGAAAAACTTTTGTTTATATTTTTAAGATTTTTTTTTAAATGAAACTTTGAAACTTAAAAGACAGTTTACTCATGTGTAATTTCAATTTGGAGAGATCAATGTCATTGCCAAACACTATCACTGCGTGCTGTACAAGAGCGTCTCTCTTAGCGGTTTTTATGTTTTTTGACCAAATCTCGAAAAATGCATCACGGCTCATTTCAGTCATTTCGAAATAGAAGATCTTTTGGGCAAAATATGAGCAAGATTTTATTTTAGATTCTGAATCAGAATGAGTGCCCGCGAATGTTGCATGCTCTGGTTGGATAGAATACGATAGAATAATATACGTTTTTTAATAAGAAAAGACTAAACTTTGTCAACTTCTTTGTTGTCTTCCAAAAAAAATTTTTGTTTTGTTTTGCGCCTGTTTTTGTAATGTTTGAACATTTCTAAAAGTGCTGCTCAAAGTTCATCGACTTCTTAAGTTGTTGAACTTTTGCTAAAAGTCTCCCTAGATTGACAACATCTTACACTGTAAGACGGCAGGGGCGATCGTTAAGAGGCTTTCCGATGGAAGTCACAAACGGCCCAAGGTCGATCGAACGCCCCCACCCTCAGCGCCGCCGTTCCTGGTTGGGGAAATCTTTCCTTTCGAGCGGACCGGAGAAAGCAAGACGCCAAAAAGGAGCAGGGAGTCCATGAGCACTAAAAGCCTAGAGAAGCAGACCAAGCGCCAAAAACTGCAAATGGAGCTGGTAAAGGGCTTGGAAAGCCTCATAGACGTACTGATCGCTGCATGCATCGAGAAGAAGCCGGCGGTGCGCCACATAAATCATGGTATGAAGGATACTCTGATGAGCATCAAGGAATTACAGCTAGAGCTCAGCGAGCAAATGGAGGAATAGGATGTGGTAAAAAGGCGCACAGCTAAGTAGACAACGCCAGGTCTAGCTTCTTACAGTCGAGTTCCTAGAGAGGCAAACACCCACGGGCCAGAGCCTGGAAAGTCCGTCCCGGCGTGGAACAGAGATCGGTCAAGAAGACGGTGCAGAAGAAGAAAATCGACTAGCCGAGCAAGAGGGCTCGCCCTGACGCCCTTATCAATAAGGGAACTGAAGGTTACTCCTACAGAGAAATCCTAAACTTGGTAACGAGGAGAGAGGACAAAAAGCTGGAAGACGTGCGTAAGAACGTTCGCCGGATCAAACGCACAGCAAAGGGAGATCTCCTCCTGAAACTGGATGGCGCGTCAAGGGATGACACCCAGTCCATCAAGGAAAGTTTAGGCAACGTCCTCGGAGACCTGGCCTGCGCCCGGACAGTCGTGGAAGAGGCCCACGTTGATGTTCGCGACCTAGACGACCTGACCACCAAGGAGGAGGTAGCAGCAGGCGTTCACGCACTAGCGGGCCACTAGGTGGACGCAACCAACGTCAAAGCGCTTCGCCCAGCTTTCGCGGGCACAAAAATGGCAGTGCTCGCACTTGCGCCGCAAAACGCCCCTCAGAAGGGAAAGTAAGGGTGGGCTGGTCGAACTGCCGGGTCCGAGAAAGGGCATCCGAACGGCGGCGCTAAAAGTGCCTGGAGTTTGGGCATATATCGAGTGGGGATCGGTCTACACAAATGCGAGAAGAAAAACTCTGCTCGAAACCATCGCGTCACTCGAAGTAGCCCTACTAAACACTGGATTGCTTTTTCAACAAGCCCAATGGCGCCTTGGAGATGTCTACACTGCGAGCGACCATAGGGCCATAATCTGCGAAATAACGCGCAATCGACCGGCGGCAGGAAGACGAGCGCTGAGAAGGTAATGGCGACGGCATGCAGAGCCAGCATGAGGGAAACGAAGAGCCACCACCGTAACCTAGAACCGGTCTACTGGTGGACAGGAGAGATCGCAGCAGCCCGCAGTGATAGTTTGCGCGCCAGAAGACAACATCAGAGGGCGAGAGGTCGCATAAACCTTGAGCTCAGGCGACAGGAGTACACCAAAAACCGCATAATTCAAAACAGACTCATTAAGCATACAAAGAGGAAATGCTTCCTGGAAATGTGCGACGCAGCCGACCAGGATCCCTGGGGTTCAGCCAAAAAGTGGTGGTTTAAAAGATGAGCCAGGCAAAGCCCCTTGGCGAAGGCGAAGCCAACAAAACAAAGTACTATATGTACAACACCTGTTTCCAACAGTGCGTTCAGCTCCACAGCGCGAACAGGTAGCACCAGCAGCTACACCGCCGAGTATTTTTCAGCCGGATGAAATACTGAAGGTAGCCATGGACAGTGCCGTAAAGCTCGCTATGGTCGAGCACCCCGAAGCATTCGCTGACGCCTTCAACCATTGCCTCAGGGAAAATACCTTCCCGAAGCGGTGGAAGATCCAGAAGCTGGTCTTGCTACCCAAGATGAACAAAATGTAACGCCCTAAATCCAGGGCGTACAAATTTCACCATTCGTGCCGAGGATCATCGGAGTCACCCTCTGTAGTTTATTAGTATTTAGTATTTAGTATTGTAATTAGTTTAAGTTCGGACACGAAGTCCCTAATGTCATAAATTGAAATAACAGTAAGTAAGGAAACATAATCAACTGGTACTTAATTTTGAGCCGAGACACGCACCCTGGACAGAACCCCCCAGAACCCGTTTTCGCAATCGTGAGGTCGGCGATCGATAACACCATCGATAGCACGGAACTGGTTCAGGGAACACGAAGTCGGCTGAAGTGCGATCTCTAAGGATCTGACTCGGTCTCTTTGGTTTCGACTTTTCACCGCGAGTGGACGCGTGTGCGAGTACTCCTCCGACAAGAGACACAATCACAAGCCAAAGCACGCGCCCGACGCCTCGCATTCGAAGTGCATATCAGCGCAACACTAGCCAACACACCCGAGTTACATGAAAGCAAAGATATTCCCCCCCCCCCGGTAGACTCCGAGTAGCCGGAGAATAGAAACCCGAAGACTCCGAGAATATCCGGAGTGTGCGACCCCGTAGACTCCAAGCTCACCCGGAGCAGATCAACCCCGCCGTTCACCCCCCAGGTGGAGTTCCACGAAGAAGTCGAAACGCTTGGAAGGCGATGCACCCCCCGCCCAGAGACGAGAGTTCAAAACTAGGGCGAAGAAAAGGAGCCTATCAACATGGCGGTGGGCGCATGGAGCAACAGGAAAGGTAAACTTCTGGTTGACGCAGATCCCAAGCGGACATGGATGCTTCAAAATCTACCTGACCACAGCTGCCCACAATTTGGAGTTGAGGAGGCCGCCGAGCATATAACCATCACCTGACACCGGTTTGAGCACGACAGGGAAGAATTTTTTGACGAGAATAGGGACCCTGCTACCCTGGGAGACCGCATGATATCGGATGAAGAGCAACTTTACTGCGGTAGGTATGAAGACCCTGCGGAAAGTAGAGTGAACGCGAGACGAAGTTCAACGAGGGACCTTGAGATGAGCCACAGAGTAAGTCCTGACCCTGCAAAGCAAAGTCACGCGGTAGTCCCGCAGGGTTATCAGACAGACTGAATTAAAAAACAAGAGAGAACGCTATAGTAGGGTGGCCCGACTATCAGATACCCGTTACTCAGGCGAAGGGAGTGCGAGGGAGATATAAAACTTTGATCGGGCATAACTTTTTAACGAATGGTCCGATTTGAAACATTTCAAATTCTACATTTCTCCGAAATCTTTAAAAATGTGGGCGCCAGACACATTTTAAAATCGTTTGTGGGCGATTGTGGGCGCTTGAGGGGGCGTGGAAAGAAGACTTTTGGGAAAGTTCCATCCCGATAGCTCAAAAACTGAGAGACTAGTGTGCGTAGAGACAGACGGACGGACAGACGGACATGGCTATATCGACTGGTCTAGTGACGCTGATCAAGAATATATATACTTCATGGGGTCGGAAACGTCTCCTTCACTGCGTTGCAAACTTCTGACTGAAATCATAATACCCTCTGCAAGGGTATAAAAATACATAGTAACTTTGTAGGAAGTAGGTGTTTTGATTTCTGACAACTTAAAAAGAATATTTTAAGTAGGACCGATCGAGTGAGCATTAAACTAAAGTTTCTGCAAGGGTATATAAGCTCGGCTGGCCGAAACTAGCTTCCTTTCTTATTTTAAACTAAAAAAACAAAAAACAACAACAAGCCCGGCTTACGTAATTTTCCTGTCGTTGCCGGTCAGCCAACTTATGTCCTAGGGAGGGAAACAACCAAGATTGTATCCACGCAGCAGACAAAACAAATCCAAAACGAAATATTAACAAGAGAGAACGCTATAGTCGGGTACCCCGACTATCAGATACCCGTTACTCAGCCAAAGTGAGTGCGAGGGAGATGGAGATATAAAATGTTAAATCTGGCATAACTTTTTAACGATTGGTCCGATTTTAAAAATTTACAACGATACGTATTGATAAACACAATAAAACTGCTTACTTACTTTTCCAAAATCTTTAAAGGTGTGCGCGCCAGACACAGACACACACACACATAAAATCGTTTAAGGCGATTGTGGGCGTTAGAGGGGGCGTGGCGCTCGTCTGAAATAAACTTGCGCTGCGTAGGAAGCCCAAGAATTTGTGTTGTTAATCCCAAATTTCTAGCTTTTATAGTTTCCGAGATCTCAGCGTTCATACGGACGGACAGACGGACAGACGGACAGACGGACAGACGGACATGGCTATATCGACTCGGCTTGTGATCCCGATCAAGAATATATATACTTTATAGGGTCGGAAAAGCTTCCTTCTCCCTGTTACATACTTTTGCACGAATACAATATACCCTTTTACTCTACGAGTAACGGGTATAAACATGGACAACGGCTATTTTCACAACGGATATTGCAACATCTGGACTGGACTACACGGCTAAATTCGTAGTCCTTGGAGTCCCTCCCAACCATGAGTGCAACCTAATGCATATCTCGGACACATCTCCCGAATTTTTTTTTGTGGGTCGTGCACCTCACCTAAGTCATCTCATCCCCCACCACGAATTTATAGCATTTATAAAGCCTACCAACGGTACCGAAGGACTTCCACAAGGAATATATATACATAATAAATAAATAAGAATAAATAATACTAAAAAATAATGAATAAAAATAAATACTAATAAATAATAATATATATTAATAAATAATTATATATATTAATAAATAATAATATATAATAATAAATAATAATATATAATAATAAATAATAACAAAAAATAATAAATAATGAGTAGATAAATAAGTTGAATAAACATAGTTTTAGATAAATATTAATTGAATTTGTTTGTAAATATTTGCGACGTATAGGTTTTATTTTTATTTTTATTATACCCGTTACTCGTAGAGTAAAAGGGTATATTGTATTCGTGCAAAAGTATGTAACAGGGAGAAGGAAGCTTTTCCGACCCTATAAAGTATATATATTCTTGATCAGGATCACTAGCCGAGTCGAACTAGCCATGTCCGTCTGTCCGTCCGTATGAACGCTGAGATCTCGGAAACTATAAAAGCTAGAGGATTGGCATTTTGCATGCATATTCTTGGAGTTCCTACGCAGCGCAAGTTTATTTCAAAATGGTGCCACGCCCCCTCTAACGCCCTCAATCGCCCTACACCATTTTTTGAAAGGTGTCTGGCGCCCACACCATTAAAGATTTTGGAAAACTAAAAATGCAGTTTTATTGTGACTATCAATACCTATCGAAATGTAGAAGAAATTTTTCAAATCGGACCATTCGTTAAAAACTTATGCCTGATCAAAGATTTTATATATCTATCTCCCTCGCACTCCCTTAGCTGAGTAACGGGTATCTGATAGTCGGGGCACCCGACTATAGCGTTCTCTCTTGTTTTTTTTTATTTTTTAAAATCCGGTGGCCACCCAGGATTGCGTGGCCAATTTTCTAAAAATTCGTTTTCTTACTGGTGGCTGGTATTCAGCTATCCTCTCACAAATTATCTGCTCCTGATCCAGGCTTATTCATTCCGGAATATTCTATAAGCAATTTATATATTTTAAACTTCACTCACATCTTATTTTTTATTTTAAAAACTCACTGGTAGGAACTTGAATTATTCAACGAAAAATTTCCTCCAACTGAACCGTCAGCGACCACTGCCCTTTAAATACCCTTGCTGTTTTCTTTTTTTATACCCGTTACTCGTAGAGCAAACGTATGTAACAGGTAGAAGGAAGCGTTTTCGACCCCATAAAGTATATATATTCTTTATCAGGGTCACTAGGCGAGTCGATCTAGTCATGTCTGTCTGTCCGTCTGTCTGTCTGTACGCTGAGATCTCGGAATGTTGGGATTACCCACACATAGTCTTTGGCTTTCTACGCAGCGCAAGTTTGTTTCAGCCGAGCGACACGCCCCCTCTAACGCCCACAATCGCCTTTAACGATTTAAAAAAGTTTGATTTCGGAAAAGTTAAAATGCAGTTTTATTGTATTTATTAATATTTATCGAAATATAGGAGACATTTTTCAAATCGGACCCTTCGTTAAAAAGTTATGCGCGATCAACGTTTTATATCTCCATCTCCCTCGCACTCCCTTTGGCTGAGTAACGGGTATCTGATAGTCGGAGCTATAGCATTCTTTCTTGTTTAATTCTCTCTTCTCCAAAAATCTCTCAAAAGTTTCGGATTTAACTTCGCTTCATATAGAAGTCATCCGGTTTAGGGAACCAGTTCCATAATTGGACTCAGTTGCTGTTGACTCACGAGTTGCGATTAACTTTTAGTCGTCATAGAACGGATTTATGCCTATTGTCATCTGGCCTAACATAGACAACTTTATTAAGTGCCGTTTTCCCGTCCGTCCTGCAAAGTAGAATTTCAGCCGGCAAATCGGTATTGGGCTCTCTTTGACGCCAATATCATTAAGGGAACTGAAGTCACTCCTACAGAAAAATCCTCAACTTGGTAAGGAGAAGAGAGGACAACCAGTCCATCGGGGAAAGTTCAGGCAACGTCCTCGGAGACCTGGCCTGCGTCCAGACAGTCGTGAAGGAGGCCCACGTTGAAGTACGCCACCTAAACGACCTGACCACCAAGGAGGAGTTGGCAGCAGCCGTTCACGTACTAACGGGCCACCAAATGGACGCTTCCAAAGTCAAAGCGCTTCGCTCAGCTTACACGGGCGACTCCACTCAGAAGGGACAGTAAGGGTGGGCTGGTCGCCGGCAGGCTAAAAGCCCCGGCCGGCAGGCTAAAAGCCCCAAAAAGTAACATCGGTTGAAGCTGCAGGATTGAGGAAGAAGATGAATGTTAAAAAACCTTCTCTGCTTCTGTCCAGTCCTATGCAGACTCAGACTGCAACACTTGGAAAACCCCTTCATAAATAAATCAACTAAAATATCGGAGATTTACCTTAAAAATTGTAACTCTTTTATAAAATCTTCCGGAAATGGGATCATACGGTACAACAATGGACCCACAGGGGTCCAAGTGTGCTACACTGTTGAATGACAGCCGTTCTAACCTAACCTAGTCCATATTATATTCAACAAATTCGCAATAAGAAACGAATTAAATACAATGAAGTTTAAAATCTTTAAAGAGGGTTCTGACGCGTGAAGACGAGTAACTAACGATCCATTAGGAACACGACATGTGCGTACATACATAGATAAGATAAATTTATTATTAACCAAACAATATAGAAGAAGCTTTCCGAAAGAGCAACTTGATGGGTAGGTCGCCTCAAAGAAACACGACCCTTGAAAGGAAGGAAAATAATTAACTTGCTGAACAGAACACTCCGAAAAAAGGGAATAATTCCGAAGCATCACAGCAGATAGACCCTCAAACTCCTGCTATAGACAGGAAAGAGACAGCACCGACAACACAGCGAAGCTCCCCGCGACAGGAACTAATATACAAGATGACAGCATTAGAGGAAGAAGCTCTGACCAAATGCAAGGCAATAATAAGGAAGATGAAGCATGCGATGCAAAAACAAAGAAATATTAGCATGGATGTCAGGGACGGTACTCCTAACCTTACGGAAATCTTCGATGTTATAGAAAGCTTCAAAGCGAGCTGGAAAAAAGCTGAAGTTAAAAAACTAAAAGACATGAGTAAGGCAATACCGAAGACCTTGAAGATAGTCGATACCCCGCTGTCGTCAACCCAAAAGAGAGCAGCTACCAGCCCGGCATTACAGGACTCAAGCAAAAAAGTCAGAGGTAAAGAAAGAAGATGGCTTTCAAACAGTGACTGACAAAAGACGGAGAAAAGATGAAAATTGGAGGAACGGAATATGAAAAGAGACGTTAATGGTGAAAAGAAAGATAAAGATAGGACAAGAGTAAGATCTAGACCAGACGCTGTGCTAGTAAGGCTAACTGAAGGAAAGAGCTATGCTCAGGTTCTGAGGGACCTACGAAATAGCGTGAAACTAGAAAATGATGTCAGTAATATACTGTCGATAAGAAAAAAAAGATCAGGTGATATGCTCCTAGAATTGTGGGGGGGAGCAAAGCCGAACTATTATGTGAGACTATCAAGACGCTCAAATGTGATGCAACGGTTAGTACCATGAAACAGCAAACCAAACCGGAAATTCGAGATATAGACAGTATTACAGAGGAAAGCGAGATCATTTCCGCAATTAAAACTGGGATAAGAGATACTACCGAAGAAATCCAAATTCATCTGACTGGAGTTAATAGCTCGGAGCAACGACGGGCCTTCGTTAACTTAACGACAGAAGATGCAGCGAAAATATTGAAGGACCCGAGAATCAGGATTGGCTGGACCCTGCGTCGAGTAAAAGAATGCATCGATACTATGAGATGCTTCAAATGCTTTGGAGGGGGACACCCTCAAAGGAACTGTAAGGGCCCAGATCGAAGAAACCTATGTATCAAAAGCCGAGAGGCTGGGCACAAAATGAAAGAATGCAAAAACCCAGTAAGATGTTGTATTTGCGCAGCGGAGGAAAGGATAGAGCTAAACCACTTTCCGGGTAAAAACAAGGAATGAAAGTCCTACAAGCAAACATGCACAGAAGCAGAACGGCCAATGATCTGATGCTTCAAATAGCATTGGAGCAAATAGCGGACTGGACCGTTATTAGCTGCTATCTAACACCCTCCGATGACATTAAGACTTTCCAAAAAAAACTTGAAGGTATCGAAGATGCTGGCAAATTAGCTCAAGGAAAGGTTCTATTAGCAGATGACTTTAACTCAAGAGCGGAAGAATGGGGCATGGCATCAACCAACTCCAGAGGCAGGAAAATTCTAAACATGGCTGCAAGACTCGGAGTGGTAGTTGGAAATATAGGATCAACCGTTACATTTAGACGACCAGGAAATGAAGGAACAATCCCGGACATAACGCTTGTGTCGGAAGAAATGGCAACCAAGGTTGCCGAATGGAAAGTATTAGAAATCTTTAACGGAAGCGAAACGGACAGACGGACAGACGGACGGACGGACAGACGGACATGGCTAGATGGACTCGGCTATTGGTGCTGATTACGAATATATATACTTCATGTAGTCGGAAACGTCTCCTTCACTGCGTTACAAACATCTGACTGAAATTATAATAATAATGCCAAAGCGGGTAAACCCACACAGGCAAGGTCAAGAACCATACTGGTAGACAAATGATATGAATATCTTAAGAGAGAAATGCCTCAAAACTAGACGCCGCTTCACCCGAGCAAGACGTAGAGGAATATTTATTACCCAGAGCAGGAGTACAAAAAAACGAAGAAGGATCTTAATATTGCTATCCGGAAATCCAAGATTAATAAATGGAAGTGCCTTTGCAACGATCTTAACTCTGACCCATGGGGACTAGGCTACAAAATCGTCATGAAGAAACTTAGGTCCGGGAGATCCTTGCCGGAACTACAGGTAGAACAAATGGACAATATTGTCAGATCACTCTTCCCTACTCATGAGATTAGGACGCGGAGAAGAACGGTGGCCGACCTCGAAGACCGAGTAGACATGTTTACATTGGAAGAACTTGTCAGGGCAACAAAAAGCTTAGTAGGAAAGCCCTGGTTCTAAAAAGCTAGATCAAAGGAGATCCCTTATCGCCATCAGCATATCAACCATTATGTATGTTAAATACGACAGGAAAACTCCTAGAAAAGATGATCAAACCTCGTCTATCAGCAGCAGTTAACAGAGCCGGAGGACTCTCTCCAAGGCAGTTCGATTTTAGACCAGGGAGGTCCACAATAGGGGCAATTCAAAAGGTGTATTGCGAAGCACTACGAAGCCAACAAGGAAATTTCTACTCGAGACCTAAAGTACTCTTGCAACACTGGATGTCAACATTTAACAGCGTTAAATGGGAAAATATTAAAGACGCACTAGAACACAAATTTAAAATCGGTGGATACCTCTTGAAATATTACAAAACTATCTCGAAAATAGGAAGCTACTGTATCAAACAAAGGCAGGCGAGAAATGTGTAAACCTAACATCAGGAGCTGCACAACGATTAATACTGGGACCCGAGCTTTGGAATATAAGCTACGACGAAATACTGCGCATAGAAATGCCGAAAGACACGACCTTAGTAGGATATGCAGATGATATAGTCGCAGTTATCTCGGCTCGTAGCCCCGAAAACGTACTGCGTAAGCTAAACCAGGTGATGCTCCGGGTTAAAGGATGGACGGACAATAACGGTTTTCTGCTTGCCACGGAAAAAACCGAGTTGTTGCTAGTGACAACGTAGCAGATCCCACTAGAAATAGATATGAGAGTAGGAGAAAAAATCATTAGGACGCAGAAAGTGATAAAATATCTGGGAGTTCGCATTGAGCCCAATCTGACGTTTAAGGCTCAAATTCAGCACGCTAAAAGCCGAGCGACCGACACGGCAAAATCACGAAGCAGACTCAAGGCAAACATAGGTGGACCAATCCAGTCAAAACGCAAACTCTTTATGGAAGTGAACCATGCAATCCTGCTTTATTGATGTGAGGTTTGGGCTAGAACACTGCGCGTAAAGTGCAGACTAAAACCCTTGCTCGAAGTTTAAAGGACAATAGCATTGAGGATAATCAGCGCCTACAGCACGGTATCAGGACCAGCAGCTCTTGTCACTGCGGGTGTAATACTGATTGATCTCCTAGCAAGGGAACGCCAATAAGTCTACGAGCTAAAGCAAAGTGGAGTAGCGACAAGACAAACAAAAGAGCTGTGTAGGCTAGGCTTATACCCAACCTCAAGGGCTGGACAAAAAGAAAACACGGAAACGTTGATTACTACCTAAGTCAAATGATGACCGGCCACGGCTATTTCAGGGCCTTTTTGCACACTATCGGGAAAAGCGCTCAAGATACATTGATGTGTAGAACACATAAATGTATCGGTTTCGATCAGAACGCACCGGACTTACGAATGCCATTGGAGATATATTGCCTGAAAACATAGTTGGAATAACATATGGAATCACGTTAAAGCCTATTTTGGAACTATCTTAAGGCCAATGAAAAACGATCTTCATAGACGAGAAACGGAATAAACTGACAACTAAAGAAAGAAAGAGTAAAAGAAAAAAGCAACTGGACGAAAGGATCCATTAAGGGTAGTCTGGACGCAGACCATCAAAGCGGCTCTGTGGATCGTCTCTCTTGGGGGGCCAACTTTTATCGGTTACGATACGGGCTGGTAACCCAATAAAGACGAGCCATAATTATTATTTTTATTAGGCGGCTTTTAAATCCCGTTCGCGTCTGTTCCCGAGGAAGGCGGCGTTTGGGTTAGCGTCTGTCTAGATCGCCAGACACTAAAGAAGGTCCCCCGCTGATAACAACGGCATTCCAACAGTACCAATATTGAAACCCGAGAAACCGAGAAGTGCAGAGCAGTGCTTCGAAAAATGAAGTACGCGATGTTTAGGCGGCGAAACATCAGTATGGATGTTAAAGACGGAGCGTCAGAGCTGAGTGAACTCCTTGACATTGTCGGGAATTACAGGAAAAGCTGGTTGACTGCCGAAACAAAGAGGGTCAAGATAGAGAATGCGGCAGCTGAAGCCAACAAAAGGCTAGAGGAAACTGACACATCAGTTTCCTCTCACAAAAAGCGGACGGCCTCTAGCCCGGCCGAGCAAGAGGCGTCTTAAAAATCCAAGATAATGAAGAAAAGGACGGACTTAAAACAGTGACTCGGAAGAAGAGAAAACCTAAAAAAGGCCAAACAGAGGGAACGAATGAAAAGGTTACTGTTATTCCTGAGAATAAAGGAGAAAACCCCAAAGCACGTATCAGATCTCGCCCAGATGCTGTATTGGTCAAGCCCGCAGAAGGCAGAAGCTACGCCGAGGTGCTTAGGGAGGCCTGAGGCCTGACGAGACCGATATAGCCATCCGCTCAGTCAGGAAAACCAAGTCAGGGGATTTGCTTCTAGAGTTATCAAAAGGAAGTAAGCCCGAGAAACTTTGCGAAAGCGTTAAGCACACGCTCAAAGAAAACGCCACAGTAAGGACTATCAGGCCGATATGCAAGTTAGAGATACGAGACATAGACAGTCTGATAAACGAGGAGGAAGTCATAGCTGCAATCAAGGCTATATTAGGCGAGCAGAGTCAGGAAGTCAAAGTGAGACTAACTAGCGCAAATAACTCGGAGCTGAAGCAGGCTTTCGTTATATTACCAACAAAAGAGGCAGTTAAAATTCTCAAGGAGCCAAGAATTAAGATCGGATGGACACGTTGCCGAGTGAAACAGTGCATCGAAGTAACATGCTGCTTTAGATGCTTTGGACCACATACAACGGGGCTGCTCGGGACAAGACAGGAGAGATCTGTGTATTAGGTGTGGTGAGCCGAGGCACAAGATGAGAAGTTGCTTGAAGACGCCGAAGTGTTGGCTTTGTGCATATGAAAACCGCACGGAACTCAATCCCTGGGACGAGTAACTGCGCAGCCAGTACCCGCAAGGCCCAAATATGAAAGTCCTACAAGCAAACCTTCACAGAAGTCGTATAGCAGATGACCTGCTGTCCCAGATAGTACTAGAACAGCACGTGGATTTGGTTATAATTTGCGAACAATATAGAGTGAAACGTCTGGCAATCCCCACAAGCGAGGAGTAGGGGTATACGATCTCTCGTGGCTTACAGCCGGCTTCTGAAAAAACGGAGCTATTGCTACTCACCAGAAAACAGATGCCACTAGAGATAGATTTAAGGCTCACCGAGACAACTATTCAAACACGGAAGTCAATTAAAGCACCTCGGGGTCAGGATGGACTCAAAACTGACCTTTGGAACACAAATTGATTACGCTAGAACCAACGCTGCAGACTCAACAATGTATCTCAGTAAACTTATGGCAAACATTGGTGGACCAATACCATCCAGACGAAAGTTGTTAATGATAGACCTCCTAGCTAAAGAGCCTCTATGATCTCCGACAAGCTGGAGAAGCATCTAAGCAATCGATTTAGGGCCTAAAAAGTGAAACCCTCTATATCTGACAAGAAAGATGGGAACGCGAAGGCACTGGAAGATGGACAAGAAGACTTATCCCCGACCTTAAAAGCAGGGTGGAAAGACGACACGGTGATGTAGACTACTACGTTACCCAAGTGCTCACAGGCCACGGCTACTTCAGCTTCTTTCTTAACAAGATGGGCAAAAGGACGGAAGCCAGCTGTATCTACGCTGATGCTGAAGCCGACAACGCAGAACATACAATGTTTCATGTACGAAATTTACGCAGCAACGAAATAGTCTAGCACGAGCGATCGGGCAGATTACGCCAAAACAATAGTCGCAAAGATGTGCGAAAGCGAAAAGAACTGGAGGGCAGTAGCCGCTTATATCGGAGATATTCTGCGCTCGAAGAAAAGGGACCTCGATGAAAGGATATAAAAAGGGCAATCTGGACGCAGACATTAGACGGGCTCCTTGGGTCCCAATGGATATATACTGTGGTATATATTGGCACCTAAGTAGAGACGAGCCTTACAGCTTTGTATGAGTAGATGAACGCGCACCAAGCGCAATATGCCCCACTTTGAAGTAATGCGAAAACTTTTCCGAAGTGGATACAGCCCTGATGAGGAGGGGTTTATAGTGGGTGCAAGCCCCACATACCACACCTACGACGGTAGTGTGAGGTGCAGAAGGCATTTTCCCTCCTCAACACAAAAAAAAAAAAATATATATATATTTGGGTACAATATTTCGAAATCATTTGAAAAAACAGAAAATAAGAAAGTACAAGAAATTGTGGATTTTCGGCAATTACAACATTTAATTTAAAGCTAAAAATAAAGTTCGAGTGTGCCCTGAAAGTAATTTAGTTTTAAATTGGGTTTCATTTTTAATGTTTTTTAAATTGTTTGGAAGATCATCCCAGTAGCGAACAGTTTGGATATAAAAATGTTTTTCTGCCGATCCTAGTTTTAATTGTTTGCAAAAAATATTATTTGTTTTAGCGGAGCCTGACATAAAAGAGTTCTAAACTTAATCCAAGACGTGCGCTGTGCGATCCAGGTTAAAAATATATAGTGCTATTGAGTTAAACGCCACTCTCAGCTTGCGCATATTTGCTGCGTCTGAGGATGCAACAATTTCAAGTCCGTAAAAAAAAGTTGGTATTACACAAGTTTTAGCTACTAACATTCTGATGTTCTAAGTTATAAGATTCTAGGTTAAAGAAAGCTGCCTGAGTATAGCATAAGTTTTCCGAGTGGCCTTAGTAATATGATCATCCCATGACAATGTGGAATTAAATTCTATGCCGAGATTTGTGGCTCTTTTAACATAATTGATAGCTACATTGTTAACATTGACTTTTGGAAGCAAACTTGAGTTTATAGGTCTTTTGTATATAAATAGGCATTTTGTTTTACTAGGATTTAGATGCAGCCCGTTCGCCTCCGCTTAATTATTTATTTTCTGGATTTCACAGTTGCTTATTCTAATACATTCATTAATTTGTCCTAATGGACGACTTACATAAAGCTGGACATTGTCTACAAAAAGGTATACATTACAGTCGGACAAACATTTTGCAAGATCATTTACGTATAAGAAGAAATCCAATGGGCCTAGGACTGACCCTTGTGGGACCCCCTGTGCGAGGGGCAAGAGATCAGATCTGCGATTTCCGACCTCTGCCTGCAATCTGTTTGTAATGTAGGTTTGGAGAAGCTTTATTGCACATGGCGAAAAGTTATACAGCGTTCGCAGTTTGGTACAAAGAATTGCAGGGTTAATAGTGTCAATCTGTTTTTTTCGACAATCTGTTGGCGTACGTCTTCAGAAATCTTCAAGATGACAGTAGTACAGCTTCTACCCAGATTGCTTGTTGCGGAGGATACAGTTATTTTCCAGGTGTGACAGAATTTGCTGGGCAACCAGGCGTTCAAATAACTTAGACAGAAATGAAAGTATCGGGAGTATCTTAGCCATTTCTCACACTTCGGGGAACGTAGAAGTGGTGAATATAGTATTAAAGATGTGAGAGATGTGATGAATTAACTTTGGTACCAATAACTTCACGAATTTGGGGCTTATGTTGTCCAGACAATTTAGGTATAATTTGGTCCAAAATTCTAAATTATAACCGCTTTAGGAGTTAAGAATATAAGAGGATTTATTTTGCTTCGCAAATATGGTATTTTAAGCTGTTTGGGGCCATTGAGGGGACATGTGGGATCTTCATGCGCAGTTAGGGCCCACAGAAGTTCTGCATAAAAATGTGGCTGCTCCAGTTTCGTTTTATTTTTAGTTATAGCTCTTTAACATTATAAGTCTTTAGAGATAGGATTTTTGTTTGCAAACTGTTCTTATATTCAAATTTTGTTCATATTTATATATATTCTTACAATAATACATTATAAAATATATAGTTTTTTTTATGTACCTGGTATTTTGATAAATCCTTTACAAACATGTCTTCGCTGCAACTCATGTAATCAAACAGAACATCTTGTTGAACATCTCGATTTTTTTCGACAAATCCATCCGCGACGTAAATTACACTACCAGCGTAGTGTTTTATTCCGAACTCGGTTTCCCAATGACGACGATCATAACCTTTTATATAATTTGGATGAAACTCGAACTCGGAGTGCATATTATTTAAATATGCTGAATCGGAACCCTTTGGCATATGACACTGCTCTGTCAATAACTTGAACACACATCGGGGAGGTTTTTCTATTATTTCTAAGCATTGAGAGTTATCTGTGAACTCCACGTGATTAAAGCATATTTCCTCTTGTTTGTACTAGAAAAAAAGTTTAAAATATTAAGTTAACAAACTATAAACATAATTTGTTTTTTATGTTCAATATACTCTATATATTATAAATATTATTTTCGTTGGAAGGTATAAAATAAAAAGAATATAAGATAAAAAGAATCGTTTCCTAACCGTATTCGTAGATACATGAACTCATTCAATAAATTATTTGTAATTTTTTTGTTTTTGTGAATTAATTAATTTGAATTTGGGGTTTAACCGATTTAAATGAATTTTAATTTTGAGTTTAATAGATTGACTGAATAAATGGCACGAATTCAATGAGAAACGACAATTATTTAGTGGATCAATCTGCAAAAATTGCATGGCATACTACGACACAAAACAAAATTGAATTATTCACGCAGTACTCCAATACATATATGTATATATAAGATTGTTTAATAGTACATGTACAATAGGGTGGACTTTTTTTGTATGAAATTTTTAAGGCCATGCTCCTCTCACCCCGTTTTGTATACTTAATCTATAAAAGAAAGAAAAAGTGAATATTACGCATATTTCAGATTCATCTAGATGCCGTAGAGTTAATTTTATCTTTGACAGTGTTTCAAAAATTATCGAAATCGTTCATAAAATTCAAGTCCCTGGGAGACAAATACAACTTTAAAATCATAGTCAGCATTTCTTTGGCCATAACTTTTATTGGCGAACGCAAAAGTGACAAACTTTGTATGGGACTTTTATACAAACTAACTTTCTTTGCCGAATTTCGGCAAAGTCCCGTTAGGATTCTGCTACGCCGAAACCTCATGGCCAATTGAATGATCTGGTCATAACCAAATTTTCTCTCGAACGTTGCAGACGTGCGTTTATGAAAATTACATTTTGTTGGTACAGTCCGCATATTCTCAGCGACATAAGTACAGTGAATCGTGAACATTACCTATTTGTGCATCGAACGAGCTCAAATCATCGCTCCCAGAAAAACCAAACACCTTAGTCGACGACTAATCTGGCCGACTCTTTTTATTTTGCATAAACGGAGATCTGTACGATCCAGGTGATAACCAAAATTAAGTTTCTGTGAAACCGTATTAATTTGTGTGAGTTTTAGAAAAGTTCTCGGCCAGCCGGCAAGCAAGCTTCGCGCTGCTAACGCGCCGCACTGCCGCTGCTGACGCCTGCGCACGATGGTGTATTTTAGCAGTTACCACTAGCCGGTGTTACATAACCTGTGAACCACGAGGTTAGACTCCATTGCTTGGAGCAACACCTGCCCAAGTACAGGTTACTCCCCCTAAAGTGATTAGAAGCTAATTAGAGGTATCGATTCTTTTATGGTTCAGGTGGTTCCGCTCACTAGCACTTGGTTTATTGGGAGAAATAAACCAAGCGAAATATCCTAGCCATATAATTCATGAGCACGGTGGGGCTTATATAGCGACCACGTGCGAGTCCTCACTGCCTGCTGCAGATCGGTCCGAGTTCAGGTACAGCCTAATGCGCCCCTCGGTGGCGCTTTCGACATATCCACGTACGATTTATAACCAGGAGAGAGTTTCTTTCTAAATCGGCACCCGCTGGAGATTTTCACCCTTTGGACGGATTGGACCCAATGAATGAGGATCAGGACAAGTTCTAAATAAACTTATGAATACCACCTAGTTTACTATTTACATGCCAACGCGTAAGGCAAACCGGCCACTAGCCGCGCTTAATTTCATCTTTTGTGTAAGCCTATATCGTCAATAAAGACACCATTCGGATAATTGATCCGAACATCTTAGTTCGACTTAAGTAATTATAATTAATTTAGAATGCAAAGAACTACGAAAATAATATTTAAGTACCCGCCCTCAAATCCAGCTAGATCAGTGGGCCCAGTGAAAAGTAGCTAGGAAGTAGAGTAAAATTTAAAAACAGCCACAATGTGCTTTTAGAGGAACTAAGGATTGTTCAACTGATTTATAATGAATTACCATATTGTAAAATCTTGGAATAGAATTTCAGTTCCTTTAAACATGGAAGGTTAAATAAAATGTAGTCTGTCATAAGTACATCATGTCACAAATTTATCACAACCAATAGTCGGAAAGGGAATTCCTTGGGGCAACACAAATAGTCTCCAGTGTTGCCATGGTCGGGAGGGTTTAGAGGAGAATGCGAAAGCAACATCTAATTCACATACTAAACGGCCTGTTCTACATAACAATATTTATAGACCCACCTTATTTTTGTTTAGTCCACCTGTAGTTTAGTTTCCGAATGTGCACTTATATTATTATGCAAGCGTGTTTAGGGAAAGACGAGATAGAAGAGCCGGTAACAAAGATCAGTAGGAACTAACATCATCCTGACCATCCCACTCATATAAAGGAAGACCATCCAAAATTCGATTCAACGTTTTTATTTTTTTTTGTCTACGGTAACTTTAGTAACTGATTAGATCTATTCGATACCTGGAACTTGGGATCACAATCTTTCGCATAGAGATAACCCAACCGGTAAAGATAGACCTAAGCAATCTTAAAGGAATTGTACGATTTGCTTATCCACAACAACATTTAGGGCAATGTAGGAGTTTGTTTTTTTGAGTCCTGGAATATACGAATATAATTTCAACAATAGGAATTAGTCGACCGGATACAACTACAAAATCTACGCCCAAAGAAAAGAATTCAATCTAGTCCGGGATACGAATAACAGGGTTTAACTTGTAGGTTTACGTCCTGACCATTTAGGATTGATGGAAATGTGGTTTTAGAACAGTTCTATTAGATTATCAATAGAAGGTAGACAGGTCACTCCGCTATTGGTTTGTGATATTGCTAGTGGTTATGCATGGAAAATGACAGATTTTATTTTGATGTTTAAAGATTAAAAAGAAAACTTATTGAAAACAAGATACCGGTCGGTCACAGCCCACCAGATTCTAACCCAGAATATCCAAGAATTTGCAACATATGCGTGCAGGTTATGACAATCGAACAAGAAACAACTAAAACTAGATGTAATCATGTGTTGTATGAACAATGCTTAGAAAATTACCTACAATGTTCTCACCATTGTCTGTCCTGTCGAGAAAATATTTACAATATGAGAGAGGGCCAAGATTTAGAAAGCGAACTGAGAGAGGCTAAAGATCACAGAAGTTTAGAGGCAAACACAAACCGTGAACCGTCCGAACACACCAGCCTTAGCAGAAAATAAACCAGTCTCAGGAGAAAATCCACCAATCATAGGAGACCAACAAATACCACAAGAAACCAGTCTCAGGAGAAAATCCACCAATCATAGGAGACCAACAAATACCACAAGAAACCAGTCGTAGGGGAGTAGTTACTAGATCAATGCAACGTGGTGATCATCAACCACAAAGAAATAGGGTTGGGAGACATAGTTCTCGCTCAACTCAACAACGGAATTAAGCAGATAACATAACTATATATTATCTCAGATTCATAGACAAGAAACTAATATGTTAAATCAATTAACCGCCCATATAACAAATACTATTCAGACCCAATTGGCTTCGATAAGTTTAAGGGAACACGAAAACTCAGATCAGCATAATCAATCAAGTCGCAACCAAAGTGTATCTTTGAATGTTAGTAGAAGCGCACTTCCAAGTCACCCAGAGGGTAATCAAAACTCACGACCACAGGGGAGTTCACCAAGTATTTCTCGAGAGCTTCGTTCTAATTTCCCAACGATGTCCATAGAAAAAATAGGAAGCATTATTTAAAACTGGCGTCTGAAGTTCGATGGAACCAAAGAAGGAATGACAGCCTCTGAGTTCATATACCGAGTCCGTTCCTCAACAGCTCAATCCTTATCAGGAGATTATCAATTACTTTGCGATCATTTACATTTACTGTTAGCTGGTAAAGCCGCTGACTGGTATTGACATTTTCACAAGAAGCAGAACCAACTCGATTGGAACACATTCTGTGCCGCTTTTCGCGACAAACACGAAGAATTCGATAGCGATGTAGATGTTTGGTTGAAAATTGCAAAGCGTAGACAAGAAGACCATGAACCATTTGATGTATATCAAGTATCCTTGGAAAATCTTGTAGGTCGATTAATCAAAACAATTTCGGAACAAAAACTCGTAAAGGTCTTGGTAGATAATTCTAAACCAACACTTCGACACGAACTGATGCACCTTGAATTACGATCAGTTGCACAGCTCGTTGATTAAGTCCGGCACCATGAACATTTTTACAGTGATCCTAGGATTTCCTCGTTTAAGTCCCAATTTATGGCACGTCGCAACATTCCAGAGATTCACTCTAGCGAAGAAATGGAAATCGATTTCCAAATTGATGATATTCGCAACAAGATCGTTTGTTGGAATTGCGATAAGAAAGATCATAAATTCGAGAAATTCAGGCTCTCAAGAAAATGCAAAAGACTTTCGGTTGTGTAAAAACCGCCAACGGAACTACATGCCCAGTAATAGGACAGATAACATCGATGATAACGTATGAGGGTCTTTTCCTCAGGCAGTGACATTTTTTGTAATTCCTGACTTAAAGCAAGACATCTATCTTGGGATTGATTTTTGGCACCTCTTCGAACTTACTGATCGGATATTAAACCCCAGAATTGACGAAATAAATACCGGATGCAATATTTCAACCAACAAAAACTTAAAGTTTCACGATCTTACTCATGTCCAAAAGAAAATGTTGATAGCGTGATAGAGATGTTTCCTAACTATGCGCGAGACGGATTAGGAAAGACCTAAGTCATTTCACACGCCATAGACACAGACACCGCACGCCCGGTTAAGCAACGGCATTGGCCAGTATCACCGGCAATAGAGAAAATAATGTTTCCTGAGATAGATAGGATGCTAGATCTTGATATTATCGAAGAATCGACATGTCCGTGGAGTAGCAACGTTTTAGTGAGGAAGGGAGATAAATGCCGACTTTGTCTGGATTAACGCGTAGTTAATAGCGTTACCCTCCCCTACCTCACATCGACGGAATCTTAAGTAGACTACCTCCAGCTCGCTTCATAACCGGATTGGATATGAAACATGCCTTTTGGCAAATTCCGTTAGAAGAAAAATTCCGGCAATACACAGCGTTTACTATTCCAAATCGACCATTATATCAATATAAGGTCATGCCGTTTGGATAATGTAACGCGCCCCAAACCCTTTGTAGATTGATGGATCAGGTAATACCCGCTCACTTACGCACAAGAGTCTTCGTCTATTTTGATGACCTTTTGGTCCTATCGGATGACTTTAACTCTCATATGGTGTTACCCCAGGAGATCGCTTTGTGTTTAAGGAAAGTAAACCTTACCATAAACATTAGTAAATCTAAGTTTTGCATGGAAGAGATCAAATATCTAGGTTTACGGCACACTAAAACCAGACCCAGATAAAATAAGAGCAATAAACGAGTTTCCAGTTCCAAGCACTGTGAAACAGTTAAGACGGTTTCTAGGGCTCTCCGGCTGTTACCGTCGCTTTGTTATTAACTATGCTTCGCTAAGCTTCCCGCTGACCGAACTGTTAAAGAAAAATAAACCACTGGAATGGAACAAGGCAGCTGAAACTTCGTTTGAAGATTTAAAAGCTAAATTGACCTTCGCCCTGATACTCAGTAATTGCTAATTTGTGATGCAAGTTCATATGGTATAGGATGTGTGCTGGCATAGACCGACGAAGGCGGAAGTGAGTTGCCCATTGCCTAAATGTCTGAAAAATTGTCAAAGGCACAACGCAACTACTCCGTTACAGAGTTGGAGTGTTTGGCAGTGATAAAAGGAATAAATAAATTCCGTGCCTACATAGAAGGTCAAAAGTTCGGCGTTATAACAGACCACTCCTCTCTGCAATGGCTTATGCGGCAAATAGATCTTTCTGGTCGTCTTGCCAGATAGGCTATAAAATTGCAAGGGTTTTCGTTTTCCATAACACATCGCAAGGGTATGCAAAATGTTGTTGCAGACACATTATCAAGAGTAAATGAACCCGAAGTTAACGAGTTTAACGATTTAGGTCCGATAGTAGATTTAACAGCAAAGGAATTTCTATCCTTGCAGTACACCGATCTTATCGAAAACATACAGAACATTCAAGAACGACTACCCGATCTCAAGGTGGTAGACAAATTCGTTTACAAGAGAACCAAAAACGCAACAGGAGACTCAAAGCAAGAACAAGAATCCTGGAAGCTATGGATTCCCAATGACTTGGTACCACAAATTCTATACCGAGCTTATGACGCACCAGACGCTGCTCATTGCGGCATGGGAAAGCTTGTAGAGAAACTAAGGCGTTACCTATTTTGGCCACGCATGGTTACCGAAATTAGGGATTACGTTAGAAAGTGCTCTGTGTGTCTCGCTACCAAAAGTTCCAACACAGTTCTTCGACAGCCAATGGGAAAGCCAATGGAATCCCAGAGACCCTTTCAGAATCTGTACATGGACTTATTGGGGCCATATCCGAGTTCTAAATCCGTTAACATAGGATTGTTGATAATTGTAGACCATAATACGAAGTTCCATTTTCTCCACCCTTTAAAAAAGTCAAGTCTTTAAAAAAGTTCACCTCCAATAAGATTTGCGACTTTCTGCAGGACCAGGTTTTCTTTACATTCGGAGTTCCCGAAGTAATCTTAACTGATTCGCAGTTTCGTACTAGCCTATTTCCAGCCTTTTGGACTAGATTCGGCGTTTCCCATAAGTGCGCCGCAATTTACTCTCCGCAAGCAAACGCAAGTGATAGGTTAAATCGCTCTGTTCTAGCAGCGATTAGAGCGTATATAGGAGTCGATCACACAAACTGGGATACAAATCTAAACGAAATCAATGGTGCGCTTCGATCTGCAATACACCGTAGTACGGGTTATTCGCCATATTTTTTAGATTTTTGCCAAAACATGTTGCTTAACGGAAAGGATTACGAATTTCTGCGGAAGCTAGATCTTTAAATTGACGACACGCGTATTGACGATCGAGATGCCTTGAAAATTGCCCGAATCAAATCCAAAGAATCGGTGGCGCGGTCGCAAGACAATAACGCCAAAGTCTATAATTTAAGAAACCGATTAGTTCAACTTAAAGTAGGAGACCCCGTCTTTGCAAGAAACTTTGTTCAAAGTAACGCAGCTAAGAAGTTTAATGCCAAACTTGCAAACGTATTCATCAAAGCAAAAGTCAAACGTAAACTCGGCTCTGCTTACTACGAGATTGCGGATGAATCAGGGAAAGTATTGGGTACATATGAAAGATCTGAAAATACAAAAAAATTAAGGAGAATATGAAGAAAAAAAAAAGAAAAAGGCAGACTTTTCAGTTAACGACATCTCAGATGGCTCCTGCGCTGCATTAACTGTGGTGTAGTATCCAGCCTTTCAGCAAGCAGCTTTAGGCAAGCAGTGTTTCTTCTTAAGAGAACAATTTCTTTTATCTTCCTCTCCTCGCCTTGTCCTCTTTGTCGCTAATCAGAAAACGCAGACAAAAGGCAGCATAGTTCGGAACATTCGAGATCGCACTGATCACACGCCCGACGATTCATGCTTGCATACATACATACACACAAGCTGCGGTTACCGAATTTCGGCAAAGTCCCGTTAGGATTCTGCTACGCCGAAACCTCATGGCGAATCAAATGATCTAGTCATAAACAAATTTTCTCTCGAACGTTGCACACGTGCGTTTATTGAAATTAGATTTTGTTGGTACAGTCCGCATATTCTCAGCGACATAAGTACAGTGAATTGTGAACATTACCTATTTGTACATCGAACGAGCTAAAATCATCGTTCCCAGAAAAACCAAACACCTTAGTCGACGACTAATCTGGCCGACTCTTTTGATTCTGCATAAACGGAGATCTGTACGATCCAGGTGATAACCAAAATTAAGTTTCTGTGAAACCGTATTAATTTGTGTGAGTTTTAGAAAAGTTCTCGGCCAGCCGGCAAGCAAGCTTCGCGCTGCTAACGCGCCGCACTGCCGCTGCTGACGCCTGCGCACGATGGTGTATTTTAGCAGTTACCACTAGCCGGTGTTACATAACCTGTGGTCCACGAGGTTAGACTCCATTGCTTGGAGCAACACCTGCCCAAGTACAGGTTACTCCCCCTAAAGTGATTAGAAGCTAATTAGAGGTAACGATTCTTTTATGGTACAGGTGGTTCCGCTCACTAGCACTTGGTTTATTGGGAGAAATAAACCAAGCGAAATATCCTAGCCATATAATTCATGAGCACGGTGGGGCTTATATAGCGACCACGTGCGAGTCCTCACTGCCTGCTGCAGATCGGTCCGAGTTCAGGTACAGCCTAGTGCGCCCCTCGGTGGCGCTACCGACTTAACCACGTGCGAGTCCTCACTGCCTGCTGCAGATCGGTCCGAGTTCAGGTACAGCCTAATGCGCCCCTCGGTGGCGCTTTCGACATATCCACGAATCGGCACCCGCTGGAGATTTTCACCCTTTGGACGGATTGGACCCAATGAATGAGGATCAGGACAAGTTCTAAATAAACTCATGAATACCACCTAGTTTACTATTTACATGCCAACGCGTAAGGCAAACCGGCCACTAGCCGCGCTTAATTTCATCTTTTGTGTAAGCCTATAAACCGGCCACTAGCCGCGCTTAATTTCATCTTTTGTGTAAGCCTATATCGTCAATAAAGACACCATTCGGATAATTGATCCGAACATCTTAGTTCGACTTAAGTAATTATAATTAATTTAGAATGCAAAGAACTATGAAAATAATATTTAAGTACTCCCCCTCAAATCCAGCTAGATCAGTGGGCCCAGTGAAAAGTAGCTAGGAAGTAGAGTAAAATTTAAAAACAGCCACAATGTGCTTTTAGAGGAACTAAGGATTGTTCAACTGATTTATAATGAATTACCATATTGTAAAATCTTGGAATAGAATTTCAGTTCATTCAAACATGGAAGGTTAAATAAAATGTAGTCTGTCATAAGTACATCATGTCACAAATTTATCACAACCAATAGTCGGAAAGGGAATTCCTTGGGGCAATACAAATAGTCTCCAGTGTTGCCATGGTCGGGAGGGTTTAGAGGAGAATGTGAAAGCAACATCTAATTCACATACTAAACGGCCTGTTCTACATAACAATATTTATAGACCCACCTTATTTTGGTTTAGTCCACCTGTAGTTTAGTTTCCGAATGTGCACTTATATTATTATGCAAGCGTGCTTAGGGAAAGAAGAGATAGAAACGAACCCCGACATATCCGACGAGCAAACCATAGAGCGAAGTATAGTGCACAAAACTCTATCTTCCGAGACCCTTATTTGTTGTTGTAGTCGTCCCGATTACAACAAAAGCAGGTGCATGCTACAGTGGCCTTTCGTAGGTTCTCCTGTAAGCGCTCCACGTATTCGGGGTAGCTTTGCAAATCGGGGGACGGACGTCCGTAAATCAGCTCTGCAGGTAGGCGGGGTTCACGTCCTAGCATGAGTAAGCCTAGTGAAAATCCAGTGGCTTCGTGAGGGGTTCAGCGATAGACCCGCAAGGCTAACGGTAGGAGTTGGTCCCAATCGCGTTGATCGGCGGCGACGAATTTAGCCAAATAGTCCAGCAAGGTCCGGTTAAACCTCTCGACCATGACGTCGGATTGAGGGTGTAGCGGGCTCGTGCGAGTCTTTTCCACATCAAGATGGTGCATACAGGTCTGAAACACAGTTGACTCTAAATTGCGACCTTGATCCGAGTGGAGTACGAAAGGCGCTCCATATCGGCAGAACACTTTCTGCACGAGGGCTTTGGCTACGGTCTCAGCAGTCTGGTTAGGGAGGGCGATGCATTCAGGCCATTTAGTAAAATAGCACATGACCACGGCTATACATCGGTTACCGAGCAATGTTGTAAGCAAGGGTCTCTGAATGTCGATCGCCAGGCGCTCAAAAGGGGCACCAATAGAACTTGGTTTCAACTGGCCCACCGTTCGCCGGGAGGGTCCCTTCCTTGCATTGCACTTGTGGCAGCGTGAACACAAGATGGCCACGTCTGCTGATTGACGAATACAGTAGTACCGTTTCTTTACTTTGGCAGTCGTCTTTTTGACTCCAAAGTGACCTCCAGTTGGCGAGTTATGAGCGTGGTGTAGGGTTTCCTCTCGCAATGATTGCGGTACTAGCGTTACCTTCTCACCCGTATTTCTTAGGGTCTTTATAACGCCATCTTCCAAGTGCAGGTTTGTGAAGGAGTGCCAAAAGGCTTTTACTTCGGGGCTTTCGCCCCAAATCTGGGATTTGGGGGGTCTCTTTCTATCTTCCAACCAACTCCTTTCGTTGGAGTTGGGAGTAATCGACAGCTTCGATTTGCATGAAAAGGACTCCTGGGCTGTCGGACTGTTCAGCTTTTTCGCATACTCTGCATGCGCCACAGGGTCGGCGCACTATGGGTAATTTTACATATCTTGGACGTTGATGCACTATGGTCAGTACAAACAAGTGGCCCTTACGACACCAAGCAAAGCTTGTTACGCGCGGAGCCCTAAACCGTTTTGGGCAAGTAAGCGGAATCGCGGACATGGAGAAAATACGATCTAACAAAATACATGCTTACAAAGAATTTATAAATTGTTTGAAGACAGAAAATACATAAGTTTATTATAATTAGTAGCATTGGGGGTATCAAACAGTAAGACGTGGCACAGTGAATTATAGTCGTCACACAGAACACGAAAAGGATCATGCAGGGCATAATTAGATCTACATATTGGCAGGGACAACGGACGAAAACGGCGAACTGTTCTACAGGGTACATTCCAGTTAAGTGAACTAAGAAGGAAAGGGGAGTCGACATCACCATTAAAAAGTTTATGTAAGAACATAACTTGTACACTTTCTTTGGCCAAAAGCCATTTTTCAAAAGTCGTTAGAAATTGGTTTTGTCCACCATAAGATAACATCAATGTCAAATGTTATTAACAGAAAAGTTTAACAGTGCACATCGCTGTTAAGTTATCAGCTGTGAAAGCCTGCTAATGCTTCAAGGAGATGGCAGCGCTGGTAAATCGCATATTTTGATTAAAAATTTAAATTGTCAAAAAGTGTATAATGAAACAATGCAGCGCCGTTTTTGAAATGCAGTTTTTTTATGAGCGTACCGATGTATTTATTGATTGTAGTGTTCCTTTAACCCACCTATAACCTCTAACCTCAAAAAACATTAAAATTGATATTCAATTTTTATTTTTTAATGGAGCTACAAAGTGAGTCCAGCTGTTTCCAGCTCTGGAACCTTTTTTATCTTGTAGAGTACTTAATTATCTTTAAACTCAGTAAGTATAAAAGTGCACTTTTGCGCACTTTCTCTGAAATAAATGTTTTAGGACCTCCATCAAAACATGAATAATTACCGTATTTTTGTATGGTGAATGTCAGTTACGGTGCACTCTTTGCAAAAGCGGTATGCAACTATATTTCTTATTAAATATTAATCATCTAAAAATTATGTTACATCATTGTTTCACTGAAATAACTTTGTTATAAAGGTTTAAAGTATTTTTGCTAGAAATTATAATGGCAATAATTATAAAAATTAAATTTTAATAAAAAATGACAAAAATGGAAAACTTGTATATATTTTTAAAAACTGAAAATGTTGTTCTTATTATTATAATTTAAAAAAATATTTTTTTTTTATTTACGTTTATGAAAAAAAAATTTTTTTCTCAAAAAAAAGGCGGGACCACGCCTATTTTTCCAATAAAAATTCTTTTAAATTTAATATAGTAAAATCAATAAACAAAATCGTTAAATATTGCGTCGTTTTTAAGTTATTAAATAATGCCATAATTAATAATTCCCCATAGTGCGGCGTGAGATCGCGTCGGCATTACCATGCTGTCTACCGCTTCGGTGGTGAATGTCCATGTGGTACTGCTGTAGGCGTTCGATCCAGCGAGCTAGTTGGCCTTCCGGTTCTTTAAAGTTGAACAGCCATCGGAGCGACGCATGGTCTGTTTGCAAGACAAACTTTCGTCCGTACAGATAATGATGAAAATGTTTGGTAGAGAGATCGGCGGCTAACAGTTCTCTTCTTGTGACGCAGTAGTTGCGCTCTGCTGCGTTAAATGTTTGCTGTAGTATTCCAAGACATGCTCCTTACCGTCCTGGCATTGGCTGAGCACAGCTCCAGCGCCGTGATTGGAGGCATCAGTGTCGAGGATGAACAAACCATCAGGGTCTGGAAAGGTGAGCACTGGTGACGTTGTTAGCCTTACCTTAAGCAGGCTGAAGGCGCTTTGTGCATTGGCAGACCACGTGAAGGGGCGGCGGGCCTCGGTCAACTCATGCAACGGCCGGGCTATGGTCGCAAAGTCTGGGATGAACTTGCGGTAGAATGAGCACAATTGCGGTTGCAGGGTTGCGGCCAATCGAAAACTTTTTGGATTTTGTCGGGGCATGCCTTTAAGCCGCGGTGGCTCACGATGTGACCAAGATAATTCACTTCGGAGCGGAAGAAGGCACACTTTCGTGGAATCAACTTAAAGCCGGCGGTTGCCAGACGATCAAATACTTGATCTAAGTGAACCAGGTGCGCCTCGGCTGTGCGGGAGTGCACGATTATGTCGTCTAGGTATACCAGTGTTGACTTCCAAGAGAGACCGGTCAGTAGGCCATCCATCAGGCGTTCGAAGGTCGCTGGCGCATTTGTCAGGCCAAATGGCATCACGTTGAATTCGAACAGCCCCACGTCACAAGTGAACGCAGTTTTGGGACGCGACACCTGGTCCATTTCTACTTGCCAGTATCCCCTTTTTAAATCCATGGTAGAGAACCAGCGGGAGCCATGCAGGGTAGTCAAAATGTCATCCATTTTTGGCAACGGGTACGAATCCTTCACTGTCATGTCATTCAGGCGACGATAATCAACGCAGAATCTGGTGGATCCACCCTTTTTCCTTACTAGCACTACGGGCGAGGCCCTGGGGCTGGTGGAAGGGCGGATCACGTCTCCGGACTGCATATCGGCGATTAATTGCTCCACCTCCGTTTTTCGTGCGAGGGGTATCCGCCGTGTTGGTTGCTTGACAGGCCGGGCCTGACCGGTGTCGATGGTGTGGTGGGCTAAATTTGTTCGCCCCATGTCATCGTCACCTTGAGGAAACACTGTCTCGTAGCTTCCGCCAACCTACATGAAGGCTCGTTGGCAAGTCTGGCGGTAGCGCTGGTGACAACCAACACATACCGTCCGGCTCTGCCAGTTTTCCGGCGGCCGGCAATACTTAGGCTGATTCCACTTGTCCCAAAATGGTGAATATTGGTAACCGGCATTCCCAGGAACTCAGGTTCAGCAAGTGTAGAGTTGTGGAGTTGTCCTCTCGGTTCACCACCGTACTGCCTAAGATTACCTCATTAGGTAACTGGGAAAAGGTACCACGCTTCAATACTGCCACGGGACATCGATCTTGTGATTGGCAACAGACTCTCAGAAAAGTGTTGCTGTAGGCAGGAATAATGGTATCTACTGTAGAGTACAGTAGGCAAGGCAGCGTGACACCGGGGGTGCAGTGGAATCGCTCCCCACGAGAATTTGAGGTGCAAAGCCTTTAGGTCCACGGATGCCTGGTGACGCAACAGAAAGTCGATGCCCATAAGGCTCGGGGTGTTGCCTTCCACCAAGAGAAATTCGTGCTGTAGGGGCCGGCCAGCTATAACCAGACTGGCTAACACCCGGGCTGTGGCGATGAACTGTTCTGCAGACGGACCTTGTAGAACGACGTGGCACGGGGTGGTGTTTAACCGTTTCCGAAAGTCTCCGCGATTGAGTAGCGAGACTGATGCGCGAGTGTCCACAATATGTCCACTGGGGTTTCCTGTAAGAAAATGAAACAGCGTAAATGCTGACCGCTACGCGAGCCACAGGTATACGTAGCTTTTGTTGGCAAGGAGTTGATCTCCTGTTGGTATAAACCGTGGGCGCAGGCTCACCCTCCTTAGGTGCCGGGTCAGCCAGCGAACGGGCCAAAATGGACTCAGGTTCTTCAGATGGTGTGATGCGTGCGGCGGTTTGTTGGGAGGTAGGTGGCCAGGCGAGGGCATGGGTCGTGGTTTCGCTTCCTCCCACTTAGCGGCGGCATCAAAACGGATTCGCTGAGCGACGGCTCTTCAAACAGCTGAGCACGGGCGGCTTCAATTTCCTCTGAAGGGGCGGCTGGTGCGGCAATGAACTGCTTGGTGGTTGGTAGCTTTACTGTGGGGCCCTTTACTCGTTCGTAGTTTCCAGTTGCCATGAATTTGGGTAGTGGTGAATTTGCGTTGGCTGGGATAGTCTGTAATCCGTTGGCACTCTCGCCGGGCGGCGGCATTACGGGCGCGGGAGGCAGGACGGCTTCGACTCTCGTAAGAGGAAGACTCTGTCGGGCCATAGGCTGCTCGGTAAGCGGCGGTCTCTCGGTGAAGTGCGTCAAGGGATCACCGGTTGTGGGCTCATGTTCACTCGTCCAAACTGAGGCTGGGGGTGTGCTACGTACCCGTTGCATCCAAGGATGAAACTCGTCGTTGATGCTGGGATGGTCCAAGGGTCTGTGGTCTGTGGGGCTGTTGGGATTGGTGGCCAACCTCCGCCCCGAGAGGCTGGCGGCATTTAGTTTCCCGCTTGGTTAGCAGGAGGTGGGGATGACTCTGGACTGGACCAGCAGACGTTGAAACTCAGACCATGGCCTTGTGCCGTCGAATATAGGGGGTATCTCTGTATCGGGCAACTCCAAAAAGTCCCAGTATTGAGAAGGAATGACTGATTGCGATGCTCTAGTTGACAACCCATCGGCTGCAAAGCCGGCTGTAGGAGGCAGCGGGTCGTATGAGCGACCAACAGTTGCTGCCGGGGGTTCTACCGGGCAATTGCGGCGCGGTGCATCCTCCGCTGATGGTGCAACCAGGCGCGGCGCGCTAGAAGAGAGCACTGGCTCTCCCACTGGCACGGCGGGTGCAAAGGTATGCGCAGCGTTGACCGGTCCTTTTGCTACACTTTGCAAGCCATCAAACATGGTCCTCTCGAAGCTCGCCCACATTTGCTCTTCCAGCTTTTGCATGAAAGACTAAATTTGTTGCTGTTGTGCGGCCTCTCCCATATTTCCATCGGGTGAGGGCTGGCGTTGGCGAAATGATTTTTTAGGCATTTTCTTTGGGTCTGGGTTTTCGCAAACCCACAGTACCCCACACCTGGCATCAATGTAACGAAACTTAGTCGCCCGTAGGGGTTTCCAAATTCGCCACTGCTAGCCGAGCGGATACTTTTTAATTAGGTGGGGGTCAATCCACGTTACGACAACGTCAGTCAACTAACAACGCAATAGTTCTTAAGGGTTATTTTTACGTTTTTATTAGCCGGTTAATTAATCGAGCTTGCAGCATGGCAGACAACCGGAAGAAGAGAGAGAGTGAAGGAATGCGATCAGTGTGATCGATATTCTCCCAAAAGTTTTTGACCGGCTTTTTACAGGGCCTAGGGTGACCAGTCGTGCAGGGTTTCCAGGCGTCGGCTTTGGGTATGGTGCTGTCACTTGGGCAAGTATTGTAGCGCCATACAGACAGACAGACGGACATGGCTAGATCGACTCGGCTAGTAATGCTGAGGCGAAATGATTTTTTAGGCATTTTCTTTGGGTCTGGGTTTTCGCAAACCCACAGTACCCCACACCTGGCATCAATGTAACGAAACTTAGTCGCCCGTAGGGGTTTCCAAATTCGCCACTGCTAGCCGAGCGGATACTTTTTAATTAGGTGGGGGTCAATCCACGTTACGACAACGTCAGTCAACTAACAACGCAATAGTTCTTAAGGGTTATTTTTACGTTTTTATTAGCCGGTTAATTAATCGAGCTTGCAGCATGGCAGACAACCGGAAGAAGAGAGAGAGTGAAGGAAGGCGATCAGTGTGATCGATATTCTCCCAAAAGTTTTTGACCGGCTTTTTACAGGTCCTAGGGTGACCAGTCGTGCAGGGTTTCCAGGCGTCGGCTTTGGGTATGGTGCTGTCACTTGGGCAAGTATTGTAGCGCCATACAGACAGACAGACGGACATGGCTAGATCGACTCGGCTAGTAATGCTGATCAAGAATTTATATCTTTATTCGGTCGGAAACGCTTTTTTGTTTCTAACGAATACAATACAGCCTTTTACTTTACGAGTGACGGATATAATAATGTCACCGTTCCACCCCCTTATATTATCATTACCAATGTATAAATTGTACGGCTACTGCTATGCCACAGCGGACCATTCTCTGTCTTAATAGTGGGACCAAATATGGAATTTTTATGTATTAAGAGAAGGTCGTGCCACTTCGCTAGTGGAATGGGCGTGCCGAACAGTTCGGGCTCTAAGCCCGCTACTAGCGGCACCCACAAAGGAGCGGTCGTGGCTAGTACCTCGTCCACGACGTCCTCCCACTGAGCCAGGAGCGATGGAGAAGCCGTCCTCCAGGCAAGAGAACAGTAGAGCGGCCTGAGAGTAGACCCCAAAACGGTACCCTCCGATCACCAGAATGTCTTGATAAAATGGGCGAGTGGAGTACTCCTCGGAGCAGAATTCCCATGCACCCAAGCGGCCCAAGATGCATCAGCGCTCTTTCACTGAATTCACGTACAATAGGACTATCGTTGGGGTCCTAGACATGTCCTATAGCGATGGCAACATCCCTATGGACATATGTTTCAATCGCTTCATGGAGGAGGTCATGAAACAGGGGGAGCATCACCACTATGAAGAGACGTTGGGTGTTATCAGGTCAAGGTCAAGGTAGTGGCATGTCAGGATGCCGAGGCAGCGGTTTTCAACAATAGTTTGGTGGAATAAGTCGGCGAAACCTACCAAAGAGCCAAGCTCAACCAGAGGCAGAGCTCTAAGATATCATCTTCTCAGCAACTTGTTGAAGACAGCTGTACGTGGTGGTGCGCGTCTTCAAATTTGACGCCATAAGTCGTCCGACTGCGCAGGTAAAGCTAGAGCCTGCAACTTTGACCTTTTTCTACTACCTAATTTCAGTGATAAAGACACCAGCCTCCCCTTTGCCCCTACAGGCACTCTTTCTCTGACCACCGCTGTATAAAAACATTTATTACCTTCGACACCAGCGTTGCAAAAAGTAACAGAAACTATCCTAGATTCAAATAGTTCTAGCAGAGAGCGCAAATAAGAGTTATTTGAGACTTTTATTTTAAAACGACTACTTTCCTTACTTCCTTTTTCGACCTGATTCGCACCACATAATACTTTTTCTATTATTTCTATTTCTATTCTGCTGGCGTCAATTTTGTAATTGTTTGGAAATCCCAGTCGAACCATTACACAATAAAAATTTACATTTTTCTTAAGGGCTGGGTCGATTTTTCAGTACATCCAAAAAGTTTGATATTATAAATGCCTATGAAATTGGTTAGCAAAAATTTCTTCAAAATTGCCTTAAAATTTTTAAAAATATGCTTTTTTTGTTTTTTTTAAGGTTTCATAACAAATAAATATGCATTATTCTAATTTTTTATTACGGAAACCGTAATAACAATTAAAGCTAAATAAAACTATAGCTAAAATTTTGTTCTGTTTTTCTTCTTAGTCTTGGCGGCTTTCTTGTAAGTCCTTTTCTTTGACTTTTGAAGCGCCTCACAGACATTTTTAGTATAGTCCGCGAAACTAGAGCCCTTGAGTCCTGGTGGCTTCTGTAAATATAACAAATAAAAAATGTAAATACTATTCTTTATTTATACAATTGTGCTCTTGGTTTTATACAATGCCTTGTGGAATCAATAAATTTTTTAATAAAGTAATCTAAAAATTTACAATTTTTGGCCGTTTTTTCGTCCGCATGTTAAATTTAAAATAAGGATAAATCCTTAAAAACGTATGGAAATTCAGAGTTTAAGTATACTTTAAATTTAACATGCGGACGAGAAAACGGACCTTAGAGTAACAGTAAACGAAGATGATAATAAGGTTTACATACGTATTTTTCGGAATAATCCTTCACAATTTGGTGAGACTTTCTTTCGAATTTACAGGGATCTCCACTTTATATATGATGGACGTTGATGCACTACGAGCAGTACAAACAAGTGGCCCAACGACACCAAGCACGTGCTTGTTATACGCGGGGCCCTTTTATCAATTTGGGCAAGAATGCGAGTTCGCGAGGAAGAATACATAAAACAAAAAAAAGGGACACATAATGAAAATAAAGAAGCAATTAGGAGTGAAGAAAATGAGTTAAAATATTAGTTTTTAATTCGGGTCCTAAAGAGCACCTGAATCATTTACTGAATATATACGGTCAAGTGGCAAGTTCTGAAGCAAATAACTTATTAACGTAGGAGTACCCCTATGGAAGGACATTACGTTACATTTCAGGCAGTTCAAATTTAAGAGGTTATACTCACACCATACTTGAAAATTATCAATGTCTGTTTGTAAGCGGACTCTATATTATTGTATGTCAAACAAAGCTTAACATCATCAGCATACATTAGTACACGAGATTTTGTTATGATAGAGGGAAGATCGTTAATAAACAAAGTAAACAGCAAAGGGTCCAAATGACTTCCCTGGGGCACTCCAGATGTCACGTGGATCATTTTAGAAGCAGCGTTCTTAAATATAACCCTCTGAGTCCTCCCATTCAAATAACTTGAAATCCAAGTTAAAAGATTACATGGAAACCCCAAACCCATCGAAGAGAGTGGTTAACAGAGTCAAAGGCTTTACTAAAATCTGAATATATAACGTCGGTCTGCATTTTATTGTTAAATCCATTTATTACAACAGATGACAAAACAAGCTGCAAAATTTTTTGTATACCAGCTAGTAGTGCTGCATCCGAAAGGGTGTTTTCAGATGCACGAAACTTGATCACAGAAAAACGTTGTTTAATTGCCACTAACGCGGACAACATTAACAAAATTATGTTTTTACACGCCAATATACATAAATAAATTTTAAAGAATTAAAAAAAATGTTTTTTTTTTGTTTTTCTACTTTAATATTATTAATTTATGATTTTGTACTATTTAGATGCATCACAAACCCGCCCTTTGATATTTTTTATTATAGAGTTAACTCGAATGAACTCAGTCAAAACTGTCATTCTGTTTCATTCCCATTCGGGCGATATAGCTTGAATGTTGTGAGCCTAAGTCTAAGGTGTTCATTCAAAATCACTCAAATTCTATTGAAGTTTCACTCATTCACACTCATTCATAAGGAACATGAATAATTCAAAAGGCGTTTTGAATGCATTCATGCAGACCTCTAGTATACATATTGTGGATTCCATACCTCAGAACAGTACTCCATAATTGGGCGAACTAGGCTTACGTATAGCGATTTAGTTGTATACGGATCATTAAACTCTTTTGCCCAACGCTTAATAAAGGCTAAGACGCCGGTAGCTTTAGTGACTATAACTGAGATATGGCTATTAAAACATATTTTGATCGAACAACAAACCAAGATCATTAATTTTCTCCACACGCTCCAATAAGGAGTTTCCAAAAGTGTACGAGGTTGTGTGGGCAGTAGTGCGGGAGAACGACATTGATTTAAATTTGAATTATTCAGTGATAGCAAGTTTGTTGAAACCAAAGCCTGGAAATTATTGAGGTCAGACTGAATAAGAAGATGTGAACCTAAATTAGAAAACGACATACAGATTTTTACGTCATATAGATAGAATATATAAAATAAATTATATATAGAATAAATTATATCCAGCCACAATTGTAACTAAATTGAATAAACTGAATTTAAAACAAGAGAGAACGCTATAGTCGGGTGCCCCGACTATCAGATACCCGTTACTCAGCTAGAGGGAGTGCGAGGGAGATGGCGATAAAAACTTTGATCAGGCATAACTTTTAAACTTTTAAATGGTCCGATTTGAAAATTTTTTTCTAAATTTCCATAGGTATTGATAAACAGAATAAAACTGCATTTTTACTTTTCCGAAATCTTTAAAGGTGTGGGCGCCAGACACCTTTCAAAAAATGGTTTAGGGCAATTGTGGGCGTTATAGGAGGCGTGGCACCTTTTTGAAACAAACTTGCGCTGCGTAGGAACTCCAAGAATCTGCATGCAAAATCCCAATCCTCTAGCTTTTGTAGTTTCCGAGATCTCAGCGTTCATACAGACGGACAGACAGACGGACAGACGGACATGGCTAGTTCGACTCGGCTAGTGATCCTGATCAAGAATATATAGGTTGAAAACTGTAACTTTTATAATAAAACTCGATGAATGTGATCCATGTGAAAGTCGCGAATCTTTGTACTTGCTTTCAGTTACAATGTTATTAATGCAATTTCAAATTTGAAATTTGAATGAAATGAAAACTATTGTACAAACACGCAAAGATTGCCATTCCATGCAAAAGTAGCGAAGTAACTTATTTTTCCAGGCTCCACATATGTATGATCGATAAATATTAGATTTAAATTTTACAAATAACTTAGGAAGATTTAGCATTGATTTAGATTGACTTTTCAATGTGTGTGTAAGTCGTTTCGTTTTTATACCCGTTACTCGTAGAGTAAAAGGGTATATTGTATTCGTGCAAAAGTATGTAACAGGGTGCTAAACTCACGTCCATTGGTCGCAGATAGCAACAGCCCTAACGATGGGGAAGCTATCACTCCGGCACATTTTCTCGTTGGCACCACCCTCGCTACATTGCCACCAGTACAGTTGCCTCCATCGATGAAGGATAATCTACGTTGCCTGCAGCGGTGGCAACTCGTATCAGCAATCAAGCAACGTTTCTGGCGAGATATGGTCTCGCGATTACCTCACAAGCTTGCAACAAAGGGCCAAATGGACAAAAAATCTCGCAAACATCAAGACTGGAACCGTCGTCGTTATCAAAGAGGATAATTTGCCACCCCAGATGTGGTTACTCGGCGTCGTCACAGAAGTCATCGCTGGGACCGACGGCAAGGTGCGAGTGGCAGTTGTCAAGACCAAATGCGGAACCTACAAGCGAGCAATTCACTATCTAGCCCCATTACCATTGAATTGAAGATCTGGAACTCTTCAACGCGGGCGATGTTGCGCCACAGATAGCTGTGAGGCGGGGCACAGCCTGCTGAAATCGCTAATCAAAACACCCCCAACGGCTCGACATGTAACGGCTTTCTTTTGAATTTACTATCATGTTAACCAACCCTGTAAACCTATTATGTTAAGTTGCACTCGAAGCAACCCTGATCGCTGTTAGCTTTTTCGCCCCACGGCGAATTGGCTCATACGGGACTTGGAATAAAACTGCGCAAAGGAGAACATCGTGTGTTTAATTTTTTGAAAGACGCTAAGTTCTGTCGGTGGCTACAAGTTGCTTTAAATACTCATTTGCTTTAGGCAAACATTATGCGACCCGCTCGGTCGGCCCAGCTAGGCGGCTTCAGAATCATCTCACAAGTTCCTCAGACCAAGGTAAGGTAAGTATATCAAAAATAAAAATATGTTGTATTTGTTTGACATACTTACCCGACTCACCCGATCTGAAAGCCGATTTTCAACCCTTCTATCTTTTGCTCCTCTCTCTCGCTCTCTTGACCGACGTTTCTCTCTTCTACTTCTTCAAACTATCATGGTCTGCCCTGCTTACATTCGGTCTTCCTTCGCTCAAAGGACTGTATGTAAATATATATGTATGTACGTGTCTCTCCCGTGTCTCTCTCTCTCTCTGCACTTCGATTTTCAACCCCCATCTTCGTGTTCTATCTGCCTTGCCTCTCTCTTTCGGTCTTTTGACCAACGTGTTTGTATTTTGGCTTTTATTAACATTTCATTATTTCAAAAAATGTTGTGTATCTCTTTTTTTCCAGATGAAGGAATGCGATGAAAATGGTTTTTATGCCTGTAACTAGATACTGAGTTTTGTGATCACCTAATGTCATATGAAGTTCAAAAGGCCATGGGGTATACAATAGTTAAATTATGTGAATTAAATACACCACCACTACTAACTCATATGCTAATTTGATAATTAACAAGAGAGAACGCTATAGTCGAGTACTTCGACTATTAGATACCCGTTACTCAGCTAAAGGGAGTGGGAGAGAGATTATTATATGCACGCGTCAAAGCTACTAGCGCCATCTAGTGGCTGTTTCATTTTTTGCTCATAACTTTTTAATGGATTGTCCGATTTGAAAAATTTCTTCTACAATTCGATAGATATTGATAATCACAATAAAACTGCATAAAACTGCAGACACCATTCAAAAAATGGTGGAGGGCGATTGTGGGCGTTAGAGGGGGCGTGGCACCTTTTTGAAATAAACTTGCGCTGCGTAGGAGCTCCAAGAATCTGCATGCAAAATGCCAATCCTCTAGCTTTTATAGTTTCCGAGATCTCAGCGTTCATACAGACGGACAGACAGACGGACAGACGGACATGACTAGTTCGACTCGGCTAGTGATCCTGATCAAGAATATATATACTTTATAGGGTCAGAAAAGCTTCCTTCTCCCTGTTACATACTTTTGCACGAATACAATATACCCTTTTACTCTACGAGTAACGGGTATAATAAATTAAAAATAATTAAAATTTATTAACGAATGGTCTGATTTGAAAAATTTCTTCTACATTTCGATTGGTATTGATAAACACAATAAAACTTTTTACTTTTCCAAAACCTTTAAAGGTGTAGTTTAAGTCGATTGTGGGCGTTAGAGGGGGCGTGGCCCTCGGCTGAAACAAACTTGTGCTGCGTAGGAAGCCAAAGAATATGTGTTGGTAGTCCTAACTTTCCAGCTTTTGTAGTTTCCGATATCTCAGCGTTCATACAGACAGACCGACAGACGGACATGGCTAAATCGACTCGGCTAGTGACCCTGATCAAGAATATATATACTTTATAGGGTCAGAAAAGCTTCCTTCCCCCTGTTACATACTTTTGCACGAATACAATATACCATTTTACTCTACGAGTAACGGGTATAAAAATGTTTAAATGTTAAGTGTTAAATGTTTCCAATGTAATTAAATAAAATATGCAATATCAAAAAAAAAACGAAGTTACATTTTTTTTATATTTTTTTGGGGTTATGTAAAACTACCTTTCAAGAAAAATTATTTCTTAAATCAAGAAATAAAATTTCTTGAAAGGAAATTTTACATTTTTTAACAAGAAAGAATCCACCTTTAAAACAAGAATTTATTTTCTTGTTTTAAGAAATATTTTTCCTTGTTTGAAAGGTGCTCTTTTAAAAAACCATTTCTTGTTTTAAGAAATTTAATTTCTTAAAACAAGAAAGAAAACACCTTTGAAACAAGAATCGCCTTTCTTGTTTCAAGAAATCTGGTTTTAAAGGTGGCTTTCCAAAAAACCCTTTCTTGTTTTAAGAAATTTAATTTCTTGTTTCAGGAAATATTTTTCTGGTTTTAAAGGTGCTTTTAAAAAAAAAAACATTTCCTAAAACAAAGGTGAGGTCGCCTTTGGCAAAAATTCAAGAAAGAATTTCCTTGATTTAATGGAAATTCTTCGACTTTTTTTTATGAGTGTAGGATATTTCAGATCTTTTGCGTTAGCCCAATTTTTAAAAGCGGACAGTCAACAAGAATTTCATGATACAAGAATATCTCGATCTGATCCATATGAGAGAGGTACATCTTAACCACGATGCGGCCAGCTATTACCTTCCGCATCAGGCCGTGCTCAAGCCGCAAAGTACGACCACCAAGCTTCGGGTGGTATTCAATGCATCCAGCTCTTCAGAAAATGGGGTCAGCCTAAATGACACCCTTCATGCTGGCCCAGTCTTACAGTCCGACTTAACCATTCAAATATCCAGATATCGAGAAGACACATCTGGGTAGACCCAAAACACACCCCTTTTTATCACATTTTATTCACCACCGAGGGGACAATTCGAGATTTTAAGCTCAAGACGATAACGTTTTGAGTCAACTGTGCGGCCTTTCTGGCGATTAGAGTTCTGCAACAGCTGGCGACAGGCTTGCAGCTGAGTTATCCAAAAGCGAGAAATGTCATTCGCAATTAATTTATGTCGATGATGTTCTTTCTGGAGCTGACGCCGCAGAGGACGATCAGCTCATTGTTCGAGAGCTACAAAGTGCCCTAGATTCCGCTGGATTTCGATTAAGAAAATGAACCTCCAACCACAAGGAAATCTTGGCTCATATCCAACACGATCATCTTTATCTTCGATGATCTTCGATCATCGATCACAGACTTTCTCGAGATTGACATTGAAAGTACAGTCAAAACTCTTGGTGTAAGTTGGAAAGCGCAAATTGCCAATTGCTTGATCTTGATTGATTGGCTAGCTCCGCAGCCAATTGGACGCATGTTCAATCTGAACATAATCCAGCTCACATGGCTAGTCGTCGGGGAGTGCTCCTTCAAGAACTGGTAGATAACCCTATTTGGTGGAATGGCCCAACTTGGTTGCAACGGCCACGAGATCAGGGGCTTAGCGGTAATGAGGTAGAAAGCGTCCTGTCAAGGCCTATGTGGCGTCCATTCCGATAGAAGACATCCTAGATCGCTTTTCCAAGTTAGATAGAGCTTTGCATTTCCATCGTTTTGTCCAGCGATGTAAGAAACAGTCGCCGTTTCTAGAGGTCCGTTTAGATGGCCAGGAACAGTCGCCGCTTCCAGAGGTTCGTCTAGAGGCCCAGGAACTTGGCGCCGCTGAGCGGCTCATGGTCATTGGCATTCAGCGCACATATTTTGCTAATGAATATCGCTGCTTGAATCGCTGTTTCTGCGTCAAGTTCATCCTCTCCTTGAACACCTTTCTAGGTCAGAAAAGGCGTGTGGCCACATAACGGCCTTCGAAATATTTGCGGTATGCGAATGTGCATTCTCGCGACTACTGGTAAACTTTACGAATCCCATAACGTTACACGGAGGTAACCAGTTTAGAGATTTACGCCGATGGCTTGGTCGTCGGCGGCGGCGTGGGGGTCAAGAAAAGCCGGTGGCGGCGGCGTAGAGTTAAAATGATAACGGCGGCGGCGGCGGCAGCTAAGCCGTCGAATTTGTCGGCGGCCGGCGGCGTACGCAGTAAAAACAAAATTTGTTTTTTAAATAAAAGTTTCCTCAATTTCTTCAATTTTTTATTTATTTTTCTTTTTAAATACATAAAAACAAACAAACATAAAAAAATTAAAAACAAATTAAGACTTCTTTTTCTGAGAGATCATTGATTACATTTTCCCTACATTATTTAAAAAAAATTAAACAGAATTCTTCTGCGAGATCAATACCTTCATATTTAAATTTTTAAACTTTAAAATATGAATAAACAAAAACATAAAATAAACTTTCTTTGCATGTTTTTAAACTAAAAAATATGAATAAAAAACAAGAGAGAACGCTATAGTCGGGTGCCCCGACTATCAGATACCCGTTACTCAGCTAAGGGAGTGCGAGGGAGATAGATATATAAAATCTTTGATCGGGCATAACTTTTTAACGAATGGTCCGATTTGAAAAATTTCTTCTACATTTCGATAGGTATTGATAGTCACAATAAAACTGAATTTTTAGTTTTCCAAAATCTTTAATGGTGTGGGCGCCAGACACCTTTAAAAAAATGGTGTAGGGCGATTAAGGGCGTTAGAGGGGGCGTGGCACCATTTTGAAATAAACTTGCGCTGCGTAGGAACTCCAAGAATATGCATGCAAAATGCCAATCCTCTAGCTTTTATAGTTTCCGAGATCTCAGCGTTCATACGGACGGACAGACGGACAGACGGACATGGCTAGTTCGACTCGGCTAGTGATCCTAAACAAGAATATATATACTTTATAGGGTCGGAAAAGCTTCCTTCTCCCTGTTACATACTTTTGCACGAATACAATATACCCTTTTACTCTACGAGTAACGGGTATAAAAACCTAACTTATACTTTCTTTGCATGTTTCGTAATTATCATGTATATATATAATTTTATTAACATTATGAGGACTGAGCTGCGATCGTTTTTGAGAAACGGTAACCAATCGAAAAAACTCGCTCACTAGGTGTGCTCGTTGCCGGAATACACAACACCTTCTGTGCCAGCTTCGATAACAATGGCATTGCAGGTGCCTTTTCAGTCCAAAATGTTAAAACGTCTTGGGATGAGGACAAACTTAAAAGTAGGATGCATTCAGCTTCCAAATTGATGTTTTTGTATTTTTTGATTGTCGTTGAGCTAGCTTTAAAATTTTGCATGCTGATGAACCATCTCTGGATCGCCAAGTAGCTCCTTATACATTTTTAACAAAAACTCCGTTTTTTTTAAATTTTGTTCATCACAATAGTCAAGCACACAATCCAGAGAACTGAATCGCGGATCTAATAATAATGCGCAGACTAGAATATCCGATAAAGGAAATCTATAATTCAATTTAGTTTTTTATACCCGTTACTCGTAGAGTATATATATTCCTGCAAAAGTATGTAACAGGGAGAAGGAAGCTTTTCTGACCCTATAAAGTATATATATTCTTGATCAGGATCACTAGCCGAGTCGAACTAGCCATGTCCGTCTGTCCGTCTGTCCGTCTGTCCGTCCGTATGAACGCTGAGATCTCGGAAACTATAAAAGCTAGAGGATTGACATTTTGCATGCATATTCTTGGAGTTCCTACGCAGCGCAAGTTTATTTCAAAATGGTGCCACGCCCCCTCTAACGCCCTCAATCGCGCTACACCATTTTTTGAAAGGTGTCTGGCGCCCACACCATTAAAGATATTGGAAAACTAAAAATGCAGTTTTATTGTGACTATCAATACCTATCGAAATGTAGAAGAAATTTTTCAAATCGGACCATTCGTTAAAAAGTTATGCCTGATCAAAGATTTTATATATCTATCTCCCTCGCACTCCCTTAGCTGAGTAACGGGTATCTGATAGTCGGGGCACCCGACTATAGCGTTCTCTCTTGTTTTTATATTGTTTTTCATCGAAGTCAAAGCAAGTGGCTCGTTGTTTGTGCTTTCATTTAATATTGATACGATTTCCGTACGAATTAATAAGGCCACGCTTATTGATGGATATTTATCTCCAGACAGAATTTTAACAGCGTCTTTAAACTTTTTTAAGAATTTATATAAAAGCTGTGCTTCAGCCTCGGATAGTATCAAATGATTTTTATTGCTTGTGAGCAATTTATTTATTGGTGTTCGCTGACACCCGAGACTGTCTAGCATTGCTAACACGCTGTGCCATCTAGTTGGAACCGAGTTCTTTAGCGAAACATTTCTCTTGTCTACCAAACTGCTATGCAAATCATTAGGGTTGTTAATGTTTTTATATGTCTGCAGGGAACATCATCTAGCGGTCCAAAATCTTCATCATAGTTAACCCAATCATTATCTTCAGATGCGAGGAGTTCTTCCAAATTGTCGATGCTTGACAAAACCTCATTTTGAAGAGCGTCAGCTTGGCATCTTAATACATGTGTTTTAAATCGTAAAGCACTCACAATATTTATGCACTTCACAACTAAATTCCCAATATCCGACACGAAATTGTAACCATCTACATTAAGCAAATTGTGAAGACCATGTCCAAGGCAGAAGTGGTTGTTTAAACATCCCAAATTAATAGCTTTTTTGACATTGCTTCCTTGGTCGGTTACCACAAAATTTGATCCCATTTCCAAATGATACATTTCAGTAACCTCTTCGAGCTCTGTTAGAATATTACTTGCCGTATGAGATTTTGCCACGTATTTTGTTTCTAGCGTTATATGCTTCATCTCAAAATTCGTCGACAAGAAGTGAAATGTAAATGTGATATAACTTCTTCTTCTATAGTTATCGGTCCACAAATTGAATGTTAAGGCGAAGTGCTTTTGTCCTGATACGATCCTTATTGCTTCTTTCAAAATGCATTCATATACATCGTCTAAAGCTGTTGTTGACAAAGTTTTGAAGTTTGGAATGTCATCTGCAGATACCACAACTTTATATTTTTTTAAGAAGTCTTTAATGCCATTATGCTTATTGTATGAAATGGCATCAGATCTCTAGCCATCCACAAAGCTAAATCACGTCCCAGCGCCCATTTTCTATCTCTTGGAGATTTAATTGGCATGGTGTTATTAAAGAAGTTTGGAATTGTCCCTCGTGCAGCCAATAAAGTACCCGGAGAATCGATATCGCGTAAATTGTGATCATTTTTGAGGTGACGACTTAGATTTCCTGTCGAACAGCTCTTTGAATATGACTGTACATTAGCACTGAAACAACTTACATCTTATTTGGATTTTAATTAAGTAAAAAATATGTTTAACCATGAAAATATTGTAGCTTCATCGACTTTTTCCTGTTTTCCCAAGCACAGCTTACAAAAAACCTTGTCTTCTTCAATGGATTTGTTTTCATTAATAACAAGCAGAGTTCCAAAGAAATCCCACACTTTGCTTTTACGAGCTGTGCTTTGCTGTAGTTTGATATTTGATTTGTTTTTAAAATATAGAATACATACATTTACATATATGTATTACGAATAATATAATTTAAAACTTACTTTATGAAATCACTAAATGGACGCAAAATTCAAAGCAAAGTAACACACGAGGACAACAGCTGTGATATGCTCTAGAGATTAGACTTAGAGATGAGAATTAGGAGATGGAGCTGAGACAATATCGATTCTTTTATTCGATTACTTAAAAGCATCAAACAAAATGCTATTGCGCTGAACGCCGCCGCTGCCGCCGCCCCGATATTTTGGTGATTTGGCGGCGGCGCCTTAAAAAATACAAAAGTCGGCGGCGGCGGCGGCGTGGCTCGGCGGCTTAAATCTCTAAACCAGTTGGTGGTACGTTCTGGGTTCCAAAGATAAAAAGCTCGTTGAAGGCAGTCATAAACTCCTGAAAGGACTGCGTTATCCACAAGAAGAAATTACAAGTCCAGATGATGTGAAACTTTCCAAACGAGCGAGTTTCTTTTTCCCGGTGATTCACTGGGATGCACTATGCCGGCCTTTTTTACATAAAGAATTGCACTATAGCGTTCTCTATGGTTTTGTTTCGAACCTTTTTTAAGAATAAAAAAACCCGCCTGGGAAGCTCGATTTTTTTAAGAATTTGAGAATTGTGTCCCAGTTAGAACTAAAATTCTTAAGCCAGCAGACCAGCCTTGGTTTACCTTAGAAATAAAGGGACTAATTCTATTGCGGGACGTAGCCTATAAGCGCTGAAAACGATATCGAATTGACCATTTATACAACATTTTTAAACAAATCCGAACTGATGTCACGAGAAAGATAGCAGTTTCCAAACGAAGGTTTAATCTGGTCAGGTTTGGAAGGAGCTTAGAGGTATGGGGATAGGCAAACAAACTCAGGCTGATAAGTCAGACCTAGATGTGGATGGTCTCAATAAAAAGTTTGCTCGCGTCAATTTTTCTAGTCCTCCTCAAAATATGTACCTGAACTCGAAAACCATCTGTGATAACATCTTTAGCTTTATTTAATTTTAATTTTATTGTTTTACTATCCTAGCAAAACAAGCGTGAAACTTATTTTTACTGCGCTAGTCACTTTGAAAAATCTTACATTAATTACATTACATTACATCTTACATTAATAACATTAAACAAAATCTATTACAAAAACAGTTACAAGTTAATATTTTATTATGCCTTTTACTATTGTATTTTATTTATTATTTATTAAAGTGTTGTTTAAGTTTAACACTAAATTTTAGTGTGCCAGTAATGGGTTTTAAGGAATGCGGCAAAGAGTTCCAAATTTTTATGGCATATATAAGAAATTGTTTCTCCGAGCTTGCAAGTTTTGCCCTAATGCTTATTATATTGTTCGTTCTTTGTGAGGACGTAAATCGAATCATGTCAAACAAGTAATCTGGTTGCCTGGAATTAATAATTTTATGAAGAAGAACTAATATTTTTAGGTCAATCCAGCTGTCAACATTCAAGTCGAAGATTTTTTTCAGTAACATGGCTATATTATTAAATGCCATTTTTATTTTATGTCGACTTGCTACATCACAGGTACCAAAAACTTCAACTCCATAGAAAATAGTCGGTATAACTAAAGTTTTAGCGAGTAATAACCGGATAGGAATAGGCAGAAAAGTTTGTGTCGCATGTAATTGTCGCAACAGTCCATATGTTTTTCCTGTGGCTGCTCTGACATGATCATTCCATGACAATATGTTGAACAATATGCCCAGGCTATTTGCTTTCTCAACAAAGTCCAATTCTACGTCCCCTATTCTAAGCTTTTGAAAATCATTTGTGTTTATATTTTTCTTGTAAAGCACTTTGATTTCTTAGGATTTAAGCTCAAACCATTCTTTGTAGCCCAGTTATCAACGTTAAACAAACAAGTATTAGACAAATTTATACATTCATTAACTAAACTCAACGGTCGACTAACATATAATTGAACATCATCCGCATACATATGTACGTTACACATAGACAATTCATTAGACAGATCATTAATATACATTGAAAACAATAATGGCCCTAATACCGATCCCTGAGGAACACCACGATAGGTTGATTCAAAATTTGATGTATTTTCTTTTATAACAACAGCTTGCTTTCTATTTGTGATATAGGATGACATTAGTTTTACTGATGTGTCAGAAAATTTAAATAATTTCTTCAGCTTTAGTATTAATATTTTGTGGTTCACTGTATCAAATGCCTTACTAAAGTCCAGCAATGTTAAAAAAGTTATTTTGCTTTCATCAGTTTCCCTTCGTATTTCCTCAACAATCTTGATAATAGCAGTCGTGCAGCTTCTCTGTTTCCGAAAACCTGACTGATTATTATTTAACAAATTATTTGAAGTGAGGAATCGATTTATTTGCCCGTCAATTAATTTTATGTGTGTCCGTCCAAGTGATGTTCTTGAATGTTTACTAAGTGTAAAATCTAATGCTGAAGGTCTGGACAACATAAGCCCGAAATTCGTGAAAATATTGATACCAAAGTTAATTCATCACATCTCCCATATCTTTAATACTATATTCACCACTTCTACGTTTCCTGATACGTGGAAAAGGGCTAAGATACTCCCGATTCCAAAGAATAAAAATGAGGTTCGATCCATCTCTATACTTCCATTTCTGTCCAAGTCATTTGAACGCCTGGTTGCCCAGCAAATTCAGTCACACCTGGAAAATAATTGTATCCTCAGCAACAAGGAATCTGGGTTCAAAAAGAATAGAAGCTGTACTACTGCGAACTTGAAGATTTGTGAAGATATACGCCAACAGATTGACGAAAGTAAAGTGACACTATTAACCCTTCTTGACTCTAGCAACGCCTTTGACTCTATTGAGCATGTGATTCCTTGTACCAAACTGCGAACGCTGTATAGTTTTTCTCCATGTGCAATAAAGCTTCTCCAAACTTACCTTACAAACAGATTGCAGGCAGTTGTCTCGGGAAATCTCAGATCTGATCTCTTGCCCCTCGCACAGGGGGTCCCACAAGGGTCAGTCTTAGGCCCATTGCTCTTCTCCTTATACGTAAATGATCTTCCTAAATGTTTGTCTGACTGTGATGTACACCTTTATGCGGATGATGTCCAGCTTTATGTAAGTCGTCCCTTAGCCCAAATTAATTAGCAACTATGAAATCCAAAAAATAAGTAATGGGCGGAGGCGAACGGGCTGCATCTAAATCCTAGTAAAACAAAATGCCTATTAATCTATAAAAGACCTATAAACACAATTTTGCTTCCAAAAGTCAATGTTAACAATGTAGCTATTAATTTGTTGAAAGGGCCACAAATCTCGGCGTAGAATTTAACTCCACTTTGACATGGGATGACCATATTATATTCTTATACCTCAGAGCATCAGAATGTTAGTAGCTAAAGCTTGAAATTTTTGCATCCTCTGACGCAATAGCGCGATATATTTTAAACCTGGATCGCACAGCGCATGTAACAGTTTACTCCTCAAAGTTTTTCGGGCTAAGTTTTTAGTCCTGGAACCCACAGTACCTAACTGAACTCTTGCAAATATCAGGCTCCGCTAGAACAAATATTATTATTTGCAAACGTTTAAAACTAGGATCCGCAGAAAAACACTTCTTTATCCAAACTGTTCGCTACTGGAATGATCTTCCAAACAATTTAAAAAACATTAAAAATGAAACCCAATTCAAAACCAAATTATTTTCTCACCTTCGGGGCACACTCTAACTTTAACATTAATTATACCCGTTACTCGTAGAGTAAAAGGGTATATTGTATTTGTGCAAAAGTATGTAACAGCTAGATGGAAGCATTTCCGACCATATAAAGTGTATATATTCTTGATCAGGGTCACTAGCCGAGTCGATTTAGCCATGTCCGTCTGTCGGTCTGTCTGTATGAACGCTGAGATCTCGGAAACTACAAAAGCTGGAAAGTTAGGACTACCAACACATATTCTTTGGCTTCCTACGCAGCACAAGTTTGTTTCAGCCGAGGGCCACGCCCCCTCTAACGCCCACAATCGACTTAAACTACACCTTTAAAGGTTTTGGAAAAGTAAAAAGTTTTATTGTGTTTATCAATACCTATCGAAATGTAGAAGTATGTAACAGGGAGAAGGAAGCTTTTTCGACCCTATAAAGTATATATATTCTTGATCAGGATCACTAGCCGAGTCGAACAAGCCATGTCCGTCTGTCCGTCTGTCTTTCCGTCCGTATGAACGCTGAGATCTCGAAAACTATAAAAGCTAGAGGATTGGCATTTTGCATGTATATACTTGAAGTTCCTACGCAGCGCAAGTTTATTTCAAAATGGTGCCACGCCCCCTCTAACGCCCTCAATCGCCCTAAACCATTTTTTGAAAGGTGTCTGGCGCCCACACCATTATCAATACCTATCGAAATGTAGAAGACATTTTTCAAATCGGACCATTCGTTAAAAAGTTATGTCCGATCAAAGATTTTATATATCTATCTCCCTCGCACTCCCTTATCTGAGTAACGGGTATCTGATAGTCGGGGCACCCGACTATAGCGTTCTCTCTTGTTTTAAATCGATTGAAACTTTGCACGGTCGGTGGCGATCCACAATTCACAGTGTTCACAGTGAGGGCAGGAAATTGTTCCAATATTACACCGGAGATTAGATTTTTTGGCCTAAGATCCTAGGTAAAAACTTTATTTTCTTCGGAGCTATCAAAAACACGTACGTTCAACAGTTCGGTTCGAACATTTTGAACGTATATATTTAATGAAGTAAATAGGTAAAATAATATATCAAGTACTTCGCTCGCTACACCTCCCCCGTTAAAAAGAATGACGTATATTTTAATGAAGTCATTCTAAAGATATCTTATTATTATTTTTGATTTTGAATTACTGATAATATATATATGGACGTTGATGCACTACGAGCAGTACAAACAAGTGGCCCAACGACACCAAGTACGTGCTTGTTACGCGCGGGCCCTTTTATCAATTTGGGCAAGAATGCGAGTTCGCGAGGAAGAATACACAAAACAAAAAAAAACGGGACACATAATGAGAATAAAGAAGCAATTAGGAGTGAAGCAAATGAGTTAAAATATTAGTTTTTAATACCGGGATAGAAGTTGAAATGCAAATTAAATGATAAAGGTTGTTATAATTATAACATAGAGCGCGAAAGACTAAAATTTGATGTACATCGAGGCAAATTAAGAGGATAATAATTACGTCTTAGTCTAACGGGAATATTAAAATTTAGGCGGCTTACAAGTTCTACAGAATCAATATCACCTCTTATAAGATTATGCATAAAAATAGTACCAAGCATTTTTATACTTTTCGCAAGGGTCGGTTAAGCAATAAAAATCTACTCTGGTAGGAAGGTAGCCTTACGCTTTGATACCAGTTGAAACTACGAAGGGCAAAAAAAAGAAATTGTTTTTGTACCGACTCTATACGGTCAATGTGCACTTGGTATTGTCGGCTCCAAACCGAAGAACAATATTCCAATATAGGACGGACAAGGGAGGTAAATCATAATAAGGGTCGTCAAATTCTTTTGACCAACGCTTTATAAACCCAAGAACACTCATAGCTTTGTAAACAGTCAACATTATGTGGCAGTCAAACTTAAGCTTCGGGTCCAGAAGAACGCCAAAATCATTTACTGAATATATACGGTCAAGTGGCAAGTTGTGAAGCAAATACCTTATAAAAGTAGGAGTACCCCTGTGGAAGGACATTACATTACATTTCAGGCAGTTCAAATTTAAGAGGTTATACTCACACCATACTTGAAAATGATCAATGTCTGTTTGTAAGCGGACTCTATATTATTGTATGTCAAACAAAGCTTAACATCATCAGCATACATTAGTACACGAGAATTTGTTATGATAGATGGAAGATCGTTAATAAACAAAGTAAACAGGAAAGGGCCTAAATGACTACCCTGGTGCACTCCAGATGTCACGTGGATCATTTCAGAAGCAGCGTTCTTAAATATAACCCTCTGAGTCCTCCCATTCAAATAACTTGAAATCCAAGTTAAAAGATTACATGGAAACCCCAAACCCATCGAAGAGAGTGGTTTACAGAGTCAAAGGCTTTACTAAAATCTGAATATATAACGTCGGTCTGAATTTTATTGTTAAATCCATTTATTACAACAGATGACAATTCAAGTAGGTTGATGGTAGTCGATCTTCGCTTATTGAAACTATGCTGACACGGTGATATTAGCAAGGAACATAAATGTTGCAAATGAGAAGTGAAGGAATTTTGGAATTGCCGGCAATTTAGAAATACCTCTATAATTCTGAGCATCCGCCTTCGCACCCTTTTTGTGAAGTGGAATAGAGGAAAAGAGTCCTTCCAGATAGTTGGAAAAACTGATGATGAAATAGACAAATGAAAAAGTTTAAGAATAGGTTTGCAAACACAGGAAGTCCATCAGGACCGGGAGAATAAATAGGCGTTGTTGTTGTTAAATCTCTTAAGAGAGAATTTTCGGTAGTTATAGGGGAAAAAAATACAATTTGCCCTATTTAAGGTATTAGGGTAGTTTGATTTTGACCATGAAGAGGAGCTGTAAGTTGTTTGGAAAAAGTCGGCAAATAAATCAGCAATTTCAGAATCTGTCGATGCCTCCATTGAGTTAAAACGAACCGATGAAGGCAAAGCCGATGACTTACGTTTAGCGTTAACAAAGTTATAAAACTGCTTCGGATCATTTAAAAATTCAAATTTACAACGATTTAAATACATAGAATAGCAATGACTGTTAAGAACATTAAAATCAGATCGAGCCACCACATATTTCGAAAAATCGGATGGCTTACCCGATTTTTTATACTTTTTATAAGTGTTTATTTTAAGATTTTTAAGTCTTTGAAGAGCATTCGGCCTTGGAGGAAGCCTATCAGGAACACATTCTTTAAAAAAAGTGTTTAAAACGCTATAGAAAAGTTCAGTGGCACTTTCGATGTCCATACAGTTATAAAGATCTGTCCAATTATATTGCGAAATCATTAAGTTAAGTTTATTATAGTCACATTTACGAAAGCATCTCATTTTAGTTGGAGAAACTAAAGGAGAGAGGGTATCAAGGTAGGGGAGGCAAATTGTCAATTCCATTGTTGGTTGGTATCGGTTTTCTGGTACCACAAGAGCGTCAATTCTAGATACCGTGACTTCAGACGGCTCTGAAACAAAACAAAAGATCTAACTGTCTATTTAATGAATTTCGTATAAAGCTAACTTGCTGTAACGATAATTCAGAAAGGCCATCCACAAAAAAATGGGCGGATAAGGGAGTAGCGACAAGTGAGTCAGTAGAAGGGGACCAAGAAATATCAGGGAGATTAAAGTCACCCAAAACAATCAAAAGGTCTCTGTTGGAAAGAGAGGATAGAATAGTTTTAATAGATGATAGATGTTGCTCATAAATTATTAAGTCAGAGCCAGGTGGAATATAAGAACATGTAACAAAAATAGACAAGGATTGCAGGAAAACTTTTACACTAACAAATTCTATGTTATTGGGGACATGAGAGTGAATTCTGTCCGAAATCAGGGTAGAAGTAACGGCGATGAGAACACCCCCTCCCCTACGGGAATGGCGATCGGTTCTGTAGGTATTAAAGCTGTTTGACAGAACTTCATAGTCGGTTATCTCTATTTTCACCCAAGTTTCTGTAAATGCCAGGATATCGTCCGTAAATGCCGAGGAGACACGTAAAGCTTGGGTAGCTTCATGTTAAGTCCTCTAACATTTTGGTAAGCCAAGAATAAACTTTTCAGTTTTTTGGCACCATGGCCTGTTATTTGTTCTTGGTTTATTTGGAAAAAAATTCTTTTATAACAAAATCTTCATTAAGCCAAAAGCTTTCAGAAAGAAGTTCTTTAAAGACATCAGACGGAGCAAATATTTTAAAAGATGATTTGCATCCACCATATTAAAACAGATACCCTCCAACGTCACCATTACTTTTGACTGCGTTTTCAACATGATTTCTGAAAAATATTTATGGTAAATTAACAAGATCAACGCTTTAAAGTAATTTCCTACTCATCATATCATCCATTTTGTCCATACTTTTCATGGCTTCCGCTGTTAAATTCTCATCAAGTTCGAACATGCGATCCATTTTGTAGCTATGTAAATCAAATCCAATTAATATATATATTTGCTTCCTCAACTCTGGTAGTGCAATTAAAATTATATTATTTGAAAATAGAGGGGATATAAAGATGTTAATCTGCTGCTACTATGTTAGAAAAACTACAGTAAACAATAATTTCGTTCTAAAATACAAACAGTTAAAAACTTACTTTTTTGTATTTTTGTTCTTTTTACTTCTCAAGTCAAGGGGAAGACGAAGACGAATGACAATTGTCATTCGAAAGCATTGTTGCCAAATCTTTGGATTGCTGCATCCTTAAATTTCAATTTAGAGTTTCATTTTTGATTTTTATAATTTGATACCCTTGCAGAGGGTATTATGATTTCAGTCAGAAGTTTGCAACGCAGTGAAGGAGACGTTTCCCATAAAGTATATATATTCTTGAGCAGCATCACTAGACGAGTCGATTTAGCCATGTACGTCTGCCCGTCCGTCTGTCCGTCCGTCTGTTTCTACGCAAACTAGTTTCTCTGTTATCAGAGCTATCAGGATGAAACTTTCCAAAAGTCTTCTTTCTATTGCAGGTAGTATATAAGTCGGAACCGGCCGGATCGGACAACTATATCTTATAGCTCTACCTTCGGTGTTTTTGGAAATATTACCTTCTAATTTTGGGAATATTATTATTTAAATATTTTTGAATTTCTAAATAAATTGTTATAAAATCGGATGACTATATCATATAGCTGCCATAAGAACGGTCGGAAAATTAAATGGAAATTAATAGGACAAAAATGATATCTTTGTTTAATGTTTTTGCGTTAATAGGAATGATCTGCAAGGGTATATAAGCTTCGGCTGGCCGAAGCTAGCTTCATTTCTTGTTTTTTAATTACTTTTGTTTAACCTACTACTGAATCTCTGCCAATTTAGTAATATACTTACCATTGCTATAACATAGTACACAACAAATCACTTTTTTTTTAAATTTTCATTTCAATATATATTTTAGACATCGAAGTTTTTATACCCGTTACTCGTAGAGTAAAAGGGTATATTATATATATATGGACGTTGATGCACTACGAGCAGTACAAACAAGTGGCCCAACGATACCAAGCACGTGCTTGTTACGCGCGGGACCCTTTATCAATTAGGGCAAAAATGCGAGTTCGCGAGGAAAATATATGAAACAAATACTACAAATACTACAACTAAGATTGAAGCAAATGAGATAAAATTTTGGTTTTTAATACGGGGATAGATGTTGAAGTGCAAATTAAATGATAAAGATTGTTATAATTTTTACATAGAACACGAAAGGGCTCATGCAGAGTAAAATTTGATGTACATCGAGGCAAATTAAGAGGGTAATAATTTCGTGTTAGTCTAACGGGAACATTAAAAGTTAAACGGTTTACCAGTTCTACGGAGTCAATATCACCTTTTATAAGATTTTGCATAAAAATAGTACCAAGCATTATTCTACGGTTTTCAAGTGTAGGTAAATTAAGCAATAGTAATCTACTCTGGTAGGAAGGTAGCCTTACGTTTTGATCCCAGTTCAAACTACGAAGGGCAAAAAGGAGAAATATTTTTTGCACCGACTCAATACGGTCGATGTGCACTTGATATTGTGGACTCCAAACTGAAGAACAATATTCCAAAATAGGACGGACAAGGGAGGTATATAATAATCTGGTTGTATAAGGGTCATCAAATTCCTTTGACCAACGCTTTATAAACCCAAAAACACTCATAGCTTTATTGACAGTGGCCATTATGTGGCAATCAAATTTTAGTTTTGGGTCGAGAAGAACACCTAAATCGTTAATTGAATATATACGGTCGAGTGGTGTATTTTGAAGAGAATAACTAATAAACGTAGGAGTACCCCTATAAAAAGTCATAACGTTGCATTTAAGGCAGTTCAGATTTAAAAGATTGTACTTACACCATCCCTGAAAACAATCAACAACATCTTTATATGATAAACAAAGCTTAACATCGTCAGCGTACATTAGTACACGAGTAACTTGTAATTCAAGTAACTTGAAATCCAAGTTAATAGATTACATGGAAACCCAAGCTGATCTAATTTGAATAAAAGGAGAGAGTGGTTAACAGAGTCAAAGGCCTTACTAAAATCTGTATATATAACGTCAGTCTGCATGTTATTCTTATAACCATTTATTACAATAGATGACAGTTCAAGAAGGTTGGTGGTGGTCGATCTTCGCTTAACAAAACCATGCGAGGAACATAAATGCTGCAAATGAGAAGTAATAATACATTCAAATGCTTTAGGAATTGCCGACAATTTAGAAATGCCTCTATAATTCTGGGCATCCGCCTTCGCACCCTTTTTGTGGAGTGGAATAATGAAAGAGTCCTTCCAGATAGTTGGAAAAATGATGAAATAGACAAATGAAAAAGGTTAAGAATCGGTTTACAAATGGTTGAAGCACAAAACTTAAGCACACTCCCAGGGAGTCCATCAGGACCGGGAGAATACGTTGGCGTTGTTGTTGCTAAATCCTTTAAAAGAGAACTTTCGGTAATTACAGGGGTATAAATACAATTAGCCCTATTTAAGGGGTTAGGGTAGATAGGGTTTGACCAAGCAGCCGAACTATAAGTAGTTTGGAAAAACTCGGCAAATAAATCCGCAATTTCAGAATCCGACGATGCCTCTTTTGAGTTTAAACGTACCGATGAAGGCAATGCCGAAGACTTACGCTTGGCATTAACGAAGTTATAAAACTGCTTCGGATCATTTGAAAACTCGAATTTACATCGATTTAAATACATGGAATAGCAATGACTGTTGAGAACATTAAAATCTGAACGAGATGGCTTACCCGTTTTTTATACTTTATATAAGTGTTGGATTTAAGATTTTTAAGTCTTTGAAGCGCATTGTTAAACCAAGGAGGCCTGTTTAGCTTCGGAGGAAGACTGTCAGGAACGCATTCGTCAAAAAAAGTGTTTAAAACGCTATAGAAAAGTTCAATTGCACTGTCAATATCCATGCAATTGTACAAATCAGTCCAATTATATTGCGAAATCATGTAGTTTAGTTTATTATAGTCACATTTACGAAAGCATCTCCTTTTAGTTTGAGGAACTAAAGGAGAAAGGGTATCAGTACAGGGGAGGCCAATTGTCAATTCCAAAGTTGGATGATATCGGTCTTCAGGTACAACAAGTGCGTCAATTCTAGCTACAGTGACTTCATGCGGATCTAAAACAAATACTAGATCTAATTGTCTATTTAATGAATTTCGTATAAAGCTTACTTGCTGTAACGATAATTCTAAAAGGCCATCCACAAAATCATGGGCGGATAAAGGAGTAGCGACAAGTGAGTCAGTGGGAAGAGACCAAGAGATATTAGGGAGATTAAAGTCACCCAAAACAATCAAAAGGTCTCTGTTGGAAAGAAAGGATAGAACAGATTTTATAGCAGACAAATGGTGCTCATAAATTATTAAATCAGAGCCAGGAGGAATATAAGAGCAGGTTACAAAAATAGATAAGGATTGAATGGAAACTTTGACACTAACAAATTCAATATCGTTAGGGATATGAATGTTAAGTCTCTCCGATGTTAAACTAGAGGTAACGGCAATCAGTACACCACCCCCCCTACGCGGGAAGCGATCGGTCCTGTAGGAGTTAAAGTTCATTGACAAAACTTCAGAGTCAGATATCTCTGGTTTCAGCCAAGTTTCCGTAAAAGCCAAAATATCTTCAGTAAATGCAGAGGAGTCAGCATAAAGCTTTGGTAGCTTCATATTTAGTCCTCTAACATTTTGATAAGCCAAAAATAAACCTGTTAGTTTTTTGGCACAGCGGAAGACCTATTATTAGGCACAGTGGAAAGCCGATTATTAGGCACAGTGGGAGGCCTGTTATTTGTTCTCAGTTTATTGGGAACAAATTCTTTTATTACCAAATCATCATTAAGCCAAAAGCTTTCAGAAAGTAGTACATTAAACACATCAGGCGGAGCAAATATTTTAAAAGAAGATATCCTACGGGCGTACGAAAATCGAAATTGTTCAACTTCAATGTCCTCGGATGGGAATTTTTCACGTATGAATTCCATAACATCCTCAGATTTGGTATCCGGGGTAAATCTAGAAACAAACAATTGCTTCCTATGTGGAACAACTGAAAGTTTCTTACGCCCCCCAGCAGCAGTCTGAACCTCACTCGGCTGGGACCCAGAAGCAGTTCCTACTGTATCTACAGTCAGCACCGACTTCTGTGACTCAGGTTGGCATCCAGAAACAGGGTCACCTCCGGAACTGGCTGTTACCATAGGCACAGGTGGCTCGCTTACCCCTGTGCTGACCGGAACTGCTGCAGCTACCGAGTTCAATGTATTGTTTTGTTTCACGGTCTTATTAACCGCCCCTGAGCTGGCTTTTTTGCGTTTAGGCGACTCGGTTAATAATAATTTCTTATTATTAAATTGGTCACAAACTAAGTTGAACCCGTCATTGAGCTGTTTGAAAACTCGAGAAAGGTTCAATAGTCCGTCTCGAGTCTGCCTCATAAAGCTGCTCATTTCGACTGTCATTTCCTTGCAGGACTCACATGCCCACATGAGACCGGTACGCATTTCAATGAAGTCTTTAACTCTGCCAGTAAATCCTGCACATTTGACGTGCATGACCGAATCGCAGAGCCAACAGATAACAAAAGAATCTTTGGTTGACGTCGGAAGAGAACAATTTTTCTTTGTACAGATAAGGGCCATTTTATAGGAAAAAAAGGTTATTTAAAGAAATAGAAAATAAAATTTGGAAAAATACCACGAGTAAATTTGGCACTGGGATCAAATTCCAAAACAGCGAAAACACAAAACACGTAAGTATAAGAGCGCGAGATCGCGAATTAAGTCGAGAGCAAGAGAGCGCGAGAGAAAAAATGTTCAATCGACTGAGCGTGGCTTGTGGGGCACCAACAACAAAACGAACGAACAGTTACAATGTAAAGCGAGAGAGAGAGAGAGAACTATGAGAAAAGCACCCAAGAGTCTACAAGAAATTTGGCAGGTTCCGAGAGAGCGAAATTACAGTTATAATAGAGCGGAAAAGAGAGAGAGAGAGAAAGAGAGAGAATACAAGAGCAAATTTAGAGAGTGCAAAATAACACCAACAAAGCCAAGATATTAAACAAATCGAATGGAAATTGTTAAAATAACTAAAACCACATACCCGTTAAACAGGGAGATCTATTTAAAACACTAACGCGATTGTTAGGCAAACTTTGTTAGTAGGCTAAACACAAAACACTTGCGAAAAAATCACAAAAATAAATCAAAAACTCAGAGCACAGGTAAACACAACCGTTCACAAGCGACGCTAAATCACGCTTCGTGCAAAAGTATGTAACAGGTAGAAGGAAGCGTTTCCGACCCTATAATGTATATATATTCTTGATCAGGGTCACTAGCTGAGTCGATCTAGCCATGTCCGTCTGTCCGTCCGTATGAACGCTGAGATCTCAGAAACTACAAAAGCTAGAGCTAACGCCCACAATCGCCTAACGCCCACAATAAACGAGTTTAAAAAGTCTATGCCGCCCACAACTTTAAAGATTTTGGAAAAAAAATGCAGTTTTATTGTATTTATCAATACCTATCGAAATGTAGAAGAAATTCGTTAAAAAGTTATGCCAGATTATAAATTTTATATCTCGATCTCCCTCGCACTCACTTTGGCTGAGTAACGGGTATCTGATAGTCGGGGTACCCGACTATAGCGTTCTCTCTTGTTAAAAATATATTGTTTTACTTACTTTTTGCATTAAATTATATATATTTATATGTTTTTAGAAGACAATGTGAGCCAAACGTTATTATTTATTTTAATCATTATTATTTGGGCAATTGAAATTTTAAAATTAACAATCTGCTTGTTTGCCTAAAGCAAATGAGTTTTTAATGCAACTTGTAGACACTGACAGAACTTAGCGTTTTAAAAAATTAGACACACGATCTTCTCCTTTGCGCAGTTTTATTCCAAATGCCGTATGAGCCAATTCGCCGTGGGGCGAAAAAGCTAACAGCGATCAGGGTTGCTTCAAGTGCAACTTAACATAATAGGTTTACAGGGTTGGTTAACATGATAATAAATTCAAAAGAAAGCCGTTACATGTCGAGCCGTTGGGGGTGTTTTAATTAGCGATTTCAGCAGGCTGTGCCCCGCCTCACAGCTATCTGTGGCGCAACATGTATCAGCTGTACAAAAATTCAGAATACTATGAAAAATACGATAAGCATATGAAATGACTATACATCGCCCGCGTTGAAGAGCTCCAGTGTAGTATGCACATATATTGAATACCCACTGTACCGAAAGTACTTAAAGGGTACGCACTGTAACACTTTGTTGCAGTGTTTACATATTTCAAAGTCCCAATCATAAACCCTAAGTGTCCGAAATATGAACCGATCGCTATGGCTTAGCCCGCACACAGAAAGTGCTAACGTCGGCATAATTGCAACAAACGGACAGCATATGCATACCCCTCGCGCCTCCACTTGGGAGCGCATGGCAACGTATATAAGTACATTCCTTTATACATAAGTTTATAGGTACATAGCCGTCTCTCTGCCGCCGCCTGCGAGCAGCACAGCTACGAGACTTAGCCTTAATCAAACTTAAAGAATATTGTAAAAAGACAGAGATACTTCGATCGTTGGAGCGGCACCATTGCTGCTCCGACTAATACAAAATAAAACTGATTTAAACTACAAAATAATTATATTTCATTTGGACGACAAAATAATCATATTTCATGGCGACCGTGACTAGAGTCACAAGGAGCAGAGGATCGGGTGGATTGTAATGCAGTAATACAAGGAGGATAATTTCAAGGAGGATATGCAAAAATTTAAACACGTCTGAGTGAGTAGAGTGTGCGTGATGGTACGTGGAGGTCAGAAGAATAAAATCAACAAAAGAATAGCCCGAATAAAGTGGCTGCTATTTGCTCAATCAACACCGCCCGCATGGACAACGGCGCAAAAACTGTATAATGAGCTTGAATTTTTAAAAGAAACCCTCCAAAATAGAGTACCACAAGTCACAACTCACTCAGCAAATCAAATAAAAGTTATAAATCAAAAATTAACAACAAACCCAAATATTCCCAAGCCACTGCCGAAACGACCACCAGTCTGCCCGACCGACTGCCCCGGACCTCTCAACTCTGCGGCATGCAATTCCGCATGCATGAAGCCGAAGACCAGTGCGAAGACCAGCGCCGGTACCGCCTGAGCCAATAGGCCCAGGACAGCAGCAGCAGTAATTAAGCGTGGGAGGCACGACCGCCACCTACGCCTTCGATGGAGCGTCAGCATAGCCATCCCGGCGACGACCAGCTGACGTAGAAGAAGAAAATATAAACCAACCAAGATTGAAACAATATTTTTATTTACCCATGCACTGCGTTGCATAATTTTTTTTGATTGCACTACGATGCATATTTTTTTTATATAATATAATATTTTGTAAAATTGAGCGGAACTTTTTCTGCCCGATTAGACGTGTAGCCCGTAAAGCTATGCAAAAAACTAGGTAGGAAGTTTGTTAATTTAAATGCGCAGTAATGCGATAAGTAAATTTTCAAGAGAAGATCATAACAATTTTAATAGAACACTTTTTACACATAAGATAAAAGTATATGAAAAACCCACCAAAATGACTTTGGACATAAAAACAGTGGATTCCACTGCCAATGTCATCAACAAGGTAGAATCTAGCAACATCAATCTATATTGGGTACATATACTTCTGATAATCATTGTTGTTATCATGTGCGCCAATTTATTTTCCAAAATTTACAAGCTGCATAGTAATTGTCTGAAAAAGAAGTATATGAGCCGGGGAAATGACCTGGATAAAATATAAAAAGCAAAAATAAATAAAAAAAAAGGAAATAAGAATGAAAAAAAAAACAGCACAAACAACAGTGATTACACAAAAATGTTAACACCTAAAATCTAAGAAAATGAAATAACAAAAAAAAAATAATAAATATACAAATATTTCAATATATTCCTTTTACAAAGTATGGCTAAACTAAAGGCATGGAATGGAACAAATTGTACGGGGAATTATCAAACATTAAAACTAATTTTGACAGATCATACAAGTCACTAACCCAGAATAGACCTATCCAAAAGAACACAGTTAGGAAGCATGTTGAAATATTAGTAGAGTGCTTTAATGAAGCGCGAATGCTAATACATAATCACAGGGAAAGATTAAATCAAGATCATTGGTCACAGGTATCGAAACTTTTGATACGACTACGATCTAATTTAATATCTGTTAAACAAAAGTTCAGTTTAGAAATATCGGTACCAACCGTTCTAAACACTCCAATAGCAGTTGACACTGCACCTGCCCCGGAATCAACAGAAACAAACGAATCAGAGTCAGAAGAGCTTCCCGAAGTAAACCTCAAAATAGAAGATGAAGATATAAATAATCTTACTATTCCGGCGGTATACACTGAGCTTGACAATTCAACAGATTCAGATACTTCGACTATAATAGAAAACAAAATAAGAAACTCTATCACAATGGCACAAACAAATATTGATTTTATTAATACAGCATCCAAGCTTATACCAGTTTTTGATGGTAAGGCTGAAAATTTAACAAGTTTCATTGATGCTTTGCAAATAATAGAATCAATAAAAGGCGAGCACGAAGAATTAGCTGTTTCCATAATTAAAACAAAGCTAAAAGGTGTCGCCAGGAATCTAATCGGTAATGAAACAACAATTACTGAAGTGATTTCCAGACTAAGAGGCAATGTCAAAGGCGAAACTGTAGAAGTTTTATCAGCGAAGCTGATGAACCTACAGCAGCGCAATAAAACTGCTAACCAATATACACAAGAAATTGAGCAGATGACGAAAGCCTTAGAAGGTGCATATATAACAGATGGTTTACCTTTAGAGCTAGCCAGAAGTTATTCCACGCAGCATGCAGTCAAGGCAATGACTAAAAATTGCACAATCGATAAGGTAAAACTTATTATGCAAGCTGGCACCTTTAGTACCATGAACGATGCTGTTTCCAAATTTGTCAATAGTTGCACTGAAGCAACTGGACAATCAAACACCGTCCTATATTTCAAGAACTATCCACAGCGCGGCTCAAATCGCGGACGTGGAAATTATAGAGGTAATTCTCGTGGTAATCACAATAATTACAACAACAATAACTACAACAATAATAACTATAACAACAATTACCAAAATAACAATGGTGGACGAGGCCAATATAGAGGAAACTATAGAGGCGGTGGTAACTCGAACCGAGGCCACAATGGCAATAACCAAAGCAACGTTAGAATTACCCAAAATACTAACCAAAACACATCGGAAAACTCCCAAAGCCCTTTAAATACTCAACAATAAAAGAAGTCAGAGTTCACACCATTAATCTCAGCCAAAATATATTCGTTTCATTTTTCAACGTAGCTACTGGAAAAGAACTTATCTTTTTAATAGACACAGGTGCAGACATTTCCATTTTAAAAGAAAATTCGGATAACTTCCAAAACATCCAAGATGATTACATCATAGACATAAAAGGCATAAGTCAAGAAATAACCAAATCTCAAGGTTTAGTTTCTATGGAGATACAGACAACTAAATACATAATTCCACACGATTTTCATATCGTAAATTCACATTTCCCTATTCCATGCGATGGAATATTAGGCATCGACTTTATTAAAAAATACAACTGTCAACTAGACTTCAAGCCATCTGAAGATTGGCTTATAATTAGACCCAATAATTTAAAGTTTCCAATTAATGTACCAATAGCTCATAGTTCTGGCAATAATTCAATACTTCTGCCAGCAAGATCCCAAGTTATTCGGAAAATTGAACTTAATTCAAAAGAAGACAGTGTGTTAATTCCAAATCAGGAAATTCAGCATGGTATTTACGTTGCAAATACCATAGCAAGATCCAATAATGCCTTCATAAGACTAATAAATACAACAAATACCGACCAAGTAGTCAGTGCAGATAACCTAACATATGAATCACTTTCGAACTACGATGTAGTCAACACAAATCCAGACAATAGAAAAAAATCTGTACTATCACAACTTTCAAAAAACTTCCCTCCACAGTTCAAGTCACAGCTTTCTAGCTTATGCACCCAGTATAGCGATATATTCGGATTGGAAACCGAATCAATAACCACAAATAATTTTTATAAACAGAAACTGAGATTAAAAGATGATGAACCAGTCTATATAAAGAACTATCGAAGCCCACATAGTCAGGTGAACGAAATACAAAAGCAAGTAGGAAAATTAATCTCTGACGGGATTGTCGAACCGTCAGTATCCGAATATAATAGCCCATTGTTACTTGTTCCTAAGAAATCATCCCCAGGGTCAAATGTAAAGAAATGGAGATTAGTAATTGACTACCGTCAGATTAATAAAAAATTACTATCTGATAAATTTCCATTACCTAGAATTGATGATATTTTAGATCAACTAGGTCGAGCAAAATACTTTTCATGTCTTGACTTAATGTCAGGATTCCATCAAATTGAACTAGAAAAAGGTTCAAGAGATATAACGTCTTTTTCAACGAGCAACGGCTCATATCGCTTCACGCGATTACCATTCGGATTAAAAATAGCTCCTAATTCGTTTCAGAGAATGATGACTATTGCGTTCTCTGGTCTAGAACCTTCTCAAGCATTCCTTTATATGGATGACTTAATAGTAATTGGTTGTTCCGAAAAACATATGCTTAAGAACTTAACAGATGTTTTTGAGAAATGTAGGAAATACAACCTAAAGTTACACCCAGAAAAATGTTCATTTTTTATGCATGAAGTGACTTTTCTAGGTCATAAATGCACTGATAAAGGAATACTTCCAGATGACAAGAAATACGATGTCATTATGAACTACCCAGTTCCGCACGACGCGGACAGTGCTAGGCGTTTCGTAGCATTCTGTAACTATTATAGACGTTTTATACAAAATTTCGCCGAATATTCACGGCACATAACGAGATTATGTAAAAAGAATGTTCCTTTTAAATGGACGGATGAGTGTGAAAATGCATTTCAATACTTAAAAACAAAACTTATGGAACCTACCTTGCTACAATACCCAGATTTCACTAAAGAATTCTGTATAATAACAGATGCAAGTAAGCAAGCATGTGGAGCGGTTTTAACTCAAAACCATAATCGTCTCCAACTTCCCATTGCATACGCATCAAGAGCATTTACAAAAGGTGAAAGTAACAAATGTACTACTGAGCAGGAATTAGCTGCAATTCATTGGGCGATATTACATTTCAGACCATATATATATGGAAAACATTTCTTAATAAAAACAGACCATAGACCTTTAACATACCTTTTCTCTATGATCAATCCCAGTTCTAAACTGACACGTATGAGGCTCGAACTAGAAGAATACGACTTTACAGTCGAATATTTAAAGGGAAAAGATAATTATGTAGCTGATGCGTTATCTAGGATAACCATCAAAGATCTACAAAATATAACTGGAAATATAATGAAAGTCACTACTAGATATCAAAGTAGACAAAAATTCCGCGCGGAAAATCAAGAACAAGAATTGCCTATGCAATCTTTAAATAAAGCTTCTAAGCCCAACGTATACGACGTCATAAACAATGATGAAGTACGTAAAGTAGTGACCTTGCAGATAAAAAATACGTTATGTTTATTTAAACAAGGCAGAAAAATTACTGCAAGATATGATGTTAGCGATTTATATACTAATGGAGTTATTGACTTAGATCAATTTTTCCAAAGGCTTGAAATGCAAGCCGGTATACATAAAATCAGCCAACTCAAAGTGGCACCGTGGGAAAATATCTTTGAACATACTTCAATAGATAACTTCAAATTAATGGGCAATAAAATCTTGAAAACATTAAGGGTAGCGCTACTCAACCCGGTGACCCAAATTACAAATTTAAAAGAAAAAGAAGCAATTTTGTCTACATTTCATGATGATCCAATTCAAGGAGGTCATACTGGCATATCAAAAACTTTGGCCAAAGTAAAAAGACACTATTACTGGAAAAGTATGTCTAAAGATATAACTGAGTACGTAAGAAAATGTCAAAAATGTCAGAAAGCTAAAATAACTAAACACACAAAGACCCCTTTAACAATTACAGACACACCAATAAATGCTTTTGACAGAGTGATAGTGGACACTATTGGTCCACTACCAAAATCAGAAAATGGCAATGAGTATGCAGTCACTTTAATATGTGATTTAACTAAGTATTTAGTTGCCATACCTGTTCCGAATAAAAATGCTAATACTGTCGCTAAAGCAATATTTGAATCTTTTATCCTGAAGTACGGTCCAATGAAGACGTTCATTACGGACATGGGAACAGAATATAAGAATTCAATTATAGACGATTTGTGCAAATATTTAAATATTAAAAACATTACATCCACAGCACACCACCACCAGACAGTTGGAACAATAGAAAGAAGTCATAGAACTTTCAATGAGTACATACGATCTTACATATCAGCTGATAAAACTGATTGGGACGTATGGCTTCAATATTTTGTCTTTTGTTTCAACACGACCCCCTCTATGGCACATACTTATTGTCCATATGAGCTAGTATTCGGAAAAACAAGTAATTTACCGAAACATTTTAATAGCATAGATAGTGTAGAATCACTATATAATATAGATGACTATGCTAAGGAGAGTAAGTATAGATTAGAAGTAGCCTATCAAAGAGCTAGAGTTATGTTAGAAGCAAATAAGAATAGAAATAAACTACTATACGACCATAAAGTAAGGGATATAGATATATCAGTGGGAGACAAAGTTTTATTAAAAAACGAGACAGGTCATAAGTTAGATCCTAAATATACAGGTCCGTATATAGTAACGGAAATAGGAGATAGAGATAACATAGTAATAACAAATAACAAACATAAGAAACAAACAGTTCATAAGGATAGATTAAAAATTTTTATTTCATAAAATGCACTTAGTATGGCCGTACAAAGACACACATACATATATAAATAAATACACAAATTCTTTTAATAATTTCATTTTCTTTGATTCTAATAACATAATACAAAAAAAAAAAAAAAAAAATAAACAATACAAAACAAAAAAGGAAGTAATAATTGAACATTTTATTATAAAAATAACTTCATTATATTACGTTATTTTTCAAAAGGAGGGAGATGTAGTATGCACATATATTGAATACCCACTGTACCGAAAGTACTTAAAGGGTACGCACTGTAACACTTTGTTGCAGTGTTTACATATTTCAAAGTCCCAATCATAAACCCTAAGTGTCCGAAATATGAACCGATCGCTATGGCTTAGCCCGCACACAGAAAGTGCTAACGTCGGCATAATTGCAACAAACGGACAGCATATGCATACCCCTCGCGCCTCCACTTGGGAGCGCATGGCAACGTATATAAGTACATTCCTTTATACATAAGTTTATAGGTACATAGCCGTCTCTCTGCCGCCGCCTGCGAGCAGCACAGCTACGAGACTTAGCCTTAATCAAACTTAAAGAATATTGTAAAAAGACAGAGATACTTCGATCGTTGGAGCGGCACCATTGCTGCTCCGACTAATACAAAATAAAACTGATTTAAACTACAAAATAATTATATTTCATTTGGACGACAAAATAATCATATTTCACCAGATCTTCAATCCAATGGTAATGGGGCTAGATAGTGAATTGCTCGCTTGTAGGTTCCGCATTTAGTCTTGACAACTGCCACTCGCACCTTGCCGTCGGTCCCAGCGATCACTTCTGTGATAACGCCGAGTAACCACATCTGGGGTGGCAAATTATCCTCTTTGATAACGACGACGGTTCCAGTCTTGATGTTTGCGAGATCCTTTGTCCATTTGGCCCTTTGTTGCAAGCTTGTGAGGTAGTCGCGAGACCAATCTCGCCAGAAACGTTGCTTGATTGCTGATACGAGTTGCCACCGCTTCAGGCAACTAAGCTTATCCTCCATCGATGGAGGTAACTGTACTGGTGGCAATGTAGCGAGGGTGGTGCCAACGAGAAAGTGTGCAGGAGTGATAGCTTCCCCATCGTTAGGGCTGTTGCTATCTGCGACCAATGGACGTGAGTTTAGCACCGCTTCGACCTCGACGAGCACAGTCTGGACTTCGTCTTCCTTCAACAGAGCGTTTCCGACTGCTTTGATGAAAATATGTTTGGCGGACTTCACAGCCGCTTCCCACAAGCCCCCAAAATGGGGTGCTCGAGGGGGTATAAAGATGAAATCGAAGTGGTGAGAGCCGCCGAGAGTGCTGTGCGTTTCCTTGTTATCTGCGAGATTGGCTTTGATCTCCTGAAGCATTCTTGACGAACCTACGAAATTTGTTGCGTTGTCGCAGTACAATTTTTCGAGAGGTCCGCGGCGACCAATGAATCTGCTGAGACAAAGTAGAAAGGAGTTAGACGTAAGATCCTTTATGAGTTCCATATAAATCGCTTTTGTCGAGAAGCAGATGAAAACTGCCACGTACATTTTAAGTGGGGTTTTGCCGCGGATTCCTAATGACACTCTAATTGGGCCGAAAAGATCTACTCCGCTAACTCGGAATGGCCGATTGCTTTGAATGCGATCAGCCGGTAGATTGCCCATTATTTGCGAATACAACCTAGGCTTGTATCGAAAGCAGTGAGTGCATTGCCGTACAACAGCGCTGCATTCTCGACGGGCGTTGATCAGCCAAATACTTTGGCGAAGCAAGCCGACAAGTGCGCGTGGCCCAACGTGGCAATTGGTGCGATGAAGATGCTGGATGTACAACCTTACGAAATAATTTCCCTTCGGCAGTAATAAAGGAAATTTAGCATTATGTTCTAATGGAGCGTGCAACAAGCGGCCACCAACTCGCATTAATTGTAACGTACAATTACCAACTGTTTCAGTGCTAATGAATGGGTTTAGCTTTTGTAAGGAATTTTGTACGTACTGGTTCTTAGACAACTTTTCAAATTCGATTGCAAATGATTTACGTTGAACAGACTGAACGATCGTTAAAAACGAGAAAGCTAATTCGGAAGCTGAGAGTGTAGTGCTAGTCCACAGAATCCAATTTCGGCCTCTTGTAAAGCGAGAAATATAGGCGACGATTCGTATTGTTTTTAGATACGAGGAGAAATTTTCAACGACGCGAAGAATTGGATTCGACTCAACCGTTGAGGTGGTGTGTGTTGCAGCATTAGCTCGAATTTCAACCTGGGCGTCTCTTAGAGCCTTCGCCAAAAGTTCATTGATTGGCCAAGTACTGGGGTCAGCACTCAAGAACTGTGGTCCATCAAACCAGAAGGACGCGTCTAGCTCCTTGACCGTACAGCCTCGCGATGGCAGGTCTGCAGGATTGCAACTAGTTGGAACATGTCTCCAAGTTGCAGTTGGGGCGAGTTCATGAATGGCTGAGACCCTGTTGGCTACGAAGGTTTTGAGGGTTGAGAGACTTGTGCGTAACCAAAAAAGAACTACTTCGGAATCTGACCACATTACTACTTTGTTTACACTAAAATTGATCAATTTCTGGACATCACTCCAAAGTTTAGCAAGTAAATGGGCTGCGCAAAGTTCTAACCTCGGTATGCATAGGCGGTTTATTGGCGAGACTTTCGACTTTGCTGTCAATAAAGATGTTTTGATGCCCTCTGTAGTCACAGCACGGACGTAGATACAGCAACCATATGCATCTTCTGATGCGTCCGCGAATCCGTGTATTTGATAGCTGCCTGTTTGACTTGTGCCGACGTATCTGGGAATCTGAATGGACCCTATCTCTTGAAAGGAGGAAGCGACTGCATTCCAACGCTTATACATCTCTGGCGGAATTTCTTCATCCCAATCTATCTTCAGCGACCAAAGTTTCTGAATTAAGATTTTGGCAAGCGTTACGAGAGGACAAATCAAACCTAATGGATCGAACAGGCGAGAAGCGAATGAAAGGATCGAACGTTTTGTTGGTGGGGCGTTTCCATCCAGTTCGAGAGTATTAAATTTAAACACATCCTGCTTTGGACTCCAAGTAAGCCCTAAAGTCTTAGTGTCTCCAGTGTCGCCAAGAGGAATTTTTGCTTCTTGCAACGGACTTTCGCTAAGGTAGCAGTTCGCTGCCCATTTGGCCAGCACAAAGCCAGCAGATTCGAGGATCTGTGAAATTTCCTGTTTGAGTGATTTAAGATCGTCCAGGGAATCTGCTCCTGATAGGAGATCGTCGACATAAAAGTCGTCGACTATTGCCTGCGATCCTTTCGGATGCGATTTGGCAAATATTTTGCTTAAATGGTTTAAGCAACGTATGGCGAGAAACGGAGCGCTAGCGGTGCCATATGTAACTGTGTTAAGTCGATACAGTTGTAATGGCTCTTCCCGGCTGCGCCGCCAGACAATCATTTGAAAAACTCGATGATTCTCCTCTACTAACACTTGTCGGTACATCTTGGTGATGTCGGCGGTCATGGCAAATGGCCGTAAGCGAAATCTCAGCAAGGTTGCATACACGCAAGGCTGGATTGTTGGACCCACCATAAGGAGGTCGTTTAGTGATAGTTGTGAGGTTGTTTTTGAAGAAGCATCGAACACCACCCTAAGCTTTGTAGACGAGCTTTGAGGTCTGAGTATGCACTGGTAGGGGATGAAGTAATGAGGTTTGCTGGGAATGACATTGTCTGTTGCTGACATATGTCCTAATGACAAATACTCTTGCATGAAATCTGTATACATCTCAAGCATTGTAGGGTTGGCATACATGCGTCGCTCGAGCGCTAAGAATCGTCTGCGGGCTGTTTCGTACGAGTGCCCTAAGCTATTGGGGCTCGATTTGAAGGGAAGGCTTACTATGAATCGGCCAGAAGAATGTTGACGTATTGTATCAGCGAACGCTTTTTCGCACGCCGCCTGCTCGGGTGTGTACAACTGGGATTTTGTAAGTTCTGGTACTAGCTCGATTTCCCAAAATCTCTTTAGAAGGGAGTCAACTGCCGGGGGCTCGTCAACCGTCCCTAACATGCAGCACGCTGATGATGCTAAGGGTCGCGGAATCGTCCAACTTCCGGAAGCTACCCAACCGAATACTGTGTTCTGAAGAGTGGGACCGGAGTCGCTTTGTCGAATCTTTCCTGTTGTCAGCAAATCAAAAAACACGTCTGCCCCTATGAGAAGGTCGATGCGCTTCGGGGTGTTAAAAATGGGATCAGCAAAGCGAATGTCTTCGGGAATCCAATCAGTGGGTGCTGTGGAATGCACCGGATGATACGATGAAATGGCTTTTAACACAATAAATTCAACCACGACCTCAAAGGAATTGACACGAGAGCAAATGGTAGTTTGAACTGCATGGCGAGCTGTGAAATGTGAATTGCCGATGCCTGATAATGTCGTGTTGTGTTGATACCTCTTCAATTGAAGACCCTTTGCCAGTTCTTCGGTTATGAAATTAACCTGTGAGCCCGAATCTAAAAGAACCCTCGCCGTCTGTTTTTGACCTGATTGACTCTTTACCGCAACCAGAGCTGTGGCTAACAAAACCTGATTGACACCATTTTGATAACTATGGCTCAATGATGCGTTGAGTGATTGCTGAGTTAGTTGAGTATCGATGATCTGTGCAGTTGCTTCCACATTGCCAGTTTGACTTGGCGGTACCACATTGTACCTGTGTAGCAGTGTGTGGTGAGGCTTTGAGCAGACTCGGCAAAATGAGGATTTGCATTGAGGGACGCCATGTCCTTTACGTAAACAATTTATGCAAAGCGGACAACTTTTGGCAAATTTAAAACGCGATTCCACGGATGCGTTTGCGAAGGACGGACACGATTGAATGTAATGTTCCTTTGCTTTACAGAAGTAGCATTTTGTGTTCGCAGCTTCGGTAGACTGTGACACAGTTAGGGAAGTTTTACTAGCCTTTCGGCTGTTGCCGTCGCGATTGGGCTTAGTTTGCTTTACCCTCCCGGAGGTGATTTCAGCTGCAAGATGCTGATACCGCTTGTTTAATGCGTCAGCGCATTCCTGCCACAAGGGAATAGATTGATAGTCTATTTGTTCTTCCCACCTAGTACGCGTTTTTGGGTCTACTTTGGTCATTACGATGTGGATAATCATAGCGTTCGCTATGGTTTTGTCGTCACCAAGAGATAGTAGAGACTCATAGATTGCCGTGACTGTGTCGATGAGCGATCTCAACGAGGTGGCAGACGGCGAAGAAATTGTGGGAATACTGAACAGCCGCGCTACGCTATCGAAGAAGATTAAGCAAGGATTGTCATAGACTCGACTAAGACTCTCCAGTGCCTTTGGGTAATTATCGTCCGTTATTTGATATGCCTTGACAGTACCTAGAGCTTCCTTTTCTAAGCACGACAGCAGGTGATTGAACTTTTCTACGTTTGTTAATTGGGGATCTGCATCAACTAAGCTTTTAAAGAGTCCTATAAAGTTTTTGAAATCCGCATAATTACCATCGAACTTCGGCAACTTCATGTGCGGGAGGTACCTACTGTGCGACATGGACGTATTTAGTCCCAAGTTGTAAGACGATCTCGAGTGTTCCCTATCTGCATCCGACCTACTGCAAAGTGACTTAAGAAACGACCTCGCGGAAATGCATAATTCTTCTAGGTCCGCACGACTTGCTATGTCCAAGCTGATTTCCTCGATTTCCTGCTGAAGGGTGAATGCCGTTTTAATATAATCGTTGAGAATTTCTAATCGACATTCCATTTCGCACGGCTCGAAGGGACGCGTCTGCGTGCGAGCTGCCTTATTAATCCGTTCAATGTTTCGCCTAACGCGGTCCAGCTGCTCAAGCAGATCATTTGTATCGGTATGATCTTCTTCGACGGAAGAAGTTTTGCCTATACGCTTTTTGCCCATATTTAAGAAAAAGAAGATGTTGGCAGTTGTACGTACAAGCACTGCGAAGGGATGAGAGAATAAATGGTAATTTTATTTACACTAATGCACTGCTACTTCCGACGTATGTATACGTATGTATATAGACCCAAACAAAAACGAAATCAATTAAGCTTGATGCACTCAGCAATGGAAGTAAAGAGCAGCGATGAAATTTCGGCCCAAAAGAGGTGAATAAGAACACGCGGTTCCCAACGAAGATGAGAAAGCCAAGGAATGCAAATTGTAGTACAGCTTATCTGCGCAGATATAGCTGGTGTCGTTGTATTAGTGTGGCTTCACGTATGCAGGTGTCTGTGTGCGCTTGCAGCGCAGCTAACCTTTGCCGACGAATATCGCGACAAAGCAACGAATGTAGAACGGTGAAATTTGCTTTTATGTATTGGTGTAGCGACCACGTGCTAGAGATGCCACTTTTATGTCCACGAATAGAAGTATTTCTTTGCGAAAATGCTGCTTATTAGCAGATTGTTACATACTTTATACTTAAGCAATTCTAACGGCGAAATGATGACTTCCAACGTGCGCTTACGTGTGTGTGTGTGTGAGTGGAGCCGGCGAATCCAACGAGAGTTTGTGCCCAAACGGCAGCTATGTATAATGCGGCTTCCACTTAAGTAAAGTTGCGGCTTTACAGCCGGCTGAGATCCAACGATGACTTGGAGTCGGCAGGAGCGATGATTCCAACACCCACACGCGGTGTCACTTGAAGAGTTCACGAGTTGAGTGAGAGTGCGCAGTCCACGCAGATTTTTGCGGGCTGCGGCGATCGAACAATTGTATACAAAAAAAACGCTTAAATTCTTGTCAATGTCCACCCGGGGGCGCCATAATGTTTGCCTAAAGCAAATGAGTTTTTAATGCAACTTGTAGACACTGACAGAACTTAGCGTTTTAAAAAATTAGACACACGATGTTCTCCTTTGCGCAGTTTTATTCCAAGTGCCGTATGAGCCAATTCGCCGTGGGGCGAAAAAGCTAACAGCGATCAGGGTTGCTTCAAGTGCAACTTAACATAATAGGTTTACAGGGTTGGTTAACATGATAATAAATTCAAAAGAAAGCCGTTACATGTCGAGCCGTTGGGGGTGTTTTAATTAGCGATTTCAGCAGGCTGTGCCCCGCCTCACAGCTATCTGTGGCGCAACATGTATCAGCTGTACAAAAATTCAGAATACTATGAAAAATACGATAAGCATATAAAATGACTATACACTGCTAAAAACTTTTATATTTTCAAATATTTAAGTATTGTTAAATTTGTATTTTGTTTCACTAACAACGTTAACTAAGGTTCACCTTTCGATTAGGTTTTAAATGGTCAGGAAAAACTAATTTTTATATATATTTTTGAATTAAAAATAAATTGCTTTGTGCTCATTTTTTCCCCCTGAAAAATTCTTATAGAATTTCCTATGTAAACGAGCAACGAATGTTTCGTCGAAATCTCCCTGAAAACCCATGGAAAAAGTTTACGTGGTGCAAACCCCTGAAATTTTACGTATGATTTTATTGTGGAATCAGGCACCACACGCCTGAAAGTCCGACTGGATCGAAAAAAAAAATCAAAAAGCGTGCAGCTAATTTACCCCAAAAAAACATTAACAAAAAATAATACACATAAACCAGCATGAATACTTTAATCGGTTTAGTAAGTAGAGTAGAGCCAAGAAACTCTAACTACTGAATATTTTACGGGTTACCTACAACTTGAATTCATTAGGTGATCCTTTATTTTATCCCAATTGTGATATTTAGATAATTTTGTATATGTACTTGACGACTTGTCTATGTGTGTTAAAGTCGTTTGCGTTTATTACAATTAAATGTGACAACTAAAAGTTTTTCCCTACTTTCCCCTTAAACACCATCAAAAAAATTTCAAAAATCAAAACAAAAACAAGAGAGAACGCTATAGTCGGGTGCCCCGACTATCAGATACCCGTTACTCAGCTAAAAGGAGTGCGAGGGAGATGGAGATATAAAACTTTGATCGGACATAACTTTCTAACGAATGGTCCGATTTGAAATATTTCTTCTACATTTCGATAGGTATTGATAAACACAATGGGCGCCAGAAACCTTTTTAAATTGTTTAAGGCGATTGTGGGCGTTATAGGGGGCGTGGTCCTCGGCTGAATCAAACTTGCGCTGCGTGGGAACTTCCAGAATATGCATGCAAAATGCAAATCTTCTAGCTTTTATAGTTTCCGAGATCTCAGCGTTCATACGGACGGACAGACAGACGGACAGACGGATATGGCTAGTCCGACTCGGCTAGTGATCCTGATCAAGAATATATATACTTTATAGGTTCGGAAACGCTTCCTTCTCCCTGTTACATACTTTTGCACGATTCGGACCCAATTTTTTCCATAATTTCAGGTCTTAAGGTTTTGGGCTGGAGGATCATGACGGAAATCGACTTAAACTCTTTCATAGTAATACTAATACAAAGTGCATACCAAACTTTATACAAAATATCAGTAGTGCAGCGCAGTTCAGGGCGAAATTAATTTCCCATTTCCAAGAAACTAACATGACGTAAAATAAACACAGCGACCCTAGTTTTAGATTTAATATAAGTATATTTAGAATTTGTGAATAAATAAATAAAAATCTGCAGCGATCCGCTTCCCTTAGCTAAGCACCACAGTAAATCCACCTAGAACGCAATAACGCGTTAAAAATCTCTCCTAACTTTAACTAAGCACCACGGTAAACCCACTTAGAATCCACTAACGCATTAATGCCAACATTACCTCACCTTAACACAACCTATTTCCAATTTTAATCTCACCCTTGGTACACGTTTTTAGCTCCTTAATTCTGTTTCCACTATTTTATCGTCTTAACCCCAGTGTAACGCATCCATACTCAACCTTCTCGTCGAATTTTTTTTTTTTATAAAACGTTATTTTAATGATCGAATCTTCTTTCTTAGAGACTAATGACAAGTAGGCAAATCTATTTCTAGTATATATTTTTATACCCGTTACTCGTAGAGTAAATGGGTACATTGTATTTGTGCAAAAGTATATATCGCATAATCGGATGTCGGATGAGGCTCATCTCCTAGGGTCTTAATGATTTCCAAAAATAAAGCACAAAATAAAGATATAAACTTTTTTTGTTGAAAACTGGGGGAATACTTAACATGTTACATGCGATTTCGCATTTTATCGAGAGTCCTATGAGCGCTTTGCAGCCAAACTTCAAAAAATTGTGTCTTAGTGCAGCCCTCCTCTAAAATACGATTCGGACCCAATTTTTCCATAATTTTAGGTCTTTAGGTTTTGGGCTGGGGGATCATGACGGAAATCGACTTAAACTCTTTCATAGTAATACTAATACAAAGTGCATACCAAACTTTATACAAAATATCAGTAGTGCAGCGCAGTTCAGGGCGAAATTAATTTCCCATTTCCAAGAAACTAACATGACGTAAAATAAACACAGCGACCCTAGTTTTAGATTTAATATAAGTATATTTAGAATTTGTGAATAAATAAATAAAAATCTGCAGCGATCCGCTTCCCTTAGCTAAGCACCACAGTAAATCCACCTAGAACGCAATAACGCGTTAAAAATCTCTCCTAACTTTAACTAAGCACCACGGTAAACCCACTTAGAATCCACTAACGCATTAATGCCAACATTACCTCACCTTAACACAACCTATTTCCAATTTTAATCTCACCCTTGGTACACGTTTTTAGCTCCTTAATTCTGTTTCCACTATTTTATCGTCATAACCCTAGTGTAACGCATCCATACTCAACCTTCTCGTCGAATTTTTTTTTTTATAAAACGTTATTTTAATGATCGAATCTTCTTTCTTAGAGACTAATGACAAGTAGGCAAATCTATTTCTAGTATATATTTTAATACTCGTTACTCGTAGAGTAAATGGGTACATTGTATTTGTGCAAAAGTATGTAACAGGTAGAAGGTTGCGATTAAGACCCAATAAAGTATATATATTCTTAATCAGGATCACTAACCTAGTCGATCTAGCCATGTCCGTCTGTCTGTCTGTCTGTATGAAAGCTGAGATCTCGGAAAAAAAGCTAGAAATTTGGCATTAACAACATGAATTCTTGGGCTTCCTACGCAGCGCAAGTTTGTTTCAGCCGAGCGCCACGCCCTCCAAACGACCACAATCGCCTTAAAGGACTTAAAAAAGCTTGGTGCCGATCTTTACAGATTTTGTAAAAGTAAAACCCATTTTGTTGTGTTTATTAATACCTATCGAAATGTAGAAGGAATTTTAGAAATCGGACAATCCATTAAGAAGTTATAAGCAAAAAATGAATCAGCCACTAGTTGGCGCTAGTAGTTTTGACGACGGCATATATCCATCTCACTCGCACTCCATTTAGCTGAGTAACGGGTATCTAATAGTCGAAGTACAATTAATTACAAATTAATTGCTTAAAACAACGGCCCTAACTATAACCAAAGTCGTGTATAGCTAGTGTTCCTGATTAAAGACCGCGCAAGATCATTTGGACGGGCCTGAAGCTTGAGATTATAATTTGCTGTCACCTTGTCGATTTCGTCTTTAATTAAGCCTACGTTTATCTTTAAGTCAGAGATGTAATTTCTTGCATTCAATGCGCCTCCGCCAGGTTAACGAATTTCTGCTGTTATCCTGTTGACGTGGCTTTCTCGAAACTAAATTTGATGTGCCGGGATTAAGTTTGATCTCTTATTTTTATTGATCATTTTTCTAGTAATTTGGACAGGCACGATAGTAAGCTTAATGGCATGTACAATGAAGAAATTTTGTGGTCTTTTCCAGGCTTCGGTATCTTTATAGCCACAGACTTTTTCCATTTTTTAAACTTTTTATACCCGTTACTCGTAGAGTAAAAGGGTATATTGTATTCGTGCAAAAGTATGTAACAGGGAGAAGGAAGCTTTTCCGACCCTATAAAGTATATATATTCTTGATCAGGATCACTAGCCGAGTCGAACTAGCCATGTCCGTCTGTCCGTCTGTCCGTCTGTCCGTCCGTATGAACGCTGAGATCTCGGAAACTATAAAAGCTAGAGGATTGGCATTTTGCATGCATATTCTTGGAGTTCCTACGCAGCGCAAGTTTATTTCAAAATAGTGCCACGCCCCCTCTAACGCCCTCAATCGCCCTACACCATTTTTTGAAAGGTGTCTGGCGCCCACACCATTAAAGATTTTGGAAAACTAAAAATGCAGTTTTATTGTGACTATCAATACCTATCGAAATGTAGAAGAAATTTTTCAAATCGGACCATTCGTTAAAAAGTTATGCCTGATCAAAGATTTTATATATCTATCTCCCTCGCACTCCCTTAGCTGAGTAACGGGTATCTGATAGTCGGGGCACCCGACTATAGCGTTCTCTCTTGTTTAAACTTTAAAGTCCAGGCACAGGGGTGATCGAGAATTTATAATCCACACTTAAAAAAAAAAATGTCATACAGACGAAACAATTGTTGCATGAATAGTATTCACTATTCATTATTGAGGTTTAAATTTGCATTAATACGATGAGTTTTAAAAAAATAATTTCGAAAGTATTAAATTGATACTTTCGATAGTATTGAAGTGCGACCCTCCAGTATAACATTTTTACTCACTTGGTTTACTGAAATTGGGGCTTCTAGTTTATTTTTTATACTATTTAGTATAAATGCTCAGCTATTTTGTGGAACTCTGCAGTTCCCCTGCAGTTCCATTCATCGCCTTTTTAGCAGTGAATCACTCCAGTCGCACCAAGCGCTCAATCACTAGTGAATTTGTATGCAAAATAGCGATGATTTTAACATGGCCAAGTCCTAGGGGCTCATCACTGCCAGAAACTGGCGCTGATTTAGCACCTGTTCTTCACCATTTTTCATCGCCTAATTCATCACCAATCAATTTCAATTACATTGCTTTTATCAATGGGTTTATTATTACATTAAATTAATATATTTTTACAAACTACCGTGACTTGTAGGGGTCTTTGGCAGGTTCTCAGCTTCCGGAGTCTTGGTGAGCTGCCTTTTCGCGCATGGAGATTATTCACGCATTTTCGCACTTTCTCCGGAGGCTCTGTAGGCTCCACCTGACCAATGGGATCTGAATTTGAAAAATATTTGTTTTTATATTATATAACGAGGCAAGAATGATAAAAACTTACTTAGCAGTACAAGAATAACATTCATCTGGGCTGTAGGACAAAATGATTTCATCTGAAAAGATATTTTATAAGAACCTGTGTACCATCAGCTTGACCTAAAAATATTAAAAATAAAGGATAATATAAAATTTTAAAAGATACTGTAATTGGATAAGACAATACACTAAAAATGACTTACCTAAATATGTATTCTTAATTAAAGCACTTTTGTTAAAACTCGAAAATAACTTGTCACACCATTGCTACTCCTTTAAAAGTAAAAACGCAGTTGAAAACCGAGGAAAAACGGCGCCTGCCTTCAAGAAATAGAAAAAGAATACTGAGGGTGAAAAACAACATCAATCGCAATCTCTCTTGTTGTTGTCTTCCCTTTGCCACGATCGCGCTTGCTCAGCATGCAGAGCGAGACAGGCGAAGTTCGAAATTTTGTCTCGTTTTTCTATGATTTTAAGAGAGAGAAATTTGGGAGAGCGTGATCGAGAGAGAGGGGGTTGGTGAGAGAGTCGATTCTGCAGACGCTCTTCCGGATGTGCCTAAAGTTAGCAATGCAACTTTTGAAAATGCAATTTTTTTTCTATCGACAATTTGCCGTTATTTATCCGTAAATTATTCGTGAAAGAAAAAAAATTTGCCGCTCAATTATTTTTAAAAATATGAGATGTTCTGCTAAGTCGATATCAACTTAGCAGAACACCCACACTATAGTTCAAAATTTTCAAAATATTTTTTAATGGGAATTTGCCGTTGATATTGATATCAACTTAGCAGAACACCGTCACTAAAGTTCAAAATTTCCAAAATCTTTTTTAATGGGAATTTGCCGTAAATTATTCGTGAAAGAAAAAATTTAGTTGCTCTTGTTTTAACATTTTTTTTTAACATAGTGGTTTAGTTGATATCAACTTAGCAGAACACCCACACTAAAATTCAAAATTTCCAAAATCATTTTTAATGGGAATTTGCCGTTATTTTTCCGTAAATTATTCGTGAAAGGAAACATTTTGTCGCTCTTGTTATACCCGTTACTCGTAGAGTAAAAGGGTATATTGTATTCGTGCAAAAGTATGTAACAGGGAAAAGGAAGCTTTTCCGACCCTATAAAGTATATATATTCTTGATCAGGACCACTAGCCGAGTCGAACTAGCCATGTCCGTCTGTCCGTCTGTCTGTCCGTCTGTATGAACGCTGAGATCTCGGAAACTATAAAAGCTAGAGGATTGGCATTTTGCATGCATATTCTTGGAGTTCCTACGCAGCGCAAGTTTATTTCAAAAAGGTGCCACGCCCCCTCTAACCGCCCCCTCATTTTTTGAAAGGTGTCTGGCGCCCACACCTTTAAAGATTTTGGAAATGTAAAAATGCAGTTTTATTGTGATTATCAAAACCTATCGAAATGTAGAAGAAATTTTTTAAATCGGACCATTCGTTAAAAAGTTATGACCCATCAAAGTTTTAATATATCCATCTCCCTCGCACTCCCTTAGCCGAGTAACGGGTATCTGATAGTCGGGGCACCCGACTATAGCGTTCTCTCTTGTTTTAATATTTATTTTTTAAAAAAACATAGTTGTTCTGCTAACGTGATATTAAGTTAACAGTTAAGTTATTAAGTTAAAGAATTTTTAAGGACGTGCGATTAAATATTCATGTTTAAAATTAGTTACGAATCAATAACATCAACGTCCTATTAAAAAATATTTTGGAAAATTTTACGTTTAACAGAGTTGCTTTATTAGCTTTAAATTACCTAAGCAGAACAAATATTTTTTTAAAAAATAAATGTTAAAACAAAAGCGACAAAATTTTTTCTTTCACGAATAATTTACGGATAAATAACGGCAAAATCCCATTTAAAAACATTTTGGAAAAGTTAAGAATTAAGGAGTTGTTCTGCTAACTTGATATCATGTTAGCAGAACATCTCATAACTTTTAAAATAGTTGACCGGCAAAATTAATTGTTTTACGAATAATTTACAGATAAATAACGGCAAATTGTAAAAAAGAAACAAAATTAAAAATTTCAAAGTTGTTCTGCTAACTTCATGCGTATGAATTTTATTTAAACTTCCAAACTACTATATTGTATTCATGTTTAATTTGTCCTACGTGACTATCGCACTTATAATAAGTTATCAACTTGTAGCGTTAGGAAAACATTATAAAACAAGAAAGGAAGCTAGTTTCGGGCAGCCGAAGCTTATAAACCCTTGCAGAGAAAGTAAATACCTATATTTTAATGCTTACTCTATCGGTGCAGTTTCAGGGGTTCCAGATTCTACAAGCCTATTACAAATTTTGATTTTAAGTTGTCGCAAATCAAAACGCCTACTTCCTACAAAGTTACAATGAATTTTTTTATATTTGTTTGATTATTCCTATGGGAACCTTAAGATATAGTGGTCCGATCCGGCTCGCTCCGACATATGTAAAGTTTCATCGCGATAGCTTTAAAACCGAGAGACTAGTTCGCATAGAAACAGCTATTGGTACTGATTAAGAATATATATACTTTATGTGGTCGGAAACGCCTCCTTCACTGAGTTACAAACTTCTGACTGAAATTATAATACCCTCTGCAAGGGTATAATAAATTGAATTGAATCCCAAATAAAAATTCTTAAAAAAATTGCCATTAAAGCAAATACAAAAGAGTATGTTGACATGTATAAGCGAGTCCCACTAGGATCAGTCCTAGCCCCCTTGTTGTGGAATGCCATTCTGGGATCCTTAGGATCACGATGCCCGAAGGGGCACGACTCATTGGCTTTACCGATGACGTAGCCATAGTAGTTACGGCAAATAAACTCCCAGATGCAAAGAGAATCTGCAACGAAGAGGGGGAACGAGAAAGCGCATGCCTCGCCGCCAAGGGACTCACCTTGGCAGCGCACAAGACGGGAGCAATCATGATAAGTAGCAGGCAAATAGTAGAGAAGGCTAGTATTGGAGAAGCCACAATTTAATCTCGCCCAAGCCTAAAATACTTGGGTGTCATGATTGACCACCGGGGGGACAGTGGTTATTCTGAGACTGATTTTATTAAACAAACTTCATGGTATTTATGTCGAAAGGGAAAAATGAAATTACAGCTATTCTTCATAACTCTAACTAATCAAACTAATTATTGGATCGTGGTGTCAGCTATTTTCGCTGCATCGGCACATTCATGACTGTTAAGCAGACTGATGATCTAGCTGTAGAATTGCAATATTGACAGCAAATGTTATAATATATGATTCCTTGTTCGAATTGTGTAAATGCAATAATAATTATATTATGTAGGTCGATGAGTCTTAACATTCTCCTGGCTGTTGAACAGATGTTGTGCGTGCTGGATGCGTCGAGCCAGCGTTTTCCTTTGGGTGTAAGATTGCCCCTTTGGAGTTCCAGATGATGTATCCCTTCCGGATGGTGTACGCGATTATTAGCAAGACTAATATGGCTAAGGTAGCATAACCAGCAATATGATGAGGCTGCAGTTGCTTTAGTTATAGTTTTTTTGGATTGTTGGTGCCCCGGAGAACTCCATAACTTGTTTATTTTCTAAGTTTTTGACCTTGAAATTCTCTTTGGGGATTGTTAATACGTTATCCTTAGCGTGAGTGGCGTTACTTCGCCTGGTCACAGGATTTGTGTATCGGGGGGTTGGGTAGCATACAGCACATAAACTGTCTACTGATTAGGTGTCGCACCCAGCACTTGGAACTAGGTGGACGGCGGAGAATGGTGCGCAAGATGAGGATCTGAAGACACAGCGACAGCCTCTGTTGATTGCGATGGTAGATGAGTAACAATCAGTGGTATTCTGAGCTTGAGACTAATTTTATTAAACAAACTTAACGGTACAAAAGTGTTTACGTTAACACAATATGTAGAAAGGTAACATGAAATTACTGCTATTCTGCATAACTCGCAGTGGGTCAAAGTGCTATATGCCGTGCTACGTTATTGCTCTATTTCCGAATTATGGCGTCAGCTATTTTCGCTGCGTCGGCAGATTGACCACTGTAAAGCATACTGAATGTCTAGGTGTATAATTGCAGTATCGGCAGCAAGTGTCATGATATATGATTCTTTGTTCGACATTCGTAATTGCGATAATAATTATATTATGTAGGTCGATGAGTCTTAACATTCTCCCGGCCGTTGAACAGTTGTTCAACCATCGCTAATGTTGAACGCAAAACTGCGTGGGGTAGGTTCAGGTGATGGCTGCTCGTCGTTCTCTTCCTTGTTGAGGGTTGCTAGTTGATGCTCCAAATTTCTGATGCGGTTATCAGTGGATGACTTGCTTTTCCTGACTACGTTTATTGTAGAATCCAAGATCGACATTTGGTTTTTGAGTAGCATCATCAACACGTCTTCTCTAGATTTCACTTCATTTATGACCTTGGCCATGTCGTCTGCGTACCTGGCGTCCAGTACGCCAATTAGTGAGTTAGCCAAATTAATCAAATGGCTTCCTTCTTGTAGCTCGCCATATACATGTTGAAAATGCTCAAATATAGAGTTGCATGCGTTTTCGTTATCCAGCTCAGAACACTTGTGCCTGAGCTCCTTAATCCCAGTGGACAATATATTCATATCGCTCCAATATGGTTTCAAGTCATAATACGCAATGATGGTCCATTCCGAAATTGCCGTTCTTGACGTGCCGAGTCGTTCATAGAATATTCCGGGGTGGCTTGTGAAACGCGTAATATTGACAGTCTGTGCCAGTGCTACCGGCAGGATCAACAGCAGCGCCAGTAGGACTGAGACTGTGCTGCCCATCACTACTTTTTTCCGACGTACAGGTGGCTCATCAGGTTCCAGACGGGATTCAGCTTCGGACCTTTGGCGCTTGCCACCGCTCTCTTCTGGGAATAATGGCGCCAACCGAATGATGGGCCTCTTAAATATGCCAGATGCTGTTTTTACATCAACAACCCGAACGCGATTATCCGCACCATGATAAGTTTTAATTACTCGTCCCAGTGGCCAATTCATTACTGGTAAATTATCTTCTTTTACCACCACCATTAGTCCTTCCCTGACGTTTTGTGCTTCTGTCTTCCACTTGTGCCGAGCCTGAAGCTCTTGTAAGTACTCGGCTGACCATTGGTTCCAGAATAAATGCTTCAGCCTGGAAACCAATTCCCAGCGCTTTACAAGTGATTTTGGCTTGCGATCGGCATTAATGTCAGGTGGAGCCGTTAGTGGTTCGCCAATTAGGAAGTGTCCTGGCGTGAGGGCCGCCATGTCTGTGGGATAGTTTGATATAGGTGTAATTGGTCGTGAGTTTAAGATTGCTTCAACTACGACTATTAATGTGTTTAACTCTTCAAACGTCAATGATGCCGTAGAGCTGGTTGTCAATAATAGTTTTTTGGCGGATTTTACGGCTGCCTCCCAGAGGCCTCCGAATGATGGTGCTCGTGGCGGTATGAATTTAAAGTCAACTTGTCTTCTGCTACATTGACTTATAATCTGATCCATAGCCCTTTCCGTGAAGATTGTCGTTTCCAATTCCTTAAGCTGGTTGTTAGCACCAACAAAATTGGTTGCGTTATCGCAATGGATTGTCTGAAATCTCGGCTCAGAAATCTCCTTAAGGCCGCTAAGAATGCGTTTGTGGTCAAATCGCTTACTAATTCAAGATGTACTGCCTTTGTGGAGAAACAGCAAAAAACGGCGATGTATGCTTTGTCGGGTCTTTTTCCTCGGATTTTGTGATGAATCCAAAAGGGACCACAATAGTCTACGCCGGACTTTAAAAATGGGCGTGCTTGTGTGACTCGTTCAGCAGGCTTAATTCTCCAGCGAACTCTACTTGTTGGATGGTACGTAGAATCACAATTCGGGCTTGATGCAATTCCGCGGTGAGTATCGTTGATGTTGGCGATCTGTTCGATTTATAGCAGAACCGTAACATGGCGTACACTATTCGCTGCAATTTGTAGGACGAATTATTGTGCTTACAGCTGTAGATCTCTTCTCCGAGTGTGGTTGGGGAGATCGGCAAACTTATATATTTTGTCCTCCTTTCCAGATGGCTCGGCTAGAGGTCCGGCGTGCTGGTCCACTGGCTTGACGATCCATGTAGAAATAGTGGTCCAGGGTTAAAAGATCATCCCGGTAATTTTTCCATTCTGTTTGAAGATCCTCCGGTAAATCATTATCCCACTCAAGTTTGGTTTCCCAAAGTTGCTGCAAAAAGAATTTTGCTTTTACTACAACTGGTGCAAATAACACTAAGGGGTCAAAAATTTGTGCCAACTCCGAGCAGACAACTCTTTTCGTAATCTTGGTCGAGTGGCTCTTTTGAGTCCTTCCGCATAGATGATCTTTCTTAGGCATCCAAATGAGACCCAGCGTTTTTACGCTGTAATGTTCAAACGATTCATCTAGTTTGACATCACTTACAATGTCTTCCTTGGGAATTCCTTGTAACAATTGTTCGTTGTTTGAGCACCATTTTAATCCATTCGGGACTAGGATTTTATTTAGCTCATCGCGAATTTGTTTGCTTTCGGCAATTGAATTGGAGCCAGTGAGGCAGTCGTCCACGTAGAAGTCATCTCGCAGTTTACCTGATCCCAAGGGGTAAGTGGCCTTTGATATGAGTGCTAAATGGTTTAAGCATTTTGTTGCCAGAAACGGAGCGGATGTGGTTCCGTATGTTACAGTCTTCAAGCGGTAGTACTTGAGATCCTCTGATGGATTGCTTCTCCAGACGATGAGCTGATAAAACTGATCATCCGGGCTTATCCAGACTTGACGGTACATTTTCTCTATGTCCGCTGTGAACACATACTTGTGAGTTCTGAAGCGTAGAAGTATCGCGAATAACTCACTTTGTACGGTTGGGCCGGCATGCAAGATATCATTAAGAGATTTTCCGCTCGATGTTTTGCATGATGCGTCAAATACTACCCGTAATTTTGTGGTAGTGCTGTCCGGTTTGAGGACACAGTGATGAGGTATGAAGTAATGACTTTTGGGAATTTGTGCTGGACCTACACCTTTCATGTGTCCCAATTTTTCATACTCATCCATGAAGTCGGAATACCCTTTCCAAACTTTTGCTGATGTTCTTCGCTCCAATGCGAGGAAACTTTTCTTACCTATTTCTCTTGACTCCCCCAGGGCTGAAGTTTGTTCAGAGAACGGGAGTTTTACAATGAATTTACCATCTGCTGCTGTCCTTAAATTTCCCATGAAATGCTTTTCGCAGTATGCTTCTGTGGGAGACCGATGTTTTTCGGTTGTGTCCAAGTTTTCCAATGTCCAAAATTTTTCTATTAAATCGTTGGTTTCTTGTACGGAATTAATCGCGCAGACGGCGGACGAACTGTCAGTAGCATTCACCTTACCAGCTACGATCCAGCCAAACTTTGTGTTCTGCAGAATTGGACCTTTGGTTGTAAAGTTCTTCTGATTTGGGAGCAGCAAAGAATAATAGTGCTCTGCACCAATGAGCAGGTCTATTTTTCCTGGTTTGTCAAAATTGGGGTCCGCCAAGGCCATTCCCTTGGATACCTTTGTAGCCGCTAGCGACAGTGGCTGGGCTTGCTGATCATGTATTATTTGGGGTAATACAAAAGCTTCAATCCGTTGTGTGAAACCACTATGAAGTGATTTAACTAGTATGTTGACTCGTGCCTTACTAGTTTTCGGGAGTCCTCCAATGCCTTCAATTCGTAACTTAGCATTGTGGATCTTTGGTGATAACATTGAAGCCATTCGCTCTGTAATCAGATTTATCTGTGATCCAGAGTCCAGTCTTATTACTCGCCGCCCCTACAATTGGTGTACGAGGCTCTACTGTAGTGTCGAGATGAAGCAGAGTATTGTGATCCTTCTTGCACTTAAAACACTTTCGACTGCGGCAGTCCTTTGTCTTGTGATCAGTGCCGAAGCATTTGACGCACATTTTTTGTTTCAGTACCCAATTCAATCTTTCAGATGTAGGCCTAGATCGGAAGTCTTCACATCTATATAGGGGATGGGCTTCCTTTTTACAGAATTCACATGCAGAGAACTTTTCAGTTGTAGACGACGCACACGTTGAGTTCTTTGGCTCTCTTTTCGACGATTTTTCCGATTTTCCTGTCTTTAGGACTCGTACTCTTTGATCCAAAAAATCTATCATTGTATGTAATGGTTGGATCTCAGTCGAGCTTCCAAGTGATTGCTCATACAACGCTCGGTTATTCACGTCGAGCTTGTCTGTCAGGAGCACGACTAAAATTGGATCCCATGTGGATATGTCGATGCCTAGGCCCTTTAGGGAAGCGAGAGACTCAATCGTTGTTATATATAATTCCTGCAATGACTTTGCGCTATCACAAGATGCCTGTTGATGCAACAATTTGCGAATTACTGTATTTGCAAGCTGTCTTGGCTTGTTATACGAATCAACAAGTATTTCCCATGCTTGTTCATAATTGTCTTCCTTGAGTTCTATATGCCGAATCAACCTTTCTGCATCACCGGTAAGTGCGGTTTTTAGGTACCACATTTTCTTTATGGTGGGCATGTTGGTTTCATGAACCATGCATGAGAATAAATCGAAGAATTGTCTCCATTTTAACAGTTCTCCATCGAATTTCGGGATGCTTATTCTTGGCAGCTGCACATCAGTGCTGTTTGTGGCGGATGCACTTGGCCCGCCATGAGCGCCTTTTGCACTTCCACTTGTAACATCCCGTAGGCTTCCTTGTTGTAGCCCTTTTCTATCGGGTTGTCAAATTCTTCATAAATTTTTAAATTGACCTCTTGTACTTGTGCCCACAAAGAACTTATGAAGTTAGTGGAGGCTTGACCTTTTATAGTCGCGTACTCTTTTAGCGCCATTTTTAGGGATTCAATAACCTCTCCTTGGCGTCGGCATAGTGAGGCTAGCCTTTTGTCGCTGACTTCTGTCATAGGTGGCTGCCAAGTTTCGATCGAACTTTCACCCTCCTTGCTGTTACTGGCTAGGAGGACGTCAAGACCTTCCTGAAAGATCTTGGTATATTTCTCGTAAGTCGATTGAAGATCGTTTGCTTACTTCTCGTACTTAGATCCTTTCTGTGAGTCTGACAAATGAGTCTCATTTTCTTTAAACATCTTCCAGGCTTCATTAATTGCCAATAATCGGGCTTCAAAATATTCAGGCTTTTGTTTTCGTGCAGGTCCATCTTTCTTAAAATTATTGATGCACCTAGCAATGTCATTGCCTATTTCTTGTTGTGCATTTAAAATCTTTTGAATTTCCGATGAAGGATTCTCCTCACCCATGCTGTTAACCATTTTGATCTTGTTCTATGTTTCTGACCCGGTGGGAGTGGTTTATTCGCTTTCGCTGGATACGCTCCGATTCGCAACCAGATTTGGTCAGAAACTGAACAGTAATGGTGATAAAGGTGGTCGCCTTGTTGACCGGTCCTTTATTGATCCTGAGTCGATAGGTTCGATCTTAGGTGTCCCTCTGTGGCCACGGTGGCACTTGCTGTGAGGATGGTGTTGGTTATCAAAGTGTCGCCTGTTGACAACTTTAAGAGTGTGTCCGGGATTGGATTCACGAATCCTTTCCTGCTGGGATCACCAACGATTTACCAAATCTTTCGCCTTGTTGACGACTTGAGCAAAAGGACTCTTATGGAAGATATCTCCAACGTTGTGTTCTAGGGTGTGATCTCTTGGTGAGATCACGTCGGGGTCACCAAATGTTAATACGTTATCCTTAGCGTGATTGGCGTTACTTCGCCTGGTCACAGGATTTGTGTATCGGGCGGTTGGGTAGCATACAGCACATAAACTGTCTACTGATTAGGTGTCGCACCCAGCACTTGGAACTAGGTGGACGGCGGAGAATGGTGCGCAAGATGAGGATCTGAAGACACAGCGACAGCCTCTGTTGATTGCGATGGTAGATGAGTAACAATCAGTGGTATTCTGAGCTTGAGACTAATTTTATTAAACAAACTTAACGGTATTTATAGGTACAAAAGTGTTTACGTTAACACAATATGTAGAAAGGTAAAATGAAATTACAGCTATTCTGCATAACTCGCAGTGGGTCAAAGTGCTATATGCCGTGCTACGTTTCCGAATTGAGGCGTCAGCTATTTTTGCTGCGTCGGCAGATTGACCACTGTCAAACATACTGAATGTCTAGGTGTATAATTGCAGTATCGGCAGCAATTGTCATGATATATGATTCTTTGTTAGACATTCGTAATTGCGATAATAATTATATTATGTAGGTCGATGAGTCTTAACAGGGATAAAATAATGCTGACAGAATGCTTGAACAATTTAGAGTCTCTGTTCTCTTTCCTTTGAATGGCAGGGTTATCGAACGCTCCCACTGGGAGTTTTTCACTTACAAGACGTACGTTGCTGTCTTGTCTGGTATAGAATTTGGCTAAGTCTATTGTGAAATCGTCCGTGCGAGTTCTAGTGCTTAACTGTGTAGACTTTACCAGGTCTTGAACTTTGTTATCGGTATCCAGTATATTTTTTGTGTCGCCCTTCCATTCATAGGCGTAGTCCCTTGGTCGAACATCAAACCATTTCTATTTTCGACTTTCAGTGTTGCCTTCAGGTCTGAAGAATGTTCAGAAGGTAGCAGTTTCCTGTCGCCTTGCACTAGCGAGAGATTTTTCGAGAAGTGTTTTTTAGTCGGCTTTATTTGTAGGTAACATCTTTTTTCGGTTGATTCGGCTGCACAAATCTTTAATGACATCTGAACATGGTATTTTGAAGGTCCTCCCGCCTTTGTTTGCTGCTGATCTGGCAGTAACAATGAATAATAGTGCTCTGCGATAAGCATATTAATTTGTCCTGGCGTATTAAAATCTGGGTCTGCTAGAGATATGTCGTTTGGAATCGCATAGCTGGAAGAACTTAATTTCCGGACTGGTTGATTAGCCATAAATGCACAAATGATTATATTTCTTCCGTGAAGTCATTGTGCAGGGACTTTACTCGTGTTTTGACTTGGGAACGGCACAATTTGTACCGCCCCCAACACTCCCAAAACGGATTGAAGTCTTATGTGCTTTTAACGAAAGCCTTAATGCCATTTTTTCAGAAATCAAATTTATCTGAGATCCTGAATTTAGTAGTGCTCTAAAGTTCATCTCTCTTCCAGATTTGGTGTGTGGCTAGTAAGATGGTATGGTCAGTAATTGCTGCGCCTACAATAAGGTCTGGCGGTTCTGTAGTATCTCAAAAACTTGGTTCTAAATGTTTCTTATCTCATTTCTGTCTGATCCTGACAGTCCTTTGATTTGTGGTGTGTGCTAAAACAATTTACACACATTTCTTGTTTCTGTATTTAATTTAATTTAAATTTAATCTTTCGGATACAGGCATAGCTCGGAACTCATCGCATCTGAATAAAGAGTGATTTCCTCTTTTGCAGAATTCACATGAAGCTATTTTTTCGCTTGCTGTTGACGCACAAGTTGAGTTTTTTGGTTGCCTATTTAAAGATTTTTCCGACTTTCCTGTGTTTAGGACTCGTACTCTTTGATCCAAAAAGTCGAGGATCGTATGTGACGGCTGTAGTTCTGATGGGCTTTCAAGTGATTTCTCATACGGGGCTCGATTAGACATGTCGCGCTTGTCTGTAAGCAGGACGACTAAAAATGGATTCCATGTAGCTACGTCGATGCCTAAACCCCTCAATTAGGCGAAAGACTCAATCGTCGTAATATACAATTCTTGCAATGACTTTGCATTGTCGCTAGATGAATATTGGTGCAGTAATCTCCGAATTACTGTGTTTGCAACCTGTCTTGTCTTATCAAACGAATCAACTAATATTTCCCAGGCTTAGTTTTCTTCCTTGAGTTCTATATGACGGATTAGCCTTTCTGCATCCCCGGTAAGTGCGGTTTTAAGGTACCACATTTTCTTTATTGCGGGCATGTTTGTTTCATGAACCATGCATGGAAACCAATCGAGAATTGTCTCCACTTTAACAATTCTCCATCAAATTTTGGGATGGTGATTCAGGGATTCCTTTTGTAACTTCCCGTAGGCTTCCTTATTGTAGCCCTTTTTTATCGGGTTGTCAAATTGTTCATAAATTTTTAAGTGGACCTCTTGTACTTCTGTCCACAATGATTTTATAAAGTCATTGGAGGCTTGGCCCTCTAAAGTCGCGTACTCCTGTAGCGCGCTGTTTAGGGATTCAACAAGGAGAGGTGCCTTGTCTTCGGCATAGTGCGGCTAGCGTTTTGTCACTAATTTCTGCGGAAAGCTGCTCGTTGTCTTTGCCGTTTACCATTTTTGACTTTGTTCTATGTTTCTGACCCGGTGGGAGTGTTTTATTCGCATACGCTGGATACGCTCCGATTCGCAACCAGATTTGGTCAAGAGACTGAACAGTAAGCAATGGTTGATAAGGGTGGTCGCTTGTTGACCGGTTCTTTATTAATCCTGAATCGATGGGTTCGAGCTCAGATGTTCCTAAGTGGCCACGATGCTTGCTGTGAGGATGGTGTTGATTTGTAAAGTGTCGCCTGTTAACAACTTTGAGAATGTGTCCCGGATTGGATTCACGAATCCTTTCCTGCTGGGATCACAAACGATTAACCAAATCTTTGATGGATGATGGTCGCCTTGTTGACCAATCTCCAAATTCCTGAGTTGACTTCGCTCAGACTTCCTTAGTTGTCGCTTCGACAATGGGGTGTTCTTTGCTGTGATTTTTTGTTGAGATCACGTCGGGGTCACCAAATTTTAATACGTTAGCCTATCAAATGGACGACGATCATGCGTCGTGCTGCAAATGGTGGATCCTCAGTGCGACTGACGTTTCTTTGCCTGGTCACAGGATATGTGTATCGGGGGGATTGAGTAGAACATAAACTGTCTACTGGTTAGTTGCCGCACCCAGCACATGTAATTAGGTGGACGTCGGAGAATGGTGCGCAAGATGAGGATCTGCAGACACAGCGACAGTCTCTGTTGATTGCGATGGTAGATGAGTAACAGAAAGTGGTTATTCTGAGACTGATTTTATTAAACAAACTTCACGGTATTTATAGGTACGAAAGTGCTTACGGTAACAAATATGTAGAAAGGGAAAATGAAATAACAGCTATTCTTCATAACTCTAACTAATCAAACTAACTAACTCTAGTGCTAATCAAAGTTATTGCTCTATTTCCGAATCGTGGTGTCAGCTATTTTTGCTGGCAGATTAATGACTGTTAAGCAGACTGACGGTCTAGATGTAGAATTGCAATATTGGCAGCAAGTGTTTTGATATATGATTCTTTGTTCGACTTGTGTAAATGCGATAATAATTATATTATGTAGGTCGATGAGTCTTAACAGGTCGCAACTGCTGAATACCTACGGAAAATGTATTGATGGATAGGCTTCCTTGGCTGGTGACAAATGTAAATGGTGATGAATCAGCACCATTGGCAGCAATACCATATGACTAGAGTGACTTTGAAGAAATGGACATGCTGATACCATTTGGACGAAACTCCAAAAATGGAGTGAACTACCTAATGACAGACCTCGGATTTTGCATTTTTGTCCATTTTTGGTCCGATTTTTACCAAAATTTCTAAGTAGGTGTCATATTTTTCAAATGTAACAAATTCGGATGCATTTCGGAAATATGCAAAATATATGCATAAAATATGCAAAATATATGCAAAATATGCCCAATATATGCAAACAACTGGACGCTCGGGCCACAAACTATTCTGCCCCTTTTACTATTTTTGCCCCTTTTTCCCCTACTCGTTGGAAATATAAATAGGGTTTTCTTAAATTTGGAAAAAAATTAGATATCTCAGAAATAACGAAAAGTAGCAAAATTTTTTCCTCGGGTAAATTAGGTTGTTTATGAAATGGATGATCTTGGATATTTGAGTTCAAATTATACGATGTTAAAAACTTCCAAAAGCGCGAAAGGAATTTGAAAATACTATACTTTCTTTAATTCCCTAAAACCCATTTAAAACGTGTGAAGTTGTACGTTGTTCCTCTAAGCCGTTCCCGAGATATACTATAATAATGAATTTTAGTGTTATTTCATTATTGGTTAATTACATTTGCATATTTTGCAAATATTTTGCAAATTTTGCATGTATTTAGTATATTTTGCATATATTGCATATATATAAAACAATTTAAATATGCCTTTAATTTTAAACTATATTTTTATTGAAATGAATTTTGGAATTGATCTATCTTTATCCTATAAAAATATGCAAAATCCGAGGTCTAGTGATGATGCAGAAATAAAAGAATAAAAATGCGTTCTACAAAAATATGACAATTTTCCTGCAAACTCCGCTGATGAGAGACTTGCCTTGCGCAAGATCTACATTTTATAGGGCCTTTACCCGCACGGGCATTGATAACAAAGGGGGATGTCTGCGTTTTTGTGTGTTTTAGTACCCGAGCCATCCATCTAGAAGCTGCATCAGAGTTGACCACTGAGAAGTTTCTGGCAGCTTTCTCGCGTTTCTCCGCACGAGAAACTCTAACTACTCCTCCACGCCCACTCCCTGTATCAAACACTCATTTTTAAGGTAAATCAATTATCTATCATATGCAGCAAATACATCATTCGATTATTTTTATTGGTTTTAAAACGGCCCGTCAGCCGTCGGGTACGCAGGGGGCCCAACGGGGGACTCGTCCCCTGCCGCAACTGTGTGCACCGATGGTAGTGCGACTATACTCTCCTCGTGAGGGCGGCTGAAAGCAGGTCCAAAGTCTAGCTATGACTATGGATGCTGACGAATCGTAGTCGGGCGGACCTGGGCAGGTCTTTAAAGTGCCTACCCTCAAGTCAGGCGTGTCAAGCGACCCGTGCCCACTGACTTTCAGGTTTGCAGCTGAGGGGTAAATCCAGCTGTGTTTTAACGGAGCCTTCCCAGGGCCGGGCAACCCTGGGTCGGAAGTGGCCTTGCCGTGGCTTTGGGGCGGAGTCACGGTCGACTTTTTCATAGTGCCCCAACAACCCTCAGGCCCGCCGCGCTTGCCTGGTCGAGCAACGCGGTCGATTATGTAATGTAAATGGAATCAAACACCGTAGCTTCGGACCACACGGGGGAGGTTAAACCCCAAACCGTTTCCGCTACCATCGAGGAAGGGCCGCGAACACCCAGCCAGGGTGCTCCGGCTCCGATGGGAACGGAAGGGGCTGCTAAGACCAGCACCCCAATAGACACCCAGAACAGTAACCCACACAACAGCGGAACCCAGCCGGGTACCAGCAAGGCAGCCACTGTTACGCATCAGCAGCGCAAGGCCAAGGTCAGTCGGGATCGTTTTATTCTCGGCAAGATCGCCAAGAATGAGGCAGAAGGCAAGACTGACCAGCGCGATGCGGAGGACAAGACTCGATGTCATGCGAAGATCGAAGACTTCGAGGATTACATGAGGACGCGTCCGGAGGCCACACAAGCAAAAACAAAAAGGGACCGCTCGCACGAGGTAAGCGTGAGCGCACCCAAACGGGGCAAAGGACGCTCAGGGGAGGCCGTTGTGAAGAAGGCCAAGAAATTCATCGACGTAGCCAGAGACAGCCTCGCGATGGCACTGGTGGACGACCTGCACGACGACGGACGCCTGCTGTCGGAGAAGTGGGAGGAGATAGAGGTCAAGGTGGCCGACATGATAGCTGAAAGGCTATCAGCCGTGCCAAACGGTCCGATCCCCTCCTTCGACTCGTCGGACATGGTCAGGGGGCACTGGGTGATCAAGTGCGATGACTCGTTCTCGAGGTCCTTCCTGGCGGAATGCATAGCCAAGATTGGAAATGCATGGGACGGCCTTAGTATTAGGCTCGTCCACGCCAGGGAGATTCCTAGGAGGCCGCGGGCTCGCATTTGGTTGCCAAAGGAGCTGACTGACCAAGGAAAGGTGCTGTCGCTGCTGAGGGCTCAGAACCCAGAAGTGCACACAGAGGACTGGGCGATACTAAAAGTAGAGAAGGAGATGAAGACGAGCCAGCCGTTCCTCTTCCTCATCAACCAACGCTGCTTGCCGCTGCTTGAGAAGGCCGACTACACCATCCGGTACGGCCTACGGAAGGCCAAGATTAAGGTCTTCCTGGCAGAGCCGGATGATGTTCTCGAGGAGGTCGATGACACCAACAAGCTGTTGGACGATCTGGTCATCGACGACAAGACCCCGGACGTAACACCCAACACCGATGCCTAAAGTCGTGCAGATTAACCTGAAGCACAGCACGCATGCTTCAGCCAATCTTGCAGTTCTTCTCAGTGAGAGGAACATTGACATAGGCATCGTTCAAGAACCATGGACTCGAGACGGACAAATCTCGGGTCTAACACAACAAGGATATACACTCTTTTATACTAACTCGACAGGTAGGCCGAGAGCTGGTATTATTATAAAGAATAACTATAACGCACTTCTATGCCCCAATCTTAGTACACCGGATCTAGCAGTTGCCAGATTCGTGGCGGCGGATGGGACATCGATGGTGATAGCCTCATCCTACATGGCCCCTGATGTACCGGCTCCTATAACTCCAGCTATGCTACCAAGGAATGGGAGCCATACAAAGAAGCACAAAAAGCATACAAAAAAGCGATATATGCAGTCAAGAAAGACTCTTGGAGGACTTATTGCGAATCGCTCGAAGGTATAAAAGACACGGCTAGACTAAGCAAGGTCCTTGCTAAAGGGTATAACAGCCCAACTCTACACAATCAAGACGGATCAGCGACTTCAACAGTGGAAGAGTCCATAGAGACACTAGTGAATACACACTTTCCAGGTAACCTTCGAGAAAAGCCAGCTCCTACTGAAGGTCAGAGGGCTCATCAACCAACACACACAAGGGATATCATAACCATTGAAAGAATGGGCGATAAACTCTTTCGATAAATACAAGAGTCCGGGGCCAGACGGCATTTTCCACAGCAACACAGGTCAGCATCAGTAGGTGGCTGCAAGCCATTTTTATGGCTTACACAAGGACCTCAAAGGTCGAAAAATGCTGAATTTGGCCAACTTTCCCGAGGTATCACAGGCAAACGGATCCATGGTTTGTTTTAATGTTAAAGTTTTTTAAAAGTGACACTATTTATCTTTCGAAGAAAACATAGTCAAAAACATTAAAACATACAGCTGCGGTTAAAATGGTAGTAGTGCTGCCGCTCTGTGTTTTTAAAGGTTTGTTGTTGTACTTTATCTTCTCCTGATAATATTAAGGGTATTCACCGGTCCTGGCAGGTATGGCAAGTGGCAACTGTATCAAATGTGGCAAACGGTTAGTTTAAAACACTCTAAAGTTAGAAGTATTACAGAAAATCTTAATTTTATACAAATTTTCTTTGTTACATGAACTTATTTTTTTAAGCCAATTAGATTGAAGTGTCAAACCAAAATTAGACTTACCAAATTAATTAAAAAATAAAAAACCCTATATTAGCAAGTGGTTGGTAACATGTTAAATCTAGTTTTCTTTTCGATTTCAAATTTCCATAAGTCAAGGTTTCCTAAAAATTCTGATAAATACTGTGTTGCTCAGCAACATTTAAAATGTTGAGCAACATGAAGTTTTTTTAACAAAAAATATATACATAGGTCGACCTGTGGCAGGTCTACCATTTTTTGTTTCGTGTATGTTGTTGTTGTAAATTTGAAATTTCCCATGCCATAGCTGCCATTTGCCATACTTGCCAGGACTGGTGAATACCCTAATTGTATTGATTATAATTGTACTATTAGACTAATTGGATACAGGAAATTACAAAATTACAACGGCAACTCTGCGGGAAGGAGTAATAGTCTAGAAGAGAATTGAATTGTTTATCTTGGACGTTGATGCACTATGTTCAGTACAAACAAGTGGCCCTTACGACACCAAGCAATGCTTGTTAACGCGCGGAGCCCCATACCTTTTTGGGCGAGTAAACGTAATCGCGGACAAAGAAAAGGACAATTTCACAATAGACAATTAAAAATACATGCAGGTTCCATCAGAGAACTCCAATTATATACCACGAAACCTGTGGGTAATGGAGTATAAGTTTGTATGGGATTTATAATCAGAACCATCTTAATATCATGGAAAACTAAAAGTGGATCGTGGGAATTTTGGTAGAACAAATATACATCATTAGTTTTTATATATATTAAAAAAAACAATATTATATTTTTATACTTACGATCGATTGTTCTAAGGCGAAAACATAATGATTAAAAAATTTGTGTAGCTTTTCGTTGGTATAGTTTATGCATAGTTGCTCAAATGAGTTGTGCGCAAAATTTTCAAATCCAAATATATCGAGAACGCCAAGAAATTTAGCGCCATCTTGTCCTGGGTTTGTACAGTTGTTTATTTTTGTTACCAGCCACGTAAATGTTTTCGAGTACAAAGCTTTTGCCATAGCATGTCGATTTTCTATAGCCTACAAAAATTATGTTAATCATTAGACAACTTTTTAATGTGTGTTTTTTTTGGAAAAGTAGTGTGTAATTTAAAGTAACAGTTTTAGCTAGAATCTCTCTTGTTTTTTTTTAATTCTACCCATAAAATATCCCACACTTTAAAAATTTCCGAATTTGACATAGAAACGGTAGAATAAAATAAAAAAACAAGAAAGGAAGCTAGCTTCGGCCAGCCGAAGCTTATATACCCTTCCAGATAAAATAAAACCTATAGTTTAATGATCACTCGATCGGTGCAGTTCGAGGGATTCCAGATTCTGTGTCCCTCTTTAAAATGTTGTTTTTGAGTTGTCAAAAATCAAAACGCCTACTTCCTACAAAGTTACAAATAATTTTCTTTTCCTTTTTTGATTATTCCTATGGGAGCCTTAAGATATAGTGGTCCGATCCAGCTCGACATATGTACTACCTGCAATAGAAAGAAGTCTTTTGGGAAAGATTCATCGCGATAGCTTTAAAACTGAGAGACTAGTTTGCATAGAAACGGACAGACGGACAGACGGACGGACGGACAGACGGACATGGCTAGATCGACTCGGCTATTGGTGCTGATCAAGAATATATATACTTTATGTGGTCAGAAACGTCTCCTTCACTGTGTTACAAACTTCTGACTGAAATTACAATACCCTCTAGAAGGGTATAAAAATATATAAAAAACAAGAGAGAACGCTATAGTCGGGTGCCCCGGCTATCAGATACCCGTTACTCAGCTAAGGGAGTGCGAGGGAGATAGATATATAAAATCTTTGATCGGGCATAAAATGTTAACGAATGGTCCGATTTGAAAAATTTCTTCTACATTTCGATAGGTATTGATAATCACAATAAAACTGCATTTTTAGTTTTCCAAAATCTTTAATGGTGTGGGCGCCAGACACCATTCAAAAAATGTGTTTAGGGCGATTGAGGACGTTAGAGGGGGCGTGGCACCATTTTGAAATAAACTTGCGCTGCGTAGGAACTCCAAGAATATGCATGCAAAATGTCAATCCTCTAGCTTTTATAGTTTCCGAGATCTCAGCGTTCATACGGACGGACAGACGGACAGACAGACATGGCTAGTTCGACTCGGCTAGTGATCCTGATCAAGAATATATATACTTTATAGGGTCGGAAAAGCTTCCTTCTCCCTGTTACATACTTTTGCACGAATACAATATACCCATTTACTCTACGAGTAAGGGTATAATACCTCAAGTCGAGCACAGCGCTACCACCGAGAATCTACGGACTCCCCAAAATTCATTAAGAGGACACACCACTAAGACCATTTTGTTTAATGATCAATTCACCTTCGTACCCCTTTGCAAATTATTATTATTATTATTATTATTATAAAGTGTTCGAAGTCCCTTTGCAAATATTTATGTGATATATTACAAAACTTGAACAGAATAAAAAAACAAGAGAGAACGCTATAGTCGGGTTCGTGTCCCGACTATCTAATACCCGTCACTCAGCTAAAGGGAGTGCAAACGCTGTACTCGGGTTGGTGTCCCGACTAATAATCGTAACTCAGCTAATGGGAGTGCGAGGGAGATAGATATAGAAATTTTGATTGCGTATAACTTTTTAATGAATGGTCCGATTTGAAAAATACTACATTTCGATAGGTATAAATATGCACAACAAAATAGCATTTATACTTCTCGGAAATCTTTAAAGGTGTGGGCGCCAGACACATATTAAAATCGTTAGTGGGCGATTGTGGGCGTTAGAGGGGGCGTGGCACTCGGCTGAAATAAACTTGCGCTGCGTAGGAAGCCCAAGAATATGCGCGGAAAATCTCAACCTTCTAGCTTTTGTAGTTTCCGAGATCTCAGCGTTCATACGGACAGACAGACAGACAGACAGACGGACAGACAGACGGACAGACGGACATGGCTAGATCGACTCGGCTGTTGATCCTGATCAAGAATATATATACTTTATGGGGTCGGAAACGCTTCCTTCTACCTGTTACATACTTTTGCACGAATACAATATACCCTTTTACTCTACGAGTAACGGGTATAATAAAGTTAATAACTCATATATATCAGATAACGAAAAAATGGTGTCCTTTGATGGATGTTGTGTAGTTGTTTCCAAGTGTTGGGGACTTGCTCCAAAGAATTTGTAAACACATCATGTAAATAATTTTAATTTCGAACCTCGAGATATCATAGCTGTTAAACTACAAATCTAATTGTAATCAGCAGTTTAGATACCATAATAAACACTTAATGAGCCATATCCCCCATTCCTACGTGAAAAAAAACCGCACACCCAAAATATTCAAGATTGTTATGTAAGGTAAACACGTCCGATCATATTTTGGGAAGATGTGTCCTGTGATATATGATGGACGTTGATGCACTACGAGAAGTACAAACAAGGTGCCCGACGACACCAAACACGTGCTTGTTACGCGCGGGCCCTTTTATCAATTTAAGCAAGAATGCGAGTTCGCGAGTTTCTGGACCGTATTTAAATGCGGGTTCTGGAGGTAATTAATTATGCTAATTAGGGTAATAAAGAGGTGTGGGGGTAATTCAAGTTAATGGGTGCGTGACATCTGGGCCCTCTCTTACATCATCGTCGGCCCAGGGACATAATAGCATATTTTGATTTACTCCCACCAACTTTCTCCATCCTTTGAAGTTTGGAGAAAATCATTTCCAGGGTCTGTCGATGATCCTCAAAAATGAAAATTGATGATTTGATCTCACACTTTTTTTTGGTATTCATGATGTTGTTGTTCCTGTTTAACTGTTTTTTATTGTTTAACTGTTTAGTTTTTGTTTAACTGATGAGTTGATGTTTAATTGTTTTTTGTTGATTTGTTGTTTAACTGTTTAGTTGTTGTTTAACTGTTTAGTATTTGTTGTTGCTGATGATGGTGCTGATGCCTCTAACATGGATCCAGTGGACTTTGAAATCGAACTGATGTTCCTTCCCAGTTACTTCTAACTTTTATCCCCTCTTCATATGGGGGATCATGCTTTTCCACCACCATCCCTCCCTCGCAATCGTCCCCTTTGGGAAGTTTAGTTAGACAAATGCTAAATTTGTTAGAAACCTTTTTAATATTCAACTGGGCTTTCTATGTACGTTAGAAAGGCCACACACCCACGTGAGAAAGTGTCGCTCACCTTCCACCCATCCCCATGTAACAATATTGATCACGTGACCTTTTTCTCATTATGAGCAATTAATATTTAACTGGACTTTCTATGTACGTGATTCATGAAAATCGTTTTTGTGTTTAGGATGTATTAAAAGTGGTGGCCAATTACCTTCCCTATAAAATCTTAAATAAACTGGCCAGTTTCCTCATGAAACTTTATTTTATTAATATTCTATTGTTATAGGTTCTTACACATTTAGTCTGAGATTTAAAATGATGTGAGTAAAATTATTTTCTTAATATCAAAGTACTTTTAAGAAATTTTAAAATAATGTATGCATAGTTAAACCGGTTTCCTTAAACCTGTTTAGGGACGGCAATCAATTTTCTCAATATTAATGAGCTGACGATTTCCAAAAAATTCTGAAGAAATCGTTTCTATTCCACACCTTTTCAAATAATTTGTTTTCCGTTTGTAATTGACTTTGGATACTTTCGAGTTTGAGAAAAACTATTTTATGGATCGTTCCAAAAAATGTTAATTGGATAACCAAATTGCAGTCTTTCGAGATTTTAGATTTAGTAAAGTAAAATCATATGGTGGGTCTATTACAAAACTATTAATCAAGTTAGGATCTTGTTCAAATATTATTCCTATTTCCTTTAGAATGAAATTAGTATTATTATTAAAGAAGCCTTGCACATCAACTGAAACAATATCTTTCAACATTTTCCTAATGTTAAACAACTCGTTGTACAAGTCCGTTTAAAGGGTTATCCTCAACTTAACGATCATGTATAGGGACACAATAAGCTAGGGTATTTTTCATGACTTGGTGTCCTCAGTTCTGTTGAAATTCTCACATCAATAGGAACAGTTTTTATTGATTCGTTTTGATATGAAAGATCAATAACAATGATAAGGAGCTTTCAATTTAAATTCGTTTGGTGCTGATTACGTGACCTTTTCCTCATTATGAGTAACTAATATTCTACTGGGTCGCACACCCACGTGAGAAAATGTAACTCACCTTCTGTCCATCCCCGATATGTAAGAATGCTGATCACGTGACTTCTTTCCTCATTATGAGCAATTAATATTCAACTGGGATTTTTATGTACGTGAGAAATGTCAAACACCCAAAGATTCAGGAAATATTTTCCGCTCAACAACCTTTAACTGCTAAATTAATTCTAAAATTTCTTTTCTTTTCACAAATGGCTCATAAAGATCTCATAAAAGGGACTCGCATAAAAGCTTGTAGAAATTTTGTCGTATTCAATATAGTATTTTTTTTTGTTTTTTTTAGATATTTTTGCTTATTAATTTTAATATTTAAATATTTATCAATTTTAAATATTTTACTTATTAATTTATTTATTGAAGTTAATCTTCTTTTTCTATTCTGGTGATTTACATTAAAATAGGTAGACACAAGTTTCCGACGGTAATTCAGAATTATAGAATGAAAATAATAATAAATCACAATAAATCCTAGTTTGCGATCTTCTCTATCTAAATTATGATTTTAGTTTTTATACTTAGGCGATGTTGAAAATATTGATCGAAATATTGATAGTAAACAACTATAAATCAGCTAATAACATCTACTAGTAAAAAGGCATCAGTTAAACCAATTCTTGAACATATTAATCAATTTAATAGTTATATTTTTTATCATATCTGGTCTCAAATTTATAATAATGTATAAAACATTAACATTACATTACCTTACATTACCTTAAAAACCAATGCTTAGAGAAGAAAAATCGCCCTTAACATGTATACACAATATGGAAACCGGTCCTGTCTAACACAACACATTTTCTCGTCATTGATTAGCTAACAATTATCAAAAAACCTGACATCAAAATTTTTAACATGCAGAATAATACTAATATTTGAGATATTATTATTATTATTATTCCTACCTGCTAGAGATCTAATAAATGAAAACTGAAATCAAAATACAGATAGAGTATTAATATAAAATACTACTTTACCTACACCGACTCAATACTCATTACATTGTTGTAACGAAACAAAAAACAAGAAGGTTTGAAGCAAACAATCGAAATATCACGTTGATAAATTTATCATAAATATCATTAAATCCTTTTATTCCTATTATTTGCAAATATCTTCCAAAAAGATTTAAACGTATCATGTATTCTTATTCCACAAGTTTATTATATAAGGTATTATTATTTTAGCTATTTATTATTTTCATTCTTTCGTCCTATATATATCTCGGATTGTATCACGGATTCCATCATACATTTTTTAATATTGCCACTTACTATCCTTGTATCCCAAAACCACAAACACAAGATCTAATTGTCTATTTAATGAATATAATTCGTATAAAGCTATCTTGCTGTAACAATAATTCTAAAACTTTAATTACTTTATTCCTATGGGAGCCTTAAGATATAGTGGTACGATCCGGCTCGCTCCGACATATGTACTAACTGCAATAGAAAAAAGACTTTTGGGAAAGTTTCATCGCGATAGCTTTAAAACTGAAAGACTAGTTCGCATAGAAACGGCCAGACGAACAGACGGACATGACTAGATGGACTCGGCTATTGGTGCTGATCAAGAATATATATACTTAAAGTGGTCGAAAACGCCACCTTCACTGCGTTACCAACTTCTGACTGAAATTAAAATACCCTCTGCAAGGGTATAATGTGTTTAGAACGCTATAAAATAGTTCAGTGGCTCTTTCTATGTCCATACAGCTATAAAAATCTGTCCAATTATATTGAGAAATCATTAACTTATTGAGAAATCAATAACTTAAGTGTATTCTAGTCACATTTACGAAAGCATATCGATTTAGTTGGAAACTTAAGGAGAGAGGGTATCGAGGTAGGGGAGGCAAATTGTCAATTCCATTGTTGGATGGTAACGGTCTTCTGGTACCACAAGAGCGTCAATTCTAGATACCGTGACTTCAGACGGCTCTGAAACAAACACAAGATCTAAAATTTCGCATAAAGCTATCTTGCTGTAACGATTATTCTAAAACTCCATCCACATGTAATAAAAATAGACAATGATTGCAGGGAAACTTGAACACTAACAAATTCAATGTCACTAGGGACATGAGAGTGAATTCTCTCAGAATTTAGGGTAGAGGTAACGGCAATTGCAACGCCGCCCCCTCTAAGGGAAAGGCGATTGCTTCTGTAGGTATTAAAGTTGTTTGACAGAACTTCAGAGTCGGTTATCTCTGGTTTCAGCCAAGTTTCTGTAAAATCCAAGATATCGTTCGTAAATGCTTGGGTAGCTTCATGTTAAGTCCTCTAACAATTTGGTAAGCCAAAAATAAACTTGTCAGTTTTTTGGCCTTGTGGAAGGCCTGTTATTTGTTCTCGGTTTATTAGGAACAAATTTTTTTTTTACCAGATTATCATTAAGCCAAAAGCTTTCAGAAAGTAGTATATTAAACACATCAGGCGGAGCAAAAATTTTGAAAGATGATATCCTACAGGCGTATAAAAAACGAAATTGTTCAACCGCAATATCCTCGGATGTGAATTTTTCTCGAATAAATTCCAAAACATCCTCAGATGTGGTATAGGGCGTACATCTTGAAACAAATAATTGCTTCCTATGTGGAACAACTGAGAGTTTCTTACGCACCCCAGCAGTAGTCTGAACAACTGAGAGTTTCTTACGCACCCCAGCAGCAGTCTGAACCTCACTCAGCTGAGAGCCAGAAACGGCACCTACTGTACCTATGGGTACCTCCGCCGCCTTACACCGAATCTAGCTGTATCCATTGGCACAGGATGTTCACTTACCCCTTTGTCACCAGAAACTGCTGCAGCTACCAAGATCGGATTTAATGTGCATTTTATATTCTGATTTACTGTCGTTAAGCTACCTTTTTTGCGTTTAGGTGACTCGTTTAATAATTATACCCGATACTCGTAGAGTAAAAGGGTATATTGTATTCGTGCAAAAGTATGTAACAGCTAGAAGGAAGCGTTTCCGACCCTATAAAGTATATATATTCTGGATCAGGATCCCTAGCCGAATCGATATAGCCATGTCCGTCTGTCCGTCTGTCAGTCTGTCCGTCTGTCTGTCTGTCTCTCTGTATGATCGCTGAGATCTCGGAAACTACAAAAGCTAGAAAGTTGGGATTACCCACACATATTCTTGGGCTTCCTACGCAGCGGAAGTTTGTTTCAGACGATGGCCACGCCCCCTCTAACGCCCACAATCGCCTTAAACGATTGTATGTGTGTGTGTGTCAGTGTCTCGCGCCAACACCATTAAAGATTTTGGAAAAGTAAAAATTCATGTTTATTGTGTTTATCAATACTTATCGAAATGTAGAAGAAATATTTCAAATCGGACCATTCGTTAAAAAGTTGTGCTCGATCAAAGTTTTATATATCCATCTCCCTCGCACTCCCTTTAGCTGAGTAACGGGTATCTGATTGTCGGGGCACCCGACTATAGCGTTCTCTCTTGTTTTTTTTATTAAATTGGTCACACACGGAATTGAACCCGTCATTGAGCTGTTAAAAAATTCCTGAAAGGTTCAATAAGCCGTCTCGAGTCTGACTCATAAAGCTGCCCATCTCAACTGTCAATTCCCTGCAGGCCTCATATGCCCACATGAGACCAGTACAATGATCAATGAAGTCTATAACTCTGCCAGTAAATCCTGCACATTTAGAGTGCATCATCGCTTCGCAAAGCCAACAGTAAGAAAAGGGTATTTAGATGTAGACAAAAGTGTACAATTTTTCTTCGAACAGATAAGGGTCATTATCAAAAACTAAGTAATTTAAAGAGAATAAATGGGAATAAATGGAATGAGAATAAATAAATGGGGCACCAACAACTTAACGGACGCACATTTATAATGTTAAGCAAGCAAGAGAGAGAGCCTATGAAAATAGCACCCAAAAGTCTACAAGAAATTCAGCAGGTTCAGAGAGAGTGAAATTACAGTTATAATAGAGCAGAAGGGAGAGAATACAAGAGCAGATTTAAAGAGTGCAAATTACACTAACAAAGCCCAGGTATAAATAAAATCTAATGGAAATGTTAAAATAACTATAACCACGTAACCGTTAACTGGGAGATCAATAAAAAACACTTATAGTCTAGTCACACTATGTGGGGTAACCTATCGAGTAAGCCAGTAACCCGATTACTCCAAAAAAGTGTTTGCACTTGGTTAACTCCAAATATCTGGTAATGACAGCTAGTTTTTGTTGTTTTATTTTTTTTTTACTAGGGATGGACAGTATTATTTTGGATAGTTATTTTTCTCAATTTTCGTGTTTTTGCTTCCTTACAATATGTGATGAATGTTGACTCTGTTTAAAATAGTATTTATTGATAATAATTTAACTATATTTTGTATTCAGTATCCTTTTATTAGTTTCATCATGTTAAAGGATACACAAGCAATAATTAATATTAGTAATAATTGATACTAATATATTTCTAAATTACGTTAAAGGGAACATACTCTATAAAGTAGTCCGGGTGGCACATTTTCAGTAAAAAGGTTTACTGAATGATATATTATGTTTGTAGTTTTTTATTTCATTACAATAATGTACATTTTATTAATTGTTAATATTTTAACTTTATTTTGTATTCTGTATCCCTTCATTAGTTTCTTCGTGTTAGAATATGCATGATTAATACAAATATAATAGAAATAAATGTTACATTTATTCTGTATGTTGGGATTATAAATTATTAAATATGCATATATTTTGCATATATTTTACGAGTGGAATTTGATCTCTAAGCACTTGTTATTATTTTATATTTTTTTTTTATATTATCTTAAGTAGTTCGATAAGATGGAGCTATTTTTTATATTCATAATTAAAACTTGATGCCAGATTTAATAAGATTTTGTAACGAACTGATTTTTATGGTCTGCTCGCTACGAGCGTTCGTGCGGCTAGATCAGTATAGTTGTGTGTTCGTCCCACCAACTTTATATAAACGTGACCGCCCAGTAGATCAGTGAGAAAGCACATAATTTGCGGGTTCGTAGAGGGTTTTACTGCAGGTGTAATAGTACAGTGACCTGGCCGGCTCGGCTGGTATTATATCGCCACTCGTGGCCGTCGACGCCTCCTGGCCGCCTCGGTGCTCCCCTTGTTGACTGGGTGCCCCGGTTCTGTAGCTCACTCGATGATCCCTGAAGCTCCCTGAAGACGCTTGAAACTCCCTCAAGACGTTTGAAGCTCCCTGAAGACGCTGGGCGCTGCTCGTCTCTGACGCGTAGAATCGACGACTACTTGTAGCGCCTTGGCCTCGCCAGGAGATCAGCTGCGCGGGTTTAGGGAAGCTTCTCCGTTCTCAGACTAGGGTGAATAGAGGACGCGATCTCCAGGAGTGTCTCCTTTCGATACACCACCGCCTGTCCCTTGCTCTGTCCCGGATGGTCCCACTAGTGTTCCACTCAGATCGCGCTGGCAGTCCAAGTTACGCAGGGATGCTGCCGAGCGCTTCACTTCGCTTCTACGCTTAGTGTAAACGAACGTTCCGCCTTTGCTTCACCCTTTGGCTTATCTTCCGCGACGTTTCCACGTAGCTCGATCTGTCGTGTTGTGTTGGCTTGCTGTTCGACGATGACCCTCGCTCCGCTCCTGGGTATGCTGGTTGCACGGCTGGACGTGGTGTGGCTTCTGGTACTCGGGATCTTGGTCGTACGCCGATCCGGGACTACACCACTCAAACCGTAAGGCTCTTCTGAAGTTCTCCACTTAAGACCACAAACGATTGACCGACCTCCCTTCTGGCTCGTTTCACTCGGGGTTCAGACACGCCGCTCCGGGACTACACGACTCAAAACGTAGGGCTCTTTTGGAGTTCTCCACTTGAGACCACAATCGATTGACCGATCTCCCTTCTGGCTGATCGCGCCAGGACCTGCGTAGGCAAGGCACACTGGGTCTAGATAGGTTTCTCTCTGAGTTCACGATTTCTTGTCGCAGGCTTACACCGCTCAAACTCTGATCGCCTCTCCAGGCTAGCTGCGAGGATTTAGTTGAGACAGAAAAGAAGCGGATCCCCTTGACCTAGCCGTGTGATGCACTCAGGACCTCAGCTACCTATGTCTCAATACGGAGATTCCTGGTGATCCTGGCGATCTTGCTCCTTGTAGGCTCCCACGGCGTTGTTTCCGGCGACTCGACTTGTTGTTGTTCACTTGCATTTCACTGTACTGGCTGACTTGCTCACTTTGATATCTTGACAGATCTTGATAGATTGACTGATCGTGATCGACTGATCTTGATCCACACTCTTGATCGACGGATCCAGCTGCCAGCGCCCGGCGGCTTTATATAGGGCCTCCGGGAACCGTTAATTCCCTTTTGCGCTCTGATCGCGGCATCTCTCCAATCCAGGTCCAAAGTCCGTGGTTCCTGTTTGACCCACTTGTCCATCACGCACGGCCTCCAATTGTAGTTCTGCGTGTTGCTGCCATCCCGCCGGTTCTTGTGGTGCGTGTGGCACGCCTGTGTGCCGCTCTGCTGCTAAGATTGTCCTCGCGGTCCAAAGTTCCCGGCAGAGTCCAGTCCGGTGCAGTCCGGTGCAGTTCCGTTATTTTCCTTTTGCACACGGCACTCTGGCTCTGCCCGCAAAGTCTCCACTCTCTTACTCTCCACACCCTACTCTCCAAACTCTCTTTGTCAGGTTTCCCTCACTCAACCTTGAAGTCTCCACTCTCTCACTCTCCACTTCTCGGTCTCCAAACTCTGTCTCTCCGCTTCTCGGTCTCCAAACTCTCTATTTGCGGGTTTCAAAAAAACAGAGTTTACTTCGCTGAAGACGGTCGTACTTTTCAATCGCTCCCGAAAACGTTTAGCCAATTGAAATAAGTCTATCTTCATATCCCAACTTGGATTTTCTTATCACTTTCGATACGCCGCTTCACTGTGAAAAGCCAACTTTATAAAGACAGTGACTTTATTGTTAAATTTAAAAAAATTAAAACAAGTGCCTCAACAAGTTGTCAATCCTAAAAGTGTTGTTGTTGTTTGGATTTATCATCTCTTATCAATTTTCCATTACTTTTCAACTACACAAAAATGTCTTTAATTTTTTGCGCCAAGAATTGCGAATTTAGCGGCACCATCTCTGGCGATAACTACTTGATATGCTGGCTGTGTGATAACTGATCACATGTTAAATGTGGCGGTGGCGGTCATAATGGTAGAATCGGAGATATTGTTGGGAAACACAGACAATTTTACTTGAAGCATTACCATGGAAATGAGAACTTTCATATTTTGACATATTTTGTTCCGTCGAATCTTCATTTCTGGGCCTCAAAATTCTAAGTGAATCTCCCAGAGGAAATATTCCCAATATTCAACCCAATGTTGAACTTATTGCCGATAATGCACTGCTCTCCGTACCTCGTTTGCCATTGAACATCTTTGCTACAAGGATCACCATCAATACACCTGTACCAGCCTTACATAATGCCTCAAACCATGATGACCAAGCTACAGCTACTACTGCTAATGTTCCTGATTCCGCAGACGCCGATCGTACTCTACTGGATTCAACTTCCCTACATACTGAAGATACAGATGTTGGCCCTGGCACCTTAACTTCCGCACCACGACCGCTTATGGAATTCTCTCCTTGCCGACCGTCCGGATCTGCTGGCAACAACAGCGCTATCGCAAATGTTCCCAATCCCGAAGAACTGTCGTTAACATCTGTTCCTGGCCCATCTGAATTATCATTGCGCGCATTCAAACTTCGGAAAGCAAGTTAAAAGCTATTCCTGATAATTTTATAATTAACAAATTTAATTTTAATCACACGCGTAAAATTTCCTCATTTAAAATTTTCCTTCCCGACAGTCTCCTATCAGAAGCTTTGAATCCTGCATTATGGCCTAATGACACTATTGTTCATGAATTTCTGCCTAAAAACTCGATCCAGGCACCCAATATTACCGGTTCAAAAAACTAAGTTGCTTTTTGACCGTTATTTATCAAAACGTACGCCGTCTTTTGGGTAAACTTAACCAAATTCACACTAACAGCGCGTCATTCGACTTTGATGCCATCGCTTTTACCGAATCCTGGCTTAACTCTTCTGTTTCCGACCATGAAATCTTTGTTCATAAGTTCTCTACTTATAGAACGGATCGTTCTTCCTTTGCTGGTGGTGTCCTTATCGCGGTAAACAACAATTTCTCCTCTGAGTTGTTTCCTGTTGCTAACGAGGCTGATATTGAATTCGTTGCTGTAAAATTTTGCATTGGCTCAGCTTTCATCTTTATGACCTGCTCATATATTCCCCCAACGTCAGATTCCACAGTATATTAAAACCACCAGTCTGCCATTCAATTTGTGATGTCTGCCGTGGGTCATGCAGACCAAATAATTGTGATGGGTGCCTTTAACCTACCACATATTTCCTGGATTCCCTGTGATGACTCTAATCTTTTGCTACCTAACATTTGTCACGATTTTATCGATGGGTTAACTGACTTGCTCTTAGCTTAAATCAATTAATTAAAAAATAATCGGAATAGACTTTTGAACCTCATTTTTGTGGTTTTCCAAACATCTCTCGTACCTAAAAAACAAAAAATCCAGGCTTTATAAAAATATCAAAAATCCGGCTCTCCACTTGACTTTGCCCGTTACTCCACCATCCGCTCCCAATTCTTTACTGAAAACAGTCAATCCTATAATCTATACCTATTACAGTGTAAAGATAACTTTCGCACTAATCCAAAACAATTTTTTTCCTACGCTAACTCCAAACGAAAATCTAATGCTTTTCCCCCGTCACTTCGCTAACAGAAAACAGAAAATTCTGCTCCCGAGATTTCCAACTTATTTGCATATTTTTTCCAATAAACTTATTCTTCTAAACCCTACAACACCTCAACACCCCCGTTCACAGAGAGTGTCGTTCTGTCCTCTATTGACATTTCATACATTTCATTTTAAAACACGGTGCCCAAAATCTGTTATATCCAATTACACATTTACTTAAATTTAACTTATCAGTCCCTTTGACCTGCCTACCTAGGATCTGAAATGAGTCTTACATTATTCCTCATCATAAAAAGGTTGTCGAGTGGACATCGAAAATTACCGTGGCATTGCCAAACTATCAGCTATTCCTAAACTTCTGGAACATCTTATCACTCTTCAATTACAACATCTCTGCAGTTCCTTAATATCTCCTTCTCAGCATGGGTTTATTAGGCATCGTTCAACGACGACCAATCTCCTTGAGTTCTCTCACTTGATTAATCAAGGTTTCCTGCACCGTCTACAAACTGACGTTATATTCACTGATTTTAGCAAGGCTTTCGACTTTCTTTAAACTTTCTTATTTGGGATTCCCAAATAACCTTCGAAAATGGATATAGTCGTATTTAACAAATCGCACCCAACGAGTTCTCTTTATGAATGAGCTATCTCACACTGTGGATGTCACTTCTGGTGTTCCCCAAGGCAGCAACCTTGGACCGTTACTTTTCATTCTTTTTATAAACAACCTACCTCAAGTTATATCATACTCGCCTATTTTTATGTACGCCGATGACGTCAAAATTTGTTTCTCCTATTCCGATTGGTACCTTCATTCTCAGCTTCAATTTGACCTCAATGAATTTCATAAGTGGTGCGTCAGTAATCTCCTTTTCCTAAACCATGCAAAGTGCAAACTTATGACTTTCTAGCGTTCCTCCCCGCATCTTGTCTCCTACAGCCTTGGCAATCACAACCTAGACTGCATTACCACCTTAAATGACCTTGGAGTCCTTTTCGACCATAAACTATGCTTCAAAACCCATATTACTTCAATGGCAAACAAAGCCAAGGGTGTGTTAGCTTTCATAAAGCGATGGTCCAAAGAATTTGACGACCCGTACACTACAAATACATTGTAGTAGTATTAGTAGTAGTATAATTCTTAATTTATAAAAAAAAACATTGAGTGAACGGCATTACAAATGTACAATTATAGGGTATTTACAGAGATTTTTTTTTATAAACAAGAAAGGATTAGCAAATGAATCGACTTGGTTATTTTAACCGTCTGTCGATCTCGGCTTTCCCAGTGTCACTACACCTGACTTCCCGGGTTTTCCCCAGATATCAGATCGTACCACCAATCAGTTTTAAAACTAAGAGAGCTGAGTTTTACGTTTGAATTAAAAATGTAGTATTTAAAAGTTTTCCATTAAAATATTATTACGGTACTGCAGAGCCTGGTTGATGTAGTTGTAGAGAGTTGACCAGCACTGCCCATTCAGCAAATCGTATACAGCATGCGGGGTCAGCTTAGCCATACGAAAATGCAGCAGGCGAATCACCCGTAAAATGGGGCAGTGTCCTATAAAGTGCACAATGCTTTCCTGCTCCCTCATATTACAGATCGGGCACACAGTGTCGCTGGCTGTCACGTTTGGGATGTAGTTTAGTGGGAGGATTTCCCCCCCTGGCCATAAAAATGGTACGGATCTTATCCACAGTGAAAGCATCTGTAAAATAGTTCTTGACTCCGAGATCGTATTCAAGAGACCTATGAGTCAGCCGAGTTACGCTTTTCCTTGATTCCGTCTCGAACTGAGTCCTATACGATTCTTGCATATGTATTAGTATACGTTGCGCCCATTGCGACCATTGAGAAGGGTCGCCTAACTGTAGCCTTTCTCCATAGGTCTCGGCAAGAGTCTCCCATTCTATGACCAATTGCTTACGTTCCTGAACCAAATAGTTCGCTAGAATTCGCGGCAGCCTACGTTCGGGCATGGATACCACTCTCTGGATATATCTGAAATGCATTTCTGCTGAAAAGATATGCAGCGGCGGCAGTCCTGATTTACCCCTGTTCGGGGTAAATCTGGGTAGACGAAAAATCTTCTTTAAGAAGAATCTTAGAAGACTTTCAACTTCTTCATAGGGTAAGATGCCCCAGACCTGCGCGCCGTAACATAATACTGACCGCATTGCTGCACTAAACAGCTTGTACTTGCTTCTCATTGGAACATCCATTTTCCCTAGCAGCGATTTCCACGTGCAATTTATGTCCAGTTTTGCATCCCGCAGTTTCTCCTGTAAGTGGTTGTTGAAACGACCCTTGGTGGTAAATCCAGACTCCCAGATACTTATATGTCTTGACAATATCTAACTGAATTGACCATAAATTCCACTATTCGTTTTGCGCTAGCCTTCTCCGATGCCTCTTGAAGATTAGAACTTTTGACTTCTCGGTGTTTACTGATAGTCCCCACAATAGACAGTATTTGTGCAGAGCATTAATCATTTCTTGCAGTTCGTCGGGTGATTCGGCGAGGACTACAATGTCATCTGCATACAGCAGCGCCTTAATCGCGCATCCGCCTATTTGAATACCGCATGGCAGGCTATCCGTGATGTCGTTTAAAAACAGGGAAAACAGAAGGGGGCTGAGTAGACATCCTTGCTTGACTCCAGCTTCAGTGGCAAGCCACTCAGATAGTTGTTCTCCATCCCATACTGCCGCCAAGTTATCCGTATACAAGCTCTGAAAGACGTTAAAAAACGTGGTTGATAAGCCGATATTGCTGAGCTTGTACGTTGGGATTCTTCTATCTATTGAGTCAAAGGCAGCTCTGAAATCTACAAAGAATGCGTATAACTTTTTTCCACCGTCGATATATGACCTTGCTATACTTGTGAGACTGAAAATGTTGTCTACTGTCGAATATCCTTTTCTAAAACCGGCTTGGAATTCAGTAAGAATATCGCAGTCTCTTGACCAGTTTTTAAGCCGTTCGAGTAGTAGCGCAGCGAAGGCTTTAGCTAACGCATTTTGGAACGAGATTCCTCTATAGTTAGATGTCACCTTCGGATCGCCTTTCTTAAAGATCGGAAAAATTATCGCTTTTTGAAAGCTCTTTGGGACTGTTTCGGATTCCAAGAACTTGTTGAATGCAGTGACAAGGCTGGCTGAGAATTGAGGCGTAGCGTACCTAATGAATTTCGATGGTATCCTATCTGGCCCGGATGCTTTTCTTTCTTTTAACATTCCAATTGTATTTTCCACTTCTTGTCCTGTTACGTACCCATCTTGAATCTTATTTTGTACCGACGGCATTGCAAAGTGCAGGGGTTGCGTCCAATCAGGAGGGGCTAGAAGATCACGGAAATGGTTTCCTAGATCATCTGCATTAACTTCCATTGATTTTACAAATGAACTTCCATTGAGTTTCTTAATAGTAGTCCAATAAGCCCTGCTATTTGTTATGGAATCCAATGACATTGCTAGGTTAATGTAAAATTGCGGCCGAGCATTTTGACAAGTTAGCTTGTATGCGGCGATGGCAAACTGTACTCCGTTGTCCGTTATTACTACCCTTGGGACCCCATACCTTGCAATTATGCGTTCTCTGAATGCTTTCTTCAGTGATTCGGCCAGTGCGCTGCGCAGTGGTACTGACACAATACACATAGAGCACCGGTCTATTAGCACTAGCAGCATTTGGTTGCGCTGTTTCGAACGAAGGTGAGTCGTGGTTTTCCTTCGGCATCGTTTATCGTAGGGCTTTTGGGACGCACATCTTCCACGTTGCGAAATCTTCGCTGCCTGCTCTGTGGGGTACTTTTGCGGTTGGGTCCTTATCTTCTCGCGCATTTCTTGAGTCCAGCTGCATGCTGCAGATGCTTCCGCCGCCGATGTCTCCTGTGAATTGATGCCTCGAAGCGTCTCTGGTAGTGGCTCTCTTGACAGGGCGTCCGCCACCATGTGAGCTGTCCTTTCCGGTACGCTATCTCGAAGTCGTGCTGCTGTAACTCCAGGGCCCATCTGGCGATCCTTCCTGAAGGGCTCTCAATGCTGTTTAGCTAGTTCAGGCCCATATGGTCGGTTACTACTTTAAAGTGGTAACCTTCTAGATATGGCTTTAGCTTTCGGATCGCCCAGACGATTGCCAAGCATTCCTTCTCGGTTTTCGAGTAATTCTTCTCGGCGCCGTTGAGCGTTCGGCTTGAGTACGAGATTACTTTTTCACCTTTCTCCGTTTCCTGGGTCAGTATTGCCCCGATGCCGTAGTCGCTCGCGTCCGTTTGCAGGGTGAACGGTTTGTCGAAGTCCGGCACGCTAATACTGGGTCTGCAACGACTCTCGCCCTAACTTCTTCGAATGATCTCTGATGTTCCGGTGTCCACACCCACTTGTTGGAAGGAAAGTCAAAAGAGAGAGCCAAGCCAGGAGGCGAAAACGACTGCACCGGTACCGACACCCAGTCAGCCAGATTATGCAAAGGTTGCGAAACAAGTCCGCGAATGGTCGTTTAAATTCGACGGTATTGAGAAACCGTTCGAGTTTCTAGAACAAGTGGAGTGGTTCGCAACACTTACGGCCTAGACTTGGATATGATTCCCCGCGCAATGCCAGAATTACTCAAAGGGAGGGGATTGAAGTGGTTCATATCCAACAACCAAACAGTGGCGAACCTGGGCGGTATTCATCGAGAGTTTTCACACCTATTTCCTGCCGAGAGACTTTTTCTCCAAGCTTTCGGACAAGGTCAGGCAGAGGAAGCAAGGCTACGGGGAGGCGTTCAAGGACTACATGATCGACATACAGACTATGATGAGGCCACTTAGTTATTCACCGACAGAGTCCCTCAACATTATCCGGGAGAACTGCACACCGAGTCTAAAGATCGCCCTCAGAGCATACAAAGTGGCGGACCTGGATACGCTAATGGACCTGGCCGACGAGTATGAGGAAGTGGAGAAGGAATAAGAGACGTTTGTCCAGACGAACAAATTCGCCAGAGCAAAACCAGCAGCTCCGGCGCAAACCATATGCAGAAGGTGCAAGGACACTGGCGACCAGGAACCTCGTGGGAACACTCAGTGGACACCGCCCCCATAAGACCACCGGCAGCAGGCAATTAACGCACCGTATGAACGCCAGCGGGTACCAATGCAAAACCAACAGAGGCAGCCAACAAACCTCTTGTGGGGGCCAGCAAACACCACTCAAAGGCCACGGGAGAATACCCACATCACAGACCCCCAGGAGGCCTGCTGAAAGTGCGGCGGTCACGCGCTTGTTGTTCTGCTGGTTGTGCGGCAATCAAAGAAGCTGCGCGGGTTTAGGGAAGCGTCACCGTTCTCAGACTAGGGTGAACAGAGGCCGCGATCTCCAGGAATTTCTACTTTCGATATACCACCGCCTGACCCTTGCTCTGTCCCGGATGGTTCCCCTAGTGTTCCACTCAGATCGCTTCACCCTTTGGCTTATCTTCCGCGACGTAGCTCGATCTGTCGTGTTCGACGATGTCATTCGCTCCGCTCCTGGGTATGCTGGTTGCACGGCTGGACGTGGTGTGGCTTCTGGTACTCGGGATCTTGGTCGTACGCCGATCCGGGACTTACACCGCTCAAACTCTGATCGCCTCTCCAGGCGAGCTGCGAGGATTTAGTTGAGACAGAAATGAAGCGGATCGCCTTGACCTAGCCGCGTGATGGCCCCTAGACCTCAGCTACCTGTGTCTTAATTCGGAGATTCCTGGTGATCCAATCCCAAACGTCTCGACGTAGCCATATTGCTCCTTGTAGGCTCCCACGGCGTTGTTTACGGCGACTCTAATTGTTGTTGTTCACTTGTAGTTCACTGTAGTGGCTGACTTGCTCACTTTGATATCTTGACTGATCGTGATCGACTGATCTTGATCCACACTCTTGATCGACTGATCCAGCTGCCAGCGCCCGGCGGCTTTATATAGGGCCTCCGGGAACCGTTAATTCCCTTTTGCGCTCTGATCGCGGCATCTCTCCAATCCAGGTCCAAAGTCCGTGGTTCCTGTTTGACCCACTTGTCCATCACGCACGGCCTCCAATTTTAGTTCTGCGTGTTGCTGCCATCCCGCCGGTTCTTGTGGTGCGTGTGGCACGCCTGTGTGCCGCTCCGCTGCTAAGATGTGGCACTTGTCCTCGCGGTCCAAAGTTCCCGGCAGAGTCCAAAGTCCGGTGCAGTTCCGTTATTTCCCTTTTGCACACGGCACTCTGGCTCTGCCCGCAAAGTCTCCACTCTCTCACTCTCCGCACCCTACTCTCCAAACTCTCTTTGTCAGAGTTCACTCTCTCAACCTTGAAGTCTCTGAACTCTGTCTCTCCGCTTCTCGGTCTCCAAACTCTCTATTTGCGAGTTTCAAACAAACAGAGTTTACTTCGCTGAAGACGGTTGTGCTTTTCAATCGCTCCCGAAAACGTTTAGAGTATCGTTGAAATAAGTCTATCTTCATATCCCAACTTGGATTTTTTTATCACTTTCGATACGCCGCTTAACTGTGAAAAGCCAACTTTATAAAGACAGTGACTTTATTGTTAAATTTAAGCAAATTAAAACAAGTGCCTCAACAAGTTGTCAATCCTAAAAAAGATGTTGTTGTTTGGCTTTATCGTCTCACCCGCAACGCTCTCGTTTACGGTTCGCTCAGCGCTGCAGATTTCCGTTACATAGCTAGCATTTCTCGAGTACGAAATCGCGCTCAGAACATCGCCTGCATATCACGCTCTCCCGCTGTCTCCTCTCTGCGCCCTCTTCGTTGGATATACCGCCACTGGACTTATCGCTCTACTGCTCTCTTATCCGCTATCTCCGCTTTTTCTCTTATCAATTTTCAATTACTTTTCAACTACACAAAAATGTCTTTAATTTGCTGCGCCAAGAAATGCGAATTTAGCGGCACAATCTCTGGTGATAACAACTTGATGTGCTGGCTGTGTGATAACTGCTCACATGTTAAATGTGGCGGTGGCGGTCATAATGGTAGAATCGGAGATATTGTTGGGAAACACAGACAATTTTACTTGTACTTCGTGCCTAAGCATTACCATGGAAATGAGAACTTTCATGAGGCAAACGAGATCTGGGTTCCAAAAGGTTCGGACTCAACTCAATGTCCTCTCTGACATATTTTGTTCCGTCGAATCTTCATTTCTGGGCCTCAAAATTCTAAGTGAATCTCCCAGAGGAAATATTCCCAATATTCAACCCAATGTTGAACTTATTGCCGATAATGCACTGCTCTCCGTACCTCGTTTGCCATTGAACATCTCTGCTACATCGATCACCATCAAAACACCTGTAAAAGCCTTACTACTGCTAATGTTCCTGATTCTGTTGACGCCGATCGTACTCTACTGGATTCAACTTCCCTACATACTGAAGTTACAGATGTTGGTCCTGGCACCTTAACTTCGGCACCACGACCGCTTATGGAATTCTCTCCTTGCCGACCGTCCGGATCTGCTGGCAACACCAGCGCTATCGCAAATGTGTCCAATCCCGAAGAACTGTCGTAAACATCTGTTCCTCGCCCATCTGAATTACCATTGCGCGCAGTCAAACTTCGGAAAGCAATATTTGTGTCCCGCTAGTCACCTGATACTACGCCGGGAGCCGTCAAAAATCATCTGTGCTCCAAGTTAAAAGCTATAAACAAATTTAATTTTAATCACATGCGTAAAATTTTCTCCTTTAAAATTTTCCTTCCAGTCTCCTATCAGATGCTTTGAATCCTGCATTATGGCCTAATGACACTATTGTTCATGAATTTCTGCCTAAAAACTCGATCCAGGCACCCAATATTACCGGTTCAAAAAACTAAGTTGCTTTTTGACCGTTATTTATCAAAACGTACGCAGTCTTTTGGGTAAACTTAACCAAATTCACACTAACAGCGTGTCATTTGACTTAGATGCCATCGCTTTTACCGAAACCTGTCTTAACTCTTCTGTTTCCGACCATGAAATCTTTGTTCATAAGTTCTCTACTTATAGAACGGATCGTTCTTCCTTTGCTGGTGGTGTCCTTATCGCGGTAAACAACAATTTCTCCTCTGAGTTGTTTCCTGTTGCTAACGAGGCTGGTATTGAATTCGTTGCTGTAAAAGTTTGCATTGGCTCAGCTTTCATCTTTTTGACCTGCTCATATATTCCCCCAACGTCAGATTCCACAGTATATTTAAACCACCTGCAGACCAAATAATTGTTGTCCCACATATTTCCCGGATTCCCTGTGATGACTCTAATCTTTTGCTACCTAACATTTGTCACGATTTTATCGATGGGTTAACTGACTTGCCCTTAGCTCAAATCAACTCAGTTAAAAATAATCGGAATAGGCTTTCGGACCTCATGTTTGTGGTTTTCCAAACATCTCTCGTACCTAAAAAACAAAAAATCCAGCCCGTTACTCCACCATCCGCTCCCAATTCCTTACTGAAAACAGTCAATCCTATGATCTATACCTATTACAGTGTAAAGATAACTTTCGCACTAATCCAAAACAATTTTTCTCCTTCGTTAACTCCAAGCGAAAATCTAATGCTTTTCCCCCGTCACTTCGCTATCTCAATAAAACAGAAAATGCTCCCGAGATTTCCAACTTATTTGCATTTTTTTTCCATTCAGCTTATTCTTCTAAGCCCTACAACACCTCAACACCGTATCCCTATTACATTCCGCATGCTAATAACATAATATAACCCCCTTTCCAATTACACTTCCATTTAACTTATCAGTCTCTTTGATCTGCCTACCTAGGATCTGAAATGAGTCTTACATAATTCCTCTTCATAAAAAGGTTCTCGAGTGGACATCGAAAATTACCGTGGCATTGCCAAACTATCAGCTATTCCTAAACTTCTGGAACATCTTATCACTCTTCAATTACAACATCTCTGCAGTTCCTTAATATCTCCTTCTCAGCATGGGTTTATTAGGCATCGTTCAACGACGACCAATCTCCTTGGGTTCTCTCACTTGATTAATCAAGGTTTCCTGCACCGTCTACAAACTGACGTTATATTCACTGATTTTAGCAAGGCTTTCGACTCGGTAAACCATTCACTGCTTCTGCTTAAACTTTCTTATTTGGGATTCCCAAATAACCTTCGAAAATGGATATAAACCATGCAAAATGCAAACTTATGACCTTCTACCGTGGGTAGACGAAAAATCTTCTTTAAGAAGAATCTTAGAAGACTTTCAACTTCTTCATAGGGTAAGATGCCCCAGACCTGCGCGCCGTAACATAATACTGACCGCATTGCTGCACTAAACAGCTTGTACTGGCTACTCATTGGAACATCCATTTTCCCTAGCAGAGATTTCCACGTGCAATTTATGTCCAGTTTTGCATCCCGAAGTTTCTCCTGTAAGTGGTTGTTGAAACGACCCTTGGTGGTAAATCCAGACTCCCAGATACTTATATGTCTTGACAATATCTAACTGAATTGACCCTAAATTCCACTTTTCGTTTTGCGCTAGCCTTCTCCAATGCCTCTTGAAGATTAGAACTTTTGACTTCTCGGTGTTTACTGATAGTCCACACAATAGACAGTATTTGTGCAGAGCATTAATCATTTCTTGCAGTTCGTCGGGTGATTCGGCGAGGACCACAATGTCATCTGCATACAGCAGCGCCTTAATCGCGCATCCGCCTATTTGAATACCGCATGGCAGGCTATCCGTGATGTCGTTTAAAAACAGGGAAAACAGAAGGGGGCTGAGTAGACATCCTTGCTTGACTCCAGCTTCAGTGGCAAGCCACTCAGATAGTTGTTCTCCATCCCATACTGCCGCCAAGTTATCCGTATACAAGCTCTGAAAGACGTTAAAAAACGTGGTTGATAAGCCGATATTGCTGAGCTTGTACGTTGGGATTCTTCTATCTATTGAGTCAAAGGCAGCTTTGAAATCTACAAAGAATGCGTATAACTTTTTTCCACCGTCGATATATGACCTTGCTATACTTGTGAGACTGAAAATGTTGTCTACTGTCGAATATCCTTTTCTAAAACCGGCTTGGAATTCAGTAAGAATATCGCAGTCTCTTGACCAGTTTTTAAGCCGTTCGAGTAGTAGCGCAGCGAAGGCTTTAGCTAACGCATTTTGGAACGAGATTCCTCTATAGTTAGATGTCACCTTCGGATCGCCTTTCTTAAAGATCGGAAAAATTATCGCTTTTTGAAAGCTCTTTGGGACTGTTTCGGATTCCAAGAACTTGTTGAATGCAGTGACAAGGCTGGCTGTGAATTCAGGCGTAGCGTACCTAATGAATTTCGATGGTATCCTATCTTGCCCGGATGCTTTTCTTTCTTTTAACATTCCAATTGTATTTTCCACTTCTTGTCCTGTTACGTACCCATCTTGAATCTTATTTTGTACCGACGGCATTGCAAAGTGCAGGGGTTGCGTCCAATCAGGAGGGGCTAGAAGATCACGGAAATGGTTTCCTAGATCATCTGCATTAACTTCCATTGATTTAACAAATGAACTTCCATTGAGTTTCTTAATAGTAGTCCAATAAGCCCTGCTATTTGTTATGGAATCCAATGACCTTGCTAGGTTAATGTAAAATTGCGTCCGAGCATTTTGACAAGTTAGCTTGAATGCGGCGATGGCAAACTGTACTCCGTTCTGCCAGACGTGCAATCGTCCTCCGGCTTCCTACGTGGCCCGCTGAAGGTGAGTCGTGGTTTTCCTTCAGCATCGTTTATCGTAGGGCTTTTGGGACGCACATCTTCCACGTTGCGAAATCTTCGCTGCCTGCTCTGTGGGGTATATTTCGGTATAAAGTGTCACCTTCCATCACGTAGTCCGGGTACTTTTGCGGTTGGGTCCTTATCTTCTCGTGCATTTCTTGAGTCCAGCTGCATGCTGCAGATGCTTCCGCCGCCGATGTCTCCTGTGAATTGATGCCTCGAAGCGTCTCTGGTAGTGGCTGTCTTGACAGGGCGTCCGCCACCATGTTGAGCTGTCCTTTCCGGTACGCTATCTCGAAGTCGTGCTGCTGTAACTCCAGGGCCCATCTGGCGATCCTTCCTGAAGGGCTCTCAATGCTGTTTAGCTAGTTCAGGCCCATATGGTCGGTTACTACTTTAAAGTGGTAATCTTCTAGATATGGCTTTAGCTTTCGGATCGCCCAGACGATTGCCAAGCATTCCTTCTCGGTTTTCGAGTAATTCTTCTCGGCGCCGTTGAGCGTTCGGCTTGAGTACGAGATTACTTTTTCACCTTTCTCCGTTTCCTGGGTCAGTATTGCCCCGATGCCGTAGTCGCTCGCGTCCGTTTGCAGGGTGAACGGTTTGTCGAAGTCCGGCACGCTAATACTGGGTCTGCAACGACTCTCGCCCTAACTTCTTCGAATGATCTCTGATGTTCCGGTGTCCACACCCACTTGTTGGAAGGAAAGTCAAAAGAGAGAGCCAAGCCAGGAGGCGAAAACGACTGCACCGGTACCGACACCCAGTCAGCCAGATTATGCAAAGGTTGCGAAACAAGTCCGCGAATGGTCGTTTAAATTCGACGGTATTGAGAAACCGTTCGAGTTTCTAGAACAAGTGGAGTGGTTCGCAACACTTACGGCCTAGACTTGGATATGATTCCCCGCGCAATGCCAGAATTACTCAAAGGGAGGGGATTGAAGTGGTTCATATCCAACAACCAAACAGTGGCGAACCTGGGCGGTATTCATCGAGAGTTTTCACACCTATTTCCTGCCGAGAGACTTTTTCTCCAAGCTTTCGGACAAGGTCAGGCAGAGGAAGCAAGGCTACGGGGAGGCGTTCAAGAACTACATGATCGACATACAGACTATGATGAGGCCACTTAGTTATTCACCGACAGAGTCCCTCAACATTATCCGGGAGAACTGCACACCGAGTCTAAAGATCGCCCTCAGAGCATACAAAGTGGCGGACCTGGATACGCTAATGGACCTGGCCGACGAGTATGAGGAAGTGGAGAAGGAATAAGAGACGTTTGCCCAGGCGAACAAATTCGCCAGAGCAAAACCAGCAGCTCCGGCGCAAACCATATGCAGAAGGTGCAAGACCACCGGCAGCAGGCAATTAACGCACCGTATGAACGCCAGCCTCTTGTGGGGGCCAGCAAACACCACTCAAAGGCCACGGGAGAATACCCACATCACAGACCCCCAGGAGGCCTGCTGAAAGTGCGGCGGTCACGCGCTTGTTGTTCTGCTGGTTGTGCGGCAATCAAAGAAGCTGCGCGGGTTTAGGGAAGCGTCACCGTTCTCAGACTAGGGTGAACAGAGGCCGCGATCTCCAGGAATTTCTACTTTCGATATACCACCGCCTGACCCTTGCTCTGTCCCGGATTGTTCCCCTAGTGTTCCACTCAGATCGCTTCACCCTTTGGCTTATCTTCCGCGACGTAGCTCGATCTGTCGTGTTGTGTTGGCTTTCTGTTCGACGATGTCATTCGCTCCGCTCCTGGGTATGCTGGTTGCACGGCTGGACGTGGTGTGGCTTCTGGTACTCGGGATCAAACTCTGATCGCCTCTCCAGGCGAGCTGCGAGGGCTTGACCTAGCCGCGTGATGGCCCCTAGACCTCAGCTACCTGTGTCTTAATTCGGAGATTCCTGGTGATTCAATCGCAAACGTCTCGACGTAGCAATATTGCTCCTTGTAGGCTCCCACGGCGTTGTTTACGGCGACTCTAATTGTTGTTGTTCACTTGTAGTTCACTGTAGTGGCTGACTTGCTCACTTTGATATCTTGACTGATCGTGATCGACTGATCTTGATCCACACTCTTGATCGACTGATCCAGCTGCCAGCGCCCGGCGGCTTTATATAGGGCCTCCGGGAACCGTTAATTCCCTTTTGCGCTCTGATCGCGGCATCTCTCCAATCCAGGTCCAAAGTCCGTGGTTCCTGTTTGACCCACTTGTCCATCACGCACGGCCTCCAATTGTAGTTCTGCGTGTTGCTGCCATCCCGCCGGTTCTTGTGGTGCGTGTGGCACGCCTGTGTGCCGCTCCGCTGCTAAGATGTGGCACTTGTCCTCGCGGTCCAAAGTTCCCGGCAGAGTCCAAAGTCGCTGAAGACGGTTGTGCTTTTCAATCGCTCCCGAAAACGTTTAGAGTATCGTAGAAATAAGTCTATCTTCATATTCCAACTTGGATTTTTTTATCACTTTCGATACGCCGCTTAACTGTGAAAAGCCAACTTTATAAAGACAGTGACTTTATTGTTAAATTTAAGCAAATTAAAACAAGTGCCTCAACAAGTTGTCAATCCTAAAAAAGATGTTGTTGTTTGGCTTTATCGTCTCACCCGCAACGCTCTCGTTTACGGTTCGCTCAGCGTTGCAGATTTCCGTTACATAGCTAGCATTTCTCGAGTACGAAATCGCGCTCAGAACATCGCCTGCATATCACGCTCTCCCGCTGTCTCCTCTCTGCGCCTTCTTCGTTGGATATACCGCCGCTGGACTTATCGCTCTACTGCTCTTTTATCCGCTATCGCCGCTTTATCTCTTATCAATTTTCAATTACTTTTCAACTACACAAAAATGTCTTTAATTTGCTGCGCCAAGAAATGCGAATTTAATGTGCTGGCTGTGTGATAACTGCTCACATGTTAAATGTGGCGGTCATAATGGTAGAATCGGAGATATTGTTGGGAAACACAGACAATTTTACTTGTACTTCGTGCCTAAGCATGACCATGGAAATGAGAACTTTCATGAGGCAAACGAGATCAACTCAATGTCCTCTCTGACATATTTTGTTCCGTCGAATCTTCATTTCTGGGCCTCAAAATTCTAAGTGAATCTCCCAGAGGAAATATTCCCAATATTCAACCCAATGTTGAACTTATTGCCGATAATGCACTGCTCTCCGTACCTCGTTTGCCATTGAACATCTCTGCTACATCGATCACCATCAATACACCTGTAAAAGCCTTACCTAATGCCTAAAAAATGATGACCCAGCTACAGCTACTACTGCTAATGTTCCTGATTCTGTTGACGCCGATCGTACTCTACTGGATTCAACTTCCCTACATACTGAAGTTACAGATGTTGGTCCTGGCACCTTAACTTCGGCACCACGACCGCTTATGGAATTCTCTCCTTGCCGACCGTCCGGATCTGCTGGCAACACCAGCGCTATCGCAAATGTTCCCAATCCCGAAGAACTGTCGTAAACATCTGTTCCTCGCCCATCTGAATTACCATTGCGCGCAGTCAATCTTCGGAAAGCAATATTTGTGTCCCGCTAGTCACCTGATACTACGCCGGGAGCCGTCAAAAATCATCTGTGCTCCAAGTTAAAAGCTATAAACAAATTTAATTTTAATCACATGCGTAAAATTTTCTCCTTTAAAATTTTCCTTCCAGTCTCCTATCAGATGCTTTGAATCCTGCATTATGGCCTAATGACACTATTGTTCATGAATTTCTGCCTAAAAACTCGATCCAGGCACCCAATATTACCGGTTCAAAAAACTAAGTTGCTTTTTGACCGTTATTTATCAAAACGTACGCAGTCTTTTGGGTAAACTTAACCAAATTCACACTAACAGCGTGTCATTTGACTTAGATGCCATCGCTTTTACCGAAACCTGTCTTAACTCTTCTGTTTCCGACCATGAAATCTTTGTTCATAAGTTCTCTACTTATAGAACGGATCGTTCTTCCTTTGCTGGTGGTGTCCTTATCCCCCAACGTCAGATTCCACAGTATATTTAAACCACCTGCAGACCAAATAATTGTTGTCCCACATATTTCCCGGATTCCCTGTGATGACTCTAATCTTTTCCTACCTAACATTTGTCACGATTTTATCGATGGGTTAACTGACTTGCCCTTAGCTCAAATCAACTCAGTTAAAAATAATCGGAATAGGCTTTCGGACCTCATGTTTGTGGTTTTCCAAACATTTCTCGTACCTAAAAATCAAAAAATCCAGCCCGTTACTCCACCATCCGCTCCCAATTCCTTACTGAAAACAGTCAATCCTATAATCTATACCTATTACAGTGTAAAGATAACTTTCGCACTAATCCAAAACAATTTTTCTCCTTCGTTATCTCCAAGCAAAAATCTAATGCTTTTCCCTCGTCACTTCGCTATCTCAATAAAACAGAAAATGCTCCCGAGATTTCCAACTTATTTGCATTTTTTTTCCAGTCAGCTTATTCTTCTAAGCCCTACAACACCTCAACACCGTATCCCTATTACATTCCGCATGCTAATAACATATTTTTACCCCCTTTCACAGAGAGTGTCGTTCTGGAAGGAATGTCCTCTATTGACATTTCATACTCAGCTGGCCCTGATATGGTGCCAAGCTGCATTTTAAAACACGGTGCCCAAAATCTGTTATATCCAATTACACTTCCATTTAACTTATCAGTCTCTTTGATCTGCCTACCTAGGATCTGAAATGATTCTTACATAATTCCTCTTCATAAAAAGGTTCTCGAGTGGACATCGAAAATTACCGTGGCATTGCCAAACTATCAGCTATTCCTAAACTTCTGGAACATCTTATCACTCTTCAATTACAACATCTCTGCAGTTCCTTAATATCTCCTTCTCAGCATGGGTTTATTAGGCATCGTTCAACGACGACCAATCTCCTTGGGTTCTCTCACTTGATTAATCAAGGTTTCCTGCACCGTCTACAAACTGACGTTATATTCACTGATTTTAGCAAGGCTTTCGACTCGGTAAACCATTCACTGCTTCTGCTTAAACTTTCTTATTTGGGATTCCCAAATAACCTTCGAAAATGGATATAAACCATGCAAAATGCAAACTTATGACCTTCTACCGTGGGTAGACGAAAAATCTTCTTTAAGAAGAATCTTAGAAGACTTTCAACTTCTTCATAGGGTAAGATGCCCCAGATCTGCGCGCCGTAACATAATACTGACCGCATTGCTGCACTAAACAGCTTGTACTTGCTACTCATTGGAACATCCATTTTCCCTAGCAGAGATTTCCACGTGCAATTTATGTCCAGTTTTGCATCCCGAAGTTTCTCCTGTAAGTGGTTGTTGAAACGACCCTTGGTGGTAAATCCAGACTCCCAGATACTTATATGTCTTGACAATATCTAACTGAATTGACCCTAAATTCCACTTTTCGTTTTGCGCTAGCCTTCTCCAATGCCTCTTGAGGATTAGAACTTTTGACTTCTCGGTGTTTACTGATAGTCCCCACAATAGACAGTATTTGTGCAGAGCATTAATCATTTCTTGCAGTTCGTCGGGTGATTCGGCGAGGACCACAATGTCATCTGCATACAGCAGCGCCTTAATCGCGCATCCGCCTATTTGAATACCGCATGGCAGGCTATCCGTGATGTCGTTTAAAAACAGGGAAAACAGAAGGGGGCTGAGTAGACATCCTTGCTTGACTCCAGCTTCAGTGGCAAGCCACTCAGATAGTTGATCTCCATCCCATACTGCCGCCAAGTTATCCGTATACAAGCTCTGAAGGACGTTTAAAAACGTGGTTGATAAGCCGATATTGCTGAGCTTGTACGTTGGGATTCTTCTATCTATTGAGTCAAAGGCAGCTCTGAAATCTACAAAGAATGCGTATAACTTTTTTCCACCGTCGATATATGACCTTGCTATACTTGTGAGACTGAAAATGTTGTCTACTGTCGAATATCCTTTTCTAAAACCGGCTTGGAATTCAGTAAGAAAATCGCAGTCTCTTGACCAGTTTTTAAGCCGTTCGAGTAGTAGCGCAGCGAAGGCTTTAGCTAACGCATTTTGGAACGAGATTCCTCTATAGTTAGATGTCACCTTCGGATCGCCTTTCTTAAAGATCGGAAAAATTATCGCTTTTTGAAAGCTCTTTGGGACTGTTTCGGATTCCAAGAACTTGTTGAATGCAGTGACAAGGCTGGCTGAGAATTGAGGCGTAGCGTACCAAATGAATTTCGATGGTATCCTATCTGGCCCGGGTGCTTTTCTTTCTTTTAACATTCCAATTGTATTTTCCACTTCTTGTGCTGTTACGTACCCATCTTGAATCTTATTTTGTACCGACGGCATTGCAAAGTGCAGGGGTTGCTTCCAATCAGGAGGGGCTAGAAGATCACGGAAATGGTTTCCTAGATCATCTGCATTAACTTCCATTGATTTTACAAATGAACTTCCATTGAGTTTCTTAATAGTAGTCCAATAAGCCCTGCTATTTGTTATGGAATCCAATAACATTGCTAGGTTAATGTAAAATTGCGTCCGAGCATTTTGACAAGTTAGCTTGTATGCGGCGATGGCAAACTGTACTCCGTTGTCCGTTATTACTACCCTTGGGACCCCATACCTTGCAATTATGCGTTCTCTGAATGCTTTCTTCAGTGATTCGGCCAGTGCGCTGCGCAGTGGTACTGACACAATACACATAGAGCACCGGTCTATTAGCACTAGCAGCATTTGGTTGCGCTGTTTCGAACGAAGGTGAGTCGTGGTTTTCCTTCGGCATCGTTTATCGTAGGGCTTTTGGGACGCACATCTTCCACGTTGCGAAATCTTCGCTGCCTGCTCTGTGGGGTACTTTTGCGGTTGGGTCCTTATCTTCTCGCGCATTTCTTGAGTCCAGCTGCATGCTGCAGATGCTTCCGCCGCCGATGTCTCCTGTGAATTGATGCCTCGAAGCGTCTCTGGTAGTGGCTCTCTTGACAGGGCGTCCGCCACCATGTGAGCTGTCCTTTCCGGTACGCTATCTCGAAGTCGTACTGCTGTAACTCCAGGGCCCATCTGGCGATCCTTCCTGAAGGGCTCTCAATGCTGTTTAGCTAGTTCAGGCCCATATGGTCGGTTACTACTTTAAAGTGGTAACCTTCTAGATATGGCTTTAGCTTTCGGATCGCCCAGACGATTGCCAAGCATTCCTTCTCGGTTTTCGAGTAATTCTTCTCGGCGCCGTTGAGCGTTCGGCTTGAGTACGAGATTACTTTTTCACCTTTCTCCGTTTCCTGGGTCAGTATTGCCCCGATGCCGTAGTCGCTCGCGTCCGTTTGCAGGGTGAACGGTTTGTCGAAGTCCGGCACGCTAATACTGGGTCTGCAACGACTCTCGCCCTAACTTCTTCGAATGCACTCTGATGTTCCGGTGTCCACACCCACTTGTTGGAAGGAAAGTCAAAAGAGAGAGCCAAGCCAGGAGGCGAAAACGACTGCACCGGTACCGACACCCAGTCAGCCAGATTATGCAAAGGTTGCGAAACAAGTCCGCGAATGGTCGTTTAAATTCGACGGTATTGAGAAACCGTTCGAGTTTCTAGAACAAGTGGAGTGGTTCGCAACACTTACGGCCTAGACTTGGATATGATTCCCCGCGCAATGCCAGAATTACTCAAAGGGAGGGGATTGAAGTGGTTCATATCCAACAACCAAACAGTGGCGAACCTGGGCGGTATTCATCGAGAGTTTTCACACCTATTTCCTGCCGAGAGACTTTTTCTCCAAGCTTTCGGACAAGGTCAGGCAGAGGAAGCAAGGCTACGGGGAGGCGTTCAAGAACTACATGATCGACATACAGACTATGACGAGGCCACTTAGTTATTCACCGACAGAGTCCCTCAACATCATCCGGGAGAACTGCACACCGAGTCTAAAGATCGCCCTCAGAGCATACAAAGTGGCGGACCTGGATACGCTAATGGACCTAGCCGACGAGTATGAGGAAGTGGAGAAGGAATAAGAGACGTTTGAGCAAAACCAGCAGCTCCGGCGCAAACCATATGCAGAAGGTGCAAGGACACTGGCGACCAGGAACTTCGTGGGAACACTCAGTGGACACCGCCCCCATAAGACCACCAGCAGCAGGCATTTAACGCACCGTATGAACGCCAGCGGGTACCAATGCAAAACCTACAGAGGCAGCCAACAAACCTCTTGTGGGGGCCAGCAAACACCACTCAAAGGCCACGGGAGAATACCCACATCACAGACCCCCAGGAGGCCTGCTGAAAGTGCGGCGGTCACGCGCTTGTTGTTCTGCTGGTTGTGCGGCAATCAAAGAAGCTGCGCGGGTTTAGGGAAGCGTCACCGTTCTCAGACTAGGGTGAACAGAGGCCGCGATCTCCAGGAATTTCTAGTTTCGATATACCACCGCCTCACCCTTGCTCTGTCCCGGATGGTTCCCCTAGTGTTCCACTCAGATCGCTTCACCCTTTGGCTTATCTTCCGCGACGTAGCTCGATCTGTCGTGTTGTGTTGGCTTTCTGTTCGACGATGTCATTCGCTCCGCTCCTGGGTATGCTGGTTGCACGGCTGGACGTGGTGTGGCTTCTGGTACTCGGGATCAAACTCTGATCGCCTCTCCAGGAGAGCTGCGAGGCTTGACCTAGCCGCGTGATGGCCCCTAGACCTCAGCTACCTGTGTCTTAATTCGGAGATTCCTGGTGATCCAATCCCAAACGTCTCGACGTAGCCATCTTGCTCCTTGTAGGCTCCCACGCCGTTGTTTACGGCGACTCTAATTGTTGTTGTTCACTTGTAGTTCACTGTAGTGGCTGACTTGCTCACTTTGATATCTTGACTGATCTTGATCCACACTCTTGATCGACTGATCCAGCTGCCAGCGCCCGGCGGCTTTATATAGGGCCTCCGGGAACCGTTAATTCCCTTTTGCGCTCTGATCGCGGCATCTCTCCAATCCAGGTCCAAAGTCCGTGGTTCCTGTTTGACCCACTTGTCCATCACGCACGGCCTCCAATTGTAGTTCTGCGTGTTGCTGCCATCCCGCCGGTTCTTGTGGTGCGTGTGGCACGCCTGTGTGCCGCTCCGCTGCTAAGATGTGGCACTTGTCCTCGCAGTCCAAAGTTCCCGGCAGAGTCCAAAGTCCGGTGCAGTTCCGTTATTTCCCTTTTGCACGCGGCACTCTGGCTCTGCCCGCAAAGTCTCCACTCTCTCACTCTCCGCACCCTACTCTCCAAACTCTCTTTGTCAGAGTTCACTCTCTCAACCTTGAAGTCTCTGAACTCTGTCTCTCCACTTCTCGGTCTCCAAACTCTGTCTCTCCGCTTCTCGGTCTCCAAACTCTCTATTTGCGAGTTTCAAAAAAACAGAGTTTACTTCGCTGAAGACGGTCGTGCTTTTCAATCGCTCCCGAAAACGTTTAGCGTATCGTTGAAATAAGTCTATCTTCATATCCCAACTTGGATTTTTTTTATCACTTTCGATACGCCGCTTAACTGTGAAAAGCCAACTTTATAAAGACAGTGACTTTATTGTTGAATTTAAACAAATTAAAACAAGTGCCTCAACAAGTTGTCAATCCTAAAAAAGATGTTGTTGTTTGGCTTTATCGTCTCACCCGCAACGCTCTCGTTTACGGTTCGCTTAGCGTTGCAGATTTCCGTTACATAGCTAGCATTTCTCGAGTACGAAATCGCGCTCAGAACATCGCCTGCATATCACGCTCTCCCGCTGTCTCCTCTCTGCGCCTTCTTCGTTGGATATACCGCCGCTGGACTTATCGCTCTACTGCTCTTTTATCCGCTATCGCCGCTTTATCTCTTATCAATTTTCAATTACTTTTCAACTACACAAAAATGTCTTTAATTTGCTGCGCCAAGAAATGCGAATTTAGCGGCACAATCTCTGGTGATAACAACTTGATGTGCTGGCTGTGTGATAACTGCTCACATGTTAAATGTGGCGGTGGCGGTCATAATGGTAGAATCGGAGATATTGTTGGGAAACACAGACAATTTTACTTGTACTTCGTGCCTAAGCATTACCATGGAAATGAGAACTTTCATGAGGCAAACGAGATCTGGGTTCCAAAAGGTTCGGACTCAACTCAATGTCCTCTCTGACATATTTTGTTCCGTCGAATCTTCATTTCTGGGCCTCAAAATTCTAAGTGAATATCCCAGAGGAAATATTCCCAATATTCAAACCAATGTTGAACTTATTGCCGATAATGCACTGCTCTCCGTACCTCGTTTGCCATTGAACATCTCTGCTACATCGATCACCATCAATACACCTGTAAAAGCCTTACCTAATGCCTCAAAAAATGATGACCCAGCTACAGCTACTACTGCTTATGTTCCTGATTCTGCTGACGCCGATCGTACTCTACTGGATTCAACTTCCCTACATACTGAAGTTACAGATGTTGGTCCTGGCACCTTAACTTCCGCACCACGACCGCTTATGGAATTCTCTCCTTGCCGGCCAGCGCTATCGCAAATGTTCCCAATCCCGAAGAACTGTCGTAAACATCTGTTCCTCGCCCATCTGAATTACCATTGCGCGCAGTCAAACTTCGGAAAACAATATTTGTGTCCCGCTAGTCACCTGATACTACGCCGGGAGCCGTCAAAAATCAAAAACTCGATCCAGGCACCCAATATTACCGGTTCAAAAAACTAAGTTGCTTTTTGACCGTTATTTATCAAAACGTACGCAGTCTTTTGGGTAAACTTAACCAAATTCACACTGACTTAGATGCCATCGCTTTTACCGAAACCTGTCTTAACTCTTCTGTTTCCGACCATGAAATCTTTGTTCATAAGTTCTCTACTTATAGAACGGATCGTTCTTCCTTTGCTGGTGGTGTCCTTATCGCGGTAAACAACAATTTCTCCTCTGAGTTGTTTCCTGCTGCTAACGAGGCTGGTATTGAATTCGTTGCTGTAAAAGTTTGCATTGGCTCAGCTTTCATCTTTTTGACCTGCTCATATATTCCCCCAACGTCAGATTCCACAGTATATTTAAACCACCTGCAGACCAAATAATTGTTGTCCCACATATTCCTGGATTCCCTGTGATGACTCTAATTTTTTGCTACCTATCATTTGTCACGATTTTATCGATGGGTTATCTGACTTGCCCTTAGCTCAAATCAACTCAGTTAAAAATAATCGGAATAGGCTTTCGGACCTCATGTTTGTGGTTTTCAAAACATTTCTCGTACCTAAAAATCAAAAAATCCAGCCCGTTACTCCACCATCCGCTCCCAATTCCTTACTGAAAACAGTCAATCCTATAATCTATACCTATTACAGTGTAAAGATAACTTTCGCACTAATCCAAAACAATTTTTCTCCTTCGTTAACTCCAAGCGAAAATCTAATGCTTTTCCCCCGTCACTTCGCTATCTCAATAAAACAGAAAATGCTCCCGAGATTTCCAACTTATTTGCATCTTTTTTCCAGTCAGCTTATTCTTCTAAACCCTACAACACCTCAAAACCGTATCCCTATTACATTCCGCATGCTAATAACATATTTTTACCCCCTTTCACAGAGAGTGTCGTTCTGGAAGGAATGTCCTCTATTGACATTTCATACTCAGCTGGCCCTGATAAGGTGCCAAGCTGCATTTTAAAACACGATGCCCAAACTCTGTTATATCCAATTACACTTCCATTTAACTTATCAGTCTCTTTGATCTGCCTACCTAGGATCTGAAATGAGTCTTACATAATTCCTCTTCATAAAAAGGTTCTCGAGTGGACATCGAAAATTACCGTGGCATTGCCAAACTATCAGCTATTCCTAAACTTCTGGAGCATCTTATCACTCTTCAATTACAACATCTCTGCAGTTCCTTAATATCTCCTTCTCAGCATGGGTTTATTAGGCATCGTTTAACGACGACCAATCTCCTTGAGTTCTCGCCATTGATTAATCAAGGTTTCCTGCACCGTCTACAAACTGACGTTACATTCACTGATTTTAGCAAGGCTTTCGACTCGGTAAACCATTCACTGCTTCTGCTTAAACTTTCTTATTTGGGATTCCCAAATAACCTTCGAGTCGTATTTAACAAATCGCACCCAACGAGCTCTCTTTATGAATGAGCTATCTCACACTGTGGATGTCACTTCTGGTGTTCCCCAAGGCAGCCACCTTGGACCGTTACTCTTCATTCTTTTTATAAACGACCTACCTCAAGTTATATCATACTCGTCTATTTTTATGTACGCCGATGACGTCAAAATTTGTTTCTCCTATTCCGATTGGTACCTTCATTCTCAGCTTCAATTTGACCTCAATGAATTTCATAAGTGGTGCGTCAGTAATCTCCTTTTCCTAAACCATGCAAAATGCAAACTTATGACTTTCTACCGTTCCTCCACGCATCTTGCCTCCTACAGCCTTGGCAATCACAACCTAGACCGCATTACCACCCCAAATGACCTTGGAGTCCTTTTCGACCATAAACTATGCTTCAATAGCCATATTACATCAATGATAAACATAAGGCGATGGTCGAAAGAATTTGACGAATACTGTTCCTAAGTGTGGAGCCCGCAATATAAGGAGCCTTAGAACATTATCGAATCGGTACAAAAGCAGTTTCTTATCTTTGCACTGCGTAATCTTGGATGGGATTCTGGCAGACTACTTCCATCTTATCGAGCCAGACTTAAATAAATCGACTCGCCGTCTTTACAACACCGTAGAATTTGCAATGCCATAATGTTTGTCCATAATCTTCTTTTGGGTCTCGTTGATTCTGAATCACTCCTTTCCTATATACAATTAAACGTCCCATCCAGATTTACTCGTTCATTCCGTCCTTTGCGCTTGCCTTTGTGTAGCGCACTATGTAACAACTACAATAGCATATACAACATTTTGACTTTGGAATTACCTATTAGCACTCTTCCCTCTAATATTTTAAGTCACATCGAATCGTTAGAATTGTAATAAGTTAGTGTATCCCTAGTCAAGCATATGTTAGCAGATAATTGTTAACCAACTAAATAAATAAATAAAATAAATGCTTAAAATACATAAAATAAATGCTTCTCTCCATTTGCTCTTTGCCGCGCCGCTACTACGCTAATCTTGCCGCGTAAATGGTAAACGGCCGGCCATCCCCTGTTGCAGGAATTTGTGGGGAGTTATTCAACTCCTCACATTCCCCCCTTACTTCGGGAAACTTTAAAATAACTCGTTTCTACTCTCCGGCGTTTCCTAGTGTAGTCCTTGTGATGATCTCGTTGAATCCCTCGGCGCTCCCTCGTTGCTCCCACGACGCTCCCTCGACGCTTTCAACTCCTAGAGTTTCTACGGCGCCGGTCGTCCTCTTGCAGCGATTTCAAAACTCCCGCGCCGATCCTCATTCCGGCCACACTGAGCATCGATACCCATCGGCCATCGATAACTCAGCGGCCCTCAGTTCGAATTTCCCGCGACGAGATCTTTTATCTGGTCGTACTGGGAACCGATATTCATCCACTATCGATACCATCAGCTATCGATATTGCAGGTGCGGCGTTGCCACCTGGTCGCTACGATATTCACCATGATATTTCAATTTTCGTGTGCCCATCGATCGCACTATCGTCCATTGCCAATCGACCGCCTAATCGAGGCGCCCACGTCCCTAGCTCATGGTGAGCTTGCACAATTGTTTTGTAAGTGCAAGTTTCGGTGTTTGTTTTTGTTTTTTTAACAATTTTTTTCCTTCCAGATGCATTTGATCTATGCCCTTCCTTGCCCTTGGGTTTGGGGTCAATGCCCATGACATGTTCGACTGCGGCGAAACTATATTGCAGCATTCTGTCAGCACATGAGTTTGTTTACCACTTTGGTTGTGGTGAGTTGCCAGTTTGGCCGACCGGCATATACATCGGGTTCCTTTTTTTTGTTTCAGGGTTTTCTTTTGTTGAGTGTTGGTGCCCTTCGTGTGCTCTGCCTTGATTTTCCAGCCGGTTTGGTAGAGTTTCGTAGAATCCTTGGAGTTCTGTAGTATCATTAGTTGTGTCTGCCTGATGCCGTTTCTCGCTTGTGTCCTGTGTTTGTTGCTGTTTGTTTCTTTGTGTTTACATGACGTATTTTGCATATTACCGGCGAGACGAAATCCACGACCTGGTATGGCCCGTCGTATCTAGGGGCCAACTTTGCTGCGAATCCTTTGGCCGCCTTCGATAAGTGGTGTTCTTTGGCCCGCACGACGTCACCCACCGCTGGTGTCCATTGCCTTCTCCTTAGATTGTAGTGCATGGCTTGATCCTGGGAGGCTCTTTCCAGATTTCGCCTTACGATCTCGAAGTTTGCTCTCTGCTCTCTGAGTTTGCTAGCGTTTTCGTCCGGGGTTTCGGTAGCCCGTCCGGTCCCCAAGGTTTCTCGTACGTATAGGGCGCTCGGTAGTCTGGGCTCTCTGCCTTGGGTAAAAAACGCCGGGGTGTTTAGGGCCAGCATGATTTCCGGCCATTTCTCGTCCCAGTTTCTCTGGTCCTGCCCCTCGAACTGTGCGATCATTGTTTTCACCGTTCTGTTTGCTCGCTCGGGGTGCGGGGTGTATGGGGCTGTGAACTGTTGCTTGATACCCATGTCAGCTAGGAAACCTTTGAACCACTTAGAGAACCGGTCTATTAGCACTAGCAGCATTTGGTTGCCGTGCTTCGAACGCGGCAGGGGTCCGACGAAGTCTGCACATACCGTTGCCCATGGTTCCTCTGGCCCCTACGTTAGCATTTTGCCAGCATTTGATTCGGCTTGAATCTCATGCATATCTCGCATCTTCATATACAGGGCATCCGCCACCACGTTGAGCTGTCCTTTCCGGTACGCTATCTCGAAGTCGTACTGCTGTAACTCCAGGGCCCATCTGGCGATCCTTCCTGAAGGGCTCTCAATGCTGTTTAGCTACTTCAGGCCCATATGGTCGGTTACTACTTTAAAGTGGTAACCTTCTAGATATGGCTTTAGCTTTTGGATCGCCCAGACGATTGCCAAGCATTCCTTCTCGGTTTTCGAGTAATTCTTCTCGGCGCCGTTGAGCGTTCGGCTTGAGTACGAGATTACTTTTTCACCTTTCTCCGTTTCCTGGGTCAGTATTGCCCCGATGCCGTAGTCGCTCGCGTCCGTTTGCAGGGTGAACGGTTTGTCGAAGTCCGGCACGCTAATACTGGGTCTGCAACGAATCTCGCCCTAACTTCTTCGAATGCACTCTGATGTTCCGGTGTCCACACCCACTTGTTGCCCTTGCGTAGCAAATCATTGAGTGGTTTGACAATTTTCGAGAAATCAGGGACAAATCGGCGGTACCATGATGCTACGCCCAGGTACTGTCGGAGTTCTCTCACTGTGGATGGTGGTTCTAGTTCTAGTTGCTAAAATCAGTACATATAACTTCAGTTTGTAGACGGTGCAGGAAACCTTGATTAATCAATGGCGAGAACTCAAGGAGATTGGTCGTCGTTAATCGATGCCTAATAAACCCATGCTGAGAAGGAGATATTAAGGAACTGCAGAGATGTTGTAATTGAAGAGTGATAAGATGTTCCAGAAGTTTAGGAATAGCTGATAGTTTGGCAATGCCACGGTAATTTTCGATGTCCACTCGAGAACCTTTTTATGAAGAGGAATTATGTAAGACTCATTTCAGATCCTAGGTAGGCAGATCAAAGAGACTGATAAGTTAAATGGAAGTGTAATTGGATATAACAGATTTTGGGCACCGTGTTTTAAAATGCGCCTTGGCACCTTATCAGGGCCAGCTGAGTATGAAATGTCAATAGAGGACATTCCTTTCAGAACGACACTCTCTGTGAAAGAAGGTAAAAATATGTTATTAGCATGCGGAATGTAATAGGGATACGGTGTTGAGGTGTTGTAGGGTTTAGAAGAATAAGCTGACTGGAAAAAGATGCAAATAAGTTGGAAATCTCGGGAGCATTTTCTGAGTTGATTTGAGCTAAGGGCAAGTCAGTTAACCCATCGATAAAATCGTGACAAATGTTAGGTAGCAAATAATTAGAGTCATCACAGGGAATCCAGGAAATATGTGGGAGGTTAAAGTCACCCAGCACAATTATTTGGTCTGCAGGTGGTTTAAATATACTGTGGAATCTGACGTTGGGGGAATATATGAGCAGGTCAAAAAGATGAAAGCTGAGCCAATGCAAACTTTTACAGCAACGAATTCAATACCAGCCTCGTTAGCAGCAAGAAACAACTCAGAGGAGAAATGGTTGCTTACCGCGATAAGGACACCACCAGCAAAGGAAGAACAATCCGTTCTATAAGTAGAGAACTTATGAACAAAGATTTCATGGTCGGAAACAGAAGAGTTAAACCAGGTTTCGGTAAAAGCGATGGCATCTAAGTCAAATGACACGCTGTTAGTGTGAATTTGGTTAAGTTTACCCAAAAGACTGCGTACGTTTTGATAAATAACGGTCAAAAAGCAACTTAGTTTTTTGAACTGGTAATATTTTGTGCTTGGATCGAGTTTTGAGGCAGAAATTCATGAACAATAGTGTCATTAGGCCATAATGCAGGATTTTAAATGAGGAAATTTTACGCGTGTGATTAAAATTAAATTTGTTAATTATAAAATGATCAGGAATAGCTTTTAACTTGCTTTCCGAAGTTTGAATGCGCGCAATGGTAATTCAGATGGGCCAGGAACAGATGTTAACGACAGTTCTTCGGGATTGGGAACATTTGCGATAGCGCTGGTGTTGCCAGCAGATCCGGACGGCCGGCAAGGAGAGAATTCCATAAGCGGTCGTGGTGCGGAAGTTAAGGTGCTAGGGTCAACATCTGTATCTTCAGTATGTAGGGAAGTTGAATCCAGTAGAGTACGATCGGCGTCTGCGGAATCAGAAACATTAGCAGTAGTAGCTGTAGCTTGGTCATTATGGTTTGAGGCATTAGGTAAGGCTGGTACAGGTGTATTGATGGTGATCGATGTAGCAGAGATGTTCAATGGCAAACGAGGTACGGAGAGCAGTGCATTATCGGCAATAAGTTCAACATTGGGTTGAATATTGGGAATATTTCCTCTGGGAGATTCACTTAGAATTTTGAGGCCCAGAAATGAAGATTCGACGGAACAAAATATGCCAGAGAGGACATTGAGTTGAGTCCGAACCTTTTGGAACCCAGATCTCGTTTGCCTCATGAAAGTTCTCATTTCCATGGTAATGCTTAGGCACGAAGTACAAGTAAAATTGTCTGTGCTTCCCAACAATATCTCCGATTCTACCATTATGACCGCCACCGCCACATTTAACATGTGAGCAGTCATCACACAGCCAGCACATCAAGTAGTTATCACCAGAGATGGTGCCGCTAAATTCGCATTTCTTGGCGCAGCAAATTAAAGACATTTTAGTGTAGTTGAAAAGTAATTGAAAATTGATAAGAGACGATAAATCCAAACAACAACAACACTTTTAGGATTGACAACTTGTTGAGGCAGTTGTTTTACTTTGTTTAAATTTAACAATAAAGTCACTGTCTTTATAAAGTTGGCTTTCCACAGTGAAGCGGCGTATCGAAAATGATAAGAAAATCCAAGTTGGGATATGAAGATAGAATTATTTCAACGATTGGCTAAACGTTTTCGGGAGCGATTGAAAAGCACGTCCGTCTTCAGCGAAGTAAACTCTGTTTTTTTTAAACCCGCAAATCGAGAGTTTGGAGACCGAGAAGCGGAGAGACAGAGTTTGGAGACCGAGAAGTGGAGAGTGAGAGAGTGGAGACTTCAAGGTTGAGAGAGGGAACTCTGACAAAGAGAGTTGGGGAGTTAGTTTTGGAAAGTGAGAGAGTGGAGACTTGGCAGGCAGAGCCAGGGTGCCGTGTGCAAAAGGAATATAACGGAACTCCACCGGACTTTGGACTCTGTCGGGCACTTTGGACCGCGAGGACAAGTGCCACATCATAGCAGCGGAGCGGCACACAGGAGTGCCACATGCACCACAAGAACCGGCGGGACGACAGCAACACGCAGAACTACAATTGGAGGCTGTGCGTGAAAGACAAGTGGGTCAAACAGGAGCCACGGACTTTGGACCTGGATTGGAGAGATGCCGCGCGCAGAGCGCAAAAGGGAAATAACGGTTCCCGGAAGCCCTATAAAAAGCTGCCGGGCGCTGGCAGCTGGATCGGTCGATCAAGATCAGTCGTTCACGATCAGTCAATCTATCAAGATCAGTCAAGATATCAAAGTGAGCAAGACAGCTAGTACAGTGAACTACAAGTGAACAACAACAAGTCGAGTCGCCGGAAGCAGCGCCGTGGGAGCCTACAACAAGCAAGATCGCTATGTCGAGACGCTTGGAATTGGATCACCAGGAATCTCCGAATTGAGACACAGGTATCTGAGGTCCAAAAGGCATCACACGGCTAGGTCAAGGCGATCCGTTTCATTTCTGTCTCAACTTAGGCCTCGTATTTCGCCTGGAGAGTCGATCAGAGTTTGATCTGCAACAAGAAATCGTGAACTCGGGGAGAAACCTATCTAGACCCAGTGTGCCCAGTGTGTAAGCAGGTCCTGGCGCGATCAGCCAGAAGGGAGATCGGTCAATCGATTGTGGGCTCAAGTAGAGAACTCCAGAAGAGCCCTACGGTTTGAGTCGTGTAGTACCGGAGCGGAACCCCGAGTGAAACGAGCCAGAAGGGAGATCGGTTTATCGTTAGTGGTCTCAAGTGGAGAACATGTAGTTTCGGATCGGCGTATGACCAAAATCCCAAATACCAGAAGCCACACCACGTCCAGCCGGGCCACCAGCATACCCAGGAGCGGAGCGAGGATCATCGTCGAACGGCAAGCCAACACAACACGACAGATCGAGCTACGTGGAAACGACGCGGACGATGGGTGAAGCTAGGGCGGAACGTTCGTTTACACTAGGCGTAGAAGCGAAGTGACACACTCGGCAGCATCCCAAAGTAACTTGGACTGCCAGCGCGATCTGAGTGGAACAATATTGGGACCATCCGGGACAGAGCAAGCGACAGGCGGTGGTGTATCGAAAGGAGAGATTCCTGGAGATCGCGGCCTCTGTTCATCCTAGTCTGTGAACGATGACGCTTTCGTAAACCCGCGCAGCTGATCTCCTGGCGAATCCAAGGCGCTCGTCGATTCCACGCGTCAGAGACGAGCAGCGCCCATCGTCTTCAGGGAGCTTAAAGGATCGTCGAGGGAGCTACATGGAGCTACAGAACCGAAGCACACAGTCAACGAGGGGAGCACCGAGTCCTCAAAGCAACCAGGAGTCGTCGACGGCCACAAGTGGCGATTCAAGACCAGCCGATCCAGCCAGGTCACTGTACTATTCACCCTCAATAAAACCCCCTAAGAAACCGCAAATTCTATGCTTTCTCACTGATCTACTGGGCGGTCACGTTTATATAGATTTGGTGGGATGAACATACAACTATACTGAGCTAGCCGCACGAATCCTTGTAGCGAGCAGACCTTAAAAATCAGTTCGTTACACTGTATTTTTATTGGGAGTTAAAATTGCAGGAACGGAGAATTGAGAATAGACTAATTGCGGGATCGTTATTTCAACCCCTATTATGCCAGGTGTTAGACCTAGCCTGACCATTGGCGTGAGGTTCACGATCTTATCAATACGCGCGAGCCTTGAGGCTTTTGTATGCCCCTTTTATTTATACCCGTTACTCTGCATACTTTGATCTTTGATCGCGCATAATATTTTAACGATTAAAAATATGTACTGATAAACACAACAAGAGAGAACGCTATAGTCGGGTGCCCCGTCTATCAGATACCCGTAACTCAGCTAGAGGGAGTGCGAGGGAGATGGAGATCTAAAGCTTTGATCGGGCATAACTTTTAAGCGAATGGTCCGATTTGAAAAATTTCGATAGGTTTAAGTAAACGCAACAAATTTGCATTTATACTTCCCCGAAATCTTTATAAATGTGGGCGCTAGACACACTTTAAAATAGTTTGTGGGCGATTGTGGGCGTTAGAGGGGCCGGGCCCTCTGCTGAAACAAACTTGCGTTGCGCAGGAAGCCAAAGAATATGTGTGGGTAATCCCAACTTTCTAGCTTTTGTAGTTTCCGAGATCTCAGCGTTCATGCAGACAGAAAAACGGATAGACAGACAGACGTTACTCTACGAGTAACGGGTATAATTACCAAAATTGAAACACAAACACGGCGGTTAGGCTAAATTTGGTTAAAAAATGTAAACCAGTACCAGAGATTATACACAACAGTTGACAAAAATCACAGGGCACAAGTAAAACACAGCGCCGTTAAATCGAGAAACTTGTAGGTGATGGAACATAAGTTTGTATGGGATTTTTACTCAGGAGCACTCAAATATCATGGAAAACTAGAACTGGGTTGTGGAAATTTTTGGCTGTGTTCCGGTGTTATTTTTTTAATATTACTTACCTCTTTTATTTTTAAAGGGATTTCAGTAATATTTCCTCGAACATTTATTTGGCGAATTAATAAAACCTTTTGAAATTCACAACGCTTCAGTCCCAAAAGGTTTGATATATTGGAGATTGCTTCCTGGTCTGAGTTTGAAAAGTCGCAGCCTTCTCCATCAATGTCCATAAACTCTATATTACCTAACCATAATATAGCACTTAATACCTTAAAAACGCCATCTATGACAAATTGGGGAATTTGTAAAACCGTAAAAGCCATGGTAACGGCATCGAACTTCATGGACTCTAAATTCATATTCATTTGTTCAGTATTCGTTGTATTTAGATATTTATAGAACTCAGGTGGTCTTAAATGAAAGGCTTTTGCTATGTTCATATTTTTCTGTCCCTGTGCCACTAATTGATACATAATATGATAGTTTCGTTCCCCTTCACTTTGAAATGTTATCCGGGACTGTTCAAGCAGGTAATCTTGAATAACGCATCCTTTTATACAGTTGTAGTCGTCAAAGCAAACTTGCATAAATTTTCCAAATCTAGAACTGTTATCGTTTCTTATTGTTCTAGCATTTCCTGTAAAGAGTATAAAAATAATCGTTATCATTTATAATATAATTTTTATTCCCTTTAATTTCAGTCAGATGTTTACAATTTTCGATTTTCCAAAATGTTGAATAGAATAATAGAATTTTCCATGCAAATCAAAAAGAACAAGAAAGAAAGCTAGCTTCGGCCAGCCGAAGCTTATATACCCTTGCAGATAAAATAAAACCTATAGTTTAATGGTCACTCGATCGGTGCAGTTCCAGGGATTCCATATTCTGCGTGCCTCTTTAAAATGTTGTTTTTGAGTTGTCAAAAATCAAAACGATTACTTCCTACAAAGTTACAAATAATTTTCTTTTCCTTTTTTGATTATTCCTATGGGAGCCTTAAGATATAGTGGTCCGATCCAGCTCGACATATGTACTACCTGCAATAGAAAGAAGACTTTTGGGAAAGATTCATCGCGATAGCTTTAAAACTGAGAGACTAGTTCGCATAGAAACGGACAGACGGACAGACGGACGGATGGACAGACGGGCATGGCTAGATCGACTCCGCTATTGGTGCTGATCAAGAATATATATACTATATGTGTTCGGAAACGTCTCCTTCACTGCGTTACAAATAAAGTAACTAATAAGTGTTTCAGAAAGTCCTCCGCTGTTGAAAACTCACAACACGAGCAGTAAACACTATATTTAATCAATTTCTGCAAAATCAAAGCTGTTTGGCCGTCCGTGTACTCGTCGGTTCGTCTGTGCTCTCAGCTGATCTAAAGAAATTGAGAGAATCGTATCAACAACAACACAAACTTTTTCTTTGCAAACTTTGCACAACTTCACTGACACAGACATGTCAAACCAACAGGCGAAACGATTTAGAACTGACTCGTCTCTGGAATTGAGATCCGGGAAAACTGGTCGCACTTCAGATGCTCTATCGCCGCAACTGTTAGAGCAAATAGATGCCCGATTATCAGCGCTTATCAACGCCCGCTTCGCTGAGCTGACAGAGCACATAAACGCCACTTCGCAGGAGACCGAAGAAAGGCTATTGAAAGCGTTATCAAGCGAAATCGACCAAAAATTCGACGCTAAGCTTTGCCAACTATCTGGTGCTGTGGAAAACTTTGGAACGAGAGTCCAGCAACTAGAGGTCGTTACGGCCGAGCGCCTGGACAAACTGGAGCGGGATATGGAGGAGTTACGTTCCCTGAAAGCGAAAGTAGGGACTGTCGAAGGGAAACTTAATGCACATAGTGCTGAAAGTGATACCTGCGCGGTACGTATGCATGGCATTCCGTATGTAGATGGGAAAAAACTCCGGACCCTATTCAACAAACTATGTTTTGCGACGAACCTTATTCCGGCACCGAGAGTCCGCGATATTTTCAGGGCCCGTAAATCCCAGAATACACTTGTCGATCCTCCTGTAATAGTCAGCCTGGAGACGACGAGGGAAAAAGCGGCACTTCTACGAACATTTGGTGCATACCGGCGAGCTAACAACCAAAAACTGAGCATACACCTGCAAGGCTTTGATTCACCGGCTGTGCTCTATGTTAATGAGCAACTCTCGAAAGATAATTTCGTCATCTTTAAAGAAGCTATGCGCCTTAAAAAGCTCAAAGTTTTCTCTGCGGTGTTTACTCGACGTGGGATTGTGCACGCGAAATGCACAGGGAGAGATGACGTTATCTACTTCCAGCAATTTGATGAGCTTGCCGATATCACTGAGAGAGAGAGAGTCAATGCTGCTGGGTCTCTCTCTGTATCTGCCTCCCACTCACTGCTCGCTGAGGGTACACCTCCGGATAATGGGATTAATAATAATTTTCGCGACTAATTTCTCTTATAATCCTATACTTTTTCTCATAATAGTTTTTAAGAGTAACTCAAGCTTAGTTAGGTTTTTGATAATACTATCTTATTCTGAATTTGAGTGTGCCTATTGCGACCTTTTGTGTGTGTCTCCAATATGTTTAAATGTCTATCCTAATGCAGATCGTTTCAAATAATAATATTGCGAGCAGTCTCTTAAATATTCTATGTAAACAAAGAGAGGGTCTTAGGATTGTCCACATAAACGCCCAGAGCCTAGTAAGAAAAATGGATGAGTTTAGAGAATTATTTGTTGGATCTCATGTTGATGTAATTTGTGTGTCAGAAACCTGGTTTGTCAATGGTTCTAGTGATGTCCCTTTTATGTGTGAGGGTTACGTGTTGTTTAGGGATGATCGGGTGGGCCATGCCGGTGGCGTAGCCATCTATATCAGTAAGAAATTTACCTTTAAATGTATCCATGTCAGTCAAGATGATAGTACAGTAGAATCAGCTTTCATTGAGATTACTGATCGAAAATGTAAGAATAAAGCTCTCATCTGCTGCATATACAGACCCCACCGCCAAACCCATGTTGGAGACCTTATGAGAACGCTGGCAGTCCTATCCGTTGGGTATCAAAACGTTATCATAACAGGAGATCTCAACAGCAATATGATAACCGAAAATCTTGTTCACTATGACTTTAATTCAATTGGATTGAAATTGGTCAACAGTCTCGCACCTACCTATTTTACAAATACTAATAGCTCATTGTTAGATGTATTCTTTGTTAGTGATTTGTCAAAAGTTCTTTTATATGACCAAATATGTGTTCCTGCTTTCTCTAAACATGACCTGATATTTATGACGTATGATTTTATCGCTGACAACATGCCATCTGTAATTAGTTATAGGGATTATAAGTCACTTAATTACGATAACTTGCAGGCTGAATTTGACAATTATGACTGGACCCTCATTTACAACTTGACATCTGCAGAAGACCAACTATTACTTTCAAACTCTAATGTTAGGCAACTATTTGAGAAGTGTGTCCCAGTTAGAACTAAAATTCTAAAGCCAGCAGACCAGCCTTGGTTTACCTTGGAAATAAAGGGACTAATTCGATTGCGGGACGCAGCCTATAAGCGCTGGAAACGATATCGAACTGACCATTTGTAGAATATTTTTAAACAGATCAGAAGTGATGTCACGAGAAAAATAGCAGTGTCCAAACGTAGGTTTTATAACCACAAATTTGGAAATGCATATACGTCTGGTCAGGTTTGGAAGGAGCTTAGAGGTATGGGGATAGGCAAACAAACTCAGGCTGCTAAGTCAGACCTAGATGTGGATGCTCTCAATGAAAAGTTTGCTCGCGTCAATTTTTCTAGTCCTCCTCAAAATATGTACCTGAACTCGACAACTATCTGTGATAATATCTTTAGCTTTATGTGTGTCCGTCCAAGTGATGTTCTTAAATGTTTACTAAGTGTAAAATCCAATGCAGAAGGTCTGGACATCCAAATTCGTAAAAATATTGGTACCAAAGCTAATTTATCACATCTCCCACATCTTTAATACCATATTCACCACTTCTACGTTCCCCGAAGTGTGGAAAAGGGCTAAGATACTCCCGATTCCTAAAACTAAAAATGAATTTTGACCCATCTCAATACTCCCATTTCTGTCCAAGTCATTTGAACGCCTGGTTGCCCAGCAAATTCAGTTACACCTGGAGAATAACTGTATCTTCAGCAACAAGCAATCTGGGTTCAAAAAGAATAGAAGCTGTACTACTGCCATCTTGAAAATTTCTGAAGACATACGCCAGCAGATTGACGAAAGTAAAGTGACACTATTAACCCTTCTTGACTTTAGCAAAGCTTTTGACTCTATTGATCATGTGATTCTGTGTACTAAACTGCGAACGATGTATAATTTTTCTCCATGTGCAGGCAGTTGTCTCGGGAAATCTCAGATCTGATCTCTTGCCCCTCGCACAGGGGGTCCCACAAGGGTCAGTCTTAGGCCCATTGCTCTTCTCCTTATACATAAATGACCTTCCCAAATGTTTGTCTGACTGTGATGTACACCTGTATGCAGATGATGTCCAGCTTTATGTAAGTCGTCCCTTAGTCCAAATTAATGAATGTATTAGAATTAGCAACAATGAAATCCAAAAAATAAGTAATTGGGCGGAGGCGAACGGACTGCATCTAAATCCCAGTAAAACAAAATGCTTATTCATATACAAAAGACCTATAAACACAATTTTGCTTCCAAAAGTCAATGTTAATAACGTAGCTATTAATTATGTTGAAAGGGCCACAAATCTTGGAATAGAATTTAACTCAACGCTGACATGGGGTGACCATATTACTAAGGCCACTGGGAAAACCTATGCTATACTCAGGCAGCTTTCTATAACCCGGAATTTTATACCTCAGAACATCAGAAAGTTAGTAGCTAAAGCTTGCATAATACCAACTCTATTTTACGGACTTGAAATTTTTGCATCCTCTGACGCAGCAAGTTTGCGAAAGCTGAAAGTTGCGTTTAACTCAATAGCGCGATTTATTTTTAACTTGGATCGCACAGCGCATGTAACAGCTTACTCCTCAAAGATTTTCGAGCTAAGTTTTGAGTCCTGGATTAAGTTTAGAACTCTTTTATTTTTACATAAGCTGATATTCAGGAAGGAACCAAGGTACCTAACTGAACTCTTGCAAATGTCAGTCTCTGCTAGAACCAATAATAGTATCTCCAAACGTTTAAAACTAGGATCGGCAGAAAAACACTTCTTTATTCAAACTGTTCGCTACTGGAATGATCTTCCAAATAATCTAAAAAACATTAAAAATGAAACCCATTTCAAAACTAAATTATTTTCCCACCTTCTTGGCACACTCTAATTTTAACTTTTAACTTTAATTTTAGCTTTAATTTCTTATGTTTGTTCACTTTTAAAATTTTTAATGTTAGTTTGTAAGACAAAATGATTAATGTTAAATGTTATACCTATAGTGACTGGTGCCATAATTAAAAGGCTTAACCTTGCCTGTAGCACCAGGATAAAACTAAAATAAATTAAATTAAATAAACTCTTAGCGGGTTCCAAAAAAAAAATTTTATGATCATAGTTACAATTTTTATTATTTTTTTATAAGTATCTCAAAAAATATATTAAAATACAATGTAACTTTGTAGGAAGAAGCTTTTTAATGTTTGACAATTTAATATCAACATTTTTAATAAGCAATAATATATTTGGAATCCCAGGAACAGCACCGATCGAGTGAGGATTAAGGGTATATAAACTTTGGCTTGCCGAAGCTAACTTCCTTTCTTATTTTGTATATTCTTAGAAGTAAAGTTGTGTTACTTCTTATCAGGATTCAACTAACATGTTGAATATGTGAAAGGCACATCCAATGAAGCTGATCACTTACCGAGGAATCCTCAAGTTAAGACACTAGATCAGCGGTCGGCACACACATACAATGACATTTTGTTTTATATTTGTGTGAGTAAATTGCACGGGGCAGCTCAACAGTGTGCGTGTGCAGACCGCAGTTTTACAGTATAAGTGAGGGCAGAGCGTGAGCAGAACAAAACCCTATGCTAAATTAATAGGGCGCTGCCGACCGCTGCACTAGATAGAACACACGATGAAATTACGTATGTCCACTTTGTGAAAGACAAAATTCTGTTTGGACTATAAGTAGATAGCAAGCCAAAAACGACGTGATCCTATTTATCGAAGTTGCTAGCTGCAATAGATGACGGATCCGTGGCTAAATTACAAGGTGAAGAATACAAGGCATTCAAGCTAAACGATATTGAACTCTCAGTAGAGTACGGTTACATTCTATGGGGTTACTGAACTATAATTCCCAAATGCTTACAAAAACAAGTCCTTGAATATTTACACTTGCTTCATTCGGGAGTAGTAAAATCGAAAGCCATGGCAAGATTATACATATGGTGGCCTGGTATCCAACAGTTGCAGGATAGTCCGAACAACAGTACCTGATACCGTGGTACCCGGAAGAATCTTTATGGCAACGCATGCATTTAGACTTTGCAGGTCCAATTCAAAATAAATATTTGTTTGTAATTATAGACTCTTTGTCAAAATGGCCTGAAGTTTTCATAACGTCAGACATCACTTCTCATTTCACAATAACAAAATTAAGGGAACTCTTTTGCAGGTATGGTTTAGTCAGAACTTAAGACAGTGACAATGGACGACAGTTCACATCAGACAAGTTTAAGCAATTTATGGATATAAATAAAATAAATCATATTTTCACAGCCCCTGGGCATAGCCAGGCTGAAATTTTTGTAAAAACGCTAAAGAAATCCAATTATGCGTCACTCAAAGATAATCCAAATGAAGACTTAGCGACTGTTGTCTACAAATTTTAAGCAGATTTTAGAAATACCAAACACTGCACTACAGCTGCAGACTCATTATGTAGAAGGATTCATGAATGGCTTTATTGGTTAGCACCATGGTCATTCCTTTTGGTCTGAAGAATTCGCGGTCTCATTATGTTGAAGAATTCATGAAAGGCTTTATTGGTTAGCACTTACAAAATTGTTACCATGGTCATTAAGTGTTCCTCTTGGTCTGAAGAATTCGCGGTATCATTATGTTTAAGAATTCATGTGTATAAGTACAAATTGCAACCTTTTAAATTTTAACAAAAGAGATTTCTGTGTCATATCAGCAAAAGATATTAAAGACATATGTTTTCGATCACAAAATAAAAGTTATTTAATGATTTTTTAGTAAAAGTCTTCTTATAAGAGTTATCTCGACTTTTATTATTTCAGTCAATAAAAAAATAAGTTATTTATAGACTTTTATTATAAAAGTCATGAATAAAAGTTACGGAGAACTTTTATTTTTTTAATTTAAAAGTCTGAATTAACAGTTATAGCCCATTTACATTAGTCAACATCTACCGTTTAGCGTCTACCGTCTCAGACGGTCATACAAATTTGACAAGCTAAACGGTTGAAAATATTCCACCATGAACCCTTTGATGTTCCTATCCCTCCTGTTTTACCTGGTATTTTTTCATATCCCATCTGTTTCACTTAGTAATTATACCCGTTACTCGTAGAGTAAAAGGGTATATTGTATTCGTGCAAAAGTATGTAACAGGTAGAAGGAAGCGTTTCCGACCCTAGCCGAGTTGATCTAGCCATGTCCGTATGTCCGTCTGTATGAACGCTGAGATCCCGGAAACTGCAAAAGCTAGACAGTTGGTCAAAAATCTTTTTAAACCCGTTATAAGAGATCTTCTCCCACATTGCAGTTTCAAAGAGGTGACGATGTAGACGTCCGATTTAAAACTAAACTTGCAAAGGTAGATCTTTTTTTATCCAAAATTTTTTTAGATTTTATTGTTTTTGCATAGTTTTTGAATATCACATTTCCATGTACTTTTAACCCGGGGGGTGGATTTTTCCATATTCCCCCTCCCGTGGATCCGCGCATGACTAGCGCACTGCAACCAGCTTAGTCTAATCCGTCATTATATTAAAACTTCGATTGGGTGTTCTGTGTTTCCTAAGACTAGTTATTTAGGCTCTAAGTAATAGGTAGCAATTTGTTGTTACTATTGTTGCTTATGTTTAAGTCAAGACCCGGTTTGGTAGTAAAAGGGAATGAATAACGATTAATCGATGACTTTTAAAGTAAAACTTATAACTGTTACGGTCCCTGCTTTATTGATGTGTGTCGTAAATTCAAGCAGGTTAGTTGTAGTTGAACGACATTTTGTGAAACCATGTTGCGATACCGATGCTGCAGCTAATCGCATGACTTTTTCAAATAGCTTAGGAATACCGCCTAGCTTGTCTATACCACGATAGTCCGTAATATCAAACTTGCTGCCCTTTTTACGAAGTGATATAATTGTGATAACGGGATTGCGGAAATAATATATGAACACGAAGACGTCCAGTTTGAGAGTGAATTTATTCAAAAGTCAAACATTCTTAGCTGCTAGAATTGAATGAGCAGCGGGCGAAGTAACGTTATCATATTCGCGTAAACACATATATGCCCTGAGACGGCTGGCTTGATGTGTAAGTGAGAGAGAGCCATCCGGCACCGTGGGAATGCATAGTCAGCATTTTAGCATGGCCGTTGTCAACCAAATGTTGAGATTAATAAGTGTGTATAAATATGTGTATATATATTCAATTCAATTTTCAATTTTTATTTGTTTATATCCTAACGCTACAAGTAAAAACTTATGTTTATTGCGCTAGTCACATCGGATTGAGTAACAAGAATAATTTAATTTAAAAGTGATACTTAAAATCTAACATAGTAGGGTTGATAACTTGATTATAAGTTATAAGTTTGCAACTAATTTTGATCTAGCATCAATTCTTTGATTTTCGATTTAAATTGAGACGCGCTTCTAATGGTTTTGATAGCATGTGGGAGATAGTTCCATAGGCGAATTGCATTGATAAAAAATTGTCTCTTCGAGCATAAGGTTTTATATCGAGGGATAATAAAATTATGTGTTCTTTGCGATTGAGCTGGAAGACGTTTCTGAAACAAGTAAGACGGTTCACGGGTGCACACAATCTTATGAATAAAAGTTAATGTTTTGAGGTCAATCCACTGACTAAGGCTAAGGTCAAGAACATTATTGACTAGGTGGGAAGTGTGGTCAGTGCGACGAAGATTAAACACGTAACGGACGATCGAATTACAAGCAACAGTTAATTTTTGAGTATCTTGAGTGTCGCAGTGCCCAAAAATCTCAACACCGTAAAACGGGGTGGGAACCAAGATTGTTTTGGCCACTAGCATTCGAAGTTGGGTTGGCAAGAACGACTGAGAAGTAGAAAGCTGTCTCAGAAGCTCATATGTTCGCCCAGTTGCTCTGGAGATATGTTTGCTCCATGTTAACGTGTTGTTAAAGGTGATACCCAGGTTGCCTGCCGATTCTTCGTATTTGATAGGGCTATTTCCAATTATTAAATTCGGGAGTTGCGATGTATCGAAGGGTTTTTTGTAGATAATTACGTATTTGCTTTTTTTTTGGGTTTACACATAGTCCGTTTTCTGTGGCCCAGGTATTAATTTTGAAAAGCAGGGTATTACACATACTAATACAATCATTGACTTGACATAGAGGCTTACTAACATAAAACTGCACATCATCAGCGTATAGATGGACATCACAAGGGGACAGAACATTGGGCAAATCATTAACATAGATGGAAAACAATAAAGGCCCTAGCACAGATCCTTGGGGAACGCCTCTAGACACCGAAACAAAGCTAGAACAACAACTCCCAGATACGACTGCTTGTTGTCTACCTGTCAGATAGGATCTCATGAGCATGGCTGCAGAGTCGGAAAAATTGAAAAGGTTTTTTAGCTTTGTGCATAGAATACTATGGTTGACGGTAACGAAAGCCTTGCTGTGATCAAGTAGAGTCAAGAACGTTATCCAGTTTTTATCAAGCCTCGATCGAATGTCCTCAACTACATCTGTAATGGCACTAACACAGCTCCTATTTTTCCTAAAACCAGATTGCTTTTCACTAAGCATGGAATGGTCATCCATAAAGGGTTGTATCTGTGCCGCAATATGTTTTCCAAAATTTTTGACAAGTAAGGAAGTACGGATATGGGTCTGAATTCCGTTTGACTTTTCGGGATAGGTACAATTTTCGCGTACTTCCATGCAGAGGGAAAAGTGGATGTGGTAATTGCTGTGTTCATAATGTGTGGTATATGGCTAAGGAGTAATGGTAATAATAATTTAATAAATTTTGGGCTAATGCCATCCAGGCCTACAGCGTTTGACTTCACCTTAAGTAAACATTCAAGAACATCACATTGGCTAACGCACATAAAACTAAATCTATTATCACAGTCTGGTAAGGCATTCAGGTACTTGTTACATGTAGCTTCAGGTACATCGAATTGCACAAACTTTCTGTTCAAATCGTTGACTTTCACTTGGTGTTGGGCCAGCTGCCAAGTTTTTTTTCTTATATCGTTTCCACTTATTGTAGAAAGCATCACGGATCGCTATATTTTTTTTAATATTATGGGTAAACCAAGGATTTTGCTTTGGATGGATAGTTTTTTCCCTTATTAACACACATTTGTTATAAAGGTACTCAATGTTGCTGTTAAAAATGTTCAATTGATGCTCGATATTGGGAGACATATATATGGACGTCCAATCACAATTATTATATTCTACTTCCAGTTCAGTGTAGTTAATATTTTTGAAGTCCCTAAATTCGAAAGTGTCAGAATTATAAGCTAAGGTCAAATCATACGTCAGAAAAATGAGGTCATGCTTAGAGAAAACTGGTACAGAGACTTGGTCATACAATAAAATCTTACTAGGGACATTAACAAAGAAAAGGTCAAGAAGAGTATCACAGGTGTCGGTAAAATGTGTAGGAGTGTATAAATTAACTGAAGTCAAGCCTATAGATTCGAGACTATCAAGCAGTTGTTTTTCCTTTAGGACAGGGGTGCTCAGTCCTATGGCACACGAGCACAATTGTTTTTGTAATAGCACTAAGCATACGGCAGTGCACTCGCAATGCTTGCCTATGCACGAACCGAGTCCTCTTTGTGTCGCTGTCCGTAAGAGATAAGAGCGAGCCAAGCCAACAACAAATTCTATTGAATTTTTTTTTTCTCCTCAACTAACAATGTAAAGTGTTGTTGTCTTGTTCACGGCTCTACACTGACACTTTTTTTTTGCTGCGTTTTTGATAGAATTTGATTTAAGTTTGATTTTAGTTTATTGTGGACCAGCGACGCGTGCATTTCATTGGATTTCTTTGGCATGTCGTTAAAATGAGTGATGCATTGGCAAATGATTACTTTGAAATTAATTTTAGATGTGAAAGACAGTGCTTAATTTGTCACAAAGTTTTGTTGGCTGGAAGATCTTATTTTCGCGAAAGGCATTTTAAGGCTGTGCATGAACAGGATGCAGTAAAAGGCTTAATTCAAAATTATAAAGACCTTTTAATGCGATTTTATGACTTTGATGCGCAACAAATTCTTCAATTTATTGAAACTAATTTCGAAGAAATACAGGAGCAAAAAAATAAAATATCGTAAAATTTCGAGAAAAATTATAAACCGGCATTAAAAGCGTCATACATAACTAGCTTAGCTATTGCTAAACAGTGCAAACCATTTTCCGATGGCCCGTTCATTAAGAAGGCATGCCTTGAAATGTTAAATTGTTTTGGAGAAATTGGCAGAATATCAGCTGATGTAATCCAAACTGTTCATTTGTCGAGATGTTCGGTAACTCGTAGAGTTGAAGAACTTTACAATTATTTGGATACGTTGTTAAACAACAAATTGACGCTTTGCTCTTATTTTTCCATCGCTTTGGATGAGTCTTGCGACATTTCTGACGTCAGTCAATTAATACTAGGAATTCGAATGGTTGACAAGGATTTCAATGTCACTGAAGAGATTTTCGCACTTATTCCACTTATGGAAAATACAAGGGGAGTCGATATTTTTAATGCGGTAACCGAAAGGTTACAATTAAAAGATGAAAAAATCAACAAACTATCCGCAGTATGCACAGATGGTGCACCTGCTATGCTGGGGAAAAATAATGGCTTTATTGGGCAATTAATAAAAAATAATATTCGTGTGCCATCCTTTCATTGTGCCATTCATCAGGAGGCCTTGAGTACCAAAGGGACAAATAATATTCACACAATGAAAGTTGTGGTAAAAATTATCAACAAAATACGAGGAAGTCATAATTCTTTAACCCACCGCAAACTTAAAATGTTTCTTGAGGAATGCGAAAGTCAATATAAGGACCTACTTATGTTCACGGAGGTGAGATGGCTTAGTCGGGGAAAATGTCTTGAACGATTTTTTGAATTACGTAAGGAGGTAGTGGAATTTCTGGATCTCAATATGCCGAACTTTGAATTTTTAAAAGAAATAAAGTCGGAAGAATTCAATATTAACCTTGCGTTTTTGACTGATGTTACAACACACCTCAATACCCTTAACAGTTCTCTTCAAGGCAAAAATAAGAACATATTTAATTTAATCGGTTCCATTGAAGGATTTTAAAAAAAAAACAGACGTATTTCTCTTTGATTTGCAATTAAACAAATTATATTCGTTTCTGTCCTTAAAATTAGTTTTTGATAAATTCAAAATTTCTACCTATAATTTCACAGCATTTAAAAACCATATAATTGCTGTAAAAGTTAATTTTGAAAAAAGATTTACCGATTTTGACGATATCAAAAATAGTATGGATATTTTTTTTAATCCAATAACAAACAAAATCCTGAAGTTCATTTGGAATTATGTGACCTACAATGTGACTTGGAAATGGAAACGGAGCAGCATATTGAGGATGTATTCGATGTTCGGAAGCACATATATTTGCGAAAGTGCTTTTTCAACATTAAAATTTATTAAAAACAAGAGAGAATGCTATAGTCGGGTGCCCCGACTATCAGATACCCGTTACTCAGCTAAAGGAAGTGCGAGGGAGATGGATATATAAAACTTGGATCAGGCATAACTTTTGAACGCTTGGTCCGATTTGAAAAATTTCTTCTACATTTCGATAGGTATTGATAAACACTATAAAACTGCTTTGCTTTTCCAAAATCTTTAAAGGTGTGCGCGCCAGACACAGACTCGACTCGGCTTGTGATCCTGATCAGGAATATATATACTTTATAGGGTCGGAAACGCTTCCTTCTCCCTGTTACATACTTTTGCACGAATACAATATACCCTTTTACTCTACGAGTAACGGGTATAACAATCATCGAAGCCGTATAACCAATAATCATCTGGAGGCATTATTAAAATTATCTACAACTAAAATAAATATAAATATTGATACTTTTCTAGATCAAATGTAAATTTTTAAGTGAAATAACCAAATGAAGTAACCAAAATTATTATTTTTCAGAATTTAACTTTTTTTTTCTCCCAGTGTTTATTTTGTTGCAATAAAACGGCGTCGATACATGTGTGCGTGTGTTTTCTTTTGTTTGTGTTGGTAAGTGCACTGCTGTAATGCCGTTTTAGGATATTGCTATTAAAGTCGCCTGTAATAATAACATCTGTATATTCAACAGATATTTCACGCAGAACATTTACTAAGGGGGAATAGTCAACAGCAAGATTCGGCCGGTAAATGCATCCTATTAGTGCTTTCGAAGAAAGGTGTTTGCCTGAAAGTTCTAAAAATAAATATTCAATTTCGCTATCGATTGGATGCTTACATTTAACGGTAGAATTCATTTTTTTGTTCACATAAATAGCGACACCACCAGCATGACTATATCGATCTGCACGATAAACAACATAGTCATCACACGCAATAGACAAATCACTAAAATCGGGCAAGAACCAAGTTTCAGATACGCAAATAACATCAACATTAGACTGGACAAACAAGTACCTAAACTCAATTTTTTTCAAAAGACTCCGTGCATTAATGTGAACGACCTTAATTCCCTTTTTGTGCTTAGCTAAGATTCTTATCAAACTCGCAGCTATGGAACTACCTACTTCAGTCTGGTCGAACATGTTGAGGACGTACTGGAAAGCGCGCTTTAGAAAAAAAGATAAATTTAGGAGATAACGAGATAGTTGCAAACTTTTGACAATTAACAATAATTAAATATAAAGGCATAAATACTACAGATAAATATGTAAATAAATATAAAGGTAAAATTTTAGGGACGAAAGCTCTCACTGTTAAGAGCACCAGCCCTATCATGCGATCCAGATGAAGCAGCAGAAGTTGTACCCGATGTAGAAGAGAGGGGAAGAGCGGTTTGTGTTTGTGCGCTCAGATCACGAGAGAGCGCTGAAAGCTCATCCATGCGCTCAATGCGGTATAACATATTGTTACCGCAGCGGACATGCACAAAGCCTCTGCGAGTAAAGACGGATGACAAAATGTTGTGCTTTTTTAGTTTCATGGCCTCTTTAAAGATTATGTAGTGCTCTCTTAAAAGCTGCTCATTAATATAAAGAGCTGCTTGTGAGTCGAACCCAATCAGCTGTAAGCTAAGTTGTTGTTTAGCCGTGCGCCGGTAAGCTCCGATGCAGCGTAACAGCGTGATTTTTTCGTAGTAATTTTCCATTTTTATAATGACCACCGGGTCCACTGAAGATCTTTGTGTTTTTCTGGCCCGGAACATTGGTTATCCCGTTGCAGTTGTTGTTGCTGCTACGCAGACGTTTGGTAGATGGAGCAACAGTCACAGACATGGTTACTGCGTACGTGTAAGGCAAGTGATTATGTAGAGGTGCGGTGGTAGTTAAAGAAGGCGGTAAAACGATGTTCGATTCTCGCACACAAGTGTAGATGCCCGGTTTGATGCACAAAGACAACAAAACAAGTGCAGATCGAAGTTTGTGATTATTAATTGTTATACCCGTTACTCGTAGAGTAAAAGGGTATATTGTATTCGTGCAAAAGTATGTAACAGGGAGAAGGAAGCTTTTCCGACCCTGTAAAGTATATATATTCTTGATCAGGATCACTAGCCGAGTCGAACTAGCCATGTCCGTCTGTCCGTCCGTATGAACGCTGAGATCTCGGAAACTATAAAAGCTAGAGGATTGGCATTTTGCATGCATATTCTTGGAGTTCCTACGCAGCGCAAGTTTATTTCAAAATGGTGCCACGCCCCCTCTAACGCCCTCAATCGCCCTAAACCATTTTTTGAAAGGTGTCTGGCGCCCACACCATTATCAATACCTATCGAAATGTAGAAGACATTTTTCAAATCGGACCATTCGTTAAAAAGTTATGTCCGATCAAAGATTTTATATATCTATCTCCCTCGCACTCCCTTATCTGAGTAACGGGTATCTGATAGTCGGGGCACCCGACTATAGCGTTCTCTCTTGTTTTAAATCGATTGAAACTTTGCACGGTCGGTGGCGATCCACAATTCACAGTGTTCACAGTGAGGGCAGGAAATTGTTCCAATATTACACCGGAGATTAGATTTTTTGGCCTAAGATCCTAGGTAAAAACTTTATTTTCTTCGGAGCTATCAAAAACACGTACGTTCAACAGTTCGGTTCGAACATTTTGAACGTATATATTTAATGAAGTAAATAGGTAAAATAATATATCAAGTACTTCGCTCGCTACACCTCCCCCGTTAAAAAGAATGACGTATATTTTAATGAAGTCATTCTAAAGATATCTTATTATTATTTTTGATTTTGAATTACTGATAATATATATATGGACGTTGATGCACTACGAGCAGTACAAACAAGTGGCCCAACGACACCAAGTACGTGCTTGTTACGCGCGGGCCCTTTTATCAATTTGGGCAAGAATGCGAGTTCGCGAGGAAGAATACACAAAACAAAAAAAAACGGGACACATAATGAGAATAAAGAAGCAATTAGGAGTGAAGCAAATGAGTTACAATATTAGTTTTTAATACCGGGATAGAAGTTGAAATGCAAATTAAATGATAAAGGTTGTTATAATTATAACATAGAGCGCGAAAGGGCTCGTGCAGACAAAAATTTGATGTACATCGAGGCAAATTAAGAGGATAATTCGATAATCGATAATCGAGTTGATTAGTTGTGCGCCAAAACAAGCTCCAAGAAAAATCCATTTATACAACAATTACTTAAAGTTTAATACCCAAAATCCAATAAGTTTTTGTGGGAAGTACCCAGAGTTTGGTGTGAACCGGAATTTTCTATTTAAATCTGCGTTCCTAGACATTTAAAACCAACACAACATTTTCTGCAAGCCGACACAAACAACTACAGGAGGACAGCAATAATCACTCAATAATCAAAAACTCTACATAGCCAGGCCGTAAGACATAAACAACAACACCTGCAACAACAACACACTTGCACAACATCCACTTTCGTACACTAACCAACAAAAATGGCACCAGTTTCTAAGCGCACCAGGGAAAACTCATCTGGAGACATCAAGGTGACTGCAACCAGCGAAGCAGCCACTTCAATGGTCATCAAAATCCTCAACAAACGATTTGAGGAGCAGGAGGAGATTAATGCCAGGAGATTCCTGGAGCAGGCGGATTTTATATCTACCAAAATTGGGGAGTCGGAGCAGCGCATTCTTCAAATGCTTCACGACCGAATTGAGGGACTGAACCGGGACATGCAGAGTCTACTCCAGCGCGTTGAGCAGTTGGAAAAACAATCTGATGATGTCCGGGGCCTGCGGGTCCACGTCGGCAATCTGGAGAAAAAACTTGCTGACCAGTCAACTTCAACTGTTGCGCATGACATCCGTCTGCATGGCGTGCCTTTTGTCCAAGGGGAATCGCTGCGATCGCTCTTCAACACCCTCTCCTTTTCAATTGGTGTAACACCGGCACCGAGGTTGCGAGACATCTTCAGGGTCAAGCCAGCGAATAGGGCGAACACAATTGTTGACCCTATTATTATTGTCAAGTTGGACAATCAATCCGAAAAAATTCGACTACTACACGCGGCTGCGACGTTCAGAAGAGAGGCCAAACAACAACTAACGCTACGTTTGATGGGCTTCGACTCGGATGCTCTCATTTATCTTAACGAACAGCTTACAAAGGAGAACTACAACATTTTTAAGGAAGCGATGAAAATGAAAAAACACAAGCTATTGACTGCGGTATTTTGCCGCCGTTCGCTTGTGCATGTTAAGAAGAATGAGAGGGGGAGAGTAATTTGTGTTGACAGCATGCAAAAGCTCTCTCAACTGCGCGCAGATCCAGATGATCCGGAGCAAAGCTTAGCAGATGTAAGCAGCGCCGCGGAGCCAGATAATCAACCAGATAAGACTCTTTTTCGTTCCTAATAATGCAACTGTTGTAATCATTTCTCTTTTAAATTTTACTCTTAAGAATTATCTCATAAATTGTTTTGTCTCTCTTTCTGTGTGTTTCTATAAAGCCCTCTCTTCAAAAATCCGTGTGCATCTGCAAACTCAACATTATATTTTAAAATCAATATTAATATGCAAGCCAATATAGATATTACAAAGCCGAATAGTTATGAAATGGTCAGAATATTAACAAAACAAAAACAAGGTCTTCATATATGTCATATAAATGCTCAGAGTCTCGTTAACAAAATGGATGAATTTAGATATATGTTTGTCCAGTCCAATATAGATATAATTTGTGTGTCAGAAACATGGTTTGTCCCAGACTTAAATAATTCGTTAATTGTTTGTGATGGTTTTAATGTTTACCGTTCTGACCGTATGAGTCATGCAGGAGGTGTTGCTATATTTGTCAGCACGCGGTTAAAATGTAAAGAAGTTCTTAAACATCCAGTGGACAGTCCGATTGAATATCTTTTCCTTGAACTTACTAATATACGAAACAATAATAAAACTCTTGTCGGCTGCATCTATAGACCTCACAAAAAAACTGACTACTCGAACATGATTGACATGCTATATAATCTTTCTTCGACATATATGAACATTATAATAACTGGGGACTTAAACAGCAATATTTTGGTGGAACGACATCTCTCGGCCGAAATGGGATCGCTAGATTTACATCTTGTAAACTCGAGCATACCCACACACTTTACAACAACCTGCAATACTCTTCTGGACATATTCTTAGTTAATAATAAAAATAACATTTTGTTATATGATCAACTATCAGTACCTGCGTTCTCAAGACATGACCTTATTTTTTTGACATACAATTTAAAACTTGACTATACAAACCATATAATTCAATATAGAAATTTTAGGGACATTAATTATGACTTACTATCGAATGAATGTTGTCTGTGCAATTGGAATGTTATCTATACGTTGACTTCGGTTAATGAACAGGTTAATATAGTCCAAGAAAATGTAAAATATTTATATGACAAGTTCGTTCCGATTAAGACTAAAATTATAAAGCCGGCTGCCAACTCATGGTTTAATACCTACATAAAAAGTGCAATAAAAAGGCGAGACTATAATTATGACAAGTGGAAACGATATAGAATGGAGCATTTTTTCAGGCAGTACAAGAATAGCAGAAAAGAAGTAAATACTCTAATTAAGAATGCTAAACGAACGTTCTATTCGTCTAAATTTGAAAGTGCAATATCCTCTCAACAAACATGGAGAGTCATTAAGAGTCTCGGAATAGGCAAAGCAGTACCTGAAAAAAATGACGATATTGACGTAACTGACCTAATTCAAAAATTTACTGACCTTAACGTACCTGAAGCTGACTCTAGTGCCTATGTTTGTCCAGTTTTGTCTAATAATTGTAATAATATGTTTGAATTTGCATGTGTTAGTCAGTGTGATGTCTTAGAGGCTATGTTAAAAATTAAATCAAATGCTGTTGGCTTGGACGATATGAGCCCTAAATTTATAAAAATACTTCTGCCCCACATCTTGGGGCATATTACACATATAATTAATTTTGCATTTACTACTTGTATGTACCCTGAGCAGTGGAAAATAGGAAAGATTATTCCAATACCCAAATCAAACCGTGATTTTAGGCCGATATCAATTCTTTCGTTTTTGTCAAAGACGTTTGAGCAACTGATTGCAAAACAAATAAACACCTTTTTTACCACTAATAATCTACTAAATAGCAAGCAATCTGGTTTTCGACAAAATAGAAGCTGCACAACCACTTTAATTAAAGTTGTAGAAGACATCAGACGAAAATTAGATAAAGCATTTGACACCGTGAATCACAAAATCCTTTTGACGAAGTTAAAAATTCTTTACAATTTTTCTAACACTGCACTAAGCCTTATGAACTCTTATTTGAGTAGCCGTAAGCAAGCAGTCGTTACAAACGAAACTAGGTCGAACTACATGCAAATTAAACGGGGTGTCCCTCAGGGCTCTGTCCTAGGGCCCCTGTTGTTCACGATCTACATAAATGATCTGCCGAATGTACTGTCCAACTGTGAAGTCCATATGTATGCAGATGATGTTCAAATGTATGTTAGTCGTCCTTTGTTTCAAATTAGTGATTGTGTTAATGTCTGTAATGATGAGTTATTAAATGTTAGTGAGTGGGCATGTAAAAATGGTCTCAGTTTAAATCCGTCTAAATGTAAATGTCTTGTTATTTATAAAAAAAACCTTAATACTGAGCATTTAAACAACCTTACCATAGGGAGCAAAAAGATTGAGTATGTTGCTAGGGCGGAGAACCTGGGCATCACATTAAACAATACCCTAGCATGGACTGACCAAGTTAATAAAGCAGTAGGTAAAACTTACGGTGTGCTTAGGAATCTATCCTTATCGCAGCACTTCCTCCCAATTAATATACGGCTTATGGTCGCCAAGGCGTGCGTAACATCCGTACTATTTTATGGGGTTGAGATCTTCGGAAGATGTGATGCAGCCAGCCAACACAAATTAAATGTAGCGTTTAATTGTATTGCCCGTTATTTATTCAATGTTAAGAGATATGACCATGTTACGTGTTATTCAAATAGGATTTTTGATATAAGTTTGACGAATTGGATAAAACTTAAAGCTTTGACACTCCTCCACAAAATAGTTTATACGAAACAACCTGATTATATATATGACATGATAAATCTATCTACTTCCCAACGCACCAAAAATATAATTCCTATTAAAACTACTCTGGCTAGCTCTGACAAGCACTTCTACACTAACACTATTCGGCTTTGGAATCAACTTCCGCATGAAATCAAATCAATAAGCAATGCACATAGATTTACCATAAAAGTTAGGGAACACTTTGCAAACACACAGTAGGAATAATAGTATAATTGTAATATTACATATAATTAAATAATGTTAATATTAAGAAATGACATAAATTTTAGTAAATAAGTATATCAAACTGTATGAAACCCATTGTGACTAGCGCGCTAAGATAAAAGTAGAAATACTGTAGCGTTAGGAATTGATCAAAATAAATAATAAAATAATAATAATAAATAATTACGTTTTAGTCTAACGGGAATATTAAAATTTAGGCGGCTTACAAGTTCTACAGAGTCAATATCACCTCTTATAAGATTATGCATAAAAACAGTACCAAGCATTTTTCTACGATTTGCAAGTGTCGGTAAATTAAGCAATAATAATCTACTCTGGTAGGAAGGTAGCCTTACGCTTTGATCCCAGTTCAAACTACGAAGGGCAAAAAGAAGAAATTGTTTTTGTACCGACTCTATACGGTCAATGTGCACTTGGTATTGTGGGCTCCAAACCGAAGAACAATATTCCACTATAGGACGGACAAGGGAGGTAAATAATAATTTGGTTATATAAGGGTCGTCAAATTCTTTTGACCAACGCTTTATAAACCCAAGAACACTCATAGCTTTGAAAACAGTCAACATTATGTGGCAGTCAAACCTAAGCTTCGGGTCCAGAAGAACGCCAAAATCATTTACTGAATATATACGGTCAAGTGGCAAGTTGTAAAGCAAATACCTTATAAAAGTAGGAGTACCCCTGTGGAAGGACATTACATTACATTTCAGGCAGTTCAAATTTAAGAGGTTATACTCACACCATACTTGAAAATTGTCAATGTCTGATTGTATGCGGAACCCAGACTCTATATTGTTGTATGTCAAACAAAGCTTAACATCATCAGCATACATTAGTACACGAGATTTTGTTATGATAGAGGGAAGATCGTTAATAAACAAAGTAAACAGCAAAGGGTCCAAATGACTTCCCTGGGGCACTCCAGATGTCACGTGGATCATTTTAGAAGCAGCGTTCTTAAATATAACCCTCTGAGTCCTCCCATTCAAATAACTTGAAATCCATGCTAAAAGATTACATGGAAACCCAAGCAAGTCTAGTTTGAATAAAAGAAGATAGTGGTTAACAGAGTCAAAGGCTTTACTAAAATCTGTATACATAACGTCGGTCTGCATTTTATTGTTAAATCCGTTTATTACAATAGATGACAATTCAAGTAGGTTGGTGGTAGTTGATCTTCGCTTAACGATACCATGCTGACACGGTGATATTAGCGAAGAACATAAATGTTGCAAATGAGAAGTGATAATACGTTCAAAGGCTTCTGGGCATCCGCCTTCGCACCCTTTTTGTGAAGTGGAATAATAAAAGAGTCCTTCCAGATAAAATGAAATAAAATGTAATGAAATGAAATGAAGTTTAATCATGATTAAAATTTATTTTATATATATATAAATATATTTTATTTTTATTTAATAATTTTTTTTTCTCACTTTGATTATTTTACGTTATTAGCTATAAAAAGGTTTTAATCTGTCTTTGCTTACTACCTGTTGCTTCTTTTTACTGTCTATAATTTGTATATTATTTCTATCGTTTATACTTACGACCTTAAATGGTCCTAGAAAGTTCTTATCTAGTTTGCGCCCTGTCTCATTTTTAAGTAAGACTTGATCTCCGACTTTAAAATTGAAATTATTTACGTCTTTATCGTATTGTGCTTTTCGCTTTTTTTTCCCCTTTCCAGCATGGTTCTGGCCCGTTTGTATGCTGATTCTAACCTAAACTTAACTTCCTTAGCATAATCATCTATGTTGTATATGGGATCTATTTGATTTATTTTAGAAATATCTATACATTTTTGAGATGGTCTTCCAAACACTAATTCGTACGTAAAATAATTATGCGTGACTGATGGTTTAGTGTTAAAACAGTATGTGAAATATTTTAACCATATGTCCCAATCACTTTTGTCACTTGAAATATATGAACGGACATTTTCGTTAAACGTTCGGTGGCTGCGTTCAATAGTCCCTAGGGTTTGATGGTGGTGTGCAGTCGATGAGATGTTGTCAATTTTCATATATTTGCATAAGTCTCTTATTATACTGTTCTTATACTCTGTGCCCATGTCTGTAAGAATGACTTTCATTGGGCCGTAAACGAGTAAAAAGTTTCCGAAGATTGCTTTTGCAACGGTATTTGCGCTTTTATTCGAAATTGGTACTGTTACTAAATATTTAGTTAAATCACAAATAATTGTGACTGCGTATTCATTTCCGTCCTCCGAACGCGGTAATGGACCAATAGTATCAATTAGTACCGTGTCAAAAGCTGAAGTGGGTGTGTCGGAAATAGTCATTGGTGTTTTTGTATAAGTGGTTGTCTTAGATTGCTGGCAGGTCTGACAGGTTTTTACATATTTAGTAACTACTTTTTTCATGTTTGGCCAATAGTAATGTTGTTATTTTTAATAAAGTTCCCCTTATTCCTAATGGCCTTCCTCGATTGGACCATCATGAATTTTTATTTAAGATTTCTCTTATGTTCTTTTCATTATTTTTGTCTACTATGGTCACTTCAGAAAGTAGCGCTATTTGTACTTTTTGCAATGTACGGTTGCCCATTTCCTTAAATTATCGTAATAGTACTGACTTTTAAATCAGTGCGCTGGGTGCCAGTTGAAATTGTTTTATCTTTTGCATTTCAGCCTGTACCTCAAGCCTTTGGAAAAATTGTTTTAATCAACTTTTTCATTGGAGTACAAATCATCAATTACAAATTGTGAAATTATTCGTTTTTCTCGTTTAAACAAACACTTGTGTTTGACGAATTTAAGCTTCACATATTTTCTGATGTCATTGTTATTGGCAACGTCATAGACTCTGAGCTCAGGATACTCCTGCTTCTGCAAGGGTTCCTTTTCTGATTTCTGATCCTGGTTTTTTCGTATTTCTGATCTGGTTGTTATTTTCATTACCTGTCTGTTTATAGATTTTAAGTCGTTTATTGTAATTCTGGACAGAGCGTCTGCCACCTAATTATTTTTCCCCTTGAGGTATTCCGCAGTAAAATCATAGATTTCTAAATCTAGCCTCATTCTTGTTAATTTTGAACTAGGGCCTTTCATTGAAAATAGGTAAATTAATGGTCGATGGTCTGTTTTTACTATAAAATGCCTCCCGTAAACGTATGGTCTGAAGTATTTTATGGCCTAGTGTCTAGCTGCTGAATCTTGCTCAGTGGTTGACTTGTTGGATTCTCCTTTTGTAAATGATCGAGACGCATATGCAACTGGTAATTGCGCGCCCCCATGTTCTTGCGTAAGTACCGCTCCGCAAGCGTATTTGCTGGCTTTTGTTGTTATACAGAATTTTTTGTTGAAATCTGGATATTGTAAGAGTCTTGGGCTGATTGAGGCTTCTTTTAAATAATTAAATGCCTCATAACAATCCGAGTTCCATACAAAGTTGACGTTTTTCTTGCAAAGTTTTGTTATATGTCTAGAATAATCATCAACATTTTGTATGAATCTTCTATAGTAATTACAGAATGCTACGAATCTACGCGCCACATCTGAGTTATTGGGCACTGGATAATTTTTAATTGCTTCGTATTTATTTTCGTCAGGTAAAATACCCTTGTCTGAGCACCTATGACTCAGATAGGTAACATCGTGCATAAGGAATGAACATTTTTCTGGATGAAGTTTTAAGTTAAATTTGCGACATAACTGAAATACTTTTGTTAAATTGTTGAACATATGTTGTTTGGAGCATCCTATTACTACCAGGTCGTCTAGGAACGCCTGTGATGGTTCTAGACCAGAAAATGCTAGGGTCATCATTCGCATAAATGAATTTGGTGCTACTTTCAGTCCGTATGTCAATCGCGTATAACGAAATGAACCTTTATTTGTAGAGAACGATGTAAGGTTTCTAGATTTTTCGGACAATTCTATTTGGTGGAATCCGGACATTAGGTCCAAGCTAGAAAAGTATTTAGCCCGTCCTAACTGATCCAATATATCTTCTATGCGTGGTAATGGAAATTTGTCGGCTAACAATTTTTTGTTTATTTGTCTGTAGTCAACCACTAGTCTCCATCGTTTTTCTGTTGAATTTGGTAGGCATTTTTTTGGAACTAACAATAATGGACTGTTATATTCTGAAATTGATGGTTCGACTATACCATCTTTTATTAATTTATCGACCTGTTTGTTTATTTCTGGATTTTTACTTTCTGCATTTCTATAATTATACCCGTTACTCGTAGAGTAAAAGGGTATATTGTATTCGTGCAAAAGTATGTAACAGGGAGAAGGAAGCTTTTCCGACCCTATAAAGTATATATATTCTTGATCAGGATCACTAGCCGAGTCGAACTAGCCATGTCCGTCTGTCCGTCTGTCTGTCCGTCTGTATGAACGCTGAGATCTCGGAAACTATAAAAGCTAGAGGATTGGCATTTTGCATGCATATTCTTGGAGTTCCTACGCAGCGCAAGTTTATTTCAAAATGGTGCCACGCCCCCTCTAACGCCCTCAACCGCCCTAAATCATTTTTTGAAAGGTGTCTGGCGCCCACTCCATTAAAGATTTTGGAAAAGTAAAAATGCAGTTTTATTGTGATTATCAATACCTATCGAAATGTAGAAGAAATTTTTCAAATCGGACCATTCGTATGCCCGATCAAAGATTTTATATATCTATCTCCCTCGCACTTCCTTAGCTGAGTAACGGGTATCTGATAGTCGGGGCACCCGACTATAACCATAACACTTCTGTTGGAATTATTTCTTCCAGTAGAAGTACTCTGAGTATTAGAGTTTGTATTGTTTCCGTCATTGTTATTATTGCGGTTATTATTATTACCATAATACCCGCGGCCCCCTCTATTTCCCCTACCTCTGTAGGCGGTATTTTCTCGGTAGTTATTATTGTTGTACCTGTTGTTGTAGTACAAAACAGCGTTTGACTGTCCTGTAGCTTCAGTACAGCTGTTGACGAACTTGGTTATGGCTTCATTCATATCCGCAAACGTTCCTGCTTGCATTATAAGTTTCACCTTATCTAACGAGCAGTTAGTTGTCATTTTTTTTTTCGATATGCATAACAAATGTTTATTGAAGAGTATTATGTGAAACTTAATTCACTTTCACCTATGGTAAAAATTAACAAGAAGTAGTGAATAATAAAAAAAGACTGATTACAAAAATTGAGCAGTGTGGCAGTCTATGAGTCTAAGTCTGGAATCAGTTGGGTGCAATCTTTTTAGTCTTCTTCTGTTCATAGGTCTGGAAAGTGTGAGGGCAAGTCTGTTTGTGTGGCAGATGAGTCTTGATCTAAAGCGAATGGCAGAATTGGTGACAGATTTACAAAAAGGATTAATTTTAGTTAGTTGTCATTGCTTTGACAGCGCTTTGGGTGCTGTATTTTGATGCTAGTTCCAGTGGTAAGCCATCATTGACATAAGCTCCTTGGAGAGCCTTTGTTAAATCTTCGACTTCCTTAGCATACACTGTAGCTGTTTTATTTTTTTGCTGTAAATTCATCAGTTTGGCAGATAAAACTTCTACTGATTCTCCATAGACCGTTTTTGTCAATTTAGATATTATGTCAGCGATGTTGCTTTCATCTCCTATCAAATTGCGAGCGTGTCCTTTTAGTTTTGTTTTTATTAGTTGGACCGCGATAGGATTATAGGTTTCTTTGATAGTATCTACCAATCTTAGGGAGTCTACGAAACTTTGCAAGTTTTCTGCTTTGCCGTCGAACTCAGGTATAATTGACGATGCAGTTTTTAAGAATTGGACGTTGGTTTGAGCCATTGTTATCTCCTCTTCGTCAATCTCGATCGGAGGTAAATTGTCGGGTTCCACTTTTGTTGTGTTGTTTTCGATTTCTAAGGGATCGGTGAACCCAAAAAAATCTTCTTTGTCTTCTTCTAATAAAATGTCAGCCAACGATTTGTCGAAGTCTGAATTTTGAGGGAATGCTAAGTCGACCTCAATTGGGAATGAAAGTTGTTTGGTATTTTAAATGATATACCATACATTGTAATACAATGATTATATTATCATGTATTTTTAGTGCTAGATTAAAATGTGTAAAAGTTAACCTATCCGAAGTTACAGCTATTGCTCTTCTAATTTTGTTTGTGTTTAAAACTATGACGGACAGGTGTTTTAGTACTGTCTCTTCTCTTATGGGTGTATTTTTGTTGATACACTTATAACTTTTTATTACGTTGTTCTTTTTTTCAATAAAGAACTTTTCTAACCTATTCCATCTGCTAGTCATTAGGCTAAGGCCTGATGGTTAGACTAACTACGAATTTCATAATTCTCCCGAGTGCTTGGTTGTTATCTACCATAGAAATAACGCGAACCTCGGGGATTGTTGATAATACAATTGCTTTTTCTGTTGCATTACAACTTATTAGGGGTGAGAAAGGTAGTCCGAATTCTGAAATGTATTTGTGTTCGAATTCGTATTATTGGTATATTTTCTCGGGCTAATAAAATTCGAGTTCTTTCGTAAAAGTGTGGTTCTGCCAGAATTACTAAATCTATTTTAGCTTGGGTTCTTGACATCCTTGCACTATTAAAACTAACTTTTATTATAACTAACTAAAAAAAGAACTATGTCAGAAAGTTTAAATGATAAACTATTTTTATATGTATTAATATTTGGTAGATTTATTATTTTTTTTTCTCTTTTTTTTTTTGTTTGGTTTAAATAACGTCTAGGCCCTGTGCTCGGCTCATGTAATCGCGGTAGAGGCTATCTCTTTTAAGGCACTTTCTGTAAGTGCTGTACAGTTTGAAAGTTACGTGAATTATGGTGCAAACGGTAAGGACAACCATAAGTATAAACATTGAGTTCAAAAGGGGTGTGTGGTCTACTACTACATTATTTACTACGTTGGCCGTGTTTTCTTTTACTTCGGCTTCTTTTGAGCTCCACAAACCCATTTTGAATTTTTATTTCAAACTGGTATAAAAAAAAGAATATATATATATAAAAATATTAATTATGATTGAGTGGTCGAGAAAAATAATATTTATGTGTTTATGGATGAGGTTATAAAATATTCACAACTTTCGGCTTACATTACCACAAGCAACAAGTTACAAAAATTTTACTTATACTAAGTTTACACCGGAAGTTTTGTGTTAGTGAATGTATATGATTTTTTTTGTTAATGATCTTAATTAACGCACCCCGCGTAAACGCGTTGCCAGTGCTACAAAAAATTCAGCGGTGAACTAATTTCTTAGTCCGCTCTTCTTCTCCCGGTGGACTAAGGAATTTAGCATTTTGAGCCGTTCTTTTAGATTTCCCTCGTTGGTTTGTCTTTTTGCGGTACGGGTTTACCATCCATAGCATCCCACGTTGACACCTCTTACTTTTCCAATCGGCGGTGTAGTAGACGGGGCTGTCTACCACACTTTACTTTTCATCTTCGTCTCTTTTCCAATCGGTGGCGCAGTAGACGGGGCTGCCTACCACACTTTATCTTCACCTCTTACTTTTCAATCGGCGGTGCAGTAGACGGGGTTGTCTACCGCACTTTACAAAAATGCACGTTTCGGAACTTTACTTTGTTGTTTGTTTTTCTTCTTTTTATTTAACTTCACAGGGTACCACAGCACTATGGGGTAAAAGTCCACTTTTACTGGCTTGAACGACGTAACATTTCAAAGTTTTGTTTTTTTTTTGAGAATTCGGTTTATAATATTTCAAGAATTTCCCGTAGTGCACATTATGATTATAAGTTTTTATTGTGACGGTCCTGTCACGGTCGCCATGTGATAACGGGATTGCGAAAATAATATATGAACACGAAGACGTCCAGTTTGAGAGTGAATTTATTCAGAAGTCAAACATTCTTAGCTGCTAGAATTGAGTGAGCAGCGGGCGAAGTAAATGCAACGTTAGCATATGGGCACTTCCAAAAAAAAAGTCCACCAAGCCAAAAACCTTGAAACTTGAATAAAACATATTTCCACATGATTTTGCCCCGTTATTAGTTTCTAATTAGTTGGATACTGATCTTAACTACAAATTTGGAGTATAGTTTGATTATTTTTATGACAAACTCCACCAATATACGCAAAAATCAGTTTTTGGCTATTTTTTTGTTATTTTTTGGACCTGTCTTCTGTTGTTAATTTATCCTATAGGAATGCTAATATGTGACATTTTTCCGTACTGAATGCTTCATTCACATGCTAAACTATTAAGTTAAAAGCAAAACATCCAGCAATTGAGAGATAGAGGTAAAGAAATCCGCTTTACAAAACAGTCGGAAAAAATGTCCCGAGCGACATGTCCCGAGCGAATGTGTTTGAAACTGCATAAAAAAAAACGGCAAAGAATTTTTGAGTAAAACCAAAAGCATTTCACAGCGACATGTTTGAACAACATTCTAAAAAAATCGCATTAAAATATCCCATCAGAATTCGCTACTTTCTGGTGTTGTATGAACTTCCCCGAAATCCGCTTCTATTTTTGTCCCGAGCGAATACGGCAGTTTTTTACCGATATCTTAAAAACTAAAAGTGGTACAAAATCAAGATTTTTACCAAAAATAGAGCTTGGGAAGAGTGAAAAGAAAAGCCCATAATTAAAATTAAAATCCATTGTTTTACAATTTTTTTTCAACTTTAAAGGTGTGCAAATGTCCCGAGCGACATTTTGGAAGTGCCCATATTCGCGTACTCACATATATGCCCTGAGACGGCTGGCTCGATGTGTTAGTGAGAGATGTGTATTTATATAAACATATATATTTAATGAAGTAAATAGGTAAAATAATATATCAAGTACTTTGCTCGCTTCATAATAAAGGACTTCTTCCAAACAGCCGGAGGTGCTGCGAGTGACATTACGGTCATCAATTACAGGACAGTATATAGAGTCCACGTGGGCTAGGTGATAGGAATATCTGAAATAAGTCAATAAGACCATCTAGAAAATGCTGCGAGATCATCACATGATAGCCAGGATAGTTGAGGAATATTAAATATTTCGGTCTTTGGCATCAAAAAATCAACTAACTTTGCTTTTTATACCCTTGCAGAGGGTTCAGTCAGAAGTTTACAGTGCAGTGAAGGAGACGTATATATATTCTTGATCAGCATGACAAGACTGTTTTTACGCTAACTAGTCTCTCAGTTTTAAAGCTATATTAAATATTACCTTCTACTTTTGGGAATACTATTTCTTTAATATTTGTGAATTTCGAATAAAATTTTTAAAAAATCGGATGACTATATCATATAGCTGCCATAGGAACGGTCGGAAAATTAAATGGAAATTAATAGGAAAAAAATTAGATCTTTGTTGATTTTAATTACATTCTCTTCTTCTCTGGGTTATGGCTTTTCTTAAACATTTCAAAATTTCGAATAAAATTTAACAAAATTCGGACGGCTACATTATATAGCTGCCATAGGAAGGATCTAAAAATTAATGACAAAGTAATACGAAAGCAGCTAAAATTGGGATTGTATATATATATATACGCAAGTTAATTTAAATTTAATGTTTTTGTAAATGAATAGGAATGATCTGCGAGGGTATATAAGCTTCGTCTGGCCGAAGCTAGCTTCCTTTCTTGTTTTCTATAAAAACTGGTTAGATGGATTTAATTCATATATATATATACTAGCTTTACACGAAGCGACTTCGTTCGCTTAAAATTAGTTTGGAGTACGGTTGTCAGGACTTTCTTATTTCCAGAAAAATGGCAACTTTTTTTTAATATGATTACTTTTAAATCTTATGTGTAAACAACATTTTTAGAAGATCCTTAAGGATCGAGAATAAGGCTACTGGCAGAGCTAATGAGAAAAGTAATCTTCTCTAAGATCTAGTCCAGCCAGCTTTCAAGTCTGCCCCTGCGATTAATTTATAGTTATTGCAAAGCAAACTTAAAGAGAGAATTTTAGCCTCTTAAACTGAAACGGCACACCGGAAGATATTAATGGGATCCTGTTTCCCCCTTCGTGGATCCCGTAAATACTGTTGCTTTGATTATGAAGACCTTTTATCTGCAATCGTGTCCCATTCCATAACTTTGAGCGACCTAAATTTCGCAATAACATTTCGGGTGGTCCAATCTTAAGAGACAGATTATGCTGCGGAATCCCTGCTACATTCAAAGAGTTTAAAAATTCAACCGCATAGTCAACATCAGAGAAAGAGTTGACCGATTTATAGGAGACTTCTAAACCATCAAATGAGTTTAGCAATAATGTATTGGTACCGGTGCTCTTTTATTTTTCGTTGTCTAAACGGAGCGCACAGATAGCCAATCTTAACATTTCATGATGTGTTAGAAAAACAAAGAACCCTTTTTTGGCTTGTTTTTTGCCTAAGTAGGTCGTAAAATGGGGGATATACGATTAAAGAAAAACTTCAAAGTTCCTGGTTTTAAACCAAAATTGATATCATAATTGTGAATTTAAACCCTACCCCTTGCCACACCACGGTCAATCTTGTGCTTGTTTCTCTTTCTTTAGGCAAGCTCTCTCAGAAAGTTCATTGTGCGCTTGATCGTCCTCATTTCTCACACTTGCTACTGTCCTAAAGCTCATAATCATTATATCCTTCTCACTCCCAAAAAACGAATTGTGGCAAAGAAGGGCAAGTGTATTTTTTAGTATAGCCCTCTTCTAACTTGCGATCACATCCTTGTCGAATCAATAAAAATTAAAAACATATAATAAATGAATGTGATCCATGTGAAAGTCGCGAATTGTTGTACTTGCTTTCAGTTACAATGTTATCAATGCAATTTTATTGAGCGCACAAATATATTTGTTTGTAAATTGGAATTTGTTTTTTCAAATTTCGAGTTTTGAATGAAATTAAAACTTTTGTACAAACACGCAAAGATTGCCATCCCATACAAAAGTAGCGAAGTAACTTATTGTTCCAGGTTCCGCATATGATCGATAATTATTAGTTTTAAACTTTACAAATAACTTCGAAAGATTGAGCATTGGCTAAAAGGAAGATAATCATTTTATTTGTATTTAAACACACAATACAAATCAAAACATATCCAAATATACATACCTACATGCATACATATATATGTACATATCTAAAGAAGTAACGTATTTGATTGCTTACAGATCAAACTTCCGTACTTGGCAGAAATTCGAATCTTAAGATTTTGCCTTTGCTTACAGAAATTTAGTAAGTATGTCTGTTTTCTTCCATGGCCGACTTTAAATAGGGCTCTTACTTCTGCTACAAAATGAAAAATACTTTTTGAAAAAAAAACCTAAGCATTTAATCCACAGAACTGACTATTGATCGAAAATCTTATTGATCAGAGCAGCAGTATAAGATATTAAAATCCAAAACAAATTTTAACTTAAATTGCCCCTTTCCCCTCCCCTTTCCACAAGGCACTTCCCCCTCCCCCTCATCAGTTTGCTTAGCTGTTGCTCTCTCGGCCGTCGCCCTCTTGGAATCCGCCCTCTGGGTTTCGCTCTCTCGGCAGGCTCCCGCAAAATAAGACGCAATAACTAAGAAAATCTAAATAAATTCTTTAAAAATACAAAAAAAAAATGTTAAAAACTTGAAAAATTTAACTTAAGCATTTGGGCCATAGAATAACTAATCATCCAAAAATCATCTTGATCGGAGCAGCGGTTTAGATTTTTTAAATCGAAAAGTTAACTTTAAATGTAGCCCCCAAATTATGGGGGATATCGAAAATTCATTTAGGTTTCTAATAAGGCCTTTTCAAAACCTAAAATTCGGCAAAATCCAAATTTCAAAGTAGTGCATAAATAAGAGTTCTAGATACAAATGCTGGATACAAAAGTGGAAGGGGAGGTAATTAATTATGCTAATTAGGGTTATAAATCAGGAGAATGTGACAGGTGTGGAGTAATTAAAATTAATGGTGCGTGACGAGTGGTCGTAAATTAGGGTAATAAATTAGGACAATGTGATAGGTGTGGGGTAATTAAAGATATTGGTGCGTGACGAGTGATCGTTAATTAGGGTCCACAATAGTTATAACCAGCTTTTGTATATAGGATTTGTATTCAGGAAACAGATCCCGAAATTCGGTCCAAAACCGCGACTCTTATTAAGCGGGGAGAAGTTACTGGGGTGTGACGGGTGTCCTTTGCTTAGATTAAGAAAGTGTGGTGTGGTATCCTAGTTTAACGGGGAGAAATTACTGAGGTGTGTCAGGTGATCATTGCGTTATATTTAGGTTTTCCTAGTTAATGGGGGAGAAATTACTGGGGTGTGAAGTAGTGTATGAATGCGGGAGCTGGATACAAAAAGTGGAAGGGGGAGGTAATAATTTATGCTAATTAGGGTAATAAATGGGGGTAATTAAAGTTAATGGTGCGTGACGAGTGATCGTTAAATAGGGTAATAAATTAGGTTATATATATATATATATATCATATATATATATATATATATGATGTACGTTGATGCACTACGAGCAGTACAAACAAGTGGCACAACGATACCAAGCACGTGCTTGTTACGCGCGGGACCCTTTATCAATTTGGGCAAAAATGCGAGTTCGCGAGGAAAATACATGAGACAAATAGAGACGGGACATATGAAGATTATAAAGATTATGAACTAAGATTGAAGCAAATAAGATAAAATTTTAGTTTTTAATACAGGGATAGATGTAGAAGTGCAAATTAAATGATAAAGATTGTTATAATTATTACATAGAACACGAAAGGGCTCATGCAGAGTAAAATTTGATGTACATCGAGGCAAATTAAGAGGGTAATAATTTCGTGTTAGTCTAACGGGAACATTAAAAGTTAAACGGTTTACCAGTTCTACGGAGATTTTGCATAAAAATAGTACCAAGCATTATTCTACGGTTTTCAAGTGTAGGTAAATTAAGCAATAGTAATCTCCTCTGGTAGGAAGGTAGCCTTACGTTTTGATCCCAGTTCAAACTACGAAGGGCAAAGAGAAGAAATTTTTTTTGCACCGACTCAATACGGTCGATGTGCACTTGATATTGTGGACTCCAAACTGAAGAACAATATTCCAAAATAGGACGGACAAGGGAGGTATATAATAATCTGGTAATCAAATTCCTTTGACCAACGCTTTATAAACCCAAGAACACTCATAGCTTTGAAAACAGTCAAGAGAGACATGTTTCCCTGGCGAAGCTTTTAACTGCTCGTTGGTCATTGCCATACTTGAACTGTTTGGATTTTCCTGCAAATCTTCCGCACTTCTGAGTTTTCGGAATTCGTTTAACAAGTCTTCTATTTCACTATCACTCATATGTTTTCTTTAGCGCAAAGAACAAAGATTTTGTTTTTTTTTGTATTTAATTTCTTTCTCGGAAATTTTATGAAATTTTGTCTGAGCTTGCGTCTTTTTATTTTGTCTAAGACTCTTGAAATATGTTATAAAGATTATTGTTTTATTTTTAAGTTTCTGGATCACTTTTTTTTTTAATATTTCGAGTAAGAATAGTCGATAAAAAATAAATTAAAATTTTGTGGCTGCTGCTGGTGCTCGTTCTCGTTTTTTTTTTCTTGTTGTTTTTGCCAGTTCCTGGTATGGCGACGTTGGCGTATAATGTTATTTTTTTGTAATGCTGCTGCTGTTGGTTTGGGGTTTGCTGGTACTGTTTTCTTTATTTTTTTAAAACTGATTGCGTTTAAAAAAAAAAAAAAAAAAAGTTTTTAAACTGAACGTATCGAGGGTCTTACGAACGCGTTTTAAGTTGTTTTTTTTTTTTACTGAACGACGGATTGAGGGTCTTACGAACGCGTTGGATGCCAATTAAAATGAGAAGATTTTGGGTTCGCGTGGCGATGTCCGTCACGATTTATTTCCAAAATTCGACTAACTTCTAAGTACATAAATTCTAAAAATGTAAGCTAGCCCTATGCTCTGAAACTGCTGACTCGGCGCCTCGTGCATAGAGTTGGGCAGCCGCTGCATGCGTTGCAGTGCATTGCCCGCCTATTGTGGGCTGCTTCCGTCGCAGTGCATTGCCCGCTGAATATGCTGACCACAGCACCGTCGCTGTGCAATATCCGCAGGTGACGCTGGCCTTGCATTATTCCCATCCGGTTATGCGGGATCAGCTTGGCAACTTTCCTGTTGCTGGGTGACCGTGTTAACTTATATCTTTAATCAGGGTCACTAGCCATGTCCGTCTGGCTGTCTGTTTGTCCGTCTGTCTGTATGAACGCTCAGATCTGGGAAACTACAAAAGCTAGAAAGTTGGGATTACCCACACATATTCGTTGGCTTTCTACGCAGCGCACAATCGCCTTAAACGATTTTAAAAAGTGTCTGAAGTCCACGCCTTAAAAAATTTAGGAAAAGTACAAATGCAGTTTTATTGTGTTTATCAATACCTATCGGACCATTCGTTAAAAAGTTATGGGCGATCAAAGTTTTATATCTCCATCTCCTTCGCACTCCCTTTATCTGAGTAACGGGTATCTGATAGTCGGGCCGCCCAACTTAGGCGTTTTTTTCAAAGTCAAAAATTCGTTTTTCAGCTAAAAAATTGGACTTTTTGACACCTAAAATGCAAAATTTTGTCGGCCTGTGTAATAAATCGGACCTGATTTTCTTCTGCCCGATGAATCTTTTTTGAAGTTGATGACTTGGGCAAAAGGACTTTTATGTACGATATCTTCAACGTTGTGCTCTAGGGTGTGATCTCTTGTTGAGATCGGGCAGGGGTCACCAAAATGTTAATTGCTCGGCTTAGATGCCTGGCATACAGTACAGAAACTATCTGCCCAAAGTCGTCGCAACTAGAACATGAACCAGTTGTACTAAGGTTTGCATATGAGGATCTGAAGACAAATCTCACAGCCTCTGTTGTACGTAAATGAGTAAAACATGATTTGTGAGAGTCAGAATTGTTACTGATTTTATTATATAAACTTAACGTTATTTATGAGTAAAAAAAATGCTTAGGCTAACAACATAAATATAAAGCAGAATGTTTGTTATTATACATTAAGTCCGATAATGTAAGCATGGCCAACTACAATTCAGCAGAATATACATGTGCCAGTAAGTGGGTCATTGACAATGTCGCTGACGGCTTGCCTCGATACATGACACTTCGGTGCGCTGACTTAAAACTGTTGATGCGACTGAACGCTACTAAATAAATCTACCCGACAAACATGAACTCTCGACTTCTGTAGAAGCTGCAGGGATGAAGAGGAGGAGGAAACGGTAGAACATTTGCTCTGCTTCTGTGCAGCCCCATGCAGACTTAGACTGAAACACCAATGAAACCCCTTCATCAATGATCTAACCGAAATATCGGGATTAACCTAAAAAATCTAAGCTCCTATATGAAACCTTCCGTATGGGGGACGTGCTGATCAAGCAAGCTCTAGGTTGAAACATCTAAGATAGAAAACCCAAAGGGAATATAGATTATTCGGTACCACAATGGACCCACAGAGGTCTAAGTGTGCCGGACTGTAGTCTGACAGCGGTCTTAACATAACCTAACCTTGCATGTTTTTCGCGAGCCCCATTTCAAAAAATTTAGACCTTGCAATAACATATTGGATATTAGAGTTACCAGACGGTGCCAAAGATGACAAATTGTTAAAATAATCCTTTCAGCGTAAAGGGCGTCTGTGGCAAACTTTTGTTAAGCCAATCGATATTGACGAAACAAATACATATCAGTTCCTATTTTCATTATAGCATCAAAACTGTGGGCGCCACAGCTTTTTTGGCGTTTGTGTGCGTTAGAGGAAACGTGGCATCTTGATGAAACAAACTTGCAGAAACCCCTAGAATCTACATGCCTTATACCAATCTTATAGCTTTTATAGTTTCGGAGATCTCAGCGTTAATACAGAGAGAAAGACAGACAGACGGACAGCCGCCGAGTGTAGTCTACAAATTAGAACAATAAACAACCCCAAAAATCGAATAGTTTATTTTGTGTTCATTCTTTAGCTATTTCTCTGTTAAAATCGTTTAAAAATGTGCTGTTCATAATCTGATGGCATTTATATTTTTTATAAATTCAGTTGTGGATTAAGTCCCCAATTTTCCCATACTTTACTTTGTCCATTGTGAAGTCACGGCCTCCTTATCTTTATGTATTTACCGATTAGTTCTTTTATTTTGCGCTATCTCTTTAAGCTGATTTCGAGGAAAATTCTTATGTATATACATTTAAATTCTGGGTCGGTACTTTTAAAGATTTTCATATCTGCAAAATCAAGCTGCTCCGATCAGCTCAAGATTTTGGTAACGGTTTTACAATCGAAGTTGAAAATGGAAAACTTGGCGTTGATGTGTGCGGACGTGTATAAGTCGGGTTCCGGAAATTTATCATTTTCCAGCGTTACAAAGCTAAACAAACTCAAAACTGTGTAACAATCCGCGGCATAGGAAAAGACGCACCAAGCAGGCACCACCATCGACATGGCCGCCCGAGATCTCCAGGGAAAACACGACGGCTTGTAAGCCTTCTTTTGGCGTCTTTGGTCTTTCCTTGCTTACCATTTTTTTTTTGCGGCTAGGGTGCAGGAAAACGGAGAAAAATTATCCGATCGAAAACAACTTGGGAGAGTAAGCGCGGAAAACCAGAGACGTACTGGATCAGCCGATCAAACTTACAGGTTGACTATCGATAGTTAGAACGTCGAGTGCTATAGCATTCAGCTTTTAAGTTTACTCGTAGATATAAACTAGGGGACGACAAACAACTATTTTTAAAGGGCTGGAAGTGGCGGATTAATGCGAACCTCCAAATCACTAAGGACGAGGCTGCGATCACCCATCAGATACCAAAATGAGGAAGAACCGAGTGTTCGCCAGTACCAACAATGAGTGACTTTAGGAAGTCCTAAAAAACGTGGCAACGAAAAGCGATGTTGGAGAATTGAAGGAACAGTTGGGAGGGGTTTCAGCAGCAGGAACCAAAATATTCGTCGAAAAAGATCTTAGCATTGAATAGCATGAACAAAAACTATTACAGCTTCAGCTAAAACGCCAGCATACAATATATCTGGACTTGCAAAGAATCGTCTCTTTAGTAAATTCTTTTCATTTATAAACACTTTTGAACACAACCAGATGATTTGTTAGGGGACGGCCGAGTAGAGGGCAGGTTCTCGGGATAAGCAAAAAGATGGACCCTGGAGTAAATTGCAGCTTTACAACACAACAATGGGTGACTATAATATCCTTGTCCTGTGCCCAAAACAAACTTACCATATTGCCCGTATACCTGAAAAGGAGAATGGATTAATCATCGAGACTCGAATCAAGCCTTCTCCACGAAAGACTAAGGAGCCTGGCACAATCTTATTAAACGCTTTTCGGCTTTAGAGGAAACTTTCTTCGATCATATGCCGCTAAGTGTAGAAGTTGCGGCAAACTCAGAAACGCAGTCCCAAGCTAAGATGGGTGGAATCAAAGGCGGAAATATACAGAAACAAACTGGATAGCTGTTTGAGGCAAAGAAGCGAAAACAACGATGAACTGTAAATGAAGTCACCAGGTCATTCAAGAGTCTTCACAAGCCATACCAAGTGAGCGGCGTCAAATCTTTAAGCAGCCATGGTTTCATAGCCAATGTGAGCGTGCACGAAAGCTTGCTTTTAAGCAGCTCCAGAATACTAGTGTTAGCGCACTCTAACCCTTGCAATAAAACTCTCATGTAAATAGCCTATAATTCTGTAAACACTCAAAATCTCATGTAAATAGCCTTTAATTCTGTAAACACTCAAAATCTTATGTAAATAGCCTATAATTCTGTAAACACTCAAAATCTCATGTGAATAGCCTATAATCCTACAATCATTGTTTAAACCAAGTGTTCCTATCTCACCATTCGTGAATAAGTTAAAACCAAAACTGGGAACTCGACCTTAACAAGAGTTTCCGGTCACTTCGAATAAAAACGTTGACAAGAGAAGAAAAAAACTCTGCATTTTTAGTTTCTCGTTACAGCCACCGACTCTCCAGCAGTTGAACTGATCGTCATCATCGACATCCTCACCATCTGCATCAGCATCGAAGTCATCATCGACAATCTCACCATCCGCATCAGCATCAACCCTATCCTCAACATCATCACCGCAAATCCATCATCCATCATCAAGGCAGCAGCTATTAAGCTCCGCGTATTAGCTGCACAGCTTTTCAACTAGGAAGAACGACAACGATGAAACCAAACTTGCCTAACCAAACTGCCAATACAGCGTATAAGTCACTTTGCAAAGCAAAACAAGCGGAGTATTATCAGCGTTTGGAGATGGATATTGGTGCAATAAGAGACAGCAAAGGTTTTTGGTAAATTGCAAAGAAGTTAAATGGTTCGATTACCAGAAAGGGAGGAATCAAGGTAACCGCAGTATCGCTTTGCGAACATTTTAAGGGACTACTTCAGATGTCAAGCAGAACGCAGATTAACTACGCACTGACATACTTGAAAATAAATGAGCTCGACGAACCGATACAACTGAGCGAAGTCCAAGAAACAGTCTGAAGGAGCAAAGTAATCAAGGCCCATAGCATTTTTACACTAACATCTAGCAGCGGTGTTCTATGAAAAAAAGGTACCTGTTTTTCATTGATTTTAAAGCAGCTTTCGACACGATCGAAATTAGGGCACTAATCCTAAAGCTAAGTAACCAAGGGATCTTAACCAAAATGCTCGAAGTAATACAAAATCGTTTTTCAGAGAACCGCACAGCCATATGGGATGGAAAAACCCTCTCTGATTAGTTTGAGACAATCATGGGAGTTAGGCATCGATGTCCGCTTACTTTTCTTTTTATTCGTTGATGAAATCACAGATGGCCTACCGGGAGAAGTCTTATTTGCAGACCATCAGATTAAAGTGCTCATATACGCAGATGACATGCTGGGAGAATGTCCTGAAACGGTGCAAAAAATGATCAGTTACACCCGCACCTACTGCACCAACTGGAATCTCTGAAGTAACCTGCACATCAAGGATCCCAGGGGACGCCTGGCACAATTGAAATAGTAAAGGTGTACAAATATCTGGGAACGGTCGTTCCTAGCATTGTTAACTTTTTTCATAAAAGCACTTTTTAGGTTGGCATCAAGCAAACAAGACTGGCAAAGCAAATCGCAGTGCTTCTAAGAATGGTGTTATCTTGCAAGCAGTGTTAACGTGCAATTCTAATGGGACGATCAGACCACTTGGAAGGCCAGTCACCAGAACATACTCGGGGCGACAAACATCCAAGTGACGCAACGAGTAGAAGAACAAGCAAGGCAAAGAGAGACCCAAAAACACTACCGAACGCATGAGTACAATCTAGGCACAAAAAACAATTTTAGCGACTATATCAAGATCTATGGGTACTACGGTACTGCGACTAAACTACACGCGACATAGACGAGCCCAAATGGAGGAATGTTCACTCTGTAACCGAAGATAACGGGAAGAATCCTTCCACTTTATAGCAACATGTCCTATTTTACGGGAGATACGCCGACTATTCTGGGAAAAGACGAGTTAGGCTACGTGGAATTTTAAAACTTATTAAATGAAGAAAACTGAACAAAGCTAATTGGTTCCCTAACCGAGGCGTTGCGGACGGCTTAGCTGCGCAGCCTATGGCTTAAACACTTTCTGTATTTAGAACTAAGATTATTCAATAAGCTGTAAACAAAAGGACCCGACGTGACCCAATGAAACCATTTCGTTTTACTATAATTGTTGAGCGGGTATTGTACATAACATGGCGACCGTGACAGCTGCAATCATCGGAAACAAATCTAAACCAATATATATTTTGTGCGCAGCTGCGGGCGACCGACCATACTCGTTATTACAACAATGCATTTATTGGTGTAATCTCCAGATGTGCAAATAAACAACAAAAATTGAAGAAAATGTTTTTGGTATTACTAATGATTGGGTACGCAAACACAAATAAAGCTTATTGGAAAAGTTACGAAACTGTTGAGAAATCAAACATTTACGGTCAGAAGGATTAACCCGAAGACAACACAAATTTAGAAGTTTTACTGCCTGTGCGAGGACTAGCGCCGGCAACGCCTGAGTCCAAAGGGCACCGTAAATCTTCAGCAGTTTACGTAGAGCGGGAGGCAATCCGCACCCTGCACCAACGCTGGGAAAGTGCGTATGAGCAACGTTACGCTGGACAATGATGCTCCTGTCGAGCAAAGGGTTGCACCGAGGCTGCAATAAGCTCTAGAGGTGTGTCCAAAAGATGGACCCCGCACGCACCGAAAAAAAAATGTCCAAGAAGACAAAAGGAGTGGACAGCGCATCAAACTTCTACAAAAAAAATGATTAATCAAGGATCACATAAAAACTGCTCAACCCCTGAGGAAATTAACGCACACGAAAAGAACCTGGCCGTTTTCGAACGAGAACTTTGCAAAAACCAAAGTAACGCAAAAAAGGCTGCATTTATGCCAATGCCCTAGTTGCCATTAATTATAAGTTAATGCACTTAGCTGTCGCTTAATCGTAAAACGATAAGACTGTGTTTCGGCCACATTCCCTCCGCTTCACACATTCGTGTGCCCATGGATCATCGCGTGCCGCGCAATACGATCCCCTAATGTCGCGGTCGTCAGTCGAAAGTTATGTCATCGTTCTTGACCCCTTCTTCCATGTTTTCAGCTTCCCCTTTTAATTAGGTTTCTACCAAGACATTATGAAGTTTGACTCACATTATAAATTTATTGTAAAAAGCAGGGACCGAAAATAATGATTTTTTTTTTTGAGTAAAAAATAAAAATCACCATTTAATGATTATTTGTAAGCGAAAAAATATATCGCTCAGAAATAATGAATATTTTGTGATTTTACAAAGATTTAAATGTCCGATTTTGTTTTTTATTGAACACACCAATTAGAGAAACCAAACATCAAGACCGTTCGATACATAGTTTTTAAGATATTCCACCTAGAGGTGGCCTTAATATGATATTTATGGGGGTTACATATTTGAAAATAGGGTTCAACTATCTGTCGATTGGTGTGCGTTACAATTTTCTAAATATGATTTATTTCACGTTTTTTGGCCGAAGGCGCCACTGTGCGAAGCTGCGGTCTGTTTAGGGTAATTTTCTTGTGAAAATTTTAATACTTGCTTTATTTTGGGCTTATTTGAAAAGTAAGTATATTTAAATTGCGTCTTAGTGCAGCTGCCCAGCTGCCGGGAAACTAAGAACCTTGCAATCTGTGCATTAAGTATAATCAAAGAGTATACATACATAGAGAGGACATCCCATATAAAAAAGTCTGTCGTATGGCGGGTTCTAGCGGTGGAACCCGCAGTTTAACCGTAGAACCCGCACTGCTCGATTCTACTTGGAATCTAGTCGGCCGCGGCACTGCTTGACTACCAATCTAAGCGGTTGGAGGATCGAATCCCGTTGTAGAATTTCAATTTCTTGCGGGGGTTTCTTTTTTTTTGTTTTGTTTTTTAAGAGTATTTTGTTTTTTTTCTATTTTGTAATTTTTTTTATAGATTTTTTCAATTTTGTATTTTTATTGTTATTTTATATTTTGCAATTTTTTGTTGATTTTTTCTATTTCATATTTTTTTTGTTTTTTTCTATTTTGCAATTTTTTTTTGTTGATTTTTTCTATTTTGTTTTTGTTTTCTTTTAAAGTATTTTTAATTATTATTTTGGTATGTCTTTTTGTACCTATGTTTTTTGGGTTACAAATAAAATTATTTTCCTCCAATTATTTTTAGTTTTTTTTTGCTTTTGCTGCATTTTTCAAGACCCCAAATACAGTGCTTTCTAATTAGCACTAATAAAAGAAAATTTAGAAGTTTAAGCTTATGATCTCCACAATCCCCAGAGAAGTACTCTGGCGTAGACCTTTTGCATACTTCTGAGATATATGTCCTTATGTGTAACTTTTCCGGCTGACATTTTTACATTTGTTTTTACATTTCGCTTAAGAATTTAAAAAAAAAACCGCCCCTGGGAAGCCCGTTCTTTACTTTTTTAATTTTAAGAAATTTTTTTTGATTTTCCAAAGTTAAGAATGCGTTTTTCTGCTAAAAAATTTGACTTTGGGCTTAACAAAAAAATATTTAAAGTTTAAAAACAAACGATTCCCTGGGGGCGGGTTTTTTTATGCAGAAAAATATGCGACAAATTTAAAAACGATCAGTTGAGCCGTTTAGAAATGCCGATGAACACGGACTTTTAAAAACGTGGTTTCGAGAAAAACATGTCACATGTATAACACGTATAGAGCACTTTAAAAAGACGTTTTGCGGTGTTCACTGTATCTCCGCCAAAAATTGAAGAATTTCCATTCTGCTTTTACATTTCGTTAAAGAATAGAAAAAAACCGCCCCCTGGGAAGATTTATTTTTTATTTTTTTACTTTAAATATTTTATTACGCCGTGCAAAATCAAAAATTATTTTTTTTAGAAAAATTTTACTAGTACTAATTACATCCCAACTTCCAAAGTTCTTTTAGATTGACTTAAAACTTTTTTGTATAATCTTAAGATGTTAATCTACAAGAAAAAAAATATAAAAAAAATTCGATTTCTTTTTTTGCAAGACCCTACCATTAATTATTGTTTATCTTTTAACTAAAATAATAAAAAAAATATATATATATTTCGAGACATCAAAAAAAGAAAAAAAAAATATTAGAAAACGTCTGCCCCTTGCGGGGATCGAACTCGCATCAACATCGCTGATCAACGCTTTAACCAGCACGACCATAGACCGAGTTGAAGATGTTGGACAGAAAACCCTTTTCGACTTTTAAATGTTGTTGGCCCTCGATTATCAAAATGTCAAAAATGAAATTTTGTCGAACGTTTTCGCACACATACACACAAAGCCCACTTACACTTATGCATTGTGTACTCAATAAACGGATTCTAAAAACAGAACAAGCTCTTTCCCCCTTTTTGCCCTTGCCGACAACAGTTTGAACAGAACGTCAGAGTTATGCCCTCTCTGTATAATGTATACTCTTTGGTATAATATTTATATAAATGTAATATATGTAATATATGTAATAATAAATTAACAGTAAAAAAAAAACATTTTTAAATTTTTCAATTTTTTTAAGGGGTATAATATTTATACTCCCCTGCAGTTCCAGAATTCAGCCCGAGCACTAAAAGTATATATTCATGATCGGGATCACTAGCCGAGTCGATCTAGCCATGTCCCTATGAAAGCTGAGATATCGGAAACTACAAAAGCTAGAAAGTTGGGATTACCCACACATATTCTTGGGCTTCCTACGCAGCGCAAGTTTGTTTCAGCGGAGGGCCACGCCCCCTCTAACACTCACAATAGCCTTAGGCTATTTTAAAAGACGACTGACGCCCACACCCACAACCACAATTGCAGTTTTATTGTGTTTATCAATACCTGTCGAAATGTATGAATTTTTCAAATCGGACCATTCGTTAAAAAGTTATGCCCGATCCAAGATTTATATATATTCATCTCCCTCGCACTCCCTATAGCTGAGTAACGGGTATCTGATAGTCGGGGCACCCGACTATAGCATTCTCTCTTGTTTTTAACTGAAAAGAAACAGCTGAAAGCACAAGCCCACCCCAAAACAAAAGAACACTCAAAAGAAACAGCTGAAAACAAAGACCCACTCCAAAACAAAAGAAGATACAAATTTGAATTTAGGGCATGTTTATTAGTTTTAAGGCGATGGGTTTTATAAAAAAGCAGGCACACGCCTTTACAAATATACCTATATATATAGATTTTTTTAAAATTATTTATTTTTTTTTTTAAATCAAAGGTTAAGTTTATAGTATTTGTTTATTAAATCAATAGCTTTAATCCTAAGGTATGGTGCTTGGTGGCATTGACACGTATCCGGCCCCTCTCTTACATCATCGTCGGCCCAGGGACATGATAGCATATGTACGCCATATTTTGATTTTCTCTCATTAACTTCCTCCATCCTCTAAAGTTTGGAGAAAATCCTCTCGATGATCGATGATCCTCAAAAATGGAATCACCATATTCTTCGAGGAAATTGATGATTTGATCACACTCGTTGTTTTTGGTATTCATGATGTTGTTGTTGCTGTTTAACTGTTTTTTGTTGATTAACTGTTTAGTTATTGTTTAGTTGTTGTTGTTTTGTTGTTTAACTGTTTAGTTGCAGTTTAACGGTTTTTTGTCGTTTTGTTGTTTAACTTTTTAGTTGTTGTTTAACTGATTAGTTGTTGTTTAGCTGTTTTTTGTTGTTTCACTGTTTAGTTGTCGTTTAACTGTTTGTTGTTGTTTTGTTGTTTTACTGTTTAGCTGTTGTTGTTGTTGATGTTGCTGCTGATGCCTCTAACAATGATCTAGTGGACTTTGAAATCCAACTGAAGTTCCTTCCCAGTTACTTTCTCTCTTTATATGGGGAATCATTCCACCACCATCCCTCCCTCGCAATCATCCCCTTTGAGAAGTTTTAGTTAGACAAATGCTTAATTTGTTAGATACCTTTTTCCTCATTATGAGTAATTAATATTCAACTGGGGACGTTGATGCACTACGAGCAGTACAAACAAGTGGCGCAACGATAGCAAGCACGTGCTTGTTACGCGCAGGACCCTTTATCAATTAGGGCAAAAATGCGATTATAAAGGACACAACTAAGATTGAAGCAAATGAGATAAAATTTTAGTTTTAAGTACAGGGATAGATCTTGAAGTGCAAATTAAATGATAAAGATTGTTATAATTTTTACATAGAACGCGAAAGGGCTCATGCAGAGTAAAATTTTCTGGCGCTTACACTCGACGGACACTGATTCCACCTGCACCTGCTCTCTTTTGTCTCTGCTGTGCTCATCTCCTCGTTGTACTCATCGCCGCTGGAGTTTCTGCCTGCTGTGATTACGCTAATCTTTGCTACTTGCTCTCTTATCTATCGCTCTTAATTTGGTCTGTACTCTGCCAACACAGCGGTTGAACTAGCCTAAATGAGTTTGAGATGCTAGGAAATGCGATTTTGGTTGCAACATTGCCTGTGACACATACCTATTGTGATGGCTTTGCGATAACTGCTCGCATGTTTAATGTGGTGATGGTGGCCATAATGGTCGTATAGCCGATCTTTTATCTAAAAAATCTGGATTCACCTGGTCGTGTGAGGCATGCCGAGGAATTGAAATGAAAATGCGCATCTTTATGAGGGTTTCCAGAGGGTTCGGGAACAGTTCGCTGCCCTCAATAATGAATTCCTTTCTGTTGAGTCGCGGTTTCTCGGGTTGAAACTCCTAAGCGAATCACCAACAGGAACCAACGTGGCGTCTAAGTCCACCATTGCTCCCGTTGCCATAACTGCCACGCATCTACCTCAACCCACTGCACCCGGTCCTACATATAATCGGATGGATTATACTGAACCTGCCGATGGTCTAACTGAACCTGCTGCTGCCCTCCACGTTGAACCCATCTCAACCGATGCTCCAAAAACAGTAGCTCCTGTTGCTCCTGCTGCCGCTAGTTCATCTGCTAGCGTACGCCGACCAACTGGCGTTTTTTCTGGTTCCGCCCAACTGGATAATCGTCAAGCTGACGCCGCTGCAAGTACCTCTGCCCCTGTGGATCAGCCTTTTATGGTCTTCTGAATCACATATAAGGGCTGTCAATCCTCGCAGAGCTTTTTTCGTGTTCCGTCTCGTTCCCGATGCTACACCCGATGCCGTCAAAAACTATTTATGCTCTAAAATCTAAGTTACTATTGTGACCAAATTAAATTTTAATCATGCGCGCAAAATTTCCCAAAGTTACCGATCCAAAAAACTAAATAACATATTCTCCATCCACTATCAAAACGTACGCAGTCTTTTAGGTAAACTGAGTAAAATTCATACTAACAGCGCTGCCTTTGACTTTGATTCAATCGCTTTAACCGAAACCTGGCTTAATTCTTCCGTCTCCGATCTTGAAATTTGTATTTATAAGTTCACCATTTATAGAAGGGATCGTCCTTCTTTTGCGGGTGGGGTCCTTGTAGCAGTTAAAAACGATTTTTTTTTCTGAGTTGATTCCTAATGCGGGTATTCCACTACATTGTTCGGCTCATTCATTACACCAAATTTTTCTCAGCCTATACGATTTTACGTAGGTGCGAGCAAAACAGATATATGTCGGCTGCAATGCGCAATCAATCAGAAAAATTGTAAAAACCGATGGGCATTTTCGGTATTTTTTTGAGGTATTTTTAAATACATCCATACGGTATTACCTGGAGCGATGAGCAATGAGCAAAATTGAATCTAAAAAGCAGAGCTTGCAAATAACTGTCAACCCATTTTTCTAAGGCAGTTCGACTCTCGACAAAACCGAAAATGATGTTGCTCACAAAATCTCTCTCTGAGCGGAACCCTATTTTCGTTTTGCTTGCCGGTTTCAGTCCAACCGTTCGGCTCAACCGAACAAATAAATCGGTCTTTCAGTAACCACTAAAGGGTTTCTGAAAGACTACTGTTAAATAACAGTCAGAAAAATGGGGTTTCTTTAGAAAGGGAAAAGGATAGGCCTGCTGTGATATGTCTATAAATTTTATATAGGAAATCAAGATAATTCTAAAATAGCATTGTACATATAAATGTACACTGAATTTTATTTTGAATTTAGGTTAGCTGTTATTTTTTGTTTGCTTCAATATACATATTTATTGACTATGTAAGGAACTATCTTTAATAAGAAATGCCATAAAGACACGAATTACCTTTCAAATGAGCTATAAAAGGCTGATCGGTTCAAATTAACTACCAAAAGTATTAAGATAAAAAATGTCGCAAAATTATTCCTATTCTTACAAAATGGTTCGCGCGTTCTTTCAAATCTTTTGAAATATTGGGAATATAACTAGGTAATGTTGTGTTAGAAATTGATTTAAAGCTACATAAACAAAATTTTAAATTGCTAAAGGAGGTTTAACCTGTTAAAAAGCTCTAACTTTTCCTGCAGCTAAGAAGATTCGCTTCTTGTTACGTAGATTTGATTATTAATTACTACATGAGAAAGATATGCCAAAAGTGGATTTTTGGAATCTTAAATAATAAAAATATGTAGAATATTGAAAGTTAATGGTAAATGGGATCATCTTACAGATTGAGCTTTAGAAAATAGACATTACGGATTTTCCATTACCCTTTTAAATTTTAACAAGAGAGAATGCTATAGTCGGGTGCCACGACTATCAGATACCCGTTACTCAGCTAAGGGAGTGCGAGGGAGATAGATATATAAAACTTGGATCAGGCATAACTTTTGAACGCTTGGTCCGATTTGAAAAATTCATACATTTCGACAGGTATTGATAGTCACAATAAAACTGCATTTTTACTTTTCCAAAATCTTTAATGGTGTGGGCGCCAGACACCGTTCAAAAAAAGGTTTAGGGCGATTGAGGGCGTTAGAGGGGGCGTGGCACCATTTTGAAATAAACTTGCGCTGCGTAGGAACTCCAAAAATATGCATGCAAAATGCCAATCCTCTAGCTTTTTTAGTTTCCGAGTAAATGACAGGTTTTTCTCGAACACTTTGAAAAGGTTGACCGAACCTTGCAAGCTCTGCTAAAAAGTACAATTTTGCTCATTCATTTTTGAGATCAATAAGGACAATACCAAAAATATTTCAGCAGCCTAATTACTCCGTTTCTAACTAAAAATAACGTCATGCTTGTATAAATGTTTATAAAATTGACACAATTAAATATAAATACGTTTGTACTTTCTACAGCCCAAAACATTTTAAAAGCGTGTTAAAAATGTCTGATTTCATGGCAATACAGACTATTAATTTTACAGCTTTGAACCTTAATGATTTAACAAGTTAAAGTTATTTGAATTAAAAAGTTTCAATTTAACGTTTAAATTCAAAGTGACCATGCCATCTTATCCAAACAAATCCCAGTAAAGGTGTATATATTTGTCCCTTTCCAAGCCTCTAATGAATGATTTGATGAATGAGCCGAACAATGTTGTGGAATAACCGCATAAGCAATTTTACTCATTTGTAAACTCCAAACGTAAATCTAACGCATTTCCTTCTTCCCTCCGTTATCGTAATAGTGCTGAATATTCTAATCTTGGTATATCCAACTTATTTGCTTCTTTTTTTAAGTCAACTTACTCTACACACCTCTATGTTCCTCGTTGTCCGTATCCTTATAATCTACCTCATGCGAACAATATTTTTCTGTCATCTTTCACGGAAGGTGATGATCTTGATGGGTTGTCTTCAATTGACAATTCGTTTGCCGCAGGTCCCGATAAGGTTCCAAGCTGCATCTTGAAACAATGTGCCCAAAATCTTGCACGTCCTATCACACATTTATTTAATCTATCTGTGAACCAATCCTGCATGCCAATGATTTGGAATGAATCCTACATTATTCCCCTTCACAAAAAAGGTTCAAGGTCTGACATTGAAAATTACCGAGGCATTGCAAAGTTTTTGCCTATTCCCAAACTGCTCGAACACCTGAACACGCAACAGCTGCAACTCTGCAGCGTGTATTGTTTAACGATGTGTTTTTAGATGTTGTCAATGTTACTTCTGGTGTTCCACAAGGGAGCCATCTGGGTCCATTACTTTTCGTACTTTTTATAAATGACCTTCCTCAAGTAATTTTAAACTCTTCCATCCTCATGTATGCTGACGATGTACAAATCTGTTTGTCTTATTCTGATTGGTACTTGTACACGCGCCTTCAGCTTGACCTTGATGAATTCCAGAATTGGTGACAAAATAATCTTCTTTTTTTGAACCATACAAAATGTAAAGTTATGACTTTTCACCGTTCCTCTCCGCATCATGTCTCATATTCCGTCGGAACTCATACCCTTGATCGAATTTCGGTGACAAATGATGTTCTTTTTGATCACAAACTCTGTTTCATATTTCATCATATTTGTAAATTGTAATGGCGTTATTTTCGTTCATAAGCTTCTTCTTGGTTCAGTCGATTCACAAACTCTGCTATCCTATATTGATCTTACAGTTCCTTTAAGATTTACACGCACGTTTCGACCATTGCGCTTAACAATATGTAGGTCTAACTATGCTCAACACGAACCTTTTCGAGTTCTTTGCAATAATTACAATATTTTGTCTAATATCCTGTCCCCTGAGGTAACTTTAAGTTCTTTACCGTGTAAAATTTACAATTACCTAAATTCTAACATGTAACTTTATTTTTGTATGCTGCATTTCATGCCTAATTGTTAGTTTTATTGTTTAAATAAATGAAATAAATAATAATTTCGTGTTAGTCTAACGGGAACATTAAAAGTTAAACGTTTTACCAGTTCTACAGAATCAATATCACCACTTATGAGATTATGCATAAAAATAGTACCAAGCATTATTCTACGGTTTTCCAGTGAAGGTAAATTAAGCAATAGTAATCTACTCTGGTAGGAAGGTTTGATTCTAGTTCAAACTACGAAGGGAAAAAAGAATACATTTTTTTTGTACCGACTCAATATGGTCAATGTGCAGTTGATATTGTGGACTCCAAACTGATGATCAATATTCCAAAATATGACGGACAAGGGAGGTAAATAATAATTTGGTTGTATAAAGGTCATCAAATTCTTTTGACCAACGCTTTATTAACCCAAAAACACTCATAGCTTTATTGACAGTGGCCATTATGTGGCAGTCTAATTTAAGTTTTGGGTCGAGAAGAACACCTAGATCGTTAATAGAATATATACGGTCGAGTGGTGTATTTTGAAGAGAATAACTAATAAACGTAGGAGTACCCCTATAAAAAGACATAACTAAAAGTCATAATTAAAAGGTTGTACTCACACCATCCCTGAAAACAATCAATATCTGACTGTAAGTTGAAACCTAACCCTATACCTTTATATGATAAACAAAGCTTTACATCATCAGCATACATTAGTACACGAGAATGTGTTATGATAGAGGGAAGATCGTTAATAAACAAAGTAAACAGCAAAGGGCCCAAATGACTACCCTGGGGCACTCCAGATGTCACGTGGATCATTTTAGAAGCAGCGTTCTTAAATATAACCCTCTGAGTCCTCCCATTCAAATAATTTGAAATCCATGCTAAAAGATTACATGGAAACCCAAGCAAGTCTAGTTTGAATAAAAGAAGATAGTGGTTAACAGAGTCAAAGGCTTTACTAAAATCTGTATATATAACGTCGGTCTGCATTTTATTGTTAAATCCGTTTATTACAATAGATGACAATTCAAGTAGGTTGGTGGTAGTTCATCTTCGCTTAACGAAACCATGCTGACACGGTGATATTAGCGAGGAACATAAATGTTGCAAATGAGAAGTGATAATTCGTTCAAAGGCTTTTGGAATTGCCGACAATTTAGAAATACCTCTATAATTCTGGGCATCCGCCTTCGCACCCTTTTTGTAAAGTGGAATAATGAAAGAATCCTTCCAGATAGTTGGAAAAACTGATGATGAAATAGACAAATGAAAAAGTTTAAGAATCGGTTTACAAATAGTTGAATTCGTCAAGAAAAGTGTTTAAAACGCTATAGAAAAGTTCAATTGCACTTTCTATATCAATGCAATTGTACAAATCAGTCATATTATATTGCGAAATCATGTATAAATAAATAAATAAAATTAGACCTTTTTCCTCATTATGGGCAATTTATATTCAACTGGACTTTGTATGTACGTGAGAAAGGTGGCACACCCAAAGTATTTAGATCGGCGCGAATTCGGAGAGTGCAGACATGTTTTGCGCGAGCTCCGGAAAAATCAGCTTAAAAGTGAAAAACAAAAACCTAAAAAAAAAAAATACTGGCAATCTTATGCTAAACACAGAAAATAAAATAGTAATATAATAATTAGTGCTATGTATAAAACTAGTGCAAAATTATTATAAAAACTAAGAAGTGCCACGAGTAAAAGCTCAATGAGCGGCGATCCAAAAAATTAGCGTAGAAGCTCCGTAGACCGGAGAAACAGTTATATCTCTTATTTCTCAACCCGTCATACAGAAGTAGAAAGATCTTCTTCAAAGAGCAACTCAGCCCTACTGACCACTGACAGTGCGAGAGCACGGTCTTGTTCTCCCGCCCTACTCACACCAACTCCCACTTCATAGAGCTTGCAGTGTAGAACCCCACCCCCAGCTCCGACTCACAGCTCACCGGCCACGACCACTGCAACCTCATTAATTTTTGCAACCGCAGCAACTGCAACAAAAACACCAACGGTCTCCGTTACCAACAACGCGATTCCGAAAGCGTTAGTAACTTCTACAGCGCCAAATATAACTACGAAGCCAATTGGATGTACGAGTGTCCATATCGGCAATATTAAGCAACAACAAGTGGGCCGGCTATACCGACTGGCATGGATCGTTACATCCAAATCAAACGGAAGCTAAGCCCGCAAAATAAAATGGTTGGAAATAAACCAAAACAAAATTGCCATAATAAAGGCAGCGAACAACCAGGGGCATCTTGTAACAACAGATTCGCCCTGTTGTCGGATATTGAAAATAATCAATCCGAAGCTGAACAGGCTGTACAAAAGATGCCAAAGCCCCCACCAATTTACATAAGGGAACAGAACTCAAATGCCCTAGTAAAGAAAATTGTTGAGCTGGTCGGGAATGACAGCTTTTATGTTACTCCCCTTATCAAAGGGAATATTCACGACACAAAGCTTCAAGCAAAAACTGAAGATCAATTCAGAGCTGTAACAAAATACCTAGACGAGACTAAGAAGCCCTACTACACTTACCAGCTCAAGAGTAGCAAGGGCTTGCAAGAAGTGCTAAAGAGCATAAAGCCCGACGTATCCACCAATGAGATAATAGAGGCACTGAAGGAAAAAGGATTTTTCGCCAAAAATATTATTAATATAATCAACAGAAATAAAAAGCCGCAACCACTCTTTAAGGTCGAACTGGAGCCAGAAAGCAGAGCCTTGAAGAAAAATGAAGTGCACCCGATCTACAAACTGCCATTCCTGTTGCACATAAGGATTACACCAGAAACAACTGCGGGCTTCGATCAGTCTGCGTAGCTTGTGGAGGCTTTCACATACGCCAGTGCCCTAAAAACAGGACTTGCCGATCACTTTCACCAGAGGTTTGCAACAAATTATTTGCAGGCTACATCCATAAAATTACAAGCAGGCAATGGCAGTATGTGGCCGCTGTCTATTGCCCACCGCGTTTTAAAATAACTGAAGAGCAATTCTTGGACTTTTACAATTCACTCGGGGATCGCTTTATAGCAGGAGGAGACTACAACGCCAAGCCCACGCACTGGGGATCAAGACTCGTGACCCCCAAGGGAAGGCAACTGTACAAAGCAATTATAAATTTGAGCAACACACTCGACTATGTCTCCCCTGGCAGCCCCACATACTGGCCAACTTCCGGACTTAATTGACTTTGCTGTAACCAAGAACATCCCAACAAATTTACTAAGCGCCAAATCGCTATCGGACTTATCATCGAATCACTCGTCTGTTTTAATAACTCTCCTTCAAAGCCCCAAAGTAATTGAGCACACCTTCATGCTGACCTCGCCTAGAACTAACTGGCTAAAGTACAAAAAGTACGTAAGTTCCCACATTGAGCTAACACCACAGCTTAACACTGAGAATGACATCGACTTCTGTGCTGATGCCCTGGAGTCGGTACCCGTGGCAGCAGCCAAAATCTCAACACCAGAAGAGACACTTGTGCGTAATGAAGCCACACGCAGACTCACCAAAACCCTCAAGCAAGAAGAAGAGCTTGCGCAGCGCCGGTACATCGAGAAACTGTCGCCGACCAGTACAAAGCATCCTTTGTGGAGAGCTCACCCAAACTTAAGCTCTCCGATGGAATCAGTCACTCCGATTAGAAACTCCTCGGGTACTTGGGCCTGCAGTGACGAAGACAGAGCCGAAACATTTGCTCTACACCTACAAAATGTATTTCAGCCAAACGCCGCCGCAAACTCTTTTTAACTACCCCCGCCTAGCTCTGAAATTGTAATTAACCCGATTTTGTTTCAAGTGCCTGAAATTTCTAATGTCATTGAGAAGCAACTAAAACCGAAAAAGGCTCCAGGGGGCGACCTAATAACCCCAAAAATGATAATTGGACTTCCAAACTGCGTAGTGGATGCTATATGCAAGCTATTTAACGGGATCACAAGACTTGGCTACTACCCCAAAAAATGGAAAAAGTCTGTGGTTATAATGATACCGAAGCCTGGGAAAGACCACATAATTCCCTCATCCTATAGGCCAATAAGCTTACTATCGTGCCTGTCCAAATTACTAGAAAAATGCCTGCTCACGCGCATAACACCATATTTAAGAGAGCAAAACTTAATACCGGCACAACAGTTCGGGTTTCGTGAAAGCCACGGAACCATCGAGCAAGTCAACCGGATAACTTCAGAAATTCGTATAGCCTTCGAACATCGGAAATATTGTAGTGCGATATTCCTCGACGTCTCTCAGGCATTCGACCGAGTGTGGCTTGAAAGCCTTATGCATAAAATCACAACATTAATGCCAGAAAACACTTACAAGTTACTTAAGACGTACCTCTACCACCGAGTCTTCGAGGTGAGATGCAATACAACGACATCCAACGAGTATAACATTGAAGCCGGAGTCCCACAAGGTAGCGCACTGGGCCCTACCCTGTTCTTCCTATACACAGCAGACATCCCGACGAACGAGAGGCTGACTACGTCCACATTTGCTGACGACACCGCAATCCTGAGCCGCTCGAGATGCCCAACTAGAGCAACAGCTCAACTAGCTGATCATTTGGTGGTAGTTGAGAAGTGGCTATCAGACTGGCGAATCAAAATTAATGAACAAAAGTGTAAACATATAACGTTTACCCTTAAGAGACAATCTTGCCCTCCGCTAACTTTGAATAGTACGCAGATCCCCCAGGCCAGCGATGTAACATATCTCGGCGTCCACCTCGACAGACGCCTAAGGCACATTGAATGCAAGAAAGTACATCTCAGACTTAAAGCTAGCAGCCTACACTGGATTATAAATTCTCGATCACCCCTGTGTCTGGACTTTAAAGTTATTCTCTATAACTCCACCCTTATGCCCATTTGGACTTACGGCTCCCAGCTCTGGGGGAACGCGAGCAACAGCAATGTTGACATCATACAGCGCTCACAATCAAAAATCCAGCCAACAATCACTGGGGCACCATGGTATGGATCTGGGCATACCACCGGTGATCCCTCAAAGATGAAATATCTAAGCAGAAAGCGGCCTACCACAACAAGCTTATACAGCACCCAAATAATCTCGCAAGGAGCCTAACACGAGTTTCGAACAGAACTCGTCTGCATCGAAACGATCTGCCAGCCCAGCAATAAATACTAGGGCCCGTTAGTCTAAATTCAGTCTACATGACTGTAAGTTAAGTTATATTTTTAAGATTTGATATACTTATTGTTAGTCTCATATAGAGAAGATTCAATAAATAAAGCACATATAACAAAAAAAACAAAAAAAAGTATCCAAAGATTGTTATCTAAGACAAACATGTTCGATCATGTTGGGAAAAGATGTGTCATATGATTATAAAACTAATTAAGAATTCAAAACAACCCCAATGGAACAAATCTCATAAGTTAATGATTTCCAGATGTGGGAAAATAGTTTCAATTACAGATTTTTCTTTCCGCCCCAGAACTTTAAACAAATGAATTGATTTTTACGGACGATATCTTGGCTTTTACAGAAACTTGGCTAAAACCAGAGATAACCGACTCTGAAGTTCTGTCGAACAACTTTAATACCTACAGTCCCGTAGGGGGGGGCGGCGTTCTAATTGCCGTCACCTCCACCATAAGTTCTGAGAGAATTCACTCTCATGTCCCTAATGACATTGAATTTGTTTGTGTGAAAGTTTCCCTCTAATCCTTGTCTAATTTTAATATATGTTCGTATATTCCACACGGCTCTGACCTAACAATTTATAAGCAACATCTATCTGTTATTAAATCTATTCTATTGAAAGGGATTCCTGTATAAAAACTGATTTTATTTCAATAAGACTATTCTTACGTAACTAACATGAAATTCTTATGATATACTTATCTATGTCCTACGCAAAAACCACATCTGTTTGCCTAAGCGGGAGCCTTATCAACGGTCTCCCGCAAGGCGACCTTTTGTGCAGTGTGAGAACTATATTTATGATCAGGCTCAAGTGGCCCGTACTTAAGGACTACAAGTGTTAGCACTGCACCCTTGTAGGGTTTGAGTTACAGATCGTTATTTACGGCTTTAGATCAATTAACATATTGACATGTACCGAACTCGTAAAGTATTAGATTTATTATAAAAAAATGTTATTCTTGAACATCTATTTTTTCTTTCCAATAGGGACCTTTTGATTGTTTTGGGTGACTATAATCTCCCGGATATTTCTTGGTCCCCTCCTACTGACTCACTTGTCGCTCTACCTTTATCCACCCATGATTTTGTGGATGGCCTTTTGAATTATCGTTGCAGCAATGTAGCGGCCGAAACATGAGTCGATCGGTGCGCTCACAAAAAGTGCAAGTGTCAGCATTCTGTTACACGCGCAGGCCGCTCGACCGAACTTATGTGCATGCATACATATACCCTCGCGCTCCAGCTTAAGAGAGCATAATTAAATACACATAATATAAAGATATACATAGCCGTCTCTCTGCCGTCCAACTTTGGGCAGCGCAGCTACGAGACTTAGGCTTACTTAGAACCTAAAGAAAATTGTCAAAATCAGAAACAACTTGACGTTGGTAGCGGCACTAAGGCTGCTCCATATTTACAATAAAGAACATTAAAAAATTATATAAAAAATGCGTTCTTACTACATGGCGACCGTGACTTTGGTCCAAAAGGATCTGGACCTCGCACAACAACAATAACGGCAACAACAGCAACAAGGGCAACAACAACAATATCGGCAACAACAGGAACAAAGGCAACAACAACTATAACGGCAACAACAGCAACAAGGGCAACAACAGAAACAACGGTAGCTTACAAGGAACAAAATAAAGAAACGCAAAAAAATTGCCATTCCGAAGCTGTAGAAGACATGCCCGGTTGACTGCAAGGGACCTCTGTGCGCACCCCACTGCGAATACACCTACCAAAGAAGTAACAACCTGTGCAGCCAGCACCGTTGCCCCACCATAGAAGTACAGCCTGTGCAGCCAGCACCGGCACCGTCGGGCGCACCAAGCCAGACCAAGGAAAAGTGAACCGACAGCGCTACCAAGAGCGCATAATTTTTTTATCTGCACTGCGTTGCAAAAATTTTTTATTTTCAAAATTTTTTTTGCACTGCGATGCATATTTATACCCGTTACTCGTAGAGTAAAAGGGTATATTGTATTCGTGCAAAAGTATGTAACAGGGAGAAGGAAGCTTTTCCGACCCTATAAAGTATATATATTCTTGATCAGGACCACTAGCCGAGTCGAACTAGCCATGTCCGTCTGTCCGTCTGTCTGTCCGTCCGTATGAACGCTGAGATCTCGGAAACTATAAAAGCTAGAGGATTGGCATTTTGCATGCATATTCTTGGAGTTCCTACGCAGCGCAAGTTTATTTCAAAATAAACTTTTTTGAAAGGTGTCTGGCGACCACACCTTTAAAGATTTTGGAAATGTAAAAATGCAGTTTTATTGTGATCATCAAAACCTATCGAAATGTAGAAGAAATTTTTTAAATCGGACCATTCGTTAAAAAGTTATGACCGATCAAAGTTTTAATATATCCATCTCCCTCGCACTCCCTTAGCTGAGTAACGGGTATCTGATAGTCGGGGTACCCGACTATTCCGTTCTCTCTTGTTTTTTATTTATTATATAAAACAAATGTTTAAATTTGAGCGACATAACAGTTGCCCGATTAGAGTGTGGCCTGAAAATCATGCACAAAAATAGGCAGGAAACTTGTAAAAATAGACGCAATATAATGCAATAAGTAAATTTTCCGCAGAAACAGATAATTATAATTATAATTCAAAAATATATACGCCGAAAATGGGTATAGTAGACATTAAGCCAGTGGACTCCACTGCAAATGTTATTAATAAAGTAGAGTCAAATAACATTGATTTAAAATTAATCAATATATTGTTAAAAATAATTGTTGTTATAATGTGCGAAAATTGTTTCTATAAACTTTATAAATTGCATAATAAATGTCTTAAGAAGAAATATATAAGCCAGGCAAATGATCTGGACAAAATTTAAAAAATATATATAGCACAACAATATTAATAGAAAAATAATTCTGTAATCAAATTTTAAAATTTAAGAAAATGAAAATAAATAAATAAAAATACATTAAATTAAAATGGCTACACTAAAGGCAATTAGAGACACATATGATAGGGACATTAATTTTAAAGAAAGAATCCTGCAATTAGTTTCAGCAACTTCAGTAAGCATTTATGATTTAGGAAATCTATATATCGAAACATTTAATTCAGATACTTCTCCACTATTACATTGTACAAGCACCCAAAAAGGAATTGCATTATCGACCATTCCAGGTGTACAAATCAGATCAGTGGTAGATGAACACCCAATACTAGGTAGAGCAATAGTACTGACGGTCCTTAAGAAATAATTCATCTCCATAATATAATGGAATGGAATTAATTAATAATCATATAAGTCACTTACTCAAAACAGGCCAATTCAAAAAAATACTATTAAAAAACATGTAAAAATACTAGTAAAATGTTTTAATGAAGCACGAATACTAATACATGGCCAGAAGGAAAAATTAAATCAAGATCATTGGTCCTAAGTATCAAAATTTTTGATCAGACTACGATCTAATTTAATATCAATAAAACAAAAGTTCAATTTTTATATATCGGTACCGACCATACTTAACACTTCCCTCACAGTTGAAACTGGTGATGAACCGGAATCAACAGAACAAACTGACATTGACCAAATGGAATCAGAAGAGCTTACAGAGATAAACCGTGAAATAGTAGAGCAAGACCTAAATAATCTTACTATTCCAGCTGTTTTAATGTCAGACCTGGATAATTCTACAGATTCTGATGAAAGTTCAAACATAATAGAGAATAAATATCACAATGGCACAATCTAATATTGATTTTATTAATACAGCATCCAAGCTTATACCAGTTTTCGATGGTAAAGCTGAAAATTTAACAAGTTTCATCGATGCATTACAAATAATAGAATCAATAAAAGGCGACCACGAACAATTAGCAGTTTCCATAATAAAAAAAAAATTTAAAAGGTGTCGCCAGAAATCTAATCGGAAATGAAACAACAATTACTGAAGTGATTTCCAGACTAAGAGGCAATGTCAAAGGCGAAACTGTAGAAGTTTTATCAGCGAAGCTGATGAACCTACAGCAGCGCAATAAAACTGCTAACCAATATACACAAGAAATTGAGCAGATGACGAAAGCCTTAGAAGGTGCATATATAACAGATGGTTTACCTTTAGAGCTAGCCAGAAGTTATTCCACGCAGCATGCAGTCAAGGCAATGACTAAAAATTGCACAATCGATAAGGTAAAACTTATTATGCAAGCTGGCACCTTTAGTACCATGAACGATGCTGTTTCCAAATTTGTCAATAGTTGCACTGAAGCAACTGGACAATCAAACACCGTCCTATATTTCAAGAACTATCCACAGCGCCGCTCAAATCGCGGACGTGGAAATTATAGAGGTAATTCTCGTGGTAATCACAATAATTACAACAACAATAACTACAACAATAATAACTATAACAACAATTACCAAAATAACAATGGTGGACGAGGCCAATATAGAGGAAACTATAGAGGCGGTGGTAACTCGAACCGAGGCCACAATGGCAATAACCAAAGCAACGTTAGAATTACCCAAAATACTAACCAAAACACATCGGAAAACTCCCAAAGCCCTTTAAATACTCAACAATAAAAGAAGTCGGAGTTCACACCATTAATCTCAGCCAAAATATATTCGTTTCATTTTTCAACGTAGCTACTGGAAAAGAACTTATCTTTTTAATAGACACAGGTGCAGACATTTCCATTTTAAAAGAAAATTCGGATAACTTCCAAAACATCCAAGATGATTACATCATAGACATAAAAGGCATAAGTCAAGAAATAACCAAATCTCAAGGTTTAGTTTCTATGGAGATACAGACAACTAAATACATAATTCCACACGATTTTCATATCGTAAATTCACATTTCCCTATTCCATGCGATGGAATATTAGGCATCGACTTTATTAAAAAATACAACTGTCAACTAGACTTCAAGCCATCTGAAGATTGGCTTATAATTAGACCCAATAATTTAAAGTTTCCAATTAATGTACCAATAGCTCATAGTTCTGGCAATAATTCAATACTTCTGCCAGCAAGATCCCAAGTTATTCGGAAAATTGAACTTAATTCAAAAGAAGACAGTGTGTTAATTCCAAATCAGGAAATTCAGCATGGTATTTACGTTGCAAATACCATAGCAAGATCCAATAATGCCTTCATAAGACTAATAAATACAACAAATACCGACCAAGTAGTCAGTGCAGATAACCTAACATATGAATCACTTTCGAACTACGATGTAGTCAACACAAATCCAGACAATAGAAAAAAATCTGTACTATCACAACTTTCAAAAAACTTCCCTCCACAGTTCAAGTCACAGCTTTCTAGCTTATGCACCCAGTATAGCGATATATTCGGATTGGAAACCGAATCAATAACCACAAATAATTTTTATAAACAGAAACTGAGATTAAAAGATGATGAACCAGTCTATATAAAGAACTATCGAAGCCCACATAGTCAGGTGAACGAAATACAAAAGCAAGTAGGAAAATTAATCTCTGACGGGATTGTCGAACCGTCAGTATCCGAATATAATAGCCCATTGTTACTTGTTCCTAAGAAATCATCCCCAGGGTCAAATGTAAAGAAATGGAGATTAGTAATTGACTACCGTCAGATTAATAAAAAATTACTATCTGATAAATTTCCATTACCTAGAATTGATGATATTTTAGATCAACTAGGTCGAGCAAAATACTTTTCATGTCTTGACTTAATGTCAGGATTCCATCAAATTGAACTAGAAAAAGGTTCAAGAGGTATAACGTCTTTTTCAACGAGCAACGGCTCATATCGCTTCACGCGATTACCATTCGGATTAAAAATAGCTCCTAATTCGTTTCAGAGAATGATGACTATTGCGTTCTCTGGTCTAGAACCTTCTCAAGCATTCCTTTATATGGATGACTTAATAGTAATTGGTTGTTCCGAAAAACATATGCTTAAGAACTTAACAGATGTTTTTGAGAAATGTAGGAAATACAACCTAAAGTTACACCCAGAAAAATGTTCATTTTTTATGCATGAAGTGACTTTTCTAGGTCATAAATGCACTGATAAAGGAATACTTCCAGATGACAAGAAATACGATGTCATTATGAACTACCCAGTTCCGCACGACGCGGACAGTGCTAGGCGTTTCGTAGCATTCTGTAACTATTATAGACGTTTTATACAAAATTTCGCCGAATATTCACGGCACATAACGAGATTATGTAAAAAGAATGTTCCTTTTAAATGGACGGATGAGTGTGAAAATGCATTTCAATACTTAAAAACAAAACTTATGGAACCTACCTTGCTACAATACCCAGATTTCACTAAAGAATTCTGTATAATAACAGATGCAAGTAAGCAAGCATGTGGAGCGGTTTTAACTCAAAACCATAATCGTCTCCAACTTCCCATTGCATACGCATCAAGAGCATTTACAAAAGGTGAAAGTAACAAATGTACTACTGAGCAGGAATTAGCTGCAATTCATTGGGCGATATTACATTTCAGACCATATATATATGGAAAACATTTCTTAATAAAAACAGACCATAGACCTTTAACATACCTTTTCTCTATGATCAATCCCAGTTCTAAACTGACACGTATGAGGCTCGAACTAGAAGAATACGACTTTACAGTCGAATATTTAAAGGGAAAAGATAATTATGTAGCTGATGCGTTATCTAGGATAACCATCAAAGATCTACAAAATATAACTGGAAATATAATGAAGTCACTACTAGATATCAAAGTAGACAAAAATTCCGCGCGGAAAATCAAGAACAAGAATTGCCTATGCAATCTTTAAATAAAGCTTCTAAGCCCAACGTATACGACGTCATAAACAATGATGAAGTACGTAAAGTAGTGACCTTGCAGATAAAAAATACGTTATGTTTATTTAAACAAGGCAGAAAAATTACTGCAAGATATGATGTTAGCGATTTATATACTAATGGAGTTATTGACTTAGATCAATTTTTCCAAAGGCTTGAAATGCAAGCCGGTATACATAAAATCAGCCAACTCAAAGTGGCACCGTGGGAAAATATCTTTGAACATACTTCAATAGATAACTTCAAATTAATGGGCAATAAAATCTTGAAAACATTAAGGGTAGCGCTACTCAACCCGGTGACCCAAATTACAAATTTAAAAGAAAAAGAAGCAATTTTGTCTACATTTCATGATGATCCAATTCAAGGAGGTCATACTGGCATATCAAAAACTTTGGCCAAAGTAAAAAGACACTATTACTGGAAAAGTATGTCTAAAGATATAACTGAGTACGTAAGAAAATGTCAAAAATGTCAGAAAGCTAAAATAACTAAACACACAAAGACCCCTTTAACAATTACAGACACACCAATAAATGCTTTTGACAGAGTGATAGTGGACACTATTGGTCCACTACCAAAATCAGAAAATGGCAATGAGTATGCAGTCACTTTAATATGTGATTTAACTAAGTATTTAGTTGCCATACCTGTTCCGAATAAAAATGCTAATACTGTCGCTAAAGCAATATTTGAATCTTTTATCCTGAAGTACGGTCCAATGAAGACGTTCATTACGGACATGGGAACAGAATATAAGAATTCAATTATAGACGATTTGTGCAAATATTTAAATATTAAAAACATTACATCCACAGCACACCACCACCAGACAGTTGGAACAATAGAAAGAAGTCATAGAACTTTCAATGAGTACATACGATCTTACATATCAGCTGATAAAACTGATTGGGACGTATGGCTTCAATATTTTGTCTTTTGTTTCAACACGACCCCCTCTATGGCACATACTTAAAATGTAATTTACCGAAACATTTTAATAGCATAGATAGTGTAGAATCACTATATAATATAGATGACTATGCTAAGGAGAGTAAGTATAGATTAGAAGTAGCCTATCAAAGAGCTAGAGTTATGTTAGAAGCAAATAAGAATAGAAATAAACTACTATACGACCATAAAGTAAGGGATATAGATATATCAGTGGGAGACCAAGTTTTATTAAAAAACGAGACAGGTCATAAGTTAGATCCTAAATATACAGGTCCGTATATAGTAATGGAAATAGGAGATAGAGATAACATAGTAATAACAAATAACAAACATAAGAAACAAACAGTTCATAAGGATAGATTAAAAATTTTTATTTCATAAAATGCACTTAGTATGGCCGTACAAAGACACACATACATATATAAATAAATACACAAATTCTTTTAATAATTTCATTTTCTTTGATTCTAATAACATAATACAAAAAAAAAAAAAAATAAACAATACAAAACAAAAAAGGAAGTAATAATTGAACATTTTATTATAAAAATAACTTCATTATATTACGTTATTTTTCAAAAGGAGGGAGATGTAGTATGCACATATATTGAATACCCACTGTACCGAAAGTACTTAAAGGGTACGCACTGTAACACTTTGTTGCAGTGTTTACATATTTCAAAGTCCCAATCATAAACCCTAAGTGTCCGAAATATGAACCGATCGCTATGGCTTAGCCCGCACACAGAAAGTGCTAACGTCGGCATAATTGCAACAAACGGACAGCATATGCATACCCCTCGCGCCTCCACTTGGGAGCGCATGGCAACGTATATAAGTACATTCCTTTATACATAAGTTTATAGGTACATAGCCGTCTCTCTGCCGCCGCCTGCGAGCAGCACAGCTACGAGACTTAGCCTTAATCAAACTTAAAGAATATTGTAAAAAGACAGAGATACTTCGATCGTTGGAGCGGTACCATTGCTGCTCCGACTAATACAAAATAAAACTGATTTAAACTACAAAATAATTATATTTCATTTGGACGACAAAATAATCATATTTCACCAGATCTTCAATCCAATGGTAATGGGGCTAGATAGTGAATTGCTCGCTTGTAGGTTCCGCATTTAGTCTTGACAACTGCCACTCGCACCTTGCCGTCGGTCCCAGCGATCACTTCTGTGATAACGCCGAGTAACCACATCTGGGGTGGCAAATTATCCTCTTTGATAACGACGACGGTTCCAGTCTTGATGTTTGCGAGATCCTTTGTCCATTTGGCCCTTTGTTGCAAGCTTGTGAGGTAGTCGCGAGACCAATCTCGCCAGAAACGTTGCTTGATTGCTGATACGAGTTGCCACCGCTTCAGGCAACTAAGCTTATCCTCCATCGATGGAGGTAACTGTACTGGTGGCAATGTAGCGAGGGTGGTGCCAACGAGAAAGTGTGC